>CM059288.1:12183081-12403081 GCA_030347295.1 Setipinna tenuifilis | reverse complement strand
ATTAATGATGTAAAGTATTCATAACTATTTATACATACTCATGACTGTACTCCTGTACTTATAATGTCATAAGCCCTATTCCAACCTCAAGTGACACAGTGCTTTCTTGGTTATTAAGCTTTACCTGCCTTGACGAGTGCCTTAAGGAGTATGTATAAATAGTTTTTAATACTAATTCCAGCCATTGTTAAGCTTTATGAAGGCATTATAACCCTTTATGGATGTGTTTGTAGAGTCTTGTGAATACAAGCTTCATAGAAAGTGTTACTCCTCTCTTCTCTTTTTGGTCGGTTACTTCCCCCTGGGATCCTGGTAAGGTAAAAGCATCATCTGTCAGTGTGCGTCGGGATTTATGTTTTTCTGACAACTCACCGCAGACAAATTCGACATTGTGACTGTTGAGGTCACACATTTAGCTGTCATTTCATTCATTGTGTACAATCTGTCATTTTGCTGGATGGTGCCAGAGCACTGTGCCAATGCCTGTGGTGACCGTGGCTGCCTATCGTCACATCTGTGCTGACCGGAACATCCTGTTCTTCAGTCAGAGTTACACACACACACACACACACACACACACACACACACACACACACACACACACACACACACACATGCAAGTGCCAGCTGCCAGTGGGAAAAAATGCCTTCTGTGTGTGTGGGGCTCTGTCTATGTCGGCGTCTGTTATGTGCAAAAAAAAAACAACGTGGCAAAGTGCAGATTAAATATTAATTAGTTGGTCATTCTACAGTGTCTTTTGTACTTTCTGCCTTTGTTTGTCTTTTTGTTCTTTCTCATCTGTTCTGTGTTTTTTTTCTTCAGCAGGTAGAATAAAAGAGATGTGTTAGGCTCAGTCTTGTAAACATGTTGACGATCATTCTGCTTAGTTGATTTTTTATTTGAGTGTGTGTGTGTGTGTGTGAGAGAGAGGGAGAGAGAGAACGAGAGAGAGAGAGAGAGAGAGAGAGAGAGAATGCTTGTTAACACACACATGTAAATCAGATGCAAACAAAACAAACCCTCACTTTTCCCCATGCCAGAAACTACCTCGTTCAGTTCAGTCTCATCCATGCGATCTACCCCTCGTTCCACTCTCTGCCATATTCTCTGTGTTCCTTTTAGTGTTGACACATGCATTAAATTATGCATGGTGTTTACATATGTTTCTGAATAAGTTCAAAATGTGTGATGAGCAGGCTAATAAGACAGGAGAATATGCATGAGGACATCAGAGAGAATGGATCACATAAAAATCATCTCGCTGCCACTTAAGTACCCATCTGGAATAGCCAGGAGCCTAATCACTGGATGTGACAGTTCCTCGCACGGCTTTTTGTCATAGGCGAGCCAAGTCGATTCACTGGCACAGCCAAGAGTTAGGGAAGACAATAGCGCAGAGAGGTAGAAATGTTCTCTCTGTTTTTTTTCCCCCCCCTCTCCTTAGTTTGTCTGCTTCCCACGGCAGAATGAAGGAACTTTGTCTCCTTTGTAATGTTGTCGATTCATTGTAATGCATCAGGAGGAGATGATGGGCATAGGCACCGGTGACGGGGCTTCAAACAAATAAGCCCTGGAATAAGACGCATTATGCCGACAGTAAGTGTAATTTCACAGGAGCACAAAGCAACTGCGGCGCCTGCCTCTTTTTAAAAGTTGAATATGTGCTAATGGCTGTGTTAGCCTCTCAGGGTCTTTCTTTTCTAATGATATGGATTTTTCTTGGACCCTTGTGTGAGGCAGCGCCAGCTTAATTTAAACCCAAGCGAAGAGAGGATTGACAGCATCATAGATGTCTTAGATTCTTTTTTGTCTCTCTCTGTCTCTCTCTCTCTTTCCATCTTCATCTCTGCCTCCCTCTTTCTCCATCTTTCTTCCTCTCTCTCCTTGTCTCTCTCTGTCTGTCTGTCTGTCTCTGTCTTTGTCTCTTTCTCCCACTCTCTGCATCTCTCATCCTCCCCCTGACTCTCTCTCGCTTTCTCTCTGTCTCTCTGTGCTTCTGTCTTTTTTTTTCTCCCTCTTTCTCTCACCCTCTCTCTTCTTACATCTCTCTCTGTCTCTCTGTTCCTCTCTCTCTGTCTCTCTCTCTCTCTCTGCCTTGCTCACTTTCTTTTGCTTTCTGTCTCGTTCTCTTTTTCTCTGCAGGCCATTTTGCAAGCTCTCCAGCAAATTAAATCACCAGCATGTACACCGTGGCAAAGGGAGGTCCAAGTCCATCGGCAGTTGAAAGTCCATCTTTTTTCCTCTCCATCCAAATTCCAGGGAAAACAAAGGCTCCATTCCCCAAGCTGCATTACAGCGTAGTCACTGCGCCAGGATCCCCATGGCAACAGACATGTGCGCTGCTACCCCCCCTCCTCCTCCCTTCACTCTCTTCCTCCTTTCCCTTCCCTTCCTCAAGAAACTCAATGAGCTTGATTCTCCTGAGAGCAACATTCTCTCTCTCTCTCTCTCTCTCTCTCTCTCTCTCTCTCTCTCTCTCTCTCTCTCTCTCTCTCTCTCTCTCTCTCTCTCTCTCTCTCTCTCTCTCTCTCTCTCTCTCTCTCTCTCTCTCTCTCTCTCTGCCTCATGCACTCTCTTATATACACATCTCCCCCTATATTTAAAAGAGCAAAAATAAAAAGAAGAGACAGAGCCTGTTAAAAAAAAGAGATGGAGAGAGAGAGACAGAGAGAGAGAGAGAGGTTCTACCAGTGTGGTTTTGACAGCAATAAAGGTGTCGTAACTTGTTGCTATGGGCAACAGCATGTGGACCCTGCATTTACATGCAATGGTGTGAGGGGCAGTTGATGACTCCCAAATAACACTGTTTATCAATAGGGCTCAGCCTTGCCTTGCCTGTGCTGTGTTTGCATTGTGTTCAGGCACGTGGTGACGGGTGAAGGGGGGGGGGCGGGTGAGGGACCACTGCCATAGGAGGAACCAGCACTCACTGA
Organism: Setipinna tenuifilis; assembly: GCA_030347295.1. Lineage (NCBI taxonomy): Eukaryota > Metazoa > Chordata > Actinopteri > Clupeiformes > Engraulidae > Setipinna > Setipinna tenuifilis. The sequence continues at coordinate 12,400,147 of CM059288.1, read as the reverse complement.
CAGCATCTGACAGTCTGCCAATTGATATTCAAATTGCGACGTTGCACATTGCCAGAAATGTATTTTTGGAAACTATTTGAGCTGTTTAACACTGGTTCTCTCAGTCTGTGTCAATGGCGAATGGCACATTTAAATACAGACACAGACACACAGATGAATGCATAGGCACGTGCCCACACACACACACACACACACACACACGCACACACGCACACACACACACACACACACACACACACACACAGACGGATCTACAGAAGTACACAATTCCTTTACTTGAGTCAAAGTATAGACACTCTTTGTCAAATATTACTCCACTACAAGTGAAAGTTGTTATGCCATTTTTTTATTCATGTTTAATTACAAAAGTACTTGTTTTCCAAAAATATTCAAAGTACAGGTATTTTTCTTTTCATGTTTTTTTTAGAACTTGATCTGACCTTAAGTTCTTTATACCCATTCTCTCCTTTGCCTTGTAAATATAAACATGTAGTTACACAAATTCAAGATGACGGTGTGTAAATAATACAAATTAGGTACTGGGGGAAGCTCCATAGTTTAAAAAAAATCTTTGATAGACAATAATTCCTAGTTCATCTTTTAAACAGTCAAAGAAGTAACACACTATTATTATTCATTCGCTATCTACAAATCTGAATCAGCTGAATACAAAACAGAATAACTCAATTGGAGTGGATAATTTCATGTTTAGTTGCAAAGACAAAGATGTGTGTCATGAATGTTTTAATAAAGAATTGTCATTATCTGGCATTGCCATCATGGGTACTGCCAAGTTCAAATTGAAATGACTGAAAGTAAAGACACTTCAAACTTCTAAATGATCCATCACATTACTGCAAAATCAGCTTAAAGTCTTTGCTAGTTAGGAGTTGAGCGATCAACCTCTTATCAGTGTAACGAGTACTTTATACTCATTTCAAATGAAGTGGAGTAAAAAGTGCAACATTTGTCAAGAAAATGTACTGAAGTGAAAGTCATACATTTTTAATACTCAAGTAAAGTACAGCTACTTGAAAATTGTACTTAAGTACAGTACTTGAGCAAATTTATTTACTTGATCTGCACACACACACACACACACACGCACACACACACACACACACACACACACTCTCACACACACACACACACAAATGCTGTGTCTGCATGCACGCCCCAGGAAAGTTTTGGTTCCAGTCCACTCCACCAGCACTCAGGAGCCCAACTGCAGCCATCTGCAGGAGCAGGCTTGGGCCAGGCCTGGGCCTCATCTGGCCCACAGAGAGCCGAGAGTCAGCACCAGATTCCGGCATTTTTCTCTGTAGCCCCTAATGCTAGTTGACCCTTGCAGTAATAATGTAGGGAATTGGGGTTGCTGCAGGTGAACAAGTCAGTCGCTGGTGGCAACCCCGATTTCCTGCTGCCTGCACCACGTCATCTTCATTACAGCACCCTCACAGACCCGCAGTCAGGGGCTCTTCTCTGTGCCACTGGACTGCTGTAGTGTGTGTGTGGGTGTGTGTGTGCTGAGAAGGACCAGGTTTCTTCTAGAGGGCTCCTTCTTCGAGCTTTAACGTGCGCCTTAAAAGTTTTGGAGGAGTTACCAGGGAAAGCAGAAGTGTTTTTTGTTATAATTTGATTATTTTTTTATTACTTTAAGATTACTTATTAATTTAATCAGCCTTCTTCTGTCTTCTTGTTTATCTTTTCAATTAAATTTCAATTTAATTTTCAGATTTTTATGTACTGTCATCTACTGTCTCATTTTTTACTCTCTATCATCTACTGTTCTGTGCTTTGATTATTGTAAAGAACATTGAGCTCCCTCTGTGTATAAAAGGAGCTGATTAAATATTTTTGCCTTGCTTAGACTGTTAATTTAATTTATTTTAAAATCACTGGGTTATGAATGTTTCAGATTTATATTTGTCCTTTTGGGTGTGTGTTTTTTTTCAGTCTGTGGGCATGGACGGCATACATCAAACACTTTTATACCACACTGAAGTATCCATTGTGTGCCGCATGCATCTGTCGCTGATTATGCAAATATCTTATCATTCTTTCCACTCATGTAATATGAAATGATACAGATAAGATACCAAACCTTGGAAGACATTTTTGAACACACGCATTATCCTGCCATTGTCCAGCTATTATCACCATCATCACTGCTGATCATTTTTAGAAAAGCTAGGGCACACAGCAAATCCGTTAATCCCCATTCTGTACAATTAAGTCCATTGTGTGTCATATGTATCTGGTTACATACACAGTGCACAGGTGTGCATTGGGGTTGTGCAAACCTCTCTGATTATGGAAATACGTCATCATTCCATCACTTCATATCACAGGAAACTGATGCAGATAAGATATTGAACCTGAGAGAAAATTTATGAATAGCACATTGTCCAGCCATCTTGTCATTATTGTTATTATTATGGGATGGTTTATCTGCATGGCGTATTTTCAAATAGTCTCTTTGATGCCTACCTTAGCAACCGGACGAGTTTTTGTTGTTCTCTAGCCAGAGATAAATTGTGAAGCAGCCAAACAGGGGCCCAAAATATGACCGCCAGGTTCTCCCATAAGGGCACTGAATCTCTCCATTAGGACCAGCCTGTCACCGAAAAACCTGACACGGGGAAATGTGCTGAGCAGTTTTATACAGGGGAAGCTTTAATTTGCCTTTGCACATCCTAGGAATAGTCCTCAACTTGGTATGTGTAGAATAGACCTTACCTAAATGCAGTGAAATATCACACATAAGTTGTGCGTGCGCGTGTGTATGTAGTATGTATATGTGTGTTTATCTGTGTTTATGTATGTATGTATGTATGTATGTATGTATGTATGTATGTATGTATGTATGTATGTATGTATGTATGTGTATGTATGTATGTATGTATGTATGTGTATGTATGTATGTATGTATGTATGTATGTATGTGTCTGTGTGTGTGTGCCTGCTCACTCACACACACGTGCATGTACGACCTCCAAGATGAATGGCAGCTATTTTTGCCGATTATTTGCCAGTACGTCACCCTGGTTGAAATGCACATGGAGCAGCAGCCATACAGTGTGAGTGCGTGTCCTCGGCCCTGTCCCCTCATTAATGAATACTCATTTTAAGAGCCTTCGCTGATCAAATAGGCCAGTGTCCTTGAAGAGGGGTCAGCCACCCTCAGATAATACAATGGAGATCAACCCCACCTCCCCCCACCACCTCCACCGCCACCACTACCACCCCCCCACCCGGTGGCCTATTATGATTTAGGAGACAGGGGGAAGGCCTGCATTGTGGAGCCGTCAGGAGGACAAGGTGATAAGGGGGAGGCTCCCGGAAGAGTGATTAGCAGCCGCGCCAGATTACTTCAATTAGCATGTAATCATGTATGACGTTAGAGGTTAGCGCGTAGCTGCCTGAGCGATCCTCAAATACCATCATCATCGAACCCCCCACCCCCCGGCCCCGCTCCTCCCCCCACGCCACCCCACCCCGCCCCGCCCCTACTTCAACTACTATGACCACCATTACTACCTCCATCACTGGTGACTCCTCCTTGTGGAATTACGATGACTATCATGATTAAAATCTCTCCATAGACCCCTCCACCCCCGCCCCCCCCGGCTATATGTTTCCTGGGGGCCATTTTTGTCCTTTTGAGTGGAAAGACGAGATCTCTCCTTACATGTCACTTGCATCATCTCCCTCATATGTCATTTTTGCAGAGTTGTGTCAATGCTGCCCTTCAACATACTATTCTGCCTCATCAGCGACAAATGTCAGACTCTTTGACAACATAAAGGTCACTAATCCATAGGCTGGACGCTTTTTCTTTTTTTTTTACTGCAGGGAGGACTGACAGATCTATTCTAGCAGTACAGGGAGGGAACAAGAGGTGATGGGAAAGACTAGCCTGGGGAGGACAAAAACTGTGTGTGTGTGTGTGTGTGTGTGTGTATGTGTGTGTGTGTGTGTGTGTATGTGTGTGTGTGTGTGTGTGTGTGTGGGTGTCAATGTAAGCTAGCTAAAGACCACATATGACAAGCATTTAACATCAGTTATATTTTTACACACATACACAAACACGTGCGCACACATGTGCAAACATACATGCATACTCACACACGCACACACACAGAGCACATTTTTTATAAAGTGGTCTCATTTGTTCTCAAGTCATGCATTGTACTAAATGCATCGACAAATTTTCAATCATGCTTAAAATTGGTTTGAATCACAGTATTGTGGGAAAAAGGGTAGGGCAGAGAGTGTATTGTGTAAGAATGCCTCATGTAATTGCTTCAAATCCACCTATTTCAGGTCTTAGAATTCATGTTGCGTTTTGTCACGAGAAAAAGGCATGCAGGCAGAACATTTAATCATTTCTGCCGTGCTTGTTTTTAACCTCAAATGCTAAAACGTCAAATACCTGTATTTCTCTCTCTGCCTTTCTCTGCTTCTTTCTCTTTCTCCCTCTCTCTCTTTCTCTCTTTCTCTCTCTCTCTCTCACACACACACAAATACATGCTCACTCACTCTCTCTATCTCTCTCTCTCTCTATCTCTATATCTATATCTATCTATTTATCTCTCTCTCCCTCCATCTCCATCGTTTTTCATTAGGCACAGAGTTGATCCTTTCCTGTTGGTATGGATCTTTGTGCAGATTGCGTGTCATCACGCAGGGAAGGAAAGGGAGGGCTTAAACTCATAATCCCAGGTGTTTACAAATAGTAAAAAAAAATGCGCCGTCATTTGCACGGTCTGAGCAATGCCCCTCTCAGCTGCAGTGGCCAGAAGGACTGGGCCGGTCATTTGACCAGCCATATGCTCCTATTTGGTGGGTGGGAATTTGTGTGTCTGTGTGTGTGTGTGTGTGTGTGTGTGCGTGTGCGTGTGCGTGTGCGTGTGCGTGTGCGTGTGCGTGTGTGTGTGTGTGTGTGTGTGTGCATGTCTGTATGTGTGTAAGGTGTGTGTGGTAGTAAGGAGTGCAATTATAGGAACTGTCTCACTAATTCCTGGGAAGGAGTGTGTGTTTGTGTGGGTATGTAAAAGGTGTGTGTATGTGTCTTTAGTAGGGGGGTGGGGGGATTACATAGGAAATGCCTCACAAATCCCTTAGAGGGAGCGTGTATGTGTGTGTTTTGTGGCTAGGGTTGGGGTTGGAGTACGGGGGTGTTTGTGAGAGTGTGGGGCAATTACTCAGGAGCTGTTGGGCTAATTCTTGATGTAGACATCATCTGATTCCCCCCAGTCTGTTTAATTGGTGATCTATCCTCATTTAAACCCCCTCCTCTCCTAGACACTCCAGATCGCCTCTCTGCTCCGCTTGGCCACCATACAAGAAAGTCATTTTGCTCCTCCAGACAGATAAGAGCTAAATATCTTTTAATCAGTGCCCGAGCCTTAATGAGAGTGTGCTTTCCTAGTTTTTAGCGTATTGGAGGGGGGGGGCGGAGTATTGCACACAGTTAAATTTGCCACAAAAAAACTATCTGACTTATAGCTGCTTGTATGCTGTAACACATCTATTAAAGGGCCCCTTCCGCTAAAAACCACTTTGAGTAGCTCTATTTACAGTGTGGTGGGTCACAACAAGCAGTATATGCACGTGGCACTCTAAGACGTGAAATTCGACCCTCATGGTTTTACTGGTCATTGAAGGGTCGAGGTAACCAGAACGAGCGGACCAGAGCAGGCTAAACCTATCTACATCACTAGGTCGTAAGCCCCGCCCAGAGCCATGTATGGCACGCCCACATCCCAGAGGAAGAACAGTGGACAGAAGCTAGGTGAGCGAAAGACAGCAAATTTGCCCAATCAGAGGTGCCTTATTGACACGTCATGGATATTCACGAGGGACACCGGAAAAGCCAGTCGTTCAACCACTAGACCTGTTCTAGCTTACAGAAAACAGCGTCAAGCAAGAGAACTAGGAAATAATTTTTCACAGAAATGACACACAATGCATTTAACCATAGTGGCGACACAGCAATATGAATAAAAATAACGATAGAAGTTGACCTTTAAGGCTGCACTGTTTTGCTTATTTCCTGTAATTTAACATTTTAGTACAGACATATACTGCACTCGACTAAAATATACTGGCATTCACTACATAATGTATTGATGGGGAGGCTTACATATGTATAATTGAAGAGGAGGTGTATGTGTTTGCTGACATACCCTCCAAGATTCATTAATATGAAGTAGCCCATAAATATATGCATGTTAAATGTGTATGTTATTAAGAGCACTCAAGAGAACTGCTTAAGTAAGAAATTCATTTTAAACAATCCACAGGGGTCAGACTGTGAGATTGACGTGTGTGTGATTTTTCACTTTATTTTAAATACCTGTTGTTACCATGTAATTACACTCTTTAGTACATTGTAATACATTAGGCAGAACAGAGTAACACTTTACTGATAGAGAATTTAGGTCTATGTAATTATTTCAGTGCAGCTGTACCTTTTCTGTTGCTTTGCTTCATTGAATGTGGTAATATGGAACACCTTTTGCTTGCCTAGTAACATTAAGTTGCTTTTCTAATATGAAGTAGATTGTTGTCCATACATTTGCACAGTGGCATATTTCAATAAAAAGCACAAAGCTGTCTGTATGCAATGTGCATGTGTTTGCAAACAGAAAAGTTGTAACATAATTAAAGCTGTCATAGACCTACTTACTGATTGATATGGGCTGAGACACACACAGGCATACATGTACACATGCACATACACACACACACACACACACACACACACACACACACACACACACACACACACACACACACACACACACACACACACACACATGTACATGCATACGTACACACACACACATGCACACACATACACATGTACATGCACACACACGTATACACACACACACACACACACATACGTACACAAACACACTCATAGATTGAGCAAAGATATGATGAGGAGAGCAGATGTGGGGTGCTGTGGCCTCAGACATCTCCTGTGGGGCAGTGAGTGCCCGTGTGTTTGTATGTTTGCACACCGCCCACGCCATGCCGTGCCATCCTGCCGTCCAGTCCGATCATTTCCTCTGTCATTCCTCTGTTTGTCCTCTTGATTATGGCGCGGGGGGGTGAGGGGTGGGGATTACCAGCCCCAATGTTTATTGGGTCTTTGTCCGTGCCCAACTCAAAATTAATCTTCCGCCATCTAATCCCCACTGTCTTTTATCTTCCCACATAAGGGAAAGTTAATCCACTAATCCCTGTTTACAGGATACATTTACCTCTGTGTCTGTTTCTCTTCCTCTGTGAGGTGCCAGCCCCAGGCCTGTTCACATAGGGAAACCGACAAGCTGTTTTTGCTTTTGGTTTCCTGCGACACGGAGTACTCTGTGACCCCAAATTCTAGAACACAAATCAACAAACTCACAAAGGAGACGGTGTTCAAAACTACAAGATGTTAACTTGTGTGCTCAGGCTGACTGCTGTTGAACTCTCACTTGGCCGTAGCCGGTATTTTTTTGAGTTCAGTTTGCCAAGACATAGAACAATGCCAAGTAAAACCAAGCGGACATGTACACGGCACCTAGAATGCGGCCCGTTTTACTGTGGTGTACTTCCATGGTACTGTAGGTGAGGGGTATATTCACCTTCAGTTATGTAAATAACTTTTCGATGTGGTGAGTTTTTTTTTATTTGCTTCCCAGAGGTTCTCCAGCCTCCATGCTTATGCTTAAATGTAGATGGCAGTAAAGTTAGATGGGACATTATTGATAGTCTGTCTGTCTGTCTCTCTGTCTGTCTGTCTGTCTGTCTGTCTGTCTGTCTGTCTGTCCGTCCGTCCGTCCGTCCGTCCGTCCGTCCGTCCGTCCGTCCGTCCGTCCGTCCGTCCGTCCGTCCGTCCGTCTGTCCGTACATCCGTCCATCCGTCCATACATTTACGTAGATAAGGTATTTATAACCAGGTTACATGGTTGAAATCATCAGCTGTTTCAACACGTGGTGTGTCTAGCAGCAGCAGGTGTAAATCCCATATGGAGTGCTGTTTGTTTTAGCTGTAGTGAGATTTGCATGTAAAGAATATTTAGTGTTGATATGGTTGATGGCAATCAAAAAGAGATTGCTAATAAAATACTTATATAACACATATAATTAACTAGCATAAATCTATTTATAAAGAGATACACATAATTCATACATAATTGCCAACCACAGGTGGGCATCCCTTAGCCTTCATTTCATGTCCTGCAAAGAGTCTGGAGAATCTCAATAGCCATATGTTTACTTCCTGGTGGGCAGATACTATCGGTGAACTTTAAAACTATTAGGCCCTCGTCTCAACCAATCACAACTCCCTGAATGCAGCATATATATTTAAACTTAATGTCTAAGTTCAGCATTATTGCTTTCAGCTCTCCTTTTGTTCACTAATTGGTAGCCAAAAAAAATGGTAGAGGAAAACCAAAGCCTCAGAAGAGTTCCCTGACAGAATACTGTAGCAAAATACAATATTGAGCGGAACTACTAGCACTAGTCTGGCAAGGCAAAGCTGGCTTCAAGGAGTAGCGGTGCCATCACATATGGGTTTTATCTAAGAATATAACACAGGTAATTAGCTCCCCTACCTGTCTGAGGAGTCGTGCTAATTAAAACCCCCTTCTGCTGTCAAATAAGCCCGACTCCTAACTAAGTGACAACTACCCATGACCACCCTTGACTACAACCTAACCCTACATCTTAACCCCGTTCTCACATTTTGGACTATTTCTATTTTCCATTAACAGGACTGTCAGCAGACAGGCTGAATATTGCTTGTGCCGTTCCCCTGTGCTGTCAGGGTAGAGAGGGGCAAGTTACACGGAGATATATTGTCGTGTTGAAATTAAGATGTTGTGTTTTACACCACTGCTGTTGTGACAGAGAGTGTCAGGCACTGGGAGCTACTTGACTCATCTCAGTTAGTGCCTTAAGGTTACTTCTAATTCAATCCATCCTTCGGAGAACGCAGATGATGCCTGGTGTAAAGGGGGAATAATCAACAGAGGCCATTTTGGTAAAGACACAAAGATATCTCTATTTTAAGTAGAACTGGCTCTCTATATATGAATGTGAATTGTATTGTATATTTGTTATGTATATTTGAATTGTATTGTATAATTGTTGTTTGTATTGTGTTTCCCCTGTGGGCCCTGAGCCTGTAATAAAGTTTATATAAAGTTTATATATATATATATTTATATATAGGACCTGCTTTTAGATTTCTTAGAAGAAAAACTGCTTCTTTTCTAGTACATACTGACATGTAATAAATCCAGAGATATGCGTATTTCATTTGCATTTCAGAAATATACTCTTTTTATGCTTCTTTTCTGGCAAGCCAAGATATGTTTCTCAACTGAATGTGTGATAACACACACATGATCACACATGGTGTTTAGGACATGCATATCTCAAGTTATGCCACACATGATATTACCTACACGGTGGGCTAAAAATATGGGACACATTTTAGATGTGTATATCTTAGAATCTAAAAATGATAGAGAGTAACAGATATATTTGTTGGAAAGCTGACATTTGGGAGTTTTTGATATATAGGGTAATTTCTCTGGGCACCACTCTAAAAGCAGACAAAAAAGATGAAATGTAAGGGTAGTTTCCAAAATACATTTTTTACAAAAACACAACCAAGAACTATAGGCCTGAATTAAAAGCTATGAAGAGGTCATTAAACATTGTCAGTAGCAGCATTTCCCAGCAAAAATAAGTGAAATATAGGGAAACTGTATGATTGAAATTTGCAACATGCAACTCTGTGTGAGGAATCTCAGCAGTGGCAACACAATGGAATTCTGGCCAGACCAGAGCTTGCGCTTGTTACAGCATTCCATTCTGCTGCCACTGCTAAGATTCCTTACACAAAGCTGCCTCACACAGTGTCCTGTATCTTTGGCCTACAGGCCTGTGAGCACATATACCCATCTGAGCCTATATGAGCTCATACACATCCCCCGCTATTGCTATTGACATTAGACTTTAGCCTTACAAAAAATGTTCTAACCCGTACTCTGTCATTTTGGGATGATTGAATGGCGACAAATGTTAAAGAAAGCTGGCAATGGGATCTGTCAGTCTTTTGATTCACTGTTCCTGAGCCCTTCTTCTAAGAGACAGTACACGGGCAGCCTCACGGTAATATGGACCCACTTCTAAATTACCACCCTTGGCACAGAATGCATTCAGCGACAGATGGCACAAATCATTACACTTTTTCATGTGTTTATTACTAAGGATGCACTGATCTGATATTTGGATTGGATATCAGTCCCGATAGTCCCGAAATAGCTGGATCGGTTATCGGACAAACTTAGCCGATCCACTTCCTCCAACTTATGACCATGACCGCAACAACGACCTCAACAAGCCCCTGTGCTACGCTATAATGCATGTGAATACTTGAAGAATTGCTGAGCTTCAGCTATGCTGTGTGCAGATGCAAGGTGTAGATGTATGAAATCACAGATTTTATCAGTAAAATGACAAAGATACAGACTATGAAACTTGTTTAGGCTACTGCAGGTTCAAATATATAACATTTATGTCTGTGCATGATTTTTAATAGGTCTTGTGTGTATGTGTGTGTGTGTTTGTATGTGTGTGTGGCAGAGTGTGTGTGTATGTGTGTGTGGCAGAGTGTGTGTGTATGTGTGCGTGGCAGAGTGTGTGTGTATGTGTGCGTTTGTGTGTGTGTGTATGTGTGCGTTTGTGTGTGTGTATGTGTGTGTGGCAGGGTGTGTGTGTGTGTGTGTGCATGTGTGTGTGAAAGAGAGAGAGAGAGAATGTGTGTAGGGATAGAAAGACCGTGATTTATCGCCTGTGTTCAGTTCTTGCGTCCATCGATTAGCCATGTCGTCGGCTGGCATTAGTTCAAGAGCCCCCCCCCCAACCCCTCAGCCCCCCCAAATAATAATTAAGAGGGGCACTGAGCAAGAAAAAAAGCAAGGTGAAATAAATATGTTCCCGTTAATTCAAATAAATGTAAATAACAGTCAAGCAAGGTTTTTGTTCTTTGTTTCTGCTTCATTTACCGGAAAGCATATTGATGAATATTAAGCATTGTTTACTTTGTCTCCTCAGTCTATCTGTGGAGAGCCACCCACCCCCTCGCACATAATGATGCTACACAGATTGTGTTGTTTTATTAATTTCCACACGCGAAAGCAATCCATCACCATTCCTGAGAGTCTATCAGGGTTGGGATCCGCTGTGTGTTAATTGCAAAGGGGATCAGACATGTGTGTGTGTGTGTGTGTGTGTGTGTGTGTGTGTGTTTCTCTCTCTCTCTCTCTCTCTCTCTCTTTCTGTGTGTGTGTGTGTGTGTTTCTCTCTCTCTCTCTCACTCTCTCTCTCTCTCTTTCTGTGTTTGTGTGTGTGTCTGAGAGAGAGAGAACTGGATGTTGTGTTCCACTCTTCACCGCTGCCTCCTCAAAAGCCTCAGGCCTGCAGGGAGTGGTGGTGGTGGTGGTGGTGGTGGTGGTGGGGGGTGGGGGGGTTTGGTTGTGCTGGTGGAGGTGTGGGTGAGGGGGGGTCACCGAGGGAGCGATAGCTGTTAAACATCAAATTAACCACCGAGGAGTGGCAGGACAGAAGCACTTCGGAGGGAGAAGCCCTAAGCCCTCATCAGCATCAGAATAGTACACCAGATTTAAAAAGGGGGGGGGGGGGGGGGGGGGGTACAGTGATAAGGAGGGTGTCATTGGGTAAACAAGCCCCAAGCCCACTGTTGAGGTACTGATGGGCCAGTAAGAGCCTTAAGTAGTCTTCAAAGATGAGTTTCTGTGTATGTGTTTATGTCTGTGTGTTTGTGTGTGTGTGTGCGTGAGTGTTTGTTTGTGAGTGTGTGTGTGTGTGTGTGTGTGTCTGTATGTGCGCGCAAAAGTCTGTGTAAGAGTATGTGTGTCTGTGTGTGTTCTTGTGTGTTTGTGTGTGTGTGTGTGACTACACACACTCCCGAAGTTCCCTTGAGCCTGTTGTTGTGTCTCAAGGTGGGGGTCTCACTCGGGAGTATGGCAAACCCAGCTTATCCTCCCCAATCAATAGTGATAGCCACGGCAAGCATACACCCAAAGAGAGATATATCAGCTTTGTAGTGCTACAAAAGGCTGAGCTGAGGATTTTACCCCGGTGAGTCACTTTTGAAGCTTCCCTTCACTGAGTAGGATACATTACACAGGTGGCTATTAGCCAGCCAAGGAAAAAAAGGAAATGAAAAAGAAAACAGCCAAGAAAGAGAGAGAAAGAGAGCTGGAAGTGGGAAAATAAACTTGAAAAAGAGAAAAAAAAACATGATTAGCACTTCAAAGGTACTGAATAATTTTGTCTTCTTCATCTTCTTTCTGTGGTGTGTTTTTTTCTTTCTTTCTCTTTCCCTTTCTTTTTTCTGCTTACTTTGCATTCTGAGGAACATCTCGATTGTTTTCCTTCAGTTATAAATAGTGCTCTTAAATATGGTATTCAATAATGTTATTAACCCCGTCCACCCGGTCGCAAGAGGTTAATTGGCCATGTCACAACAAATACATCACAGCACCATTTAACCAGTATCAAGTAGCTCGATGAATTTTTTGCCTAAATTTAAAGCCCCCCCTTTCTTTTCGGTCTGCCTTTGATTTATTTCTTGCATGCCAAAGCATTCTTTTCTCCCTGGAATGTTCTCACAAAGGCCTGCTTATTACCCACACTCTTAATAGAGGTCAGCAGGGTTAGTTCGTATCATTAATCTAATTGGGTGCCATTTAAATACCATAAATCACACTATCCATGTTTACCTTTGACATTTCTTGCACTTAACAGTGAGGTAATATCTCTCCCTTCAGTCTCATAATCGTCATTGTATGAATATTAATGAGAGATCTCTCTAGGCTCCTCATCTAAAATGAATGAAGCTGGTCGTGGGGATAAGACAGGCCTGCACAAACACTACGAGCTCATTAAAACTAAATCGTATTGTAATGTGCACCTGTCATGAGTGGTAAAAGATGGGCATGGGGTGGAAGTCTCATCTGAAGGGATCCAAGAGAGAAGCCCTGGAGTTATGCATGTTTGATGATGGCACCATCACGGACCAACCAAGGAGTACAGTCTGTACCTGCACATTAATTAAGTTCCAGGTCTTTAAGGTCAGGCAGGTTTATTGAGGAAAACACAGAAGACAAGACAAGCACTGTGGGAGACAAGCATTGTGCGATAAGCCAATGTTCCAGAGAGAATACCGTAGAATATCATGGAACTCAGTTGCCCTTTTTCCTTATTATGCTTACCTGATGCCTTTCTGCTCTGTTGATGTTTCGGTTTAGTTTCCCCTTCTGTGGCATTAAGACATTGCTAGTTTAAGCTCCCTTCGTTTCTTTAATTGCCAGTACATTTAGGCTTCTCAAGAGAGAGAGAGAGAGAGAGAGAGAGAGAGAGAGAGAGGGGGGAAAAAAAATGTTTGTGCTGTTGGCGTGTGTTCCACAGACAGAAAAGCAGCACACAGAGAAAGAAAAGTGAGCTAAATTATTGATTGAAAGCTTGCCTCCCGTGAATCTCTCCTGTCAAAATGTGATTTCCAACCACAGCAGATTTTCTCTGATCCTCTTTATCCCGTTGTCCTCACACAAGTGCAAATAAATAGATCAAAAACAAACAAAAGGATATTCATCTCGGCCAAAAAAATATAATCAAGTTTCCTCTCTCTCGCTCTCTCTCTCTCTCTCTGTCTTTGTGTTTCTTTCCACCGTTTTTTCTGTCTTTTCTTTTTTCTCTCTCTGTGTACTGTAGCCTATCAGAAGTGCCAAAGTGCAGATGAGGCCCTCCAAAAAGAGGAACAAACACTAAAATTTGTGGATTTTTTTGTTGTTTGTTCCTTGGCGAGCAGCATTTAAAGATGATTTTAGACTCATGCAGGGGTTACTCATAAGAGTGCTCCCACTGTAGAACTAGGCTGCTGGCTGCAGGCAATGAAATAAACAAACTCTAAGCAAACAAATAGTAAAGGCTAGCTCTGGCACATCAAAACAACCAGTACCTGTGCCTCGCACAGTGACATTGTTGTGTTTGTCTTACTTTTATTATAAAAAGAGAGGGAGACTGAGAGAGAGAGAGAAAGCCAGAGAGAGAGAGAGAGAGACAGAGAGAGAGAGAGTAGGAGAGGGGGAGCTTTCAATTCTTCCTCTCGTTTCTCTTCTTTCTCTCTAGAGGGAGAGAAAAGGCTGCGGCAGGGTTGCCATGGTAACTTATGTTCAACCAGCGGGGTGGTGTATTCTGTCGTCAAACATGGCCGCCTACTGGGCCACTGATTCAAAGGATCACGTCTGTGTTAGTGTCCAGTGGGTGGACTGTTGCATCTGCCTTCTCTCTAGGCTCCTTTGAATAGTGTCTGCCCCCCGTGGTTGAGACAGCCAGAACCTATCCAAAATGTATGTGTGTGTGTCTGTGTGTGTGTACATATTTGTGTGTGTGTGTGTGTGTGTGTGTGTGTGAGAGAGAGAGAGAGAGAGAGAGAGAGAGAGTACCTGTTTGTGTGGGTCTGTATGTGTGTGTGTACATGTTTGTATGTGTGTCCATCCACTTGTGCGTACACAGGGCATCCTTTTTTCTGGACCTCACAAGAAGACACCACACCTGTACCAGTCAGTGGCCCTTTTGATAAATCACCCCCTCTGCTCTTCAGCTACTGATCTCCGTAGCACATCGCTTGATTGCAGATGGTACGTTTTGTGTTGTTGTCATCATCATCAGTCAGTGTTTGTGTGCTGTGTGTCTGTGTGTCTGTGTGTGTCGCTTGTAAAATACTCCCCCCTGCTGACACTTGTTACCAGGGGAATTTGCCATGGCATTATTTTACTGCGACTCCATTCGACTCTCCTTGACAGACCAAGGGGACAGGGTGGCATCAGGGGAGGGGGAAAGAGAAAGGGAATGGGGAAGGGAAGGGAAGGGAAGGGGAAGGGGAAAGATTTGTGGCAGCATATCCATTGATGGCTATTAGCTAAAAAGCTGCTGGGAGTTAAATCCCGTGGGATAAATTCTGGAGGTAGACAAACTAATAATTACACGTCAAAGTGGAGAAGCGTGTTAAGAGTTGGGGGGGGGGGTGATTTAGAGGCCTGCAGTCCCAGGCGTGCTGTGCACTTGCTGTGTGGGGGGGGAGAAACAGACTGCCTGCCATTAACACGACACCTGTCCTTCCCAACCAATGAAAAACACCTGCTTTGCTCACTCATGTGAGTATGGGTGATTACAACAGGCCTATTCTTTTTGACATGTTTCAAGGAAAACCCAGGGAGAGAGAGAGAGAGAGACGTCACTTACTCAGCAAGCCATCTTTTTATTTTAAGGGGCCAGCGAGAGGATGTGAATTGACCATTGAACTCATTGAGGAGGATATCCAATTATGGAAAGGCAGGGGGTAAAAAAGGATCGTACTTGCTGAGCCCCATTCTTTGCTCTGCTTCAGTTCAGACTTGATAGCACCACACTGCGTTTTTTTTATTCTCTCTCTCCCTCTCTGTGTTTCTGGCACTGGCCTCAGATATGAGGTGTGTGTGTGTGTGTGTGTGTGTGTGTGTGTGTGTGTGTGTGCGTGTGCGATAGAGAAAGTGAGAATTGGTGTGTCTGTTTGTGTCCATGTTTGTATACGTGTGTGTCTGTGTGTATTCAAGGCTTGTCGGGTATTTTTGGTCTTTGTTTTGCTTGGCGGCAGGCGGCAAAGCAGTCTCCAGCGCTAGCACTCGCACCGCTTTTCTTTTGGGGAAGCTCAGTGGTAGAGCGTCGGAAAACACAAGGTACCCATCAACCCCTGGTGTCACGTGGGACCTCACATGCATCCTTAATGCAGCCTCACGCTGTTCACCGCTCCTCAGCCCACCGCTCCTCATCTCCCCCTCCACTCACCCTCTCCCTCCGCTCACCCACCTACCCACCGCCCCTCCCTCCACCCCGCCACTTCCCCAGCAGTCTCCAGGCGAACCCACGCGCTGCCATTGTGCTGCAGCAAAACACACCAGCAGCACACACACACACTCCAGCCATGCTGAGAGTCTTTCGCACTAAATTAACTCTCCACTTCATTGCCTACCATTGGGAGAAACAAAGCCACCACTTGTGTCCACACTTCAGACGATCCAACTGTGCACACACACGGAGAGCGGGGACTTGTTGAGCTGACTGCTGGTTAGGAGGACCATGCCATGCCCATGGAGTTTGAACAGGAGGTGGAAGCCCTGTGGGGCTGAGGAGTCTTGTCTCTTATGTGTTAAGACTCCACTCCACAAGGTCAATACTCTAACTCAGTCAGCTTGATGTCTAGGCTAAAGACGGGCTCGGCTCAAGATGACTGCAGCTTTTTTGTAAGTCCTCAAAAACTGATAACATTAAAAGTGAAGAGGACTTCCCTCCCTCGTTGACATTTCTGTTGTGTATTGGCTACTCACCTGTAAGGGTCTTTTTTTTATTATTTATCTTTTTTTTTTCTTTATCTTTCTCCTTTTCGTCCTTTTCTTCCCTCTATTTGCTCCCCTCCCCAAGCTTGTCTCATCTTCTAAATCAAGGCAGTTTTTATTCTGACAGACTTCCTTTTACAACGCTAGACATTTCACCCTGACAGGCCAGTGTCTCATTGTGTTCATACCCTCCGGCTTTCCTGAACAATTCACATTTTTTTACTCTCTCTACTTCCCTCTTTTGGTTTTATGACAGCAAAGCAATTTAAATGTCACTCATATCAAGAAGGGATTAAGTCATCTCTGAACAGTCGCACTGAATACAACTGTCGGTAAATAGAACCTATATAGCTGTCACATCAAACAACAGTTAAGTCGTGCAACTGTTTTGCAGGTGACACAGCCTTTTGAGTCTCACTGTTGTAATCAGGACAAATCAGGTTTGTGATATTGTGGTATTGTGTGGCTCTGTTCACAGAGAATGCAAACAGCTTGCAATTAGAATAAGGAAGTGAGTGATTGTAATCCAACATACTCGCCAAATGTAGTAAGCACATCTCGTCACCGTTCGCTATCGGTGCGTTCTGTGTCTGTGCTGTGCCTAAAATAAAGCCAAGTGTTCATATACAGGCCTGGCTCTGTACATGAGGAATGACTGCTAGTACAGACACCACTGTTCCAGCCAACAGGCATCCAGGGACATTTTGTGTTGTTGTACAAGTGCAGGTCACAATGGTAGAGGAGAGAAAGAGAGATGACAAACGTAGCTCATACCAACATGCTGAATTCTACAGCATGACTGCTATTGTCAAGAAAGGCAAGAAACCAGCCAGAGAGGGAAATGTCAGGAGGACAAAAGAAAAAGAAGTGACATAATCTGACAAGGGTAAGGAGGTTAATGTTGGTGGCTAGCACTGAAAAAAAAAGAGTTCCCGTCCTTGAGCACCTGAGGGTAGTTTCTCTGTCATGTTCATAGAAACAATAGCTTAGTTCCTTATGCTAATGTTTCTGCTAATGTTTGGGATAGCTAAGCCCAACTGGTTAGCTTGCAAGCACATACCTGTGTTGCATTTGTGTGTCGGGTAGTGATAAATTACTTGCCCAAAGGCATTCAGCTTACTTGCCAAGATTCACTGTTGTTGTAGAGTTAGCTACAGCAGCAGGACAGTTGAGGATATCACCATAAATGTTTAAAATGAGAAGGGAAAAAAACATGAAGGGAAACACGAATGACTGGTATTGGGGCAGATATATTCAATATGACAGATGATAGATCAGTAACTGGAAACCCTGGACTGTACTACAAAAAAGCCAGTCATACTGTTGAGAATGACATAACCCAGAGAAAAGTATTGCTTCTTAGAATTGTCTTCATGTTAGCTTTTAGAAACAAATCATCCAAGATCCTATATACAGCTTTATTTTTTTTTTACTACAACTATACTATTTTAATTAAACTCTAAAGACACAGTGTCCACTAGAGCCTTATATAAGTCGAATCTAAGTTCAACTTAGAAGACCCTTATACTGTTATTTTCTCCTAATGGGGTTTCAGAGCAACAGATCATAAGTCAATAAGACCTTATTTATTTCCAAAAGAAAAAGTTAAGGGAGTTGTTGTAAAAAACTTATATTTTCCTTTAGGAAGTGATGTGATAACTGATAAGTGAATGTCATAAGTGTCAAACCCTGGAACATCCTGTTTATATTTTGCTCTGCCACCACCTAACTGTGCTGTGAAATTTATGGCATGTGCAATGAGCAAGTCAACAAAACATATCTCAACTGTTCTTGAAGGAATGTTTTTTAAAAGTCAAACTGATTCCAAATCAAATTTAAATATGGAGTCGTGTGAACTGCGTCAAGGGTGTTTTATTACCAATTTGGTCTTCACCTTGTTGACCCAAGAAGACCAGCCCAAGTGACTCCATTTGTAGCCCAGGACTTGTAGAGTAGCGCAAATAGTGTTTGTCTTCACTGGCCTGTATGTTGGGGCGTGTTGCATCACTATGGCGTTCTTTAGATGCCAAAGATGCCAAACTTCATTAGATTTTTTCTCACAAACTTTAGCGATTTTCAACTATTTTTTTCCCCCAGAAAAGTATCAGTCACAATAACACCCCCCTCTTGGAATGGAGCCTATCTACTTGTTTTACCTGTTTCCACCTGACTGTATGCACTGGGATTCCGCATGACACCCCTGAGACAGGTGTCACACAACCACACAACAGCACTGGTCATATTGCGCAGTGCAGCACAGCACAGCACAGCACAGCACAGCACATCTAGTTCTCTTTGTTACTGTCACTTCCTTAGCAATGTGGGTCCATGCACTTCAAGGAAGGGTGGGAGTGTGAGTGTGGGGGGGCGGGTGGTGGGGGGGGTTATACTTGTTTGACAGTTTAGCACAAACATCAACATTCATTCTTCATCTTCACCCGCTTTTTAAATGCAATTATCACAGTGGGGTCAGTGCTTCAGCTGAGCTGAACTTTTTTTTTTTTAATAGCACTTTATCAAATCTCTAATAACTCTTCTCGAGATCCGTCTTTTGTTTGCCTGGATTTCGGGGACTGCTGGCGGGCAAGGTGAAGGAAATCATCTTCAATCATCAGTTATTTCAACATATGGTAATTGTTCTCCCAGGCTGCAGTGTCAAGAAAGGACAGTGCGTGGCTTAATAGCACCTTTTCCCTAATGTGATGCACTTCACTGAATATCCCAATAATTAGACCATCACTCTTTCCAGCTTGCCTGGCTGATGGGCAAGCCAATGACTATATTCAGCGTGTGCCGGTCCCCTCGAAACAAACACGAGCGAGCTCCTTCAAAAGGGGCCTCCATTGTGCCGTAATCAGCAAGGTGGTCAGGGGAAATCATCTTCAGGGTACACATACCCAGAGGCTCTTATTGAGGCGATGACTCACATCGCCGTACCATCCTTTTTTTCCCTTAAAATACAGTGAACAAAGAAGCCAGAAAAAATGCGGGATTCAGAGAAGACTTTTCTTTGTGCTCATGTAATCTGCCATCAGGTTTCTTTCTGCTAGAGAAAGGTAAGGGCCACTTAGGGTTATACCGAGACTGAAAAAGAGTGGGAAAAAGAGAGAGAGAAAGAGAGAGAGAGAGAGACAGAGGAGAGAAAAAGAGAAAAACATGAAAATGTCACCAGAATTTATCACAAGTGTAGAAATTGGAGAAGAGGCATGTTGGGGGGAAACAGAGAATCACCACAGTGGATGCGTCCTAGTTGTGACCCGTCTCCGAAGACAGTTACACCTTTATAGGCCCAATTCTGGTGACTCAGGGAACAATAGGTAATAATGGAGAATGCGGGGGGGCATGGGGGGGTACAATATGTAGCGCATTTACTGATTTATGGCAAGTTCACATATTGTTAACAGAAAACAACGCAGTCTAATAAATCTTTAAAGTGGGAGTAGTAAGACAGACAATAATTATTTATACACATCAGTTGTTTATACACTATTGTATTTCCACTGAGGTATTCGTTTTTTCGTGTATCATAACACAGTACAAAGCATCGGAATGTTGGAAGGTCTGCCTAATGGGAACACCTGCCTTTGTGTTTTGACATTGACTTTTTTTCTTTTTCTTTTTTTTTTTGGATGTCCTTTTACTACAGAGTGGACGTTTGAATGTAAAAGTGTTGGCAGCTTGCATTAATATTTTATCGTGCTTACTGAACCATTGTATTAACTTTCAAGGCCTTTTGGAGCAACTATTCCTGGGTTCTGCCACGGTAAGTTAATAACAAAGCATCATGGATATGCATACTATCCTAAGTAGGATACTGACCAGTTTTTTGTCCTCTCCTGGGAGCAAAGCAGTTCTTTTTGGATTGCTAAAAGGACTTTCTGAGGGTGGTGTATTTTTAGTCTTTTGCGGATGTCACAGTCACAAAGGAACAGCAATTTCTTCTTCAAAAAAAGACAACAATGGGCAATCAAAATGTCATAAAAGTGCTTAATTACAGATGAGTGTATGAAGATTATGTGCCACATCCGATCGAAGCATACCTGTGAGGAACCTGAATGCTAAAGGATGTTTTTAGCTGAACTTGTTAGAGAAAATTCTGTGAGAAAATTGCACTTTACTTTTTTGCCGTCTCAATTATCTTCTAAAAAATACATTACCTTTAATTTTCTCTCGAGTCCAGCTTTTGGGCAGGTCATTGAAGACCTGCATTGTCAGTTGGAAAAATGTATGCCACAGTAGAAAATGATCACCCATAGGTTATGTTTGAACTGTGATTAGATTTAAAAGGAAATTATCAAGTCATTTGGTGTCTAAATGCCAGTCGTACCCTGTGGTAGTCAGACAGAGACAATTCCCTGATTGATTTTTAGTCACAGATTTGGTACAAGACTGTGGAGAGCCGGCAGCAACTTTTTTCTAAAGTTTTTCCTGGCCTTATCAAGCTGAGGGATGGTGGCTTGATCGTTACAAATTAAGCTGTCCACATCAACATTCTTGGTCGAAGACAAATGAAGCCTGCGCTGACGCACACACACACACACACACACACACACACACACACACACACACACACACACACACACACAATCCCTCTTTCACACACACACACAAACACACACACACACACACACACATAATCCCTCTCAGTGTCACACACAAAAAAAACATTTACACATACACAATTCCTCCTTCACACACACACGCACACACACACACACACACACACACACACACACACACACACACACACAATCCCTCTCAGTGTCACAGACAAAAACACACACACAAAAAGAGACATTTACACACCCACCCACCCACACACACACACACAAACAAGCGGCGGCAGGCAGCTCTAAACCCTGAGTTGCTATTAATTGCAGACCCCAGACTCTAATGCTCTCCCCTGAGTCTCTGCTGGCTTCAGCTCTGCCGTATACACCTTGCCTTGAAACTTTTTTTCTTTTCTTTTTTTTTTTCCGACGCCACTTTTCCTAGCAAGTCCTAACAGCAGGGTTTATGTCCACCATTTGTCTGGTGCCTCGTGCCTTATATCAGTACAATAAAAAGTGGATGACCTGGAGCAGGGAACATTGATTTTTCTGCATTTACTTCTTGACTGCATAAAAGCTTTCTCATGTATGATATAGAGTGAAGCAGGAGACATAAGATTCATTATTTAAAAGCCTCTGGACTTTTACAATGGCAACAAGCTAGGTTGAATGCTCCTACATTTAGTTGCTATAATGGAGAATGGGGTGGGGTGTGTGTCTGTGTGTGTGTGTCTAGGGGGGTGGTGGGGGGGAGGAGAAAAATAAATTAAAACCAAATCTGATTTGGAGAGGGGAAGAAACAGCATTAGAATGTGACATTGTGATATTAAACAGCACAGAATCTTGATAATGCCTTACAATTTTAAATGAGGCCCTCTATTCCCTAGAACTTGGCAGGGCTCTCCTGTTTCCACTTACCGAATCAGTTGGCAAAACGAGAGGCGAGATTCCCAGTAGTATTTAACATTATTTTTTAAATGTTAAGTCATTTAAATCTGCACAAGCTCGAAAGATAAGAATGGATGTTAGACCCTTGTGGAGGCCAGTTAAGAGGGCTCTGCTGTTGGTCCTCGGGAACACACACACACACGAAGAAGAAAGTGGGTATTAATCAGAAGAGATTACACTCGCAGTCCCTGTTTGAAAGTCTCCAGTGGACCAAGAAAGACAACAGCACTGAAGAGAGAGAAAGTAACTCTGTTCTCTCCTGTTTACAAAAGTTCCCCCTCCACTCCACTCCACTCCACCATCTCCTATTTATTTACTTTTTTTGCTCGAATGGGATTTCTGAGACATCATAAAAGTTCTCTCTCTCAGAAAAACTGTTCTTGTGGGTTTTTTTTGTTTTTTTTTTTGTGGTCTTTCTTTGAGGAGAGCAAGCGAGTTACATCCCCCTTAGGTGCCGTTCTGTGCTCCAAGCCTGGAGTAAATGGGATGCTCTTAACTGTCATCTCCTATTAGAGCTTGGCAGAGACTGGGGACTGGGGATGGCTATGGAGGTTTTAGAGACAGGATGAAGAACCAGTACCTGGCACCAAGGATACTGACTCTAATTGCTCTCAGAAGAGCAAAGGCTAATGAGCTGCACTTTGTATGGCTTATTTATCAGTCATTCAGATAGATTAGCCATTGTGTTGGGGGTAAATATGTTCATACATAGTATACATTTTATGCGACAGAAACATGAAATAAGAGTCTTCAAAATTTAATTGATTCTTCAAGTTTGTATCAGTCGCAACACCCCTTTCTCTTGATAATTTTTTTTTAAACAGAAAAACTCTTGTCATTTATGTCTCATTGTAAATATTTGTTTTGAACAACTGGGTTGGTGCTGTTGTGATGTGTATATGTCGCGGCCCACTAATTTATTAACTAACATAGAACAAGAAAACACTTTAAATATTTTAATAGCAGCTTCCAGATCTGCCCACAGCAAACCATAGTGGCAGTCAGCAGTCGAGGACTGTGTGTGTGTGTGTGCATATATGTGTGTGTGTGTGTGTGTGTGTGCGTGTGTGTGTGTGTGCGTGTGCGTGTGTGTGTGTGTTTTTGCATGTGTGTGTGGGTGTGTGTGAGAGGGGGATTGCTGTCATGTAACATACTGTCATATAGTGTGGAAGTGTGTTCAGTAGACTGCTGAGCTCTGCACAGAATCTCTCAAAGTCTCTCAGCGCAAGACTTGCTCTATCTCTAGAACGAATCTGTCTTGCACATTTGTTCATCTGTCAGTGGTGTGTGTGTGTGTGTGTGTGTGTGTGTGTGTGTGTGTGTGTGCGCGTGCATGTGTGTGTGTGTGCGCGTGCATGCGTGTGTGCGTTTGTGTGTGTGTGTGCATGCGTTTGTGTGTGTGTGTGTGTGTGTGTTAAGGGGGTGGATAAAACAACTTAAATTAGAAAGTTCCTCAGAGCCATGTCAGACAGGGTGCTTCTGGCTTTTTGGTATTCACTGGAAGAGGCTGACTCTAACACGAATAAATATACTTATGTTTGAAGTGCGTGGATGTCTGAAAAACATCCGTCTTTTTGTGCAGCCCCTCATGCTGAAATGGGATCATTAATTGATGTAGATGCATTTTCAGTAATTATTAGTGTTGCTGTTGAACAGTGCACACTCAAAAGCTTTACATCATTGAAAAAAAAACAAAACCAGTGTGTTTGCCTAAACAAAGGCCTAATGTCGATTTAGCAGTGCTGTTAGCCACAGCACAATTTTCTAATTAGGTAAACAGTAAGCACCTGTGAATTAAAAGCATGCACCGCCGTTGACTACCTGTAGCAAAGCTACAATATTTCAGCTTTAAAAGGCTGTTTTAGCACCTCACTGGGCACGGACAGCAAAGTGGGTGGTTCGTCCGTCACCAAAAAAAAAACAAAAAAAAACAGCACTCCAAGCTTTATACATACTTATTTACTTATTTAACTCTGTCTTCGTGTAATTAGCTTGTTAGGGCCTTTTTTTTTGCAATGGATCCTGCCACAAGCAAGGGCCCATTGTTTGATGTGACAGTGCTCTGGTTCTCCACACTCATTGTGTTCATTTCCAGTGGTTCATATATTTTAAAAGGATGCTCTTCTTGCTGTGCCAGTAAGTGGACATTTGCACTGAGGGGATGAGATGTGGAAGTGGGAGACGCTTTTAACTGCTAATAACTCTACTCACTTGACACTTTTCTCTTTTTTACAACTTTTCTGTCGGAGTGGGGTTTCTTTTTGCTCTTCTACCACAAGTTTTGGAAATTATGCATACATAAACCATGACGGTCTAGACTGTCGTCTGGCTTCGCCAGAGCATGTTTTAAGTTATCAGGCAAAAGAAAAAAGAAAAAGTCTTTCGTCATTTCTCCACTCCTCCTCCCTCACCACAACTCTGATTCCAACTCCTCCTCCCTCACCCCACCTTATTCCAGTTAGAAATGTGTCCAGCACGTCTCCCAGTGGGAGAAGTAGAAAAAGAAATGTGCAATAATTTTCAGCTTTTCAGCTCTGCAGTGGTCAAGGACAACAGAGCGTGTTTTAAGTTATCGGGCAAAAAAAAAAAGACTTTGTATAGACTTCACCCACACACAAAGGAAGGGTTCCCAAATATGGTACCGGCCCAGACACTTTATTCAGGCAGGAGGCTTTGTTGCTGTTTGTGTTATTGTTGTTGCAGCTGCGGCTGCCCTTTATTCCAGTGTGGTGTTGCGAGTCCATTTTGTGCAGCGTTGTCATCCTGTGGACACTCCTGTATTCTGCATGTCAGCTTTGGCCAGCACCCTCCCTCCCTTCCGCCTCCCTTTCCCCCTTCCCTCCCTTCCCCCAAAAACAGTGCAACCAAAGACAGCCCAAAGGCATTTTTGGACTGGGTCGACTTAAACACCCTCTTGTGGAGCCTTGTAATTGTCAGTCACAGTATTGATTTAACCAACGGCACAGCAAGGCAAAGGGCTGCATATATCAAAGCACCCTGCACTTTGACAAATAGTTAGCATCACTACTAGCACTGGACTCGCACCATGATCATGCCATTACATGACATGTAGTGAATGGAGCTAGTGAGGCAGTAAGAAGCCAGTGGCTATACAGTAAGCATCTGTGTGTGCTGAGGAAGGTGGTAGCATTCAGACAGCACTCACACACACACAGCATATGCAGCGCACAGTGGATTGTTGGCCCATAAGCAGATATCGTATTGTCTTCTCTATCTTCGGCGACACAATCCCATTCCCCTGTGCCTGCTGAGTCGCACGGCTTAGATGCGCTATGCATTACAGCACAGGGGAGGTGTGCAGGTTTTTTTGCTCTTGTTTTTCAGAGAAGGAAAAAAAATCTGTACACTCTATCTCTTCCCATCACATTTCTGTGCACCAGAAGTAATTCTCTCTGTGTGCACTTCAAGCAGTTATCATGCAGCATATTGAGGTGAGAGGGAGAGGGAGAAAGGCAGACAGAGAGGGAGGGGAGAGGGAGAAAGGCAAGGAAGGAGAAAGAGAGGAAAGGAGAGAGGCAGAGAAGGGACTCTGGGGCTTGACAAATGCCTGCCGGCAAGTTATTACACCTTGAGGAGAGGCTGTTTCTGAGGAGTGCTTCAGCTAGCATGGGTCTGATGAGATGCCCAAACACAAGTACAGCTCTTGTAGGTGCAGATAACTTTGATGGACAGGCCTGGTGTTTTGTGCCATTCATCCATCCATCCATCCATCCACTCATCCATCCATCCATATTTGGGGCATAAAAAGAGCATATAATAAAAGTAAATGTAAATGTAAACGATGTTTCTCTTTTGCTTAACCGCATAATTAAAATCAAATTTTAAGAGGAGGCAAGAGCGTCACGTGGCGTCTCCGGTTGATTGAGATTGCACAACAGCACGCTGGTTTGTTTCACGTGTGGGCGCATAAGCGCGAGGGAGCGTGTCGAGAAAGTACAATTAGTGTTCCGCGAGGTGCGGCTGCATTTTTGCAAAAATCCATTTTGTTAGATGTCACTAACAGTGAGCAATGTTGTGGCACGTTGATTTATCCCATTTCGCCTCCTTCAAAAGAACAACATCACATAAATGGAAAATATTTACACTTATTGGTGCCACAAATATGATCTCAAAATATAGTCATACCTCTGTGATCAGTGGCATGAGACCTTGCCAGAGTATATGCTGCCAAGTCAATACAGCAATTTCTGTTTCACAGTGAAATGAAGTGTATTAAATGTAGACGTGCAAAATGAATGATAGAATATTTTTTCCAATGTGTTGGAAGCACATAAATGATTCTATGTGCTCTGCATACTATATGCTGTTCAATAAAATAGATCATATATATTCATACTGTTAGTAAAGGCCAAAGTAAGTGCTTTCAAACATGCATGACTCGGAATGGTGGCGATTATATACATTAACTTAAGGAGCTGAATGCTGTTAAGTGAACATCATTACATGTGCTTTAAAAATAACTCCATGTTCATGGTGCATCAGTGGTAGCCTGGTGAACCAGCTCCTCATACTTCATGTTATTTCGTACAGAGGGTCTGGCTGTGGTTTCATTGACATGGTTATTTCAGGCAGCATCTTGCCTGACCAATTGACAAACAATTTCTTTCTGGAGATGTAGATTTTGCTGAAGTTTAAAACAATTGGATCTGCCTTTAACCAATCACTAATGTCTGGTTGTGACTCCCTCTGTTCGCGGATTGGTCAGGCAAGATGCTGCCTGAGACAATCATGTCAATGAAACCACAGCCAGACCCTCTGTATGAAATGAAGTGTAGTACAGTACGAGGGGCTGGTTTACCAGGCTACATCAGTGGACTCATACACTGCTGTCTGCCTTACCTTGATTTCCATTTATTCTGTGGAGAGACACAAACATGTTTGTGATAATACAGTTTATGGGTAAGACATATGTGTGCAATTATTGCTCTAAACCTTCGTCCATTGAAGTGGATGCCATGCTTTACAACCCACTCACCCACCCACTCATCATACTGATGCCATTTTGTTTTCCTGTGTGGAGAGAAAATGAATAAGACAGGAAGCTCGTTCCAGTTACTTACTAAAGCAGAGCCAAGCCAAGGAAATAGTGATGGCAACAGAAATGGAAATAAGGTTGAGCAAAAATAGTATCTTCATACGAGATGAACACCAGTCAGGATGAACAATAGGGGAGGGATAATGATGATTACTGTTTGTTACACTGCACCAGTGTGCTTGCACACATTCATAATTTGTAAGATAGCATAAGGGATACCGGTCGCCGAGGTATGCTTTTATAATGAAATATTAGACGAGGCAAAAGGACGCTATGCTGGCAAGTTAAATTATCCATTTTCATTTCCCGTTAATATGCCGTGGAAATTGTAGCCTTCATTACATAAAATAGGCCTGCTGGGCATGAGTGGCTAATTTCATATCAGTGTTTCGTTACCCAGGCTAACACTGTGGGTGAAGAATTGTGGTCAAATATTTTGTAGCTTGCCTCACGATATAACTTACTTGTTACTGTTACATTTATATTCACATTGTGCTGGAGAATTCCGTGTGAGAATTTTTTAAACTGGAGAATGTGAACAGCAGCCAAGGCCGACACTCTTTTTTTTTTTTTCCTACGCTCCTGGAATTCAGGTTGCGTTTGATAGGTCTGTTAGGTGTCTGGGATTTATCTATTATTAGACAGCAGGTCGACCTGCTCTGCCATCTGCTCCCTGAGAGTTGGGAGGGAGGAAGAGAGGGAGAGAGGGAAAGAGGGAGAGAGGGAGGGTTTCCACTGTAAGGCTTCACCAGTTCTGTGTTGCCTTTTGTACATTTGAAATCTTGAGCGGGGAGGAGGGGGATTTGCTAGATTAGTTGGTCCTTATAAAAGCCCCTGATTCGTATTAACATCATTTTGTGTGTCCACAGTGAGTTTATCCCCTTTGCGATGATGTGACGGTCTATGAGACTTGACGCTAAGCCGAGATGGGGAGAGGCCCCCGTGCTTTGAGTGACACTTTGTTAAGCATTTGAGTTTCCGCCTGCACAAAGTGGTGTCAGAGGACAAATCAATTAGCCATGTGATTCAGTTTGATGGAGACTCAATGCTGTCATGCACACACACCACACACACACACACACACACACACACACAGACACACACACACCCAAGAGGACAGGTAGTGGTCCCCGAAAGCTTTTAAACCTACATGCTTTGACGTCCAGGCACAAGGTACTAAACACACGTCCACTAACCCTGCTCTAACCCTGTCCGAATCTGAAATGTTCACTCATTCACTGTATTGCACTGTGTAAGGAGCAAAATAATGAATCTTCCACCCTTATATAGTGCATGAGTGAATATTTCGGACACAAGCGCAGGCTCTGTCTGCTTGGTGGGCCTGTCTGCTGTCTCCTCCTAGCTAGCAGATGGGCTGGAATGCCTGTGTGGCAAGTTCTCAGTGATTGGCAGTCACATGACAAAGGCCATCTCATTAGATTGACTTCCTTTCCTTACCCCGTTTTGGGATATTTTTCTGGCCAAAGGAATATTCCATGTCTTGAAAATGTCTTTTATTGTCTGATGAAATAAATCGGCTGTTATTGAAATCTCCTCCAATGTTTCTCCCAAGTCTGTCAGAAATAATATGATGGGACAAAAAAAGAGAAAAATAGTGTATTTTGAGATCTTAAGTTAAGCTGAAATTAGACATACTGACTTAAGCTTTCGTTTTATTTTAGTCCAAGTCCAGTTCATGCTTAAAGAATCTCAAGATAGTTGTGTTTTTACACGTTTCTTGTAAAGGTCTCTTAGGAGAATCAGATAAGATTTCAAAATGTTCTCTCCTGTAGGTGTTTACATAACCCTAGACATACATGTCAGGCGTGCTTTAATTTTATCTCTTATTTAATAACTTTTTAATCATTTTAAAACTTTTTACCTGAGCAAGACAGACATGACACCATTGTCCAGCTCCTCTCAATGGCACCTTACTGACCTACACTCACTGTTCAGCTACTGTATATGGCTTTTTGTCTGAGGAAAACAAGGTTTTCATTTAATTGCATTGACATGCTTTCAGCATACAACACTCAAACACCATGCACATATGCACACATAAAGATAGTACTGCGAGGCTGTGAACAGGCGGACATACACACACACACACACACACACACATCCACACACACACACACACACACACATCCACTCACATAAACTGATATTCTGCTTGTTGCAGCGCTCCCACCACTTGGCCTATAGACTATTCCTGGAATACTGTCTTGATTTGTATGTATAGCAACAGTAAAATGAAAGGTAAACTTCAAACTAAGCAGACATCAGCGCTGCCTCTAGCAAGCTTACAGAGAGGAGTTACAGACCTACGTTTGTGTACGCACAAACACACACACACACACACACACTCACACACGCACACACACACATTGCTGTCCATGTAGACAGCATGATGTTTAGTTTCTAAATGCATTGTGATCGCGAGGTTACCGTTTTGCCTCCACACCTAATCGTACTTCTAACAGGCATCCCTGAAGACTGCTGTCAGGTTGCAGGCTGTCAGCAAGCCTGCTGGGGCCAATGCCCTTATTCACTCATGGGTTAAAGACATTTCCTTCCCTTTGTTTAGCGACATGAAGCGGGACCAATGAGGTGTCATGTTTGGATACCATCTTGATGTTTTTTATTGCAGTGCTACGCTGAACTGAGGTGGTGGTCTTATCGGCTGAATGGGTGGTCGAAGCACGTACAGTATGTCCCTCTCTCATCATTTTTTGGATTTTCAAAGGTGCGATGCAGGAAAGAAATGCCAAAAAAGCTCAAACAGAGCACGGCCAAGAGCCAGCGCACAAATATCGGTGGATTTACGATTTGAAATTGGCCTGACATTTAGATAGAAATGGTGATTTAAAAGTAAATGATTTTGTGTTTTGCAGGTCTAAAAAGTGTCATAAGGTTGACTAACTCTCTCTCTCTGTCTCTCTGTCTCTCTCTCTCTCTGTCTCTCTCTCTCTCTCTCTCTCTCTCTCTTGTTCTCGCTCTCTGAGGAAAAGCACAGTCCTTTGTAGGCACTCTCAAACCCATTCAAATGTCTATCATTGGAGCATACTGCAGTCAAAGGCACATAAGCTAGTCAGACAGGTATTGTCGGTGTCCACCACAGGTGGTGTTCTCCCATTGACTGAATGTTGAAGATATTGACTTAAAAAATGTGAAGGCTGTCTATCATTTTGATGTATTGGTCTGGGGGGTAACTAAGCGTAACTTTAAGTAGACTAATTCGCATGCCTGTTTGGTGGCAAGGGTGCCTGTTAAATCTCGTCACGTTTCATTTGCTCTGACCTCGTTGCCCAGCTGGCTTTCTGCTGTCACATCAGTATCGGCTTTATCACTACCCCAACAGCCGACTGTCACAAGTTTCTTTTAAAAGCCCCAATAATTGCAGTGGCACCGCCCAATGCCCCTGTTGTAAAGCTTATTGCTAATTTAGAGGCATGTAAAAAACCTTTTAAGCACCAGTAATACCACACCTGACACTGATAAAGGCGTGTTAGGATGCTAATATAGGCCTTTTTGTGACTATATTTATCCTTCTTTTGGTGGCAATGGTGGTTAAGCTTTTTCAACGGCGTTGATGGGTGGTCTCAAAGCACAGCATTAAATAGCACACACCCTGAGTGGCTAGTGGGGTTTCTGTTATGTTTACACGTTCTTCACATGACATAAAGTAGATCACCATTTCAAGCCTGTGGCTAACCTAATAGCCCATAGAAACAAACGTTTAAAAAAAAAAAAAAAATGGGCAAATTGCTGCCGTGTTGCAACCATACTTTGGGTTCCTTCATGGACAATATGCCAGGGCTAATATTTACCATTGCTATGCTTTAGTGGCTCTGGTTCAGGGTGATGGGGATCGCTGCCGCATGTGATGTCTGCCTAAGAGGGAAAGTATTCCACCATTAAAATGACGAATGGTTATGGCAAAACAAAAGCCACTGAGTTTGATCAATGCACTGCAGCAGGACTGTATCCTTGATCACCAGCCAAAGCCTTCACACCCGCCGCTGCACCTTTTACATCAACGGCACTGTCCTCCTCAACCTACAACAGGCTTCCCACAAACCCCAGACAACCCCAGCCAGCCACAAACCCTGAGAGAGCTAGATGGTAATGGCCATAATCTATCTATCTGTCTGTCTGTCTGTCTATCTATCTATCTATCTATCTATCTATCTATCTATCTATCTGTCTATCTATTTATCTGTCTATCTGTCTGTCTGTCTGTCTGTCTGTCTGTCTGTCTGTCTATCTATCTATCTATCTATCTATCTATCTATCTGAATCAGGGTTTTTTGGCCATTCAGTAACGATTTACTAATTGAGTGTAGGTGTAAATATCAGGCAAAACACCTTTTTTTCTTTTCTTTCATGCTATGTCCCCATCCTCATCCTCCTCCTCCTCCTCCTCCTCCTCCTCCTCCTCCCTCTGTCTTTGAGCTAGTGCCTGTGGGCTGAAAATCCTTGCATTGTGCTCCGTCAGATGGTATATTTCACTCAGCATCTATCACTATATGTGGGTGGTGGTTTCTCTCTCTCTCTCTCTCTCTGTCTCTCTCTCTGTCTCTCTCTCTCTCTCTCTCTCTGTCTCTCGCCACAGAGGATTTGTAAATGTGAGGAGGAATCTTCGTGGCTGGATCTGATCTAATGCTGGCACGCTGTATGTGTGGGCAGGCCAAAGTGGCTGCTTTTGTGGAGGGAAACATAGTGTGTTGGCTATTTCTGCTGGTCAGATTTAACAATGAGAAATTAATGTCTGGCAGGCGACCCTCATTTTACTCACGAACAGTAGCAGAGAGAGACAGAGAGAGAGAGAGAGAGAGAGAGAGAGAGATCTGGA
Source organism: Setipinna tenuifilis (assembly GCA_030347295.1). Lineage (NCBI taxonomy): Eukaryota > Metazoa > Chordata > Actinopteri > Clupeiformes > Engraulidae > Setipinna > Setipinna tenuifilis. The sequence continues at coordinate 12,368,263 of CM059288.1, read as the reverse complement.
ACTGCCAAAAACCACCAGCACCACACACATACACACAAATACACACACACACAAAGACAGACACACACACGTGCACACACACACACACACACACACACACACACACACACACACACACACACACACTTAAAGAGAGGGAGAGAAAGAGTGAGAGAGAGAGACAGACAAAAATCAGCAACAACAGACATCAATAACCTTTTTAATAATTAACAAGGGTGTGGGTGTTGTCTGTATTAGGAGCCAAAGCACCGTGGAGCTCACTTGTAAACACTCTTTTAAAGCTCTGTTAAACTAAATTGTGCTTTCTGTGTTCTGGCTCACGCTCACACTACTTCTCTTCTATCCTCTCTGTCTCTCTCCCTCCCTCCCTCCCTCTCTCTCTCTCTCTCTCTCTCTCTCTCTCTCTCTCTCTCTCTGCTGTTCACATGACCAGCCTGTCTGTCTTTATCTCTTCCTCCCATTCTCTGTGTTGTCTCCCCCTTTCACTCCTCCTTTCCCTCTCTCTCTCTCTCTGTCGCTTTGTTTCTTTCAGCATTTTCAATATGTCCACCTCTCCAGCCCCTTCTCTCTGTATCACTTGTTCCAACTCTCTTTCCTTCCTCTCCTGGCCCTCTCTATCCCCTCGGTCTGCCGTCATTAATACACTGCAGTTGCTGTAATTCTTGTATCGCCAGCTCCCATCATTTCGGAGGTCGTCTGCGGGGGAATATTGAACGAGCACTTACTCACATATTGACACACCTATATAAAAAAAGCAGTCAAGGGGCTGCTTTGCACAGTATATTCCCCCCTCACCCTCTCTAAACAGATCCTCTGTCTATTTTAACATGCTTGAGCTGTGGTGCCCCCCCCCTCTCTGTGTACACACACACACACACACACACACACACACACACACACACACACACACAACCTGCTTCTCCCCCCTCTCATCATCTGGATGATGTCAAAGGGATAGTGTCGCGTTTAAACATGCTTAATCGGTGTCAACCGAACCTGTTATCTTCCCGTCACTGTTCGTTAATATGAAATAAACACATCAACCACACACCCAGCCACCCCCCTCCCCTCCCATCCCGTCCCATCGCATCCCATCCCTCACACCCCACCCCAGCCCACTTCCCAAAGCTCAAAGGAGGCTCAGTGTTTTGTGGTGGCAACACAGTCTCTGTGTACTCTTTAAGTGAATAAGCAATGTCATCCCATTGTGCTTTCCTTCTCATCTGCTGCTGGGATTTTCACTGCACTGGCCTGGCTGTCATGCAATGTGACTGTCCTGACAATGAGGTAAATATGAGACGCTGGAGAAATAAGGAGCTGTGCCACTTTATTTTCAATGGCCCCAGGCACTGCCATGAATGAGGGGTAACATAAGCTAAAGGGGGCTTAAGCTAAGCTGCTGGATTCAATTCTCACCTTTGCTAGCTGTGAAGGCAAAAGCGAGGCAAAGCAAAGCAAACAGAGTTTAGCTGGGGTCCTCTGTTCGTGACAAAACTGTTAACAGGCTTGCCCCTTTATATAATGTGACATGTGGAAGTCAGTGCTCGTGTGTGTGTGTGTGTGTGTGTGTGTGTGTGTGTGTGTGTGTGTGTGTGTGTGTGTGTGTGTTTGTGTGTGTATGTGTTTGTGTTTGTGTTTATGTACACACACACGTAGGTCTGTAACTCCTCTCCGTAAGCTTGCTAGAGGCAGCGCTGATGTCTGCTTAGTTTGAAGTTTACCTTTCATTTTACTGTTGCTATACATACAAATCAAGACAGTATTCCAGGAATAGTCTATAGGCCAAGTGGTGGGAGCGCTGCAACAAGCAGAATATCAGTCTACGTGAGCAGAAATGGAAAGAGGTGTGTGTATTATTAAGGACATGTGTCATTATTAATCAAGGTACCGGTACTTGTGGATACAGTACATGTCTGTGCTCTGTCCTTCTCAAAATCTTACAGCTCACTCCATCCATGCCGTCTGCCTATTCTGGGAATGTTTTATGTAACGTTTTCTGAATATTTTAAATCCCGGGTTTTCCTGGGTAAAGGTGACAAATAAAAACTACATGCTTTAAATTAATAAATGAATACATTTTGTTACTGTAAACACACAAGCACATTCAGTATATGTTAGATATGTACATATAGCTGAATCTAGCAAGTTATACTTAATAACAAGCAATGTGCATATATTTTTTTTAGTTGAATACATAACATTTCTAACCGCGATAGTGAATAGCAACCAATTCCGCATTACTTGTGACCTTATCCTGTTGAATGGCTGGCTGTCTTGCCGTTACTTCAGTGACAAGCAGCTGTTGCTTTGCTGCCATGCACTGTAGTTAAGGTAAATCAAAACAGAATGGCTCCCCCAGGATTTGTATATACGGCTTGGGCATAATGGATGCAGCCTGAGCTCTTTGCCTTAAGTGGCTGACGCAGCTCTCGTCTGTCTGCATACGCCACTTATATTGCCATCAGTTAAGCAGATATTGTCACAGTTTTACGTTTTAAGGAGGACAATCCTTTTACTAATGCACAGCATGTACATTGGATCATGGCCGCATGATACAAAATGGCCCGGCAGGGCGTATACATAACAGCTCGGATAATGTAACGGCTTGTGATGTGGTCTTAACATGGGGAGCTGGGTGCAGCTTCTTCACATATGGCCACCGATGGCCATTCCCCATAACAGGCATGCTGGGTACCTTCAAAACAGCATCTGTGTCTGGGGCAGTGGTGCAAAAATGGAGGGTCAGCTTCCCGGACAGAAGGGCAGAACAGTAGAGTCGTTTCAGCACATAGTGAGAGAGAAAGAGAGAGAGAGACAGCGAAAGAGAGAAAGAAAGAGAGAGGTAGAGAGATGGATGGAAGCAGAAAGAGCTAAAAAGAAAGAAAGAAAGAGAGAGAGGGAGGGATGCTGAAAACAGACACCCTGAGGCCTGTGCAGGCTCTCTTTGTGTTTGGTACGGTGAATCAGCACACACCACGCAAAAAAAAAAATAATAATAATAAAAATGGAGAAGTGGGTCATTGGCGATTCGGTTCTTTTCAGCGCCGTTCCTGCAGGCACTGTCTCTGCAGCCGACGCTTGCTGGGAGTTTTTGTACAATACCTACACTGCACTAATCTAAAAGGGGTTTTTCTTCTAGCTTATTTGTCCCTTTTTCTCCCCCTTTTCTTTGGATGTTTTCTCTCCTTTTGTATCTTCTGTAAGGGGGGCTATCTATGGGGGGGGGAGTTGTGCAGTTGCTCACCTCCAGAGTCCTACTTTCATGAAATGTAAATCAGTTATTTCATGTATTTTTTGCATCTATTTACAGTTATTAAATGAATCATTAGCGCGCTATCTTGTTTGGGGAGCGTTATCATTAAGCTCCCTCTCGTGTCCCTCTTCAAGGTGCAGCAGCAGCAGCGCCACGGTGGCTAAAAATATGTGACAGTGCCCAATGCTATATCTCTTATCCCTATGGGGACTTTTGGGCAATCGCTTGTATCATCTATAAAAGAAAAGGTGGAGGGGGGGGGGGTTGGGGGGAGTTGGGGGAGGAGAGGAGATGGCTCAGTGTCAGCCTTGCCGGGACAGCAGCTGAAATACTGCAGTGTCAGGCTCAGGTGCTTTTGTGAAAGTGGGAGGCATTAGGGCTGCAGCCCCACTGCTGTTGGTTGGTGTTTTTAAATCGGGACCCATGGTGACTGAGACAGGACACCTGGATGTCCCCTTGTCTGCTTTAATTAGGCCCGATTTGACTTTTTCTCTTTTCTCTTTTTCCCCCCAAGAAGCTCAATTATGCCTCTAGCCCGCATTTTTCACCATTAACCGCCATTACGGTCAGCTGTGGCCTGAAACAGGATATGGGTCATTTACTCACACTGAGGAATTTATTAGAATATCAGTGAATACATATAATAATGTGAGTTTGTGGATGTGGACTTTCCAGGAAAAAAAAAACATTTGTCAGTCCTATACTCTACATACAATGGATTGTCTGAAATTAGGAATTTAGCCAGCTGTCTTCAAAGTCAGTACGTTTTGGTAAACTCTCACACACCTGCCAACTGGCAACCCTAATCACCAAATATCCATCAATTAAGTCAAACAATTGGCCATCAAAGCAAACAGTTCTCACCATGGCTACACACGTACCCGTGGGAATAAGCTTGCATTTTCAATAAAATGCTGGCACAGTTTCTGCATAAAAAGAATAGCAAAGCAGCTTTTCATTATAAGGTGGGTTGTTGCATTTTACATGAAGCAAGTCCAATAAACCAGGGTCAGTGCCAAGCAGGTGCTGTGTATGGTGGAGTGTCAGGGAGTATGGTGTCTGGTACACAAGTGTCTGATGAAAGTTGTTCAGCACACTGAGCGAAAAGGTCACTTGCTCAAATAAAGTTCACTTGTTTTGTAACAGACCGAAAAAAGAAATATCACAGAGCTTATCCAGGTTCAAGAACAGCTGCACCTCTTGTGCTTTTGTGACTAAGTCTTTTCATTTTAATGATATTTTCTTCTTCATATTTTCTTCTTCTTCTTCAGGTTAATATAATACTCCTCTGTGCCTGTTTGAAATTGCCAAGGCAAAGCAGCGCAATGCTGGCAAGCACTTAAAACTTTTCTATTTTGAATCAATTGAAATCTGTACAAAATCTATAGCTGACCCTTTGACCCAGAGGTCTCCACGGTTAAAGTGATTATATGATAATGACCATCTAACACTGGGCACATAATGCCTTGAGACGACAGCCGTCATCTAGCCTTGCATAGGAGTGGTGGTGGTGGTGGGCCGTTTTATTGAGTATTGAATTACTCAATGTTCCTTGTGGTGTTTTAGTTTGTTATTATTGCTAGTTTGATAGCCAGGTGCTAATGGCTTTTGCTATGAATAGACTTATCACTTTGCGTTGTCCCCTGGTGCAGTGCCTTTAGGTCAACCTGATAATCTACTTGTCAGTTTGCCATAGTGGCACATAATGGCCTTAGTGAATTTTTTATTTGATATTCATCCTTCATACAGTATACTGCGTTACAGAAGCTCCCTTGACATACTACAGTACTACATCAGAAACCATGGCTATCTGAGATGTAATGAATATGCTGAGATTGACTTTGATGTCTTTTACCATGTCTAGTTATTTAGCATAAAACGCCTATTTAGCTGCTCCTGTGACATTTATATGATGTGTAGGATTTATTCAAATTCGTTAGGGTGTAATAAACAGTGAGGTATTGCGCAAGTGTGCAGACCAGTGGGATATCCACGTGAGAAGTTAGTGTTGGTTTTCATTTCTTATTTTGCTATTCCTTAAGAGCAAATAATAATAAAAAAACGATTTACTGATAAACCTTCAGCCAGCAATTTAGGAAAATAAATCCAATAAACGGCGAATTCTCTTGAGGACGGTGCTGAGTTGCGGGTTTATGAAAGAGTCAGTAATCCCATAAAGTCTGGATTTGCTTTCTTTATGATGCAAAGCATTGTGCCGGATCTGACGAGCTTTGGTGCAGCCTTAACAGGGACAAATTACAAATCATTGACAAAAACCAAAAAGGCTACAGCTATTGATCCTTAGGGGGGAGGAGGGGCTGTTTGTGGGGGAGGAGGGGGGGTGGATAAAAAGACAAACAGCTTTCTCCAGTGATCCCATGCATGCTGTTGCATTGACTGCATAACTGTGCCACGCTTAATTCATCTATGCAGCCCTCTCTCCCTCTGCTTTTGAGAAAGCGTAATGTTTTTATTAATAGCTTTTCCTAGACGTCACCACACTGCACTTTGTGTGTGTGTGTGTGTGTGTGTGTGTGTGTCTGGGTGTGTGTGTGTGTGTGTGTGTGCGCGCGCCTGTATTTGTGTGTAGTTCTTAGATTCAATGCTGTTTTGTGGGGGCAGGTCTATGGAATACGTTTGCATGAAACGCATGCCCGCAGAGGAAAAACATGAAACAATGTCCCCGACTATCCCGAACATCTTCCCTTATCTGTTTAACCATATATACATACATTATCGTATTAGGCTTATATATTTAATAATGCATACACGCATTACTGTATTAGGCTTATTTACTCCCCTATTTATTTAATAATGCATAGACACATTACTGTATTACACTAATGACTGGTCTGGAATGACAGCCGAGAGAGCCTCTGAAGAGATGGGCGAATGATGCATTGGAGTTACTGTAAGACTCAAATGAAAGGGTTTGTTCACCCCCCCCCCCCCCCCCCCACACACACACACACACACCCACCCCCCGACTCCACTCCCCCTTTCAAGAAAAAAAAAGCCATGACAAAGACATGCCCCTGGGTTCAAGTCTTATTATGTGAGTGTTACTAAGGAGAGCGAGAGAAAGAAAAAGAGAAAGAAAGAGAGCCCTAGAGAACCTGGTGCTTTGAAACTAAAGCTTCAGTTTGATTCCTTATTTATTTATTTATTTATTTTTTACTTACTTGCCCAAATGGATTCAACTTTGTCCTTCAGCTGGAGGTCATGTTTGGAAATTACAGTGCACTGTAATTGGTCCGACGTTAAACAAATGTATGTCTGGGCCAAATCGCATGATTGATGTCATCCATATACATTCAGGGATTGATTTGCGCTTGATGCTGATTGGGTCTCCAAGCATGCACCAGCTGACAAATCCAAGAGGAAACATCAGAGGCTTGTAACATCAAATACGACAGGAAAGATATCTTATGTTGCTCAGTCTTAAAAAAAAGCAAAGGGATAAACAGACCGACTGAATGAATCCAGTACATGTATGCAGCAGGAATAATTAAGGTTGACCTCAATTACCAACAGCAGGCAACCTTGAACAACATCTTAGTGACAGACACGATTCTCACAAGGCGTTTCCAGCGAGGGAGAATGGTGTCCCTGTAGCGTGACAATGGATCGGCCAAATGGTTTAACAATTGATTGGTGCATATGGACCTCATAATTGTTTAACTATTGAATGGTGCTTATAGACCTTTCCGGAGTTAGAGATAGCTTGTGTGCAAAGCCCCTTCTGCAGACAGTGGAGCACTATACATGGCCCTGCTTCTCTCTGGCTGCATAAAGTGCCACATATATTATGCTCTGACTGGGTTTACTTCGATAAACCAATGGCTCCATCAAAGAATGATATAATTGCTTTCTGCCCTGCATTAAATATTAAATTCCTCTCTTATGCAAAAATCCACCCTTGTTGCAAGATACTTCTTTTGACATCAAATAAGTCATGCGTTAGTGTGCACTAACTGTAGACGGTATGAAAGTGAGTCTCTCCCTCTCTCTTTCTCTCTCTGTCACTGTCACTTTTTCTGTTCTATCTCTCTCTTATTCCCTCCCTTTCTTTTTCTCTTTTGCTTTCTTTCCCCTGCTCATTCTTTCTCCGCCTGTCCATTTATTTTTCTGTCATTTTCTTTTCCTCCCTTTCCTTTCCCCTCTTTCCTTTTTCTCTTTCTCTGTCTGTCTCTCTCCTTCACCCCCTCACCCCCTCACCCCCGCCCTACTCTCTGACTTGGACAGAGTGAATCGTTTGAGAGCATCCTGGTTCCAGAGGTATTAATTAGTTATGTGTTCTGGGATTCCACAAAGAGGAGGTTGAAATTCAAATGAATTTTCGGCTGTTGGAGTGTTTTCATTATATAAATGGCTTTTCTTTAGCCCACAAAGAAATATGTCTTTGTTTTTGTGCATAGTAATTTCACGTCACTCCACTTTACAACCTTGCTACAAAGAGCTTTTTTTTCATCTGTGCTGTCTTTTGGATGTTACATTTGTGCACTTAAATGTAGTTTGTCCTCTTTCTGGCAGTATAGTTTAAGTAAGCAAATCTATCATGAAGAATTCCAAGAACTGCAGATAGCTGTCTATCCAAAGCAATATTCGTATGTGGCGGGGGAAAAAAAGCACTGACAAAAGTCATAGCTCTGACTGCTGTGTGATCTGATGCATATTAAAACGAAAGAATACCTCGGAGGAGAACTTTCTCCTGTCATTATGCAGCACTTTTACTTCAGCCCTGCACTCTCAGCAGACTCCCTGAGAATAACCCTTTCTGCTAACCTCAGTGAAAGAGTGCGGCTCAGTGTGTGTGTGTGTGTGTGTGTGTGTGTGTGTGATGGAGTGTCATCGCCACAGTTGAGAATGGGCTCTGACGGCCATCCCAAGAGCCTGCCTCATTGGTGTTGTGGTCAGGATGCATTACCACTATGACTATTCAGTTTATCCTTTTTAACCCTTTTCTATGTTTGTTACTGTGTATTTGCATGTTTGTAGAACTATGTGTGTGTGTGTGTGTGTGTGTGTGTGTGTGTGTGTGTGTGTGTGTGTGTGTGTGTGTGTGTGTGTGTGTGTGTGTGTGTGTGTGTGTACACACTACCACTGCTGCAAACTAATTGTCCTTTTATTAATATTGGATCCTTAAATTAAGTATCACTACTACTATGGCTTTTATGAGCCTACTGCTACTATTGGACAGGTGTCCCAGTTATAAGAGCGTTCTTAAGGAGTTAAGAGTGTTCTTAAGGAGTTAAGAAGGCTCCAAAGAAGAGGGTGCACACACTAAGAGGGAACGCGAAGATTAAAGCATGAAGAGTGTTTGCCGGACGCCTTCTTAACACCCTTCTTAACTTCTTAAGCGTCGTCTTAACACCCGTCTTAACTGCCTTCTTAACTGGAGCTTAATTAGCAATCGATCCCAGAGTAGCCAGTTGGACCACATAGTTACCATGCTGCCAAATGAAGTTTTGATCTAACAAGTAAACAGTATCAATTAAATAGCCTCAAACTAAAAAAATGAACACAAGCAAGCAGCAGAATGTCTGAACACAGACCACACCAGAAAATAAAAAACACTGAATAAAATCATATAAGATGATTTTACTTTTAGCTTCTGCAATCCATTAATACAGTATTTTTACTGTATGCAGTGTTGATTGATATGCTATACAGCACAAACAAGAGAAGTAGGCAGGCCTTTTCAAGTCTATGGATTAGTCTGTCCCAAAGTGCCCAAAGATGTTCAGCCGAACTTCAATGTAGGCTGACACTCAAAAGTAAATCACTAAATAGCACAATACTCAGGACAAACACTGGACAAACAACTACACAACTAAACAGTTGTATACACCAAGCCACTCACAACCTCTCCATTTGGCAAAGTGCACGGGCTCAATGCACCCTCCTACTACATTGATGAGTCAGTCGTTAGTAGGTCTACAGTGGAGTTTTTTTCTTCATCATGAAGCTGGGAATCGTCTTGTACATGACTGCTAACCTCCATCGCAACATAATCATTTCTTGCAATCATCAGGTGTTAATCTAGGTGTTTTGTGTGTGGGTCCTGTGAAATAGGATGATATGCTGCTCTGAACACGTTTCAAATATAGCTTGGTGGCTCGCCAAGCGTACACCTCACGTAATGTCATATGATGTAATTTTAGGTCTACATTCCTATTTGTCTGATATAACTCTGCATATAATATATGCAGTGTACTCTATCATTACCCTTTATTTTTAACTCTTAATGGGTAGTAGAGGTGCATGAAAGAAAGGAAAGGAAAGGGGGGGGAATCAGGAAACAGACACACTGCATTAATATCTCCTTGCTTAGTAACACATTGTTTTGTATGCCTGACGTGGCACTGTTTCCACCGTTTTGTCGCTAAGAAGGGTGGTAAGAGCGCTCCAGAGATCCTCCTTAGAGATCCTTCTTAATGGCGGGTCTTCTTAGGCTAAGAAGCATTCTGGGAAAAGTCTTTGCTTCTCACGAGACCCCTAAGAAGGGTCTAAAAAAGCTCTCATTGCTAAGAGCTTCTTAACTGCATCTGGGAAACCAGGCCATAATTAGTACTACTACTACTACTACTACTACTACTACTAAAACTAATACTACTACAACTACAATTACTACTACTATTACTACTACTACTATTACTAAAACTACTACAACAACAACATTTACTACTACCACTACTACTACTGACCTACTAGTACCCCATAGATCAGGGTTTAAGCCCAGGTGGGGTGACGGCTCTGAGGAAGAGGGAGGTGGCCATCATCCCAGTCAGAGAATGGGCAACACATCTGTTGCTGGCCGCACATCATGGCAGTGAAAAAACGGCAGTGCTGCTTTGCGGCTGTTGTACTTTTATTTTGACAAGTTTTTGTCGTTCTGTCTTCCACATTCATGAAAGGTCTGGTATGAATGTTAAGTCATGTCTCATGAAACAGTAATGAATGCTTTATGTGAAGTTTATGACAGCTGCTATGAATGTGTTATGAACTCACCCGTCAAGTAAAGTGTTACCCTAAAACGAATACTACTACAACTACAATTACTACTACTATTACTAAAACTACAATAACAACAACAACAACTACTACTACTACTACTACTACTAACCTACAGTACTAGTACGCCATAGATCAGGGTTTAAGCCCAGGTGGGGTGACTGCTCTGAGAATGGGCAACACATCTGTTGCTGGCCCCACCTCATGGCAGCATGCCTTCCCCCGGCTCAGCAGCCTGCTACCTGAGCTGGCTTTGGCACGAGCGGCGCGACACGGACAAGCTCTGGATGGCAAAGTGTACCTTGAGGGTGAAAAACTGCAGGAGGTAATCGAGCCGTGGCTTGCCAACGTCTGCTCATGACTTACGGCCAAGCGAAGTGTCAAGAATGGAAATAAATTGGAGTGTATACACGCACACCTGGGCCCCCCGACGGACTGCAAATGAAAGTATCAGCATGCGGTGCAGACAACTCATTAGGTTTTGTTCTTTAAATTCATTATTGTCTGTTTCCGGTAACCTCTCATAAATTACGTATTGCATTCAGAGCAGACCACTCCGTCAGTTCACTAACAGGGTACATTATTATTCACAGGGCAGAGAACAGACCAAACAGACAGTTATCTTTTGCTTCGGGTAAAGACTATGCTATCTGTGTCTGAGTTCCATCATCTATGTTATGGTATGGTTTTTATCATGTGTGGTAGATTTCTGTGTCCGTGTTGTCTCTCACTGCAGAGATTATGGTCAAGCGTAATATATTGCCTCATAACCCCGTGGTTCATTTAAATGCATGAAATCGATAACAGAGACAGGAACAGCTGAGTATAGAATGTTCATCATTTGAGCAGGCTCACAGATATATTTACTACATAGGCTTGCATGCATGTATGTATGTATGTATGTATGTATGTATGTATGTATGTATGTATGTATGTATGTATGTATGTATGTATGTATGTATGCATGTATGTATGTATGTATGCATGTATGTGTATGTGTATGTGTATGTGTATGTGTATATGTATGTGTATGTGTGTGTATGAATGTATGTACGTATGCATGCATGCATGTGTATGTGTGTATGTATGTATGTATGTATGTATGTATGTATGTATGTATGTATGTATATATGTATGTATGTATGTATGATGAATGCATGCATGCATGCATGTGTGTATGTGTATGTATGTATCTGTATGTATGCATGTATGTAGGCTATGTTCAAATATGTAGGTTGGTACTGTAGGTATGTACATGTATGCATACACGAATGTTAGTATGTACTCATTCGTGGGCGGCTGATGTCTTGATGACTCACTTGATGAATCTTCTGGGGAAAAGGAGCCTACAGGTGCGGCCAGAGAAATATCACTTGGTAATAAACCCTTACAACTGGATAGACCTTTAAGAAGCTTATATGTGGGACCAGACATGGGGTTTTGCAAACACAGGCAAGAGTGCTTCTTTTTACTGCCCTGTGCACCAATACACGACCGTGCTAGATTACATCCCCCCCGCCCAATAAAACAGCTTTTCCCAAAGCCAAGCAGAAATTCCAACTAGATGAATATGTAGTTTATTTGTCCTGCACACATGTAAGCACACATACCTACACAAACACACACACACGCACACAAACACACACACACACACACACACACACACACACACACACACACACACACAATAAATAAGGCTCCTCAAACATACCATCTCACCAAGCAGGCATTTCCTTTTTTTATTGGGAGGACCATGTCGTCACGCTAGATAATGATGCGGTTATATGTCTGGCCAAATGGAAACTGTCGGCGTGGAAGACACGGAGATGGCCGTGGCTCTTTACAGCTTTCGGTGGGATTGTTTCAGGGCTCGGGCCTAAAAGCAAGCAGCCCCATCTCAGACGGAAGTGTGCCATCATCCACTTAGCGTTTATGAATGAATCGGCCTATTTTATATGACAATAATTCTCCACTCTCGCTCTCATACTCGGCCACACGATTTGACCATCCGTGTCAATTAACGTTTACATGAGGGGGAGTCCAGGGCCAGAAATCGGCGCTCACATTGGACCCGCGAATGGGCTGAATCAGCTCAATAGAGGGTTTTTCTATTATAGGGCAAAATGATTGTTTTAGGATACATGGATCCCACTGGCCCAGAGTCCATCCATAAGCCTGGAGGAAATGGAAATGGAAACGGAGCTCTTTTTCTTGGAGTAGCACTGGCAACACGCTGACCCAGTTACACCCAGTGGGGGTGTCCAATGCCAATAATCCATTGGAGGATTTGAGGATTTAGAATTGTCTATTGAGATGCAAAAATGAGTCTTCATCATTCGTGGCCTACATATCAATTCCCTTTCCATTCTTGGTGTTACAATTAGTCATTATGTTGTAAAAATCTTTAGTTATATTTTAGATTCTTGTGACCTGTTTAAACCCTGCTGTGAATCTTAGTTAATTTGTTGCTTACGCTGCTTAAAGTTTTGTGAGAATATCATACACACACACACATGCACACACACATGCGCGCGCACATCCACACCCACACCCACCCACACACACACACTCACACAAACATACACACATACACAAAGTGTAACACAGGCAGGGCAAAGCATATTTGATGCCGCACCACTTCTCTTTGTTAACCTCTGATCTGTTAACATATGGTGCCCACTTTAAAAATCATTACAGGTTTCATTACCACCAAATGTGTGTGTGTGTGTGTGTGTGTGTGTGTATGTGTGTGTGTGTGTGTGTGTGTGTGTGTGTGTGTGTGTGTGTGCATGTGTGTGCCTGCGTGTGTGTGCCTGTGTGTGTATGCTTGTGTGTGGGAATTAAAAATAATTCCGCAGCAGTTTGCTAAAGTTCACAACTGCATTCTGGCAGGCAGCACTTGTGCACTGAAAAGTGATTTTCATGTTTTAAGTGCAAGCCCCCTTCGCGCTTCACCACTGCCTTTGGAGTGGGTGATAAAAGTCTGGTGAAGAACACTCAGCAAGCTGAAAACGACATTTGGCCTCCTATTATGTCATGTATCTGTTATTACCTCACAGTAAGCACATGTGAAGTATCTCCACAAACCCAACACTTGACCACTTGAAACATAAATAACTGTAAATACAAACAGTGGTCAGCCCACTTAGCGTAATGTATGCAGATATGGGCTGATATGGTCTGATATGGTCTGCTGACAGCAGATATGGTTGACTATTATGCTAAACAGATCATATGAATGCTGTTCTTTTACTATTATTGTATTGTATACTTGTATACTAGTTTTACTTAAGGCTTGTGCTTACTGCCTAATTATAGTAGGCACAAACTACTGTAATTAGAGTAAAGGTAAAGTATAGGTTTACCATGGGTTTGTTTGGATTTAGTTTAGTTTTGGTGTTGTAGAAACTAGGAATGTTTCACATATACGCAGAATAATGTTATGAACATAATTGGTATAATTCATATTAATTAGTCTTTAAAAAACACTGCCGTATAGGTACTGGTACATATTGCTGGTATTGTGTCCCTCATTTTGACAGGAAAAATATAATGGTCCCACTGGTTTGCTGCTTAGACACGAACACACCTAACTGACAGTGGCCCTACTGGCTTCGATCTCCCCTTCACACTCCCCTTCAATCAAACTGGTTGTCCCTGAGAGAACAGTTGCCCCTGTTCCATCAGGTGTGTGTGTGTGCGTGTGTGTGTGTGTGTGTGTGTGTGTGTGTGTGTGTGTGTGTGCGTGTGTGTGTGTGTGTGTGTGTGTGTGTGTAATAGTGGGGTCTCGATCCCTCCAGCTACTCTGCTGAGAAACTCCTGAAGCCAGTGGGAGGGCTGTCTGTCTTCATCAAGTGGACTGGGGAACGTCTCTTCAAAGCATAGCTCTGTAGTTTGATAGATTGTTACACACCCACCAAAAAGGTGTATGTCCTTGTTAAGTAAAGATTTTCCCCAAGAGGGCAATAGTACAACTGAAGACTATTGACCTGTGTTTGCTTGACTGTGGTATCTGGGTGTAAAAAAAAAAAAAAAAAAAAAGACGGGTGGGAAAAGCCAGCTCTAATATGTCACCCTTACAAAGATGTGGACAGACGGCAGAGCACCATTTCCATTTAAACTTTGTCGAAAAAAAGGGTATCGCCTACGATTGCAGTTACCTTATGAGTCTCGCCCCCAAAGCAGCAGGAACAAGATCAGCAATAGCCGTAACAGCAGAGAGAATTACTACTAGTAGCTCGGTCGCCTCATTAGGAGAGTCCCATTCTTTCTTCGCTGTCCTGATAAGCTGAAATACACTCGGGCGACAGCGTTACGTTATTCGACTATCTGGCACTGCAGCAGCAGCAGGGTCCCAAGACGCCCATCGTTGAGTGAAACACAAACGCATCGCATCCCCAGCGTTCCCCGTGTGTGTGTGTTTTAATTATGTGTTACTGAAGGCTCCAGGCAGCCAGTGTGAGTGTGAGTGTGAGTGTGAGTGTGAGTGTGTGTGTGTGTGTGTGTGTGTGTGTGTGTGTGTTCACACTTAGGTGAAAAGTCTCATTATGCCGCGTGTTGTGCCACTCTTCTTTATTAAGGGATGTTGTGGTGGTTTGGTCTGGCGGTGGAGATGTGAGGATGGGGGGAGTTTGCCTGTGGTTATTTCAGTTCATTACAGCGGCATGGCACTGTATGCTGGATTGCCCTGGGACGCTGGTGCAGTCGCTTCGGGTCAATTGGCCTTGAAATTCATAGCATGGAAAATAATTGGTCAGCTAACAATGCGTGCACTTGAGGTGTGTGCGTGTGTGTGCGTATGTGTGTGTGTGTGTGTGCGCGTGTGTGTGTGCGTGTGTGTGTGTGTGTTTGTGACGTCCCGCTTTTCAAGAGCTAGCTCGTAATAGTTGTCCTGCTCAACTTGGGATTTCTGTGATCACTCAGAACTGAGTCGTAATAGGAAAAAAGTTTTATTTGAGACACTCTTGGAGAAAGAGAGATAGAGAGAGAGAGCAAGTGAGCACGTGCATGTGTTAGCCAGTGCGCATGTGTTTGTCCTGTCCGTCTGCAGCTTCCCTTCAAAACTGGTGCGCGGCCATAAATATCCTCCTTGCTGAGCTCATTTGCAAGCTCTGAAGGACCCCCCCCCCCCCTCTTCCTATTTATCTGTGGATAGACATGACTGTGGCAGTGAAGTAATTTATGCTACAGATGTTTGCTGCCGAGCATGGCTCACCCTGGGGAAGCATGATTAATTTATTTGTGTTTGGATAAGAGCATGTTCGCCAGGCCTATTAATATTGCTCTTTTGCCGAATAAGATCATATCTTGGCAAATTGAATATTCCCTTCTTTAATAAGTCAGAGCTCCAACCTCCATTACACAAAAGGAAAAAAAAAAAAGTTGGGGGAATTCATTAGAACATTAGCCACAGGTTGTAAATCTTTGCACTAAAAGAGACGATTTTTCATGTTTCGGAGACTTGTCGTCACGCACTGTGGAGAGAGCACTAGGCATATCGTCAGAGAGCGAGAGAGAAGAGAAGGCTCTAAAAAGCCAACTCGCCCTTTATAATTCAAACCCAACATACTCGTGTCCACCCATCCTGAGATTTATGAGAGAGTGGCCCATTATGCACACTGTATCTGCATCTGAAGTTACCTCGCCCGTCTGTTCTGTTCAGGGACGGTTGCAGCGTGCTGTTCGGTGTGACATAAAGCATCTGTGGATGTTTGCTGACACACATCGCTGGTTTAAGCACACATTAACTATATTTTGAGTTTCTTACTGCCGCTGTGGGTTTTTTTTTTAATATGGTGGGCACTTTTTTTACTATGGTTGACAATGGATCTTGAAATGAAATGGTTTATTTTGAAGAATTCTTAATGATGTTATCTGGAGATACCTTCATGCAGTGAAGTGTAGTTATTTCTCGGGACCGTGTGCATCGAAACTTTTTTTAGGACCCAGCATATTTCATATTTAATATGTTTGTGAAGTTGTTTAGACAGGCCACAGTTGCTTTCGAGCCCAGGACACGCACCACAGAACATAATGTCCTTTGGAGCATAAAAATATTATGCTGTCAGCTGTGACTGGCATGGGCTGGCTCGTTCTGCAATCTGCATTTTCCTTCAGAATCTGACAGATGACTAAACTTATCTTCTCTGTCATCTGTTCAGGGCTTAAAATCGACTCATAAACACTGCCTGTAGGACCACTGATTTCTTGTTTGTGCTTCTTTGCACTGTGATAAATATTTAGGCATGAGTGTGCAAAAAGGTTGGATAAGACACTGGACTGCTTGTGATGTGTTCATCAACAGCAGACAGCTGCCATAGGAACTCACTGAGGACACATTTGAATGCTTCAGATCTGTGAGCGCTTTCCTCATGCCTATCAAACATCCACCTTTGGGGCTTGTCTGACGACCTCATAATTTTTAGGTCATCCCTGATGGAACTGCTTGAAGATTCTGAGCAGACTCACTGCAATATAACCCCACCCCCAACCCATCTAGGGAGATTCATCGACTTTCATCATCGCAGCCCTGCAATCCATGATTGCTCATTTTCCCTCTTCTCTTCAAAGATGAGCATGCTTTTCCCCTTCTGCCCCCCCCCTCCCCCTTCCTCCTTCCTCCACCCCCTGTATGTGCTTCAAGCGAGTTTTCCGCTCTACTCCTTTTACAGTCCCCCCAGATTTCATTAATTAATGCAACATTCCTGGAACAGTCTTGCTGCTCACCTTAATTCACCTACAGCTGAATTGGCAACACCGGAGGAAGTGACAGTTTCTGTCAGGGATCTAAAAGCAGCGGAGAGCCTGACACCTCCAATTCACATTGTACTGTAAGTGCTTTGTCATTGTACCAAAAAAAAAAACCAGAAAGAAAAAAGCTCCCCATTTAAAAGTGATTGACGCCCCCAAGTGAGACAACCCTGGAGTCTGATGGAGTTTAGCATTTCAACATACACCATTTCATTTCATTTTTTTTTCTTTCCAGTGGTGCTGAAAATCACAGTGTGCTTTGACTTCAAATACATTACCATTTATTTATATATATATATATTCTGCATAAAACAAAATAGGAGTACATTGCATCCTAGGGGAGCATTTTGAAAAACAGAATGCGGTAAATAACATCAATCGACAAATAGATCATCTGCGGACAAAAGGGACATCAAATGGCACCTGAAACAGAGTCTGAGAAGCGGAAACGTTAAAAAAAAAGCTAGCAGCACTTTTGAATCAGCCACTTATTTTTTTCCCTGCAAATGTCTGCAGCTGTTATGCGAAAAAAGGCTTAGATAACGCTGGCTGAGAGCGAAATGTCCCCATCAATAAGTGCCTGTGGAGATGGTCTGTGTGTTTTTTTTTTTTTTTTTTTAGAGGAACACACTGACAGCAGAGATACCATTCCTGATGGCTGCACCATGACATCACGTTGGCCTGTTGGTATAATCTAAAACCATAGGAAGATGATGATACAGTACACATGTCCTGAGTGGACCTCTCCGCATTCCTGAGATGTTTTGACATCAAGTGCCATCATTCCGCTGTTATTGCAATGCACTGTGGCTCCGACTCTGTGAATAACAGTGCTCTCCAGCTTTGTATTCACAGAGAGAGCTCTGCAGTCACAGTAGCTGACGATGTCAAGGCCATAGAGCAGAGAAAGCAACCCTGTGTGTTTGAGGAGTAATTTCCTGTGCCACACTAGAGGGGAAAAAAAGATGACTGTCATGATCCCTGTCGGAGGACATGGGCATTGTTTTCCCCTTTCTGCCAACCTGTAAGGATTCCTATGTCCTATGCCATCTCTCTGGCCTCCAAGAAAATAATCCATCTGATGTTTGTTTGTGGCCACAGACATCAGGATGACACGTGACTCTGCCTGGCTTCTGTGCATTAGAGAGGCCCTTAGTTTTCAGGGTGAAACAAGGCGCCTGAGTGTTTCTTCACAGAGTAAAATAATCTTTACTTGTATAAGGCATTTTATAGAAAAGGCGCCATGGTCCAGGACCAAGAAATACTGCACATCCTTTTGATTTTGTTTACCTTGAAGCACACGGCTGTACATGTGACACACAGGCAGGTCAGTATGACAGCAGAATGTATAATGTTATGGTTGTAGCCTAGGTATGGTTGTATGATTTGCATTACCTCATGGAAGTCTTTTATATTGTTTATAGATTTTATATTCTTTTAGATAATTTATTAGGTTTTTATAGTGAACATCTCTTTGCACTGACCTAGAGATGCACTTTGAAATATTGTTGTCCAATAGAGATCTATTCTATTCTATTCTGCTGCCAAACAGCAAGTGTACATCCATCCAGACTACTAGAATTTGCCACTGTTCCTTTTGTCAGTCCATAAATGTCAATTTTCAAAATTGAACTGTGAAATTAAATTCTGTTTCACATTGGGTAGAAATCAGACCCAGTTCTCTTCCTAATTAAGTAAATAGACACATTAAATATGTCTAATTGCATTTCTCATTTTCTCCCCTTAATCCTCTTAATGGTGTAAATCAAACATTTAACAGACTTTAAATGACCACATTACGGTCATGGCTTTTTAAAATGCATTTAAATGACCGACAATTAAACCAATTCTTTTAGCTTTACTTAGCAGCACCGGTGAGCTTTGTAAAGGTGAAATTTCCACAGTAACTCTCTGTCTAAGTCATCATTTAACATATGTCAACTGGATGGAAAGGTTTTCAGCAATATTGATTTAATGTAACTTTCCATGTCAACACTGTCACCTAAATCATACAGGTGTTGTCAAGCTGTAGTTGAAATGTTGTAATCTCAACATTACACAAAATTTGACAACAGAAATACTACTGGTATATATAGACAAGTAGAATACACAAAAAAGAAAGAGAAACATGCAAAATGTAAGACACATGACACATGTACTCCTCACCCTCTTTAACCCTTAAGTCATACTTGGTGAACAATGGTGCAAGTCCTTGCATTGTATATTTATAACTGAACACCATGATACCTGAACACCATGTTACATGTAATATGGATCCTCTTGCATTTTGCATTATAACTGTCCTTTCAGACTGAAGCCAGTGAGAGCAGTGGAAATGATTCATTTTTTAAGGAGAGACACCGTTATTTGTGGAAGGAGTGGCAAGACCATCAGCGGAGTGTTTTGGGAGCGTCTCCTGACACCGAGGGCATCAACAGAAGGTTTTTATTCAGTTAACTTTAGGAGCTATGAGATGGTTTGGCGGCATCTAATCAGAATGTCTCGAGCTGAACAACAACAACACCGGTTTCCAGTATATTGATCGCATGATTGAACGTTGGAATGTTTCACGTCAGGAGCTGCTTTACCGCTTTCACTGCTGTCAGTCTGAATGCCGAGCATTGCTGTTTGGCCATCTTCAGCTGCTTTCACGCTCTTGATGGTTTCGGTCTAAATAAACAATACAGATGAAGACTGTCTGGCTTCTTCAGAGTGCACAGCCCTACTTCTGTCTTCTTATCTCCATGAATGATGTCAAGTCAGTTGACACCCCCCCCCCCCCCCCCCACACACACACACACACACATCCACCACCCCCCACACACACACACCCCAACCATCCCCTCAACACCTAAAAACACAACTTGTTTCCTCCTTGGAAAAGCAACTCCCAAAAGGACAGTCTTGTTTAAAATGTGAGAAAGGGGGAAATAATTGATCCAAGGAAACGAAAGTTTCCTAAATGCAGCTTGATAATAGAGACCCGTCATCATTAGGATTGATGGCACCAATTTATTATTAATGATTCGGAAAATGAGATCCAGTAGACCCATTTTAAGTACATTTTCCATTACAGCGCCTGACAGCCACATATGCTGATCATTCTCCCAGTTGCACTTTGCCAAAGCCTTAGCTATTGTGTTATTGTTGCAAACACACTGCCTTATTGAGTTAATAAAACAGAAGATAATGTGGTGTCATGCAAGAATTACTTCATATCTGGAATTAAATTAAGCCATTTCATCTTCTCAATTCTAAAACTGGGTAATTACGGCATTGTTATGTGTCTGGAGCGGCACAGAAACATTGGCCAACAGACAGATATGAGAAACAAAGCTGAACGGAGCATAGAGATGCATGGGCATAGCATAATTGATCATTAGACATGTCAGAAAACATATGTTTAAAGCACATATCAGTAATTACTGGAACAAAAAACAGCCGACTGGGTATCTTGCATGTCAATCTGGCCATAACAAGGGAACATTTTTTTTTATTATTATTGTTTATTTCATTATTCATTCCATTACGTCTGTGCTTCCTGCTTGTTAGCCAGGACTGATTTCCCTCCAACTGCCTTTCCAGCCATATATTATAAACATCAGTAATAAGGGTATCACTTTGTAGGGCATTAAATATGAATTAAGTATTATTGAGCTTGTTTTTTTGTAACAATAATAATAATGTCTGCGACTGTATGCCATTTAAAAGTCTGTCTGCGTGCAGCTGCTTGTACAGTGGTGAAAAAATATATAATAGAATTTTTGGCAAGGTCACTTAAAAGATTACTATGATAATACCATTACTGATTCTGTTCTCAGGAAACATTACACCGTTTCAAAAGCTGCACTTTAACATTGAGGTGTTGGTCAGTTCAGGCACAACAGATAAAGTAGAATTCACCATGAGTCTTACTGTACCTAAGGGATGATGAGTTTAACACTCACCAGTTTACACACACCAGCAGGGTTAGAGTTATGGGGGGTGCAGGCAGGACTGATGCCCTGGGTCCCAGGGTTAGGGTTAGGGTTACAGGGCCCTCCCTTCCTGAATTTAAGCACAATAATACTGTCAATTTCTCTTCATTTCTAGCCCCTTGCAAACCTAGAATGTATACCAAACAGAATTTCACTTGTCTTGTGACTTACAGTACACAATGTAGTATATCTCTCATTTTTGGGGTACATTTTCATTATGGTGGGTGTATGGTGTAATTTTAAAAAAAGTAAAAAAAAAAAAAAATCTGTGAAATCCGCCAAAACAAACTTAAAATGTACAGTAACAAAATAGTAATGTTTTGAAGTTAAACCAAGCTGTTCCTTTTGTATTTATTGTTTTCCAGTAGTCCAGGTTTTTGTCCAGGGAGAGACAGTTGAGTTCTCTCGATAAAGTTTTTTGTATTCTTGAACCCACACATTAAAACTAGTTTCAGCTGTGACACATGTACCTACAGTACATGCATGCGTGGAGGGGGTTGGGGGGTTGGGGGTGTGATCTGTGTTTTGCCCTGGGGCCCTGTTTGCAGTTGTTCCGCCACTGCGCACCCTTTACACAGTGCAGTGAGTGCTGTAAGGATGTGTGCATGAGAACATTAGCTTTGATCTCAGCCTTCTCTCGGCTCCCTCAGCAGCAGCAGCCCCCATCCCCATCCCCATCCCCAGCCCCAGCCCCATCCCCATCCCCATCCCCATCCAGCAGGGGAAGTGCTGGTATCTCCTCACCCAGGCTCCTCTATCACCTCCTCAGCCTAGCACAGGAGATGCCATGCCTGCCTGCAGATCTGGAGGAGTTTTTTTCGAGCTGCTAAAGCTGATTTCAGGGCTCCTTGGGTCTTTAAATGGATCTCCTTCCCCTCCTTCCCCAGGAAGCTCTTCCTTACACACCAGCAGACACGCCTGGGGACCTCCGTCATGGCTGCCGGGCCAAGCTCCGCCCCCGGCTAAGGGGATGCGGCCAATCCCCCTGAGGACCACCTGGCTACCACTGCGGCATGCTGGGTAAGAATGCTGGGAGGCAAGACTCACCAGCCACACCACCTCTAACCCCATCACATCCCAGCCCTATACACACACACACACACACACACACATGCACAAACAAACACACAAACCCACATGCGCACAAGTACACACGCACACACACACACACACACGCGCACACACACACACACACACACACACACATGCACAAACAAACACACAAACCCACATGCGCACAAGTACACACGCACACACACGCGCACACACACACACACAAACAAGCTCACATGTACACACACACACACAAGCCCATGTACATACACACACGCACACACACCCACACACACATAAAAACACATAAAAAATGCCAAATGCTTAAGGGAAAGTGTACCACCTTCAGTTGTCCTGTGTGAGGCCTCTGGCCGCTCCACATTCACTGTGTTCATCTTAAATAAGAGATAAGACAGCCAGGTGCTAGCACTCCTAACAAGCAGAAGGCAGCAAACACGCTCACAGTGTTAAGCCAATATTACACAGCTACAGTTCCTCGGGTAACGTTTCTATAGAACAAAAATACCTTAGAATGACTAGAATGACAGTTTTAACAAAAAATTAGGACAAGGTATTAATGTTACATCAGCACCTGAAAAAGTTTTTTTTTTGGACTATCTTCCCAATGCACTGTCAAGGTTATTATTGTATAACGGAAACCTGGGGAGGCATACGAATAAGAAGACAGTTTCAATGTACCAGACAGGAATAAATTTGTTTGGATCTTGTGCTGAGAGCTAAGAAATATATCTGTACAGGAGACCATGTGGAGGTTTTTAACAGGATTTTTTTATGGTTTTGCAGGTAACTAGGGTCTATAACACCACCATATTGTAAGAACAGTTTGCATTCTACTTAGGACTTTTAAATGCCAGCTGGGTTGTGTTTTCAAGTGTGTTAGATTTACCTAACAAGCTTATTTACTGGTATACTGAATTCTACTTAGGCAATCTTTCTGCTGTCTGGACAACCAGGAATACTTTGTTCTATTCTGTAATGATTTTGGATGCATTAGTCCATTTGAATTTGAATTGAGTACAGCTGAATCAAAATGTAGACTCACACACACACACTCACACACACACACTCACACACACAAACACACACACACACACGCACGCACACTCACACACACACACACACACACTGCAAACCCAGGACATCTGTTCAATAAACTTATCCTTGAAAGTCCATGCATTCTTCAAAGGAAATGAAGAAAATGTCCTCATAATACACAATCACACTATCCTAATTAAAATCCTGCCATTTACCCTTTCATTTCTTCTGATCTTTAAAAAGATGAGAAAGCAACACTATAACACCGAGACAGGCTAATAAAGCTACCACTGAGAGTGTCAGTGAAAAAAAAAAAAACATCCTTCTTGCTTCACCAGCAGCTCACCACCTGGCTGACACTGGCAATTTGACAGGCTTCCTGGAGGCCTCAATAACAGACTCTGGGCCTCTCTGGGTTTGTAAATGGCAGGAGGTCATAGACTGGCAAATAGAGGAGGGGAGCACATCTCAGTAATATCTCTGTGCTGTATGTTCTCTCCAGCTTCTCCCCTTAGCCCTCTGGGGACATCTGGACATAATATATTTTTTTGTTTGCTTTTGTTTTGTTATTTTGTTTTGTTGACACACTCGAAATGGCCACAGTGTGTCAGAATGGCCTCCTACCACTTCTCCACTTATCTATCAGCACACAAGCCTGCCTTACAGGGATGTGATATCCTGACTTATCTTATTCGTATTTCATTGCCTGCAGTACCACTCCACACCATTAGGAGGCACAGCTGACCTTTAGGGTTAACAAATTAACGAGGGGATGCACAGATCTAATTAGTGATAAAGTGAGAAAAGGCTAGAAAAAAATTGTCAGGTACAATCATAAATAAAGTAGGCAGTAAATGTAATTCCAGTGAGTACTGCTTCTTAATAAACCAAGGTATCACAAGGGAGGAGACACATAGACTGAGAAAGAGGTGCATAGAGACCAACTGATAATTGGTTTCAGCAAGAATCACGGTGACCGCCAAGCATTGTACGTCAACAGTGACAGGGTGCAAAAGCATCTCCAGTTTTAGGTTTTCTGGGTACCCACATATCAGAGGATCTCAACAGTCTACAAGAACAAACTCACTTGTTAAAAAGAAGCAACATTGGCTCTACCTCCTGAGAGCTCTTAGGAAGTTTAATCTACCACAAAAAAACACTATGTTGTCTTTCTCCTGTTGCTTCGTTAAGAGTGTCCTGATTTACAGGATGCCAGTGTGTGTTGGTACAGCAACAGCTTAGAAGCACACAAAAAAGCTCTCCAAAGAGTCGTAAAAATGACAAGTAAAATCACTGACACACATCTACCTACCCTGGGAGACATTCTCCCTTCCTGGTGCCTGTGCAAGGCAAAGGCATTGGGCATCATAAAGGACTTATTTCACCTGGCGCATGAACAAGCTGAACTTTCTTCCCTTAGGGCACATTTACAGGTCTGTCAGATCATAGACCATGAGGCTGATTGTATCCCAAAGCCAGAACAACATGAAACTTCTTGACCATTGTACTGAAAGCACACCGGTTATAGATACCAAGGTGCAATATACTTGCAATATTTAGGGATCTATTCATCATTTTTACAGAGGCATTACACTTATTTAAAAAAAAGTTGATTGTGAGAATGATGATGAGAATTGTATGTGAGAGAGTTGTGCATGTCCTGTGTGTGTGCAGTACATGTGTGAATTGATTTATTTAATTGTCTGTGTACTTATTTATTTATTTGTTTAGTATGATTGAACAACATTTTTGGAAGTGGGCCTGAATGTCATTGTCTGTATCATGCAGTGACAATAAGGGAGACTTATCTCAAATAACCAAACAACTGAGCAGACAAACAAACAAACACACACACACACACACACACTTGTGTGGCTTGAGCAGGGCCTGTTCTCATGGCCCTGGTGCACTGCGGTTGCTTGGCTGATCTGAAGAGAAGCAGACCCCAGCACCAGCAGGAACTAATGGCTGGGCATTCACTGGCACACACACACACACACACACACACACACACACCCCCACACACACAGACACGCACACTCAAGCACACGCACACTCAAGCACACACACACACACGCACACACACACACACACACACACGCACACTCAAGCACATACACACACACACACACACACACACACACACACACACGCACAAGTACACACACACACACACACACACACACACACACACACACACAAGCACACACACACATAAGCACACACACACACACACAAGCACGCACACACACACACACACACAGGAGAGCTAATAGCTGGGCTTTCACACCTCTGCGGGGCCGGCGGCTGGCCCGGGGCTACGAGCACACAACTCAAGCTGTGGGGCTGCACCAAGCACCAGGGCAGCACAGATAAACACACACAGGCACACACGCAGCACAAATGCATGCACGCAAACACCACCACAAACACACAGCACAAACACACGCAGCACGCATGCACACAAAAACACGCATGCATGTTCATGTGCATGCAGGTTACACACACACGCACACGCACACACACACATGCACATACACACAGAAGTACTTGTCACTGTGGCTCAGGGTAAACAGGACAACATAATGTTTCTTCAAAGGAACAGGAACTTTACATTTAGCTTTTGCTAACTTACAAAAACCCCAATTACCAATTATTATGTGTATTATAACTAATGTTAAATGCTGGGGCTTATACATGCTCTTATTTTAATGGATTAATTGTGTTTTCTAAAGAAGAAAAACCAGGTAGGTATCCATATTAAGTTTATTAGTTGTCACTGAACAACTGATATAACAATATATACTTTCAATACACCTACAATGCAAGTGGTCGCCTATACTGCTTGCAATCAGTGTCATGTAATGGACTTTTTCACTGTAGCCTGTAACACACACAGACCCGCTTTCACACACAATACAACAGCATGTAATGTTGTATAATATATTTGTATGCTAGTAGCGCTAGTACTGGTATTCTGTTAGTCCACAAGGATTACTTTAGTAAAATAGAGCTGGGAATCCCCCCTAAGCGAAACTCACAGTGATGCAGTGTGACATGTCCACTTTCATACCGAGGGTTCAACATAAATATATTCATATTGTGCAAGTTATCATCAATCATGTAAACAGCGTTTCTTGTTAAAACTTTAATAAAGGTGTAAACACGTATTGTAAGCAAATAAATGAAAGTGACACAGTAAAGTGCTGCATACTTTTATATATAACACCATAAACCACACTGAAGGTATTTGATATCTGAATCTTTAATGTTTCAATGTTTTTCCATTTGCTTGGTATTGCACAATGTGAATGTGATGGGGGTGGGACTTTGTCCACACTTTATCTAACATATTTTAGCTTCATAAGGCCTTCTGCTTTCTCCCCTTAACGGCGTTTATTGTTGCATTATCTGGACTTATTAAAATATATTTCCGTATTAGGCATTCTTAATTTTCACCCGGTCATAAATCTCTCGAGCACATTTTGTTTTACTAAACATCTTGGCGTGCTTTAAAAGAAAAACAAGAGCTGCGTGAAGCGAGAAATGACACCAGTACTCCAGAGCAAGAATAAATAAATGCACTACTCAAAGAAGTGAGTTATGTGCAGGGTCTAAACTATGGCTTTCTCCTCATAAGATGCATTTGAAGCATCTAATAAAAAAGCTCTCGCTGCTGAAGCAGCTTTCTCTCCTTCCTGAAATAATAATAAAAAAAAACAAACGTTGGAAATATCAAAGCTCCTATTACAGAGTTTTTTTTGTGTGCACAGCACACCGCATAAAAGAAGTTTCGAAAGCACTGAGATTCAGACCAATCGCCACATTTAACTTAGAGGTCACGTCGGGAGCCGAGGCAAACATTGAAGATCAGCTCTTGAGCGCGGCCAAGATTCGAACGTGGCAGTGAATCAGCCCTGCCCCAATGAGGACACTAAAGCATATATGAGAAATGCTGCTCCACATTCGGCTGTATGGCCAGGAATATCCTTCGCCTGTCTGTGAAGATTGAAAGGGCATGACTACAGCAAACCGGTGTAGTGTGCCAATAAGCAAGAGTGTATCCCAGGTGCTCTAATTACTAAAGGTTTTTGTTATCACTAAGACACAAAGACTTGTACGTGTGGCGCAGTTATTGAAATCCGTTGTCCAATGTAGCTTATTTATTGACTGGGTTAGTCAAACCATAATCACACTCTCTGTTTTACACCAGGTTAGAAATTCTGAAAAAAAACTCTTTTATGTGAAACACTAAACACAGTTACCGTACCTTTGTGGTGGTGGTGCGTGTGTGTGTGTTCTTAGCTAAACGCACGCTACGGAAATACCACAGTCATTTATCAATTACCTCCCGCAGCTAAGAATACACTAGTGCGAACACTTGTAACTAATTAGAACACTTAGTCATCAGAGCGAAACCCTATAAATAGGAATTAGGTTTTGTTCTTTGTGTCCACAACAATTGAGGACAATTTTGGTGCAAGATAAAAGAGAAAGATGCGCGCGAGAGCGAGGAAGATGAAGAGACTATGTTCATGCTGAGTTGCTGTAAATGGAATTGCATCACAGTATAAGTGTTCAGAATCAAATAAATGCGTGTTTCATTCCATTCACTTTTCTTTATAGTCTGTTTAGAGGAAGCTACCAATGAAAAGGCTGAAGACTAGATTATAGTATTTTAAACTCAGCACAGTGGGGTGCAGTTGGCATGTGAAAGGAGCTACTGAATTTATTTGTAGTTGTGTGTAAAGCTATGTTGTGGGTGCTTTGGGATGAGATATCTTTTTGTGTTTTGGGTTATATTTTGGGTTTTGGGTATAAAGATTTGACAAAGTTTTCAAATACCATGTTTTAGCTAAACTTGTATACCTCCACACTCTTTAACAATGTAACAAAAGCTTAATTGGGCTACAAATACTAGTTTTCATTGCACAAAAATGTAATTACAAAAAAATTAAAGAGTGGTTAAATACATCTTGTTAGAACATATTCACAACAGTGTACACTGGGGAGAAGAGCCTACCAAATACACGAGAATAGCCTCAGACTGTGTGAATATGCATCTTCTGGCTTTAAAGATTTGTAATGATGGACTTGGGAAAATAAGCACGTCCAGGCCTCCGTCCAAAGCCTGATTGATTGGCCTCTCCAGGATATTCATCACTTAAGCAATCAGATTCCAAAAAATGTAAAGGGTAGGGATTGCCGCTGCATTCAAATGATCCCTTAAATAAGCCAAGGCTAGATAAGCGAGTTAGGATGGGAAAAAAAACCCTGAAAGACAGTTCTGCTGAGAATGGTTTTATTCAAACAACTAGTTGTATTGTTTTACATAAATTATTGTTGTGTTTTTGTATTTCACACCGATATGAACCCAGAATTGTGTAACAGTAACTGTGAATCATGCAGAGCAAAAGCCATCTGTGGCTGTGATAATAGAATAACAGTGGCGTAAATGTGGATCATCGCAGGATTAAGATCCTGGACATTGGGGATGCATCTCTCCAATTTCTCACTAATGCCGTGATGGCTCTCACTCTCACACAGACACACAGATACGCACACAGACAGACGCACACACAGACACAGGCAGACACAGACACACAGATGCATGCACAAACACACACACACACACACACACACACACAAAAGCGGTCTAAAAAAGGACACGCAAAAAAGGGAGAGACAGACAGACAGTCAGTCAGTCAGACAAGTCTCTTGGCTGGATCAATGAAATGAAGTACTCCAGACCTCACAATCCCCGACTCGCAATTTGCAGAAATACAGGCAATTAGTGCAGGGAGGGCGTCTGTGCTCTTTCGGGAGAATTGTCTCATCAGGCTGCAGTCTCTATCCCAGCACTCTGTCACTGCATTTCAATTATGGAGCAGGACACCAACAGTGCCCAATGTCAGAGATGGCCACAGGTACAAAGAAAAGGCGAAAAAGTCTGTCTGGTGTCTGGTGCGTGTTTGCGTGTTTGTGTGTGTGTGCATGTGTGTATGGTGTGTGTGTGTGTGTGTGTGTGTGTGTGTGTGTGTGTGTGTGTGTGTGTGTGTGTGTGTGTGTGTGTATGTGTCTGTCTGTGTGCGTGTGTGTGTGTGTGTGTGTCTCTGTCTATGTGTGAGTGTCTGTGAGAGAGCGAGCGAGAGAGTGGTTGTGTTTGTGTGTGAGAGAGTGTATGTGGGGTGTGTGTGTGTGTGTCTGTCTGTGCGTGTGTATGTCTGTGTGCGTGAGTGTCTGTGTATGTGTCTGTCTGTGTGCGTGTGTGTGTGTGTGTGTGTGTGTCTCTGTCTATGTGTGAGTGTCTGTGTATGTGTGTGAGTGTGTGTGTGTGTGTCTGTCTGTATGTGTGCGTGTCTGTGTGTGTGTGTGTGTGTGTGTGTGTCTGTCTGTGTGTGTGTCTCTGTCTGTGTGTGTGTGTGCACAGAGGGGGTTGTTTACCTACATTTGACGAGTGGCCCTGTGAAACCTTGTGGCCGTGTAAACGTGGGTCACACTGCTCCCGCTCACTCTCTCTCTCTCTCCCGCTCACTCTCACTCTCACTCTCTCTCTCGCTGCCTGTGCTATCATGATAAATGGAAAGTCTGGTTGTTGTGTCTGCTTTAGTTGTTTTGGCAGCCACAGCTCGTGGCGAGCATCTGCCATTGTTTCTGCCCACCCCCACGGTGAACCCCGGGCGCCATTTTTAGGCCCCTCGGCCATGACAGGAGCAGTGAAACGTCTGACTGACTTAGCCATGCAAGCTAACATGAGTGGAATACAGTGGCAGCACACATGCACAAACATGCGCACAAAAACACACAAACACACACACACACACGCACAAACACGCACAAACACACACACACACACACACACACACACGCACACACACACACACAAACAAACAAACACACCCACACACACACACACACACACACACACACATGGCCTGACTGTATAATGAACAGATAGCTTTTAAAAGCCCGGGACCTCTCCTAAGAGGGGTGCCTTTCACCTCTAGCAAAGTGCCTAAGTTGTGCACAACAACGTCCATGTTCCAAGCCCAGAGCGACTGAAAGGACACATAAGCCCTGGGTAAGAATAAATACACGTGTGTGTCCCTGTAGCCTACACAGTACCTGGCAGAGCTGGCCGCTAACAAGAGCAAGGTTGCACACTCAGTGCCAGGGGAGGGCACATATGGGAAGCAAACTTAGCTGAACTCAACTCACATAGCCTGTAAGGTGACTTGGCTAAAAGCATCTGTGGAATAGCTTAAGGTAGCCACAAATGTAAAAAAAATAAATAAATAAACTAAACATATAAAATTCATACTTCTCTGGCTAAAAGTGCAAAACAGTGTCATCACTGAGACATGGCTCTTTGGGAGAGCTTTAAAGGAGTTGAAGCATATGAACGACAGTTTGCTCCTCCATTTGCTTTCGGTGTTTTAGTGTGGATGTTGTGGGTGCATTCACGTAAGGAGATGTATGCTTTCCTCTTTGTGAAGACGCCATATTGTGTGTAGGTTCCTTGCTGGCAAATTCTCAAGGATGTATAAAACAAGCAAATAGGATCTGCTTGTCATGCAGCACACAGCATCAGAACAGAAAGACTTCCATAAGTCAGAACAATTATGCCTCGATCAGCAGAACTAATGTTCACTTAAGCGCCACCCCCCCCCCCCCCCACCCCCACCCCCAACCCCCCCTGCTCTTCTGTCCCTTTTTCCCATTCTTCTCTGAAAACAAAGACCTTTCAACACATTTTAAATTATATGCCCGTCGCCTATTTAATTCACGTCTTTACACTTCAAAGTTATTCAAATAAGAGCAAATGAGGATTGCTTTACAGGCTCTTAGCTCAGCGACAAAGGTCTGTATACTTACTTAATAAATCACTGGTCCTTGGTTTGCTTTTTTTTATGTTTACGACCGCTTGATAGCTGCTTCTCACACCAACCTGCTAAGGCTGTTATAAGCGGCAGGCATGTATTACAGAAGCAGGAACACAGCAAGGTTTTAAAACATAAACGTGCCCTAATTTATGCCACAAGCAGAACTTAATAATAAGTGCCTGAATAGTGTAGGCAAGGCAACCACCATTCTGCTTCGATATGTTCACTGTAAATTAGCCGCAGTTTTGGTCAGACTCTGGCAATTAAGACAGGTCTAGAGGAATACTAGAGGATAACGAGGGTTGATTAAGATTTTTTACCCCCTCTTTTACATAATAGCTCTATATATGATTGAATATAATTGTGAAAAATTGCTGTGACTAGACGACACTTGGCCTGGTTGATATGTGATGTGATTGCTGTCGTTATGTGACACTATAATAGCAATGATAACAACAGAAATTCCTTGCAAAACTGCCTTTACATTAATTATTTCTTTTTTTTTATAAGTCAGTGATATCTCCAGCAGTCTGCGTTTCAAACACAGGTTGGCCTCAGGAGTAAAAAAAAAAGATTTATACCCATTTATGATTTCTCTGTGGACTTAATCGCGTAATGGTTTCACGATTCCCGCAAAGATCGTTTTTTATCTGTCTGGGATGCTTCAAGCAAATTGGTGCAATGGCTGCACTTCCCCCCCCCTAAATAACGTGGCACTGTATGCTCTCTCCACGGTATGGCGGATGCTGTGGCCCCCTCCAGTCCGAAGGGAATGACGATTACCCCCCCTGAGGATTCCCTGGCATAAAGTGGGTCTTTGCTAAGGTCTCCATCGCATATGTTGTCTCAGGGGGCGTCACTGAGGAAGTGACATACAACCTCTGCTTAGGGGGCAGGCTACATCCACCTGAACTTTAAATCTAAAATTAAATCTGCGCAGAGCAAATTAAATCTTCACGAGGCGCATGTGTCTCTCAAATTGCAGGCAATCAGACCGCCACCTATCTGTGCAAATGCACCAATCCCTGACGCTGGGTTATAACCTTCATGTCGCTGCATGGAGGTAATTAAGCAGAACAGTTTCTTCTTCTTTTCTTTTTTTAAAGAAAAAAAGAAAAGAAATCTGCAGACAAGAGCCTTGTTTTCTGTGCTTGAACATTTTTCTTAAGTGCAGAAACCTGCTCAGTGCCACTCAGAGAGAACAAAGGCGGATAATGAAGACTTCCCCACGGCCAGGCCCTGTGCTCTGCTGTGCTGTGCTGTGCTGCGTGTCCCCTATCTTAAGTGGCGGGGGGGCTCAACTCAAACATGTGCAGAAAGAAAAAAAAAATGTGTGGTGGCAGCTTGAGATGTAATGCCTGACCTAGCTCTTCCTGGAGTGGCCATATAATGCTGTTGTCAAGGCCGCACACACCCCCACCCCCCCCACACCCACATGCTGAGCGGAGAAAATCAAACTTGACGCTTCCTTACTCCCACCCCCACCCCCACTCCCACAAATCACACACACTTACACATACACATACACACACACACACACATAAACACACACACACACATAAACACACACACACATATACACACACACCCACAAACACATACACTCACACACACACACACACACACACACACACACACACACACACACACACACACACACACACACTCAACCCCCAACTTCCTCTGTCCGTATCTAAGCCGATTACCTTTTCACCGATTCTAGTCTCCTTGCATCCTTTTTTTCTTTCTCTTCTGTGTGTAAAGCAATGCTTATCTGGGGAAAAAAATCGTCACAAAGGTTGCTGTGTCACAGCCGATATGTTACGGCAACCCCATCTGTCCCAGAAGGCCGTGCATAACCCCCATGGGGGGTGGCGTGGAATCAGTAGCCGTCACCCCCTTGCTCATCAGAGCCTGCAAAGAAACACAGAGTGTCAAGCACGGGGCCTCCAGCGTGACGATGAAGGGACGGGAAGATGTAAAGTGGCTAAGTGCACGGATGGGTGCCTCCCAGCATCCCGAGCTGGTGTGCAGCCACACAGTTAGTGTTCCCTCCCGCCGGATCCGTGAATCAGTTTGGTGCTAAATTGACAAAGCTACTGGATGTGACAGGGGCAGTCATAAGATTGCATTTTGTTGGATCAGTGTTTCTCATTTCCACACTTCCTCCAACTCCCCCCCCCCCTCCCAACCCCCTCCCATTCACCCCCCCCCCCCCCCCCCCCCCCCTCTCTTTCTGTCTGTCTCACTACTTCTGTAGCAGCGATGCATAGTCAGATCACAGCTGAATTTCAATTGATATGATTTATCTCAGGCCAAATCACGGTTGTGCCTTTGCTTGAAGGAGACAGGAAGTCATGAAGCCTTGTGTGTGCTGTACAGACAGACTGATTACAGTTCAGAAGAGGACTTCATTCAAATCTCCATGATTTGATTTGCAACAGCTGACTTGGTTCCCAGCAAAATGTCAACCGTTTGTCAAATGACCCCCGTAGATGAAAGGATCATCTTAAAAGGCAATGTCAGGCCGCACTGCCTTTCCCCTTTCACCATGTTTATTGACTTAGGTGGAGGCTGGTCCATGTTTTTCTATTTTCTAATCTGTTTCTGTCTGCGCTTACATGTACTTTCAGGCCTCAGCTGTTCTCCTGTGCTGCGCGGCCGTGCTAGAAGCATCCCATTTATCTCCTTCAAGGCGTTCCAGTGCTGTCCAGGCCCCTGCCTTCTATTCTTCAGCCTTCCAGTGTAAGTGCGTGTCTTCGGCTGGAGAGAAATGGGCTGGGATAGGATGGGGGTTGGGTGGGGTGGGGTGTGTGTGTGTGTGTGTGTGTGTGTGTGTGGGGAGTGGGGGTCGCTGGCTTGACTGAAGAGGTCACTCTACTCTCTCTCTCTCTCTCTCTCTCTCTCTCTTTCTCTCTCTCTCTCACACACATAGTCCACTCCACTGGTTTTCACCCTAAAAGAAAAAAATGCTTCATACTTTCGGCTGGTATGGAGAGGAATGGGGTGAGGAGGATGGGGGTCGCTGACATGACTGAAGAGGTCATGCTACTTTTCTCTCTCTCTCTCTCTCTCTCTCTCTCTCTCTCTCTCTCTCTCTGTCTCTCTATCTCTCTCTCTCACTCACTCTTTCTCTCTCTCACTCTCTCTCTCACACACACACACACACACACACACACACACACACATATTCATATACACACATACACAGCTGGTGTACTGATTTTCCCCAAAAAGAAAAAAAATCTCTTCATATTCCCTGCTTGCATGGAGGGCAATGGAGGCAGGAGGACATGGGGTCACTGACATGACTGGAGAGGTCACGCTACACCTTCTCTCTCTCTCTCTCTCTCTCTCTCTCTCTCTCTCTCTCTCATTCTCACACACACACACACACACGGCACACACACACACACACACACACACACACATACACACACATACACACCACACACACACACACTGCACACAAACACACATACGCACATAGTCCACTCTACGAATTTTTGTCCTAAAAGTGGAAAAAAAAACGTACTTCACACTTTTAGTTGGCATGGAGATGGATGGTTGGCGGAGGAAGAGGGTGGAGGGTTGGTTGGGTCACGCCGGTGGCTGAAGAGGTCACTCTATTTTCTTAGTCCTTCTCTACTTTTTTTCTCCCTTTACTCTCTTTTTCTTCCTCACTTTCTCTCTCTCTCTATCATTACACACACAGACACACAGACACACAGACACACACAGACACACGCACACACACACTGCTCTACTACATTTTGCCCTATAGAAAACGAATCCCCTCTGTACCCTCAGCGACACAATGAATTGTATCAAATAGGTTCCCTCTAATAAGACTCGGGAGCCGCGGGACTAGACTGTGAATAAAGGCACCTAAGAATGAGCCCCCCACTGGGTCCCTCCCAATCATCCCCACCCGCGGCCACCCGTCCGCCCACTCTCCCGCCTACCCTGCCTACCCTGCCTGGCTGCCTGGCTGGCTGGCTGGTTGGCAATCGCACAGGGGCTGAGCGGCCTCACATTGGGCTCTGGCCCCAGCGGAAACCAGAAATAATCGAGTGTTCAAAGCTCGGGCTGCTCACAGCCCCTGACACAGATTCATAACCAGAAATAATCACAGCAATCACAGGTTTTTTCCCTTTCAGGGAAGGGGATAAATTCATCGACCGGGGCCTCAATCAATTTCCTCACTGAACCACAAAATGGAGGAACAACCCGACGGAACTTCCACCAATATTTGTTCTTCGTTGTCCACAAACATCAACATTTTGCTGTTTTATGTTCAACTTGTAGCAGAGAGGAAAGGCCAGTGCAGTCCAGTAGTTTTAACTAAAATGATTCAGTGGCATTGGTACACACATTGGTACGAAGAGGAGAAGGGACCCGCCTACCAAACTCATATTCTTAACCAGTCATTGCTGCACATCAACAAGATAAAATGTCATCTACCATTGTCATCTGAAACAGTATCTTTTTTAATGTCATTTTGCAAATAGGTAATTGTGAATTGCCTATCAACCATAAGTGCAACTTTTTGATTGACGGTGTGTACAAAGCCTAGTTGGCTTTCATTCCAGCTTCTTAACCTTTCGTGTGAGCATCTATCAATGTGGTGCAGTAGAATCATCTTTTTACCATATAGTGCTGCAGATTAATTACATATTTCAGGAGAATTGTTCAATGGTATAAAAGCATGATATTTTTTTATTTTATTTATTTTATTTTTTTCTTTAGCATGACCAAAACCAAAGCTCTAGGCTTTAGTCTTTGAGCAAAACAGGGCAGAGGACTTCTGTCCCACACCACTCACGTGCAATGCGGTATAAATGAAGCCTCAGACTTAATCTGTGTTTCCAGCCCGGGGCCTGGGTCTACCCACTCAAGGGCCCCCCTGCAATCCACTGCCGCTCTCTCTGGGGAGCCCGCAGGAGAGGAGAGGAGAGCAGCACACAGAATGGAAATCTCAATACACAGTTCACCCAGATTGGTATTGGAGGAATTTACAGTAGACTGGCTATAATGTGCAGTCAAGCATTGATAATAAAACAATCCACGCAGGCAACATTTGTGCGAAGAAAAAAAAAAAGGAAGAGAAAAAAAAGTGATGGATATGTGAGTGTAAATAAATAAAGAAATAAAAAAAAATAAAGAAATGAGATGGATCAGCAAAGCGTAAAGAAATAAATAGACATAAAGAAACAACTGTCATGCAAGAAATCCTAGCAAGAGATGCCATTGCACCCCCCCCCCCATCCCGCCCCCCCACCCATTTACCCTCTAGACTACCTACTTAGCGACTGACCTTTTTCTACTCTCCCATTTAGTCTGCTGGGTGGCTCAGGTTTTAACAATCAGCACAAATCTGACACGGGTTGAAAAGGGGGGTGGGGGTGGGGGGGGGTCTGCAGGTGGGCGACTGTATAATGGGAAAGGAGTGAGGCATTTAGGGAGGCATGGACTCATTCCAGCAGGACACTCTTCGCACTGAGGAAGTGAAGCGGGTCAAGTCTCAGTCTCAGACTCCCTGTCGGGGTATCCCAGGTAATGTTACCTGAGGATGCCTTACTCCCTGTCTCGCTCTCTCTCTCTCTTTCTCTGTCTCTGTTTCACTTTCTCCCCATTGCTCTTCCTCCCTCTCTCTCTCTCTCGCTCTCCTCTGGCAGCATTTAAGGACCTGTCAAGGGGAGGGGGCGTCGCATTTCATAAAACAATTATCAAAGACGGGCAGTGGCAACATGCCCGTTAGGCCTGATTGCATTCCCCAGCCCACACTGGCTCGCCACTGCATGGCTGAATGATTTATGGATGAAAAGAGATCCAAGGCTCCACACCACATAGCGTATAGCCCTGTGCAGTACACACACACAGACACACACAGACACACAGACACACACACACCCACACACACATCCACACACACACACACACACAGACAGACACACATGTAGACACACACACGTCTGCACACACAAAAAAAAAAAAACAGGGAAGGAAGGGAGATGACACAAAGCCTTGGTGACTCCACGTTTAGGATGAAGAAAAAAGTAGGGGAAAAGCACGAGACAGAAACAGCCGGGCCTGGGGACGTTTAGGAGAGAGTGAACCGGCGGCGGCTTGTTGAGGACGCTAAATCATCATTTCCCTCCATTCTGGGAAGCACCTGTGTTTAGATAGCAGGCGAGTGGCGGCGGGGGGCAATATTTCACGGCTGCCTCTTGCCAGGACGAGGGAGGCAGATAAGCGAGCAGGGCCGCGGCGTGCCAGCCAGATTACAGACAGGTTCCGGGACGCGGGAGGGATGTCAGGCCATCGCTTTCCCAGCACACATTAGGGGCTAACACACAGCATCACGAATCCATTATTGCCTCCAAAGTGGTCGCCGTGACACCCGCGTACGTCTAGCTAGCATTAGGGGAGTACCCACCAAACCATCCCATCTGCCTGCACTGCACTGCCTCTGCCTCTCCCCTGCTCCTGTACTCTGTACTACTCTGTCTGCAGCAGAAGTCAGGACCTGCAGCCACTGGGGGAAAAGGGAAAAAGGGGGTAAGGAAGAGGTGGAGAAAAAGAAGTAAATTAACCCACGCACAACTGCCAAATAACAACGGCAATTTCACACCTGAACGCACAAAAACAACCATTCGTTTGTTGTCCTGACAGGCAAAAAAAAAAAGAAAGATAGAAAAAAGGAAAAGGCATAACGTGAGCTTGGGTGGCCCCAGCGAAAGGGGTATGTTAGCCATCAGTCAGGCCTGCATTTGTTGCCCGAGCGAAGGCATCCGTCATACCACCGAGATCCCTGATTACTTTCATAATGGAGCAGTGCTTAGGGGAGCATTCTGAAACTATTAATCCGCACGGTAGTGGATCTTAGACGCAAAATGGGCAGTGGCATGCATACATGTATGGTATGCTTGTTTGGTGTGTTGATCTACAGGCCTGTGGTGGAGGATGTACCTGAGTCTTCCACATTACTGATGCTTGTTTAAACAGACTGTAAGTGAAATGTCATGTCCTCGAAAACGTGTGATGTTTACATTAGGGCTCACCCACTGGAGGGACCAAAAGGTTTATCGATATAAATGCCAAACAAATTCTTGACAAAATGGCAGAACGAGGAGGTTAATAAAGCATCAACTTAGTACCGAAAAACATTTTTCAATATGACACCTTAAATTGACATTATTGCTATATCAAATGTACTATTCAGTTAATGCAAATAATGTAGAAATGCAAACAAAGAGAATCAAAATGAGAAT
Organism: Setipinna tenuifilis; assembly: GCA_030347295.1. Taxonomy (NCBI): domain Eukaryota; kingdom Metazoa; phylum Chordata; class Actinopteri; order Clupeiformes; family Engraulidae; genus Setipinna; species Setipinna tenuifilis. The sequence continues at coordinate 12,330,003 of CM059288.1, read as the reverse complement.
TCCTTGATGTAGAGATATTTATGTATTCATGCATGTATACTGTGTGCAAAAAGTTAACCAAAATAAAATACTAGACCAATTGGAATTGAGTGAAAATTAAATCGATGAAATCAAAAAAACGATTGCATGAAAAATCAAGTGGTTTTATCTGACATCACTTCATATCCTATGGACAGCATTTGACCTACATCATTGACCCCTTGACCTTCACTACCCCATCATATGAATCAACCAATAGCGTGGTTATTATGATAAAGTTGTCAATGCCAATAAAAATCTGTAAAGATGAGTGTAGAGGAAATAGTCTAGGGTCGTTGAGCAATATTAGATGCATGATGCCATGTGACCGCGATGACCTTTGACTCCATGACAGTTCATCTGGCCTTTATAGAGATTAACTGTACTGGGATTGATGAAGACCTGACAACCTGTTCAAAAGATATCGGGAACACACTGTAGAGCAATGGACAGGATCACGTACACAGACAGGTGACTAGACAACAGTGGGGAGACACTTAATGACTCCATCATGAAGCAAGAAAGACAAAACAATATATAAAAATAGTCAAAAAATAGAAAAATGTAAAAATAACAATATGTAAAAATAGAAAAAATATATAGAAACAACAATTATAACAAAACATAATATTACAAACTGGAATCCAAATTTTGTATTTTATTTCCAATCACATTATAGAAAAACAACATATGTGTTTCACCCAAACAAGATAAAATCTATATAAAAACCGCAACAAGCGTGTACTGTAAATGGAGCTCTGTGTTGAAGCGAGGAGGCCTTGGAGACCCTTCGACGTCTCCTCCCCAGCGAGCAAAGTCAATGTGACATCAGTGAGAGAAAGTCTCCAATTAAGGGTCCAACTGTGTCTTCCAGTGAAGCCCATATATATATATAAAATACATGGGAACTCTCAGAAAAGTGCACGGCCAAATTGCCCGCCCCGCAGGCGGTAGTAATGGAAGGGCAGAGCGTATAACTAGCATGGCCTCGGAGTGAGCAATGTCCAGTCTCATCCGCCGAAGAAGCGATGGCGGGTGCTGGATATCATCATAAAATACCTTCCTCTTCCTTCAGCCAAAGAGGACGGAAGTGCCTCTCCATCAGATCGATACAGGGATGTATTTTTCCCCCGTGCTCCACTGAGAGAAGATATTGACGAACTTCAGATGGTCCTTACCTGATCTACAAAGATATCATCACGCATTACCCTGGCTGTCTGTTTCATTAGCAACTATATTCTTTTTTTGAAAGAAAAAAAAGATAGTCCTGTGCACTGATGAAACACTGCTGAAACACTGTTGCCAGCTGTGTGTGTAGGTGTGTTATAGTGTGTGCGTTAGAGAGACAGACAGAGAGAAAGAGAGAGGAGAGAGAGAAAGAGAAAGAGGAAGAGAGAGAGAAAATGGGAGGATTGACTTTTAATACAATTTTCAGTATGACATGCATATTTTGCATTCATTTACATGACTTAATGTTTTGAAAACCAGCGGTTGTCAGCCTTTTTGCTTCGCAGCAACGACATTATTTAGGCAGAGCGTATAGATGAGAGAAAGGAACGGAGTTCTTTGGTGAATTATTTGTAATTATGTGTCAGCGTATAGAGGGAGATGAAAAATCAGTCTTTTTACTTTTTTACTCTAAAATACTAAATAAATAAATAAAATAAAAACAGACACACCAATCATACACCGGTACTTTATGAACACAACTCACTCCCATCTGACACGAACAGGGAGAGCTTTTTACAAATCAGTATGTAAATCCATTTCTCTTCAACAAATTTTCCCACATTTATGGACAAAAAAAGATGGATTACTCAATTGGACTTTTTTTTTTTTTTTACATAATCCCCGCGGGATAATGCTCCTGACTGGGGATCTTACATTATTTACTGCAACAGCTTATCTTACCAGAAAAGAATGAGAAACTGAGGGGGTTGGGGGGGTGTTGGGAGGTGTTAGAGAGGGGGGGTGGAAACTAGGCATTTTTGGAAGGCGCGCTACTGATTGCCGATGCTATACTATGGCTGTGTGTGAATGCTGGTGCTCGGGTGGGAGCTAATTAGGGAGTCTACACATCAGGGTGTGACTCAGCACTATCATCTCACACAAACTGTAGCCAGTAAATTAGCGTTGAGTGGATGTGAACTCCAAAGCATTGTTTGCGCAGCTGTGGCTTTGGCGGAGTAGGTGAAGTGTGCAGTTTTGAAGCACATCCCTGCTGTTAGACTGTTGTTGTTGGGAGGGTGAAGCCGGGAGGGAGGGAGACGGCTTTCATGGCTGTTTATATAAATGCTGATAAGAGGTTCGCCATCTCCCTAATCTGTTTAGGTCTGTGGATTAGTTTCAGGGGGTGTAAGGGGCATGATTACTCTTTAAGCCGTCAAACAGGTACTGAATTAGAATGTTCTGAAGTGCATACGTGTTTATTTTGGAAGGTGTTTTTTTTTTCAAGGTTAGCTGAGGAAAACCTTTGATGTTTAAATCAGTGGCATCATCTGTCTCTACTGCTCTGCACTCCCGCTGATTTCCTCTCTCTAACTAGTCAAAATAATGATTATTTATTACTATACAACTAAGAAGTAAAGAAGTAAGACAAAGACTAAGTACAGTAAAACAACTAAGGGTTCATGGTGAGGACTTGGTGAACTGTTCAACTGTTTTAAATGCATGCACATTCATCGGCCCCTGGTCACGGTTCCATTTGCAAGTTCATCTGGCCCCAGTATTCCCTTGGCTCAAAAACTCCCCTGTGGCCCATCATCCAATGTCTCATCTCAAGTGTGTGTGTGTGTGTGTGTGTGTGTGTGCTGATTTTTCTTGCTTCCTGTCCATAGCTACAGCACAGCATGGAAGTCTGTGGGGATGCTGCAAGATATTGGGGGGTGGGAGTGAAGACGGAGTGGGGAGGGTGTTTGGAGGTGGGGGGGGGGGGGGTGGTAGTGGGTATGGGGGGGGGGTGAGGGTACGACATGCTGTACATCATCAGTCACGTAAGCACAAACAGATGTCGCTGCCAGCAGCCCTTTTGATTTGCTAAAATGCTGTACACAACAGAAAAACGTTCGAACTCTTTTTGCTCAACTGTTACATATTTCCGCGTATTTGTCTCCCCGATTCAGCCCGTGGCAACCACCAATGTATCAATGTCAGCTCGCCGTCGACAGCCCACAAAAGAGCACAACTCAGCAAATGGCATGGCACATGGGTTGTGCTGGGGTGTGGGGGGAAGAGTGTTTGTGTGTGTGTGTGTGTTTATGTGTGTGTTTGTGTGTGTGTGTGTGTGTGTGTGTGTGTTTATGTGAATGTGTATGTGTATATGTGTGGTGATGGCCGGGGATGGGTGGTTGGTTGTATGTGTGTGTGTGTGATTATGTGTGTGTTTATGTGTGTGTGTGTGTGTGTATGTGTGGTGGTGGTGGTGGTCGGGGATGGGTGGTTGGTTGTGTGTGTGTGTGTGTGTGTGGTGGTGGTGGTGGGGGGTCTATAGGGGTTTGGTCTGATGAGACCTTCCCCAGCTCCTCGGCGAAGCCCAAGGCGGAGCAGATTGAATGGTGTGGGAGCCGAGGCATTAATTGGCAGGCTGTATTTTCATGCCATTCGGGGGGCCTCCCCAGCGCCTGCTTCCGCATGAAGTTTAATACGCCTATTAAAAGCCTACTGCAGAGCAGGGGCGGCTGTGGGTTTCATGACAACGATAAAGGCCCATCACGCCACATATATATCAGCACTATTTGGGAGAGTGAGACCCTCCTTCACATGTTCCTTCCTTCCTTCCTTCCTTCCTTCCTTCCTTCCTTCCTTCCATCTTTCTTTACTTCTTGGTGCAGGGGAGCTCAATGCCCCGCTGTGCTCTGTGAAGAACCCAAATGCAAGCTGACAAATGTGAAAACCGAAATAGGGCAAGGAGCTCGTTTTTGGTCCTAACACAAGAACAGTGGGTCATACGAGAGCCGTGGGGAGATGAGGGGTTGCGTTTGGGGCGAGACTGAGGAGGTGGGGGTGGAGGTGGAGGATCTTGGCAGTTGGTCACCGGTCAATTAGTCCCATTTTGTCACCCCACTGGAGAGCAGCAATTAAGGAGGACACAGGTTGGGCCAAACAGACTTGACTTAGATTCAAGAGGACTTCACAAAACTGATAGTGGGCTAAGTGCACAGTGTCCAAACACTTCAGGCCATGCACTCATAATGTTATGTCACTGGACAAGCCCAGTAAGATCTCTGTTATGCGCTGATTGCCCTTCAGTTACTGTCCAGGCCTGACTGACCAAATCCTCCTAAAGCTTTTAACAACTGCACTCTCCTCACAACTGTCATTTGCAGACATTTGGATTTAATACATAGCTACACATAATTCCATTTTGATAAGATTTTTTTATTTTGTTTGTAGGAATTTATTCACAGTCGGCACACTTAATGCTTTGGGTCTTTTTTTAATGCTGTGGATTGGAATTAGTTGCACTGGTAGGCAAGGCTGAGGAGAAAAAGAAATGCTAAGCACTTGCTGTTAGCCAAATCTCTTAAAGAACCGCCCGAAGGTACTGTGTGTATGAGTCACTCTCCATCAGGAAAGAGTGTATGGGCATACATTTATGTCACAGCACAGCGGGAGTTCCTTCTTGACTATATAGCCCCCCCTTTTGGCCCAGATGTGGCCCAGATGTGGCCCGGATGCAGCACTGGATCTGGGCCGGAAGTGCCCGGAGGCACCTGCCATCAGGAGGGCGGGACTGTGTAAGTAATGTCGCGTTTGGAGACCACCTCCTGTTAGGAACCATAAATAACAACATCAGCAGTGGAGTGGGTTTGAGCGAGCTGACAAACTGGCCAGGACTTGTCACTTTGTGATATGACAGCGTGACTTGAATTGCAAAAAAAAAGAAAGAAAGAAAAGGAAAGGAAAGAAAAGAAAAGAAAAAAAAATCGTCAGGTACAGTAGAAAGATAGATTACATTTTCTCTTTTTTTTTTTTTTTAGCTTTCCATATTATTATTCAGGTCTGGCGCTCTCCTCCTCTGTGGCAGCTACACTGTGAGTTGTCATTTGCCACCTTCCATTTGCCACATGTTTTGAAGTGTATAGAAAAGAACTTCTGACAGGCACTTTCTGGTATAGCTGCACAGCAGCACCTCTGCATTGTGCTTTTTGAAAAAAAAAAACATCATGTTCCGGAGGGGACTACAGACCCTGCTAAAAGTTCTCTCGTGCCAGCAAAGCTGGCAAACCAAACAGCGGCAACCAACACTGGTCCAAGCCGAGGTTCAGATATTGCTGTTATCTCAAAATAAGGTTATAAGTAGCGATAAATTAAACAGAAAGAAAAAGTTAAGCCAACTTTGATTCCGCATATATAGATTTGGCTCATTAAGAATGCAGGAGGCGTTGGTTAATTACACGGTTGTTTGTTGTATGGATAGCTGGCCAATTTTTTTTTTTTTTAGTCGGAGCCGTACGGTAAGAAAACAGAAGCCGCCCAGTCGTGGCCCTCCCTCCGGGCTCTGAAGATAGAAATATTACGGCCGTTAAACGGAAATATTAGAGGGGAGCACTGGACACAAAATGAAACTGCATTCGTCTGACAACAGCTAAATTAATATGTTGCTGTTGTTTATGTAATGGGAGCGTTTGTGTTCATCGCAGCATACAGAGAGCAGAAAGCTGAGGAGAGGATTCTGCATCTATGTTGCCTCGCTGAAGTCAGAGTTTGCCTGGATACTGTGACACATTTAATCACTGTTTGTTACCTAATTAGAAGAATAATGCAACTTGACACTCAACCTTTGCATGTTTTAAAACGACTCAATAATTCAGTGACCTATTCAAACATGTATTGCATCCTATTTTCACAGATGCACAACAGTACACAGCTAAGAGATCAACAAGAAATAAAATAAGCATGGGTTATGAGCAGGACCAGCAAGTGCTCAAAACAGTCATTTTAGCACTGTATCCCATCGTGTCATTATTAATGCTCACGTCTTATAAATATTTACTTTGCTTGTTGACTCAACTTTGAACACATTTTAATAAGTTCACAAAATCATATTGTTTGCCAGCAAAATTGGGCAAAACTATTTGTGATAATAGGTGGATACAAGGATAACAAGGATTGTAATATTGCTTAGACTAACAACCACCAATTTCCCTGCATGTCCTACTCTACCCAGTATGCCATGTGTCCCTGCATGTGACAACAAACCATCCTTGTATCCTTGTATCCTTGTGTGTGAGAGGAAAGCAGGAAGTAGGTCACAGAATGAGATATCAACTCACAATGGATCCTGCATTATTTTTTAAAGCACATTTCCACCCAATTGCGCTAATCTGGGGGAGACTTCACGTACTGTAGAACTCCATCTGCACCACTTTGCAAATCCATACAAGGTTTACCCCTGTCTCTTGACTTATATTAACGACCTTCTACTACACAGCACAACACACTACCACAGACATGCTCTTGGCCCAGTCCAGGAAGAATGCACAACCCCACCCCCCCCCCCCCCCGGCAATTCAGTACAGTCCTCTCTCTCTCCAATAGCACCTTGCGCCCTTCATATACAGTAGAACAATCACCTTGATTTACAGCCCCTGGGGAGGGGTATTATTTCAGAGGAGACAAAATCAATAGAACAGGAAACTCTTGCAAATGCCCCCTTTTTGTCCTCGAGAGGTGAGTGGCTTGGTCCCGGCGTAATGCATCTCCTCAAGTATGCAGGAATGACATTATTCTCTTATGATAATGGTGGCCCTGTCGTAAAGCAGGGTCGGCCCTGGTGGCACTGTCACGCGGAGAAATTATTTGATATCACTTTTAATTAAGTCAGCCTACACAACAGCTCATTACAATGAAAGGTTGATTAACTCAGCATATTTGCTGCTCCGTATAGTCCATTTTTTTTCCTTTTATGTGCGCCTGTCCACCCGCTTTGCCGTGATCCAAAGCGATCATGGGGTGTGGTGGGGGTGGGGTGGGATGGGTGTGGGATGGGGGGGCAGGGGCGGGGGGTGGGGCTCCACACGTAGATTTAGCCCTGATCCAAGACAGTTATATGGAGACTGACAACTGAATAACAACACCTTCCGTCAGCGTCCCGCCTTTACTTAAATCACTTTCACTGCTCACTGCTCTAAATATAGCGTGTTGCCAAACGCAACAAACTCCTCCAGGCCTACTTTTGAAGAGTGTCTGCATGCTATTGTGTTCATTCGTTTCTGCTTCTATCCACTTAACTCATTTAACATTGAAATACACACACAAAACACACACACACACACACACACACACACACACACACACACACACACACACACACACACACACACACACACACACACACACAGAAAAGAAACTTGCTAAAAGTAACTAGCTAAGTTGGCCACATCTGGTGGTTTTAATATGGAGGCTCCTCCCTACCTGCAAATACAGTCTGAAATGGCCATTAATTTACAGACAAACGCAGCAAGGTAGCCTTGTTTGTAGGCCACACAGAAAGAAGAGCCCAGACAGGAGTGGAAAAATCCCACAGTAAACAATTTTCCAGTTACAGATGAACAAGTCACGCAGTAGATATTCTGCATTTCCAAGAGTGGAAACGGAGGGAGAGAGAGAGGATTTGCAGAATATTAAAATGCAAATGTGCATAATGTTTATGGAGCTGCTATTAGGTTGTTACTCTCTGCTTTCAGCACATATTTAACTTCCGCGTGTAGATGCAGCCCTATATATATTTATACCACAGAGTAAATGTAAGGCTTGTGTAATAAAAATTAGGCTAATTAATGTGTTGTGTTCATTGTATTTACAGTACAACATGCCTGACACAACACAAATATCTTGAGCCTTATTTGTGGTTGATTCATTTGGCATGCTTCACTGCTCTTCCTAGCAAAGGCATCACTCTCTCACTCTCTCTCTCTCTCTCTCTTCCTCCCTCTTTCACCCTCCCTCTCCCTCCCCCTCTCCCACTCCCTCGCTCGCTCTCTCTCTCCCTCCCTCCCTCCCTCGCTTGCTCTCTCTCTCTCTCTCTCTGTTTTCTACATACACCCGTCAGATTTCCCCCCTCTGTTAAATCACTGCAATGAAGCACTGGATGGCCTAATTGGCATGCAGAGAGGCACTGGAGCCTTCTGTTTGGACTGTGTCATTTACACAACAAATCACACTGTCATCCGCAATGCCTCCTCCCTCTGCCCGCTTCATCCAGGGGCTGAGGTGGAAGGTGTCAGGCTGAACTCAGAGCCCTTCTCTGGGCAAGAGGGCTTGGGAGTTCAGATGGCAGTTAAGTACACACACACACACACACACACACACACACACACACACACACACACACACACACACACACACACACACACACACACACACTCACACGCACACTCACGCGCACACAAACACAAACACAAACACACACACACACACACACACACACACACACACACACACACACACACACACACACACACAGGGAGAAGGAAAGGAAGGAACTGTAATCTAACTCTTTGGCCTAATTAGCCACAAATCACATAAGTGCATTTGAAAATCATCACTAGCCTTACCTATAAAGAACACCAATAAAAATAAGCAGCTCTTCGATTGAGGCGTTTAAAAGCCATAGGGAGAGTGGGTCCAGTGAAGTACATTAAGTGATTGTAGTGCGCGTTGCCCATTGACATTATGCTATGAAGGGAGCGTGGGGGCAGAGAGGGTGCCCATGCTTGCTCGCCCACACACACACTCACTTACACACACACACACACACACATAAGTGCACATGCACGTACACACATACACACACATGGGGTGCAGATATACAAACACACACCCACTCACTCACTCACTCACTCACTCACTCACTCACTCACTCACTCACTCACTCACTCACTCACTCACTCACACACACACACACACACACACACACACACACACACACACACACACACACACACACACACACACACACACACACACACACACACACGGCTACTTCAGACCAAAGAGTACACACAGTTGAGTGGAAGCCCTGAGGTGGTGGTCAAAACAACCCCAGGACTCTGCATTTAATTAGTCCAGTGTGTCCTCTGACCGACATCACCATGACTTCTATTCTAGGCCACTCACTTGTACTGTAGGAAAAAAAAAACATATGTTTTACAGAAAACATACAGACAAGTGTAGATGTTAAATCACTGCTATGAAAAAGCCTCTGTTAGTCAAAGCAAGGGTAGGTTATACATTTTTTATGGTCTCCAATGCATTTCTGTTACTAGCACAAAAACATCTGATGTGATAAACTAAATGCAATGTCAGTGTTTTGGAAAAAAGGCTTTACAAAAGAAGCAAAAAAAATATCCAGTCTCATGATGAAAGAGACAATAGCTTATTAATTCTTGTGATCAAAAGATTCTGTACTCTGCCAACACTGCTGATTTGAACAGGAATGAGAGCAACCTATTTGTCTATTGACTATCAACATCAAAAGCATGCTGTCAGAAAAAATATATAATAAAAAAAATCATACTAATATAATACATATCATACTACTATAATAATATAATAAATCTCATACTAATAAATAAGATTGCAATTGGAGGTATTTCTAGAGGTCAAAGTTCATTCCTATCCAATTTGGCTGCCTATGCATCTTTACTAGCCAGACTATCTATAGCCATCCCATTTCGCTTACAGCAGCCCCCACAGCATTCTGTAACAGCCGGACATATTTCCAATTGCAGCTACAAGTTCTCTTGTTTCCGCACGGGCAAAAGAACAATGGCCAACAAGCTAGCCTTATGCATACACTGATTCCTCCGCAAGTTAAGATTAAAGACGTGCCAGGGAGCGGGTCGGCACGGTAACCAGACAGCTAACAAAGGAATCGGAATGCAGCGTGCATTCCACGGAACGCAGGGATGCAGAAACTACAGCGCGGGTGTGCTCCCTATCCATCGCCCAGGCTGCCAGACTGATCTAATTGTGAAAGCAGGATAAACACTTTGAGTAATTCAGCGTCGCTCAAAAAGGAAGCCACACAAATCACCCCGCCTCTGGGGGGTGGGGAGGTGGGGTGGTAGGGGGTCTAGCAGAGGCATTGGTCTATATACACACGAGCCCACGACATGGGTACCAATGCAGACCTCCACTCTCCCTCCTCCTGCATGCCCCGCCCTCACCACCACCACCCCACCCCTTTCTGTTTTACTTCCTCTTCTTCCCTTCCTCTTATGGCAAGTACTTTTTGCCTTGTCTTCAAAAAAAAAAAAAAAGAAAAAACACATTAAAGTTCTCATTGTTATGGGGTTTATGTTTCAGGGTGGGGAAAAAAAAGGGAAAGCGAGATTAAAAAAATGACTGTCTGGCAGACACAGCTGCATACCCTAGGGTGGATCGTTGACAGACGACTTGAAAAAATATAAATCACACTCAAAGCCCATCTCCGGCATGACAGCCATTAAAACACTGTAAGTGCACCTGGAATACATATTAGCTGATTGGTAGGCTGGCCACCATATATCAAAGGATTACACAGAAGCAAGTGTGTTTGATTGCCTGTGCTAATTTTCTGCTGCTTAAGCAGCATTTCGAGGTGTGTTTCAAGCCGAATGAAAATCGTGTGTGGCTTTGGACGACTCTGAAAGAGGTGACAAAAGAAGCTTTTCTTTTTTATTCATGCATTAAAAACCATGTCAGCAGCAATAGACGTACGTGGCGAATCATGGGCAGTGGATGTAGCTGGGGTAGTAGTAGTAGTAGTAGTGATGATGGTGGTGGTGGAGGGATTTGTTGGCAAAGACCGAAGTGCTGATCGAACGGCATCGTCCAGCACCTGCCACTGGATTAGGGCAGTCACAAATAATCCGCAGCCCTTGGGCGAAGACAACGAGATGCCACGATGAAGAACTTGATAGCCGCAAATCACTCTGGCTGGTCAATTAAAGGGCCCGTTGAAAAGCATTTCGGCTGTAATTACATCGCACAAATCGTCCCTGACAAGCACACGTACACACACACTCACACACACACACACACATACATACATACACAGGCACACACATGCGTGAACACACACACACATACATACACATGCACACACATGTGTGAACACACACACACACACACACACACACAAACACACACACACACACGTTCATCACTGATATTTATTCCTCATAGAAAGCCCCGTAAATGCTGGGTGCAACCCAAACTGCCATTGTTGTGCGAAGGGAAGGTGCCAGCCAAACCAGGAGGCCCTGTACCCCACCTGCTCCATTCTGATGGTTTTATGCTAAGCCAGCTCTCCTGTGACACGCTGGTAAATAAGTGCTTAAATTGACAAATCACCCTTGTGTTGTGTGCCTGTAAGCACCTTGCTACCACCCACCTCAGAGGCTTTTCCTACAGCGAGTCTGGTGTAGCCTCAGGGTGTCAGAACAGGACAGAAAGGGTACTACTGGCATTAGCCAGACACAGGCTTTATGGATTATGGATGGGAATTCAATCAATCCATACACCACTCAGACTGAAGGCATAGATATTACACCTCCCGATCAACCCCCCCTCGCCAACCCCCTCCCCCACCAAAAACACACAGACACACGCACATACGCACACACACACAGACACGCACACGCACACGCGCACACACACACACACACAAACACACACAGACACACACAGACACACACACGCACGCACACACACACACACACACACACACACACACGCATGCACACGCGCGCACACGCGCGCACACGCACACACACACACACACACACACACACACACACACACACATCCATGGGCCAAAGGGTGCAAGTGTGATTCCCTTAGCTAGTTCTGTATTATGTGTGTGGGTGGAAGACGCGTGTCTGAAAGGGCATGATGTAACAGTGAGATATATCAAATACTGTCTTAAAAGAGGATATATCTTATATAAGTAGTCTTTTATTTTCCCTATCTGGCTTACATCAACCAAATTTGATTTTCAAATTTAAGTTTTTAGTTATTCACAGTCATAATATTTTGATGATATGTCCATTAGGGGCCATTGCAAACAGCCATAGGGAGAGTGAAGATGAATGCGCATTTTTAAGTGTTTCCAATTTGAGAACTTCTTATTTAAATAACTGACATGCACATTAGATGGAAGTTAGATGGAAACAAGATTAATGTTTGGACCCTATAGTCTTTGTCAGGTTCTGATCCTAGTTCTCCTAAGGTTGATATAAGCCAGTTATACTGCCACTGTTTTAAGAGGTCTTGGATCATTAACAGATGACTTGGAAAAAAATGGTAACATCATTTCACAGTTCCTTTTACAGTGTATCTAAATGTGACAACATGTAATATGTTATGCATGTACACTGTACATACCTAACACTAACCCTAATTCTAACCCTTACCATAACCCTAAGGTACAGTGTAAGTACATAATGTTACATACTGTTAAAAACTTTGTTACACTGTTCTTCGATGCATGGTAACAGGGACCATAAAATAAAGTGCAACCAAAAAAAAAAAGAAAAAACAAAAACATGTAAATCACACTTAAAGCCCACCTTAAATCCCATGACAGTCAATAAAACACTGAAACGTGCACCTGGAATACATACGAGTTGATTGGTAGTCTTTGCCATCGTATATCAAAGGATTAGGGGGCCAGGAGAATGTTTTGATTGCCTGGGAAGTGCACATCGACCTCCCCATGCTCCTCCTAAACCTGATGGAGAGATAAACCAGAGTGAGTGTTACTCAAGCTGCTGCTGCTGCTGCCCAGACAGTAACTGTATTCGCCAGCTGGGCCAACGACGTCTGGAGCCTGGAGTATGGACCCAACCCTGCCCAGCCCAGCCCAGCCCAGTCTCAGCCTCAGCCTCAGCAGCTGCCTTTCTGAGAGTGGCCCCCTCTCGTTAAAGTGTCATTTCCATCAGCACATGCAGACGTAGTAAATATTATATACATATAAATTGAATGCATCTAAATTCTTTTAAATATCGCCCTGACACAGGGGGGTCATTTCAAGCATGTCATGAAATTAATAAACATGCCACGGTGAATTACACACGGGCTAATGATTCAAAACACTATAAAGATGAGCTGAATGGCGCTATTGTGTTCTACTGGATTGACTGAGCCATGCATGCGATTAAGTCTATTTAGGGGAAGGGCCGGGGTGAGAGAGTGTGTGAGAGAGTGCATGCTGGGGTGGGGTGAGGGGTGGGGGGTCTGGTTGAAGGGGATGCTGGGATAGGATTGGTTGTGGCTGACAGGCTTTAAAGGATTGGCAATGAGAGTCAGCAGTCACAGTAAAAGTGCCTGTTCGACAGCCCGCACTCTCCCCACCACCGTCCCTGCACCCCATTTGAGCATGGAAGGATGCTGTGTGTGTGTGTATGTGTGTGTACGTGCGTGTGTGCATGTCTGCATGTGTGTATATGTGCATGTGTGTGTGTACAGGGAGACTGGGGGAGGGGGGGGGGATTGTTTGTGGGATTGGGGGTTGGGTTAGGTTTACGAGATAAACGTAAGCAAGATTGAAAGCTCAATACCACATTACTAATTACACTTCTGCGAAAAAAAAAAAAAGTCGAGTGAAGTCCCCCCGCGGGAAAATACTTCCATTAAACATGATATGTGGGTTACCGTGCTACTATAAACCTGACACTGCAAGCACAATATACAATTCGGTAACTTACGGCGGCAGCCCCTGGCCTGATGGCCCTGGCGTAGTTAATACAGCCTCCCAAAAGCACAGCCCTCCACATCTGCCCACAATAAAACATTACCTCAGACAACCGCTGCAGATAAATGTCATTATTACTGATATTCAGGGATGATTCCATCAAGTAAACATAAGGGACCGTATAATTCCCTGCACGCAGATGAACCTCCAGCTACCACCCCCCCCCACCCCCCCACCCCAGCTCTACACATCCCTACATGCCATACCGCACCCCCCCCACCCCCATCTGAACAAGCTGGATGCTTTACCTCCAAAGTTCTGGTGCTCTGAGTGTTTAATGAGTACTGTGAGACATAAAAGATAACATCATATTTTATCTGTGTCAGGCCTCAGGGTTAAATTAAGGCCCCGGACACGTGGTGATGGAATGCAGCAAATACCCAGAAGCCAAAATAAAAAGCCTGATCCACAGATTTATGGGGGTTATGCAACGAATCAAAGGTAGTGTTCTCAGCCATATCACCTCTTAATGCAAGCCTCTCCAAGGGGGCATGGATTTTCTTTTTATGGTCTTAAAAAATATAAATAAATATATCGGGGCTCTAGGTGAAGAATTAAGCCCTACTTCTAAAACGGTCTCAGCAGCTTGGATACAGAGTGCATTTATATTTATTAAGCTACTAACTGGGCAAGCATAACAAATACTTATCAGTGACTAAATAGTTTGTGCTTTCCGATGTATGTCCCGCCGAATGTTTTGATGGCTAATGCTATGGGTGGTGGCTTGCTTAATTTAATGCCACAATGGTCAGCGTGCATTTACACAACACCAGCAACCAGAGTTTACAAGGAAAAGCCTTGCTGTTTTCCAATTATGTGAGCCACCGCAGTTTTAAAAAACAGGATCACCTGCGATTGCCTTTTTTTTTAAACCCACTATTAAGTCTACAGCTAACCTGTAACAAAACACACAGACACATAACAACAGGTACTCATAAAACACAGAGGGGAAACACAAGAAAGGTTTATTACTTGGTATGGTGTTAGAACATTAAACCACGAGTGCGGTGTTCTGCTGACCACAACTGGATCACAGGTGCTCTGTGTTTCACCGTCAAGCATTTCATTTCCCACAGGCGGCGCTCTTCCACAGTGCCCCACCCATCAAGAAGCCATCATCCCACGACAAACTTGTACCCCCACACACACATACACACACCCCCATAACCACTCTCTGATCCCTCCCCCACACACAAACACACATACTCACACCTTCATCACGACTGACACCCCCCCCCACACACACACATATACCTCAACCACCACTCTCTGACCCCAACCACCCCCCCCTCCCCCCCCCCCCCACACACACACACACGCATGTACCTCGACCAACACTCTGACACTCCCACCACACACACACAAACCTCCAACACCACTGTATCCCCCCCCACACACACACACATATACTTAGACCACCACTTTCTCCCCCCCCAAAACACACACACACACACAACACACACACATAAATCTGTATCACCACTCTCACAGGCAACTCCTACAGTGCTCATGGGAATCCTCATCTCTGCCCCTCGTGATGCTGTGCATGTATCGTCATCTCTGCCCCTCGTGATGCTGTGCATGTATCGTCATCTCTGCTCCTCGTGATGCTGTGCATGTATCCTCATCTCTGCTCCTCGTGATGCTGTGCATGTATCGTCATCTCTGCCCCTCATGATGCTGTGCATGTATCCTCATCCCTGCCCCTCATGATGCTGTGCATGTATCGCCATCTCTGCTCCTCGTGATGCTGTGCATGTATCGTCATCTCTGCCCCTCATGATGCTGTGCATGTATCGTCATCTCTGCCCCTCATGATGCTGTGCATGTATCGTCATCTCTGCTCCTCATGATGCTGTGCATGTATCGTCATCTCTGCCCCTCGTGATGCTGTGCATGTATCGTCATCTCTGCTCCTCGTGATGCTGTGCATGTATCGTCATCTCTGCTCCTCGTGATGCTGTGCATGTATCCTCATCTCTGCTCCTCGTGATGCTGTGCATGTATCGTCATCTCTGCTCCTCGTGATGCTGTGCATGTATCGTCATCTCTGCTCCTCGTGATGCTGTGCATGTATCGCCATCTCTGCCCCTCGTGATGCTGTGCATGTATCCTCATCTCTGCCCCTCATGATGCTGTGCATGTATCCTCATCTCTGCCCCTCATGATGCTGTGCATGTATCGTCATCTCTGCCCCTCGTGATGCTGTGCATGTATCGTCATCTCTGCCCCTCATGATGCTGTGCATGTATCGTCATCTCTGCCCCTCATGATGCTGTGCATGTATCGTCATCCGGCTCCTCAGGCCTTATTATTTCACAGCTCCACTTAGCTGGATGTGACCCTCCTTGATGAGCCCTCCTTCTTCCTCACAGCATGCAAAAAAAAAAAAAAAAAGTGTCTGGCAAGTCGTGGTGCTTCAGACGCAAATCGGTTTTCAACAGGTGGGAAAACAAATCTCTGATGCCTGTGCTCCCCGAGCATTCACTGTGAAGAGAAGACGGCGAGTTTCCCCTGCCAGTCTTTTCACACCTCGTTGAATGTTAATACTTCAGAGAGATTTTTTTTTCTTGTCACTTGTGTTTTTTTTTCCCATATGCATCTTTTCATTGCAAAAATTATAACTTGAAGCAAGAGAGCGGGATGAAGCGAGAGCTTTAAAAAGGGGGGGCCACTCCAGCAAGTTGATTGAACTGTCACACAACACCTATTCGTGATTGATCACATTTCCAGCACTCATGTCATGGCAATCTCCGAAACAGTTGTTGCGATGACAGCGCTGGTCTGACCGAAGTGGAAACCTGACGGAGAGGACAGAGGAGGAATGCTAGGCTTGAAGGCGAACACAACTGATGCACATCAGCTTAAAGGAAAAGGAGGTCTGAGGCACCCCCCCCAAAAAAAAAATCGAGGGTGATGGGCTCACAATAAAAAGCGAAGAAGCCCATGGCTCTGTCCTTGGAAGACTTTAGGTGAAAGTGCAGTAAAGGGCAAAGGAGGGGAAACAAAAAAACAAAGACAAAGGAACTGTGAAAAAAAATAAAGGAGGAATAGAAAAGGTACGAAAGTTCCAGAGGAACATGATTGAAATGCTTGAACAACACCAACCTGACAGGAGGACCTTGACGTCAGTCTAACCATTCCCAGCCAGATCAATCTGGTCTCCTGAACGGCCACTGTCAAGGCTTGGAGAAAAAGGCAAACAGCCCAGTTCCTGCTCAGCTAATCAAACAGCATAGCTAAAAGGCTTTGCTGTAGGCACTGCAAAGACAAGCCATCAGGAAGAGGGCTATTTTTCTGACCATGGGAGGAAAAAAGAAAATGCATGAAGGACAGTGCGTGCGTGTCGCTGGGTCAGATTGGAAACACTCAAGACGGCAATGCAGCAGCATGGAGTGGAGAGCGAGGACCAATCTGACAGAGGAAAGTTCAAACTTGAAAGCAATTGCAGAGAATGAAAGGATGGCAGGCCCTTCTGAATAGACTGGACAGCCGCCACACTCACACTCACACACACACACACACACACAAAGGTTGAAGTGATAAACAGACTCAGGAAAGACCGCACACGGAAGGAGGGGCCCAGCCCAAACTCTGTGGGTGAGACACGACGCCCGTCAAAATGGGTGACTGAGTGAGCGAGCCTCCAGCCTCCAGCCCCTCTCCTGCTAGGGACTCAATCACACTCCCAGCAGGGGAAGCTCATCACTGGGTCACTCAGTGGGCCTTCTGACCAAAATGAGACATGCATCCAGCTAAGCTCAAGACACTTCAGCTCCCTGGGAGGTATAACCCAAGGCTACAAATGAGCTGTTAGCCACCCATCCACAACAATGTTCCTAGGCAGAATCGACATCGCCGTTCAAATGTTCACAGTGTTGGCAGAATGAAATGGCATTTGTTTTGGGTTGGTATTTCTAGCCACAGGTCAACATGAGCATATTCAAGTTAAATACATTGAAGAGGAGAAATTTCCATTCTAAAACCTGGTTGCTGAGATAACAATCCCAGGTCAACAGGGGGGCTCCATAACATTATCACAAAGAGGTGGAAAAATCCCTCCAAGCAGAGCCGACATTGACCCTGCCAATAAGTAACAGACCTCTCCAAATTAACATGCCCTTGAGTTTTAAATATTTATACTCTCAAGTCCAATTCTTCTTTTCGGCTCTGCGATCGTATGAAAGTTGAGAAGGTTTTATAACACCAAGGGCATGGAGATGTGGAGCTGAAAACTAAAACTGCACTGTATGCAGCCATTTTATAACAGGAATTAATCTGGTACCGTACATCCACGAGATACAGTTCAACCAGACAAAATCTCCATTCTATGAAAATTTAATTCTGGAATGAACAACATGTAGCCTGACAAGCCAGCCCACATCAGATCATGTGGCTGACCACTATGAATAGGCCAGGTGCAATGTAAGGGGTGGCATTAATGATTGTCTTTCAAACTGCAACCAATCAGAGCAACATACTTGTTTACCATGGCACTACACCAGTGCACCGGTTGCAGCCCTGTCGTCATGGTGTTCAGCCCACCCAGCGACTCTATACAAGGATAGAGTGATGTGATTGGGTCAGGAGGTTCAATGGGGACAGACTGTGCCCAAGATAGACATTTCAATTGTTACCACTATGTCTACACTCAGGGTATGTCTGCACTTAATGAACATGTGCTCTAATGTAAAATGTAAAAAAAGTAATACTGGCACAGGACACCAGGTTTCAAAGACTAAGGCCATATTGACATTCAACGGATGTATACCACACCAATACTTGAAACATGATTAGCAGTTTAGTGTTATGAACCCCAGGAAGCAAAAAGTAATCTACCCTGCATAAAACAGCTTTATCTAACTTGGAACTCTTCAGCCTTCTCCTTTATTTAATAGCTTTTATGTTACATTGGCTTCTTAAGGGCAGTGCTTAAGTATGGAGCACTGAAAGACTTCTGCTGTGTTTGAGCACCTCAGGAATCAAACTCTTGACCTTGGCATTTCTAACTCAGCTTCTCCGCTAGAGCTTTTGGAGAGATCCTCTGAAACTGAGCATTATGCAAAATCAGTTTGAGTCAAGGCACTAATCTTGAGATAGTTCCATAAAGGAACGGGGTTGGAAGAAAACCTTGTTAAAGTACAGGCTTACTGTAATTTTGGCTTTGAGAGGGGCAGAATTGCTTTCTTTACAAAATAAGAAAGAAGCACTCAGTCTGCTGAGTCGTGCTGTTTGAACTCCCACAGCAATGTTGAGCACCACTTCTACAAAGTGAATGTTTTAAAAGCATTCATACATCTAGTTAGGGAAAGATCCTCAAATACAGTAACTTCACCCAACATTATAATAAACATTTACGCTCAAATGCAGATACACTTTACAGACACCTGCCTGCATCCATAAATGTTTACAAGGTTGTTCAGTCATAATATCCAACATCAATACATTTTAGATGGTTACAACTGACGATGACGATGTAAGTTTTTATTTTAGGTGCTATGGTTTAAGGCTCTGTAGCCATCCTGCATTTAATATTTAATACCAATTATACCTGCCCATATTTATGCATTTATGCGTTTCTGGCTGGCCAAATGTGTACAAATAAATGCATTAGATACTAAATCAAGGGTGCAATATAGCACTTAAACAAGGTTAAGAACATAACTGTACCAGTACCCTTTGTAAAGCGATATAAATTAATATAATTTACTTCTTTATGAAACTTCATAAACTCACACACCAAGCGTTACACAAGGTGTTATGTGTAGTGTAATGACATAAATCGATATAAATCGCTTCTTCGTAGAGCAATAAACCACTCACACTCCAGTGTTATATAGTGAAGATATGAACATAACCACACCAGTGTCCTTCGTAAAACGAGATGGATACTTCACACAACTTTTGAGGAGTGCCCTTCTGACGCCCCAGAACCTCATTCACGCGCCGCTGCTACCTTCAGCCAGGTGCTTTTGAACAGGATCTAAAGCACCGGTTTTCATCCCCAAAATCTCACATTCTACACGTGTACGTCCGTGCCTGGGTGCCAAGGCTGAAGCTGAAACTCCCCTCTCTCGCTCTCCCTCTCTCTCCCTCTCTTCTACAGCCAGTTCAACTCCCACTGCTTCTGCATTCAGTCCGTCTCCCTCTCTGGCGTTAGCAGCACCGTTTTTCTATTTTAAACCACCGGTGTCTTGGGAGAAAGGTCAGAGAGAGAGAGAGGTATGAGTAAGGTGTCAAAAGTGTTGAGTGTGTGCATCATTCAGTTGGAAAATAGTGCGTCTTGAGAAGATGTTGAAATCCGTTGCCAGGAATACCAAACATGGTGCGTATAAAATCCAATTAGGTGGGAAGCAGGGGGAGAAAAAAACAAACCCGGCCACTGGCTAATAAGCCATACACACTATAAATATGACACTAAAGCTTCAACACTAGAAATTAAGGGGGAAAAGATAAAACACGCTTTCAGATTAATAAGGCCCCTACCATGAAACACCCGGAAACTAAATTTACGGAGAATTACTGATTAAAAAGACTTCCTTTCTTTGCCTCAGGCTAAATTCTACTGTTTATTCATGTACACAGAATTAAGTCATTTGTTCCATTTAAAGTTTTTTTTATTTTTTTTTAAACATAAAGAAAAATACATGTAATTATAAAAAGTGTGCAGTATTTAGTGTAATCCCGATCAAACTGTTACAGAAAGCTCATGCTAAACAATAAAAACACTCTTCTTTATGTAGAGATCACCACAGCAGTCATTTTGAAAATGAAAAAATAAATGAGCAATGATGGGGTTTTTTTTTCAGTGATTTCCAAAACATGTCATGTGGAGTCTATAGGACTCGGGACATCATTGAATTATGGAAAAAAAAATACAAAGCCACAAGCAAACAACAAAGAAAAAAAAAACACACACACAAACAGCCTTTAGACCATCTGTCAAGGGCTCTCCACTCCTCTGGCCCCTTAATTGTTTATAGACATACAAAACAAGCCCACGCTCTCTGCCACAGACCCAGGCTCTGAGTGGCATCACTTCAAAGAGCCCTGCTGCACGACCATGCATACAGATAACACACGCATGGCTTGTCCCAACGCTGGGACAATTCAGCAGTTTTACCACCCATTGCCTTAAGCTGAAGTGGTACAAAAGCCTTTTCCCCTCACTGTGCCCCGCTACACTAAACTCCTTGACTCTCCACATATGAAAAAAAAAAAAAAAATCTACTTTTTAGTGGACCGCTCAATCAAGCGGAAGCCCTACAGGAACAATCTCGCAGAAGAGAACCAAAAAAAATGTTCTATTTCTTCAGAGATGTCTAAATGACATAACAGCTATAAAAAAAGGAAACATTGGGGAAAAAAAAAAAAGACTCAAACTGCTGGTGAGGAGGGAGAGGATGGGGGGTTGGGGGGGACAGAATGTGAAAATCTGCCCGTTACAGTATGGGCCGCTGCCATTCCAGCCATCTACCCCACGGGAGTGCCACGGGGGGATATTGATCTCATGCTTTGGCAGATCGTTTAGGATGTTTGGGGTGGCTGCTCTCATTTGCGTTCAATGGTGCTTGACGGCTTAGGGAATAGAACAAAGGGTGGGTGGGTTTGGGGGTGGGGGGGGGGGGGGGGGGGGGGGGGGTTGTTGTTGGGGATGGGTGGATAAGAAAGCAGCACTGGCTATGCATTGTTACTGGCTGGACTGGCCTTGGCCTCTGACAGGACTGTGCAGGATCTAAGCACTACATCTCCCAGCACACCCTCCACAGGACCCAGGCCACTGACTAACGTCGAGCGCAGGGATGGGTCAGTGGTGATGCCGATCTGAGGCCCAAAGCATATGCACTGGCACTGGCCTTTAGTGGGGGGTGAAGCCGGGTTAGGGAGCGGAGAGGGCCGCCCTCTGCAGCTCTAAACCCGCTGCAACTACAGGAATCACTTCTTCACTTCCTTACACAATCAAAACCCAGAACCAAGTAGTGTGTGTTTTTGCAGCACTTAGGAATGTGTAATTAGAAGCAAGTACAAGTTTTAAATCTGAAATTAATGAAGGAATACAAAGGCTATGACAATTAAAGTGGCTGTTATCAAATTAGCGAAATTAGCATATCCAGAGCCCAGTGTCCATTTACCTTTTTTTGCGGGCATGTTAAAAACAAGATGTTAGTCAAACAAACACACCCAAACTTTGAATATATCAAAACGTTAATGAGATTCAGAGGAGAATATTATGGAAAAATGCACTTTGGTCTGAGCGCTAAAAAAAAAAGTAAGTAGTAAGAAATTACTGTTCCCTAAAAAGCCTCACACATCCCACAACACAAGTACAATTATTATTGCTTGCTTGAGTATAAGGCAGCTTGGAGCTTGCATAGGCTTGACATCTAATACTACAAATTAGATTAGAGGGGAGAGGGTGCCATATCAAATATAGTTCCTAAAGGCAATATAAAAGAGCACTTCAAATATAATTCGTACACACACACACACAAACACACACACGCACGCACTCAGTCACTGGATTATAAAATACTCAGAGATGCATTGAAGAAGAAATCTTGATCTGAAGGTATTTATATATGAAGGCCCTCCTTTCCTCTCTTCTAATACCACAAAATGCCCTTAGTCCAGTTGCCCATTTCCTTATTGATTCCACTGAGGAGAGTTTCATATACAGACTGGGAATAGCTGAAGTGAATTCATAGTGAATAAATATAAACATTTTGGAGAAATAGAAATATTTTGGAGTCGGCAAAAAGCAACTGTGGAAAAAAAACAACAAAAAAAAAACAGATGGGTTGCTTTCTAAGCTGAAGGAATGCTTGCAACAGCACACATGCCTCCCTTTCATATAATAAAAAAGAAAAAAAAACAAAAACAGAGAAGATCTATCCCAACAAAACTATGCTGAGAGGAACATACATTTGAGTGGTAAATACGCGTCTCATTCTAGCCTTGAATAGCGCCCTGTCTCTTCCCCAAAAACCCCTCTAGTTTTAGATGCTATCCATGGCCTTGAACTCGCTGAGGGCCTGCACGGGGTTGATGTGCTTCTTGTGCGAGGAGCGGCGGACCTTGTTGGTCTGGTTGTCCTCCTTCTCGCGCTTGACCAGGGGCTTCTTCTCGGGGGCTTTCATCTTCCAGGAGACGGCGGGCATGTTCAGGTTCTGCATGGCCTGCGTCTTCTGGTACTTGGTGGAGGCCACGTAGGACGCCTTCACCGTCGACACCACGCTGTTCATCAGGTTCTTGGCCGCCTGGATCAGGGACATGGCACTGTCCAACTGAGGGAGGAGGAGGAGGAGGAAGACGAGGAGGAGGAGGAAGAGGAGGAGAGACAGACAGATGAGAGACATTTTACATATGTAAACAACTGCTTTGGCAGTACAAATGTAATTTTTTTTTTGTTGCCAAAAAAGCACTTAAAATTTGAGACAGAGAGAGAGACAGACAGACAGACAGAAAGAGAAAGAGAGAGAGAGAGAGAGAGAGAGAGAGAGAGAGAGAGAGAGAGAGAGAGAGAGAGAGAGAAAGAGCTTGCAAGGAGTTCAATACACAGATGAGATATTTTTCAAAGTTCAGAACAAGGAAGAGTTTTCATGCCTATTAATCCGTGACACTCTGCCAAGAAGGTCACGCTTGCGTCAAAAAGGTGAGGCATATTCGTGATCTTTTTGGCGAATAAATAACAAAATCAAAGGGGGGAAGGAAACATGCCATCATTCAGCCACTTGAGTGCTGGCAGGAGGACAGAAAGAAAAAAAGGTCAGCCGTGGGAACCAGAACTCATTTCATCTCCCCCTTGTTTTATGGCCCCACGGACCTTATTGACACGGAGAGGATATAATGGGCCTTCTAACTCCGGGCCAGTAACAATGAGAAGTCATTATTTTCTTTTTCACAAATCAAGAAGATGACAAACCAAAACACACAGGGCTGTGTGTGCGGGCGCGTGTGAGTGTGTGTACTCCAGGCGGCTTTCTAAAAATACAACTGAGGTAAATATCCTTTGGCACACGGTAATTTATAAGTGCCAAAGACAGAGACAGACAGACAGGCAGACAGATAGATAGAAAAACAGAGAGAGAGGTAGAAAGGGGATGGGGGCCAGGGCGGTGGAATGAAGAAAAAAAAGCATCGCTGTGAACACAAAACGTGACTGTTTCGTTGTGTTTCAACGCAAGCTAAAAAAAATAAGGGTGGCAAAAAGCGATACAGATTTGTTTTATGTGAAGAGGGAATAAATTGGAGGTTAATGAGGGGAGATTTAACGGGCTATTAAAGAGTGGCAGACGCGTTTGAGACTTTAAAGGAAAAACATGGCTGGAGATTAAGTTGCTTTTGAAATGAGAGGCAAGCGGAGCGCATTCGGAAGGAGGAGTTATCGTATTACGGAGGCGATGGAGCGGTGTGACAACGGAAGTGTGTGAGAGTGTATAAAGTAGTGATTATACAGTATATAATGATCACACATAAATGCGAGCACATTATGGAAAGTGTGTACCATACCACCTTTGTGGCTGTGTGAGCGTGAGTTATACCATTAGCTGCAAGTTCATTAGACACACCTAACAAAAATGTATGCGTACTAATGATACAGTTTTGTAATAAATCTCCCTTCCTGGTTGTCATAATGTTCGCTTTAAGTTGAAACCATTCCAGAGGTTGCGGTTCAACCGGTGTTCCTGTGATTTAGCCTCGCCTGACTGATTGAAATGGGATTGGTTTAAATAAGGAATGTGTGTCAGCTTAAGTTTACTGACTGTTACTGACGGTCTGCTCAATGAAGCCTCATTATATATGATGTAGACTGCATTAGTAGCTTAGTAGTCTGAATACACTGGCAAGGGAGAGAACATGCAAGTAAACACACACACACACACACACACACACACACACACACACACACCTTTCATATTTACTCCTGAGTGCCAATTAGCCTATCCATATTATTACTGTACTTGAGTACACACCACTAACCAACACAAACCCAGCAGTGGCCTCACTGATATAATAAAAGTGCATCATTAAAACCTGTATACTGTATCTGAATCATCTTGCTTCCAATCTCTGATGTACGCTACTCGACACACACTGACCTGAAACTAAGGGTTGTGCAGTTCAGTTCACAGTTTGGAAAGCAAACCTCGCAAAGCCAATTACATTTTATCAACTGTGGCTGGCTATAAGAAACGCAGTTAAGGCAAATCTAACTGCATCCCTTGCAGCTGCAGCTGGCGGTGATGTGTTTTTCACCGCTTGTATTTCCCCTCTCGCCGTGGTAGGAGCTGCTTACCCCGGAGACGACAAGCTCTCCTCCCAGGTTCTGCACCTCGGCTTTGACCTTGCTGCAGATGTTAAGCTGGTGGCAGTAGAGGGCGATGCGCTGGAGGTAGGCCAAAAGGTCCTGCTTGCAGGTCGAATCTGGACACTAGGGAGGAGAGGAGAGGAGAAGAGAGGAGAGGAGAGGAGAGGGAAGAACAATGTTAAGACCTGGCCGGACTGATTTACAACTCTACAAGAGGCATTACATTCCCATCAATCTGCTTTTAAAGAGAGATTTAAATAATTTATGAAAGGCTAGCCATGACTCAACACTTTTTCCTGCCCCCACACACCCAAAATCCCACACCCAAACCTTCCAACGACTTCTTAGGTTTTTGCCTCTTGGCGTGGATGCTTTTTGAAGTAGATCAAAGCAGGTGAAGATTATTACAGAACTCTTGACAATTTCCTATAATTAAAAAGGCGAATCAAACTCCAAAGGGACTGCTGGAATTTTTCACCACTTGCAACAAATGTTCTTAGGGACACCCGCAACAAGAGGAGCACGGGAGTCCGACGCTTAGAAACTGCCCAAGTCAAATGTGACACAGGATTTGCTGACGGTATGAGAAGCACTTTAAGCCTAAGACTACTCTGATAGCTGAGGTAGGGTGACTGGAACGGCGGTGGGTGGGTGGTATTCTTTTCATACGGCACAGCAAAAAAGTCAACATGAGATGGCCTTTGAAATTGTAATGACGCGCTCGAGTGTTTGGTGGTGTTGGTTAAGCCTGCCGCGTACGCCCGGTGAATGGCCTTTTGGTCGAGTTGGTCCTGCAGATTTATTCCGGCCCTCTCTCAAAGCACTCAATGCTCCAAGCCTGTAAACAGACACCCCGTAGGACACTCATGCACTTAACCACCACTGTGAAACAGAAGCTTGCGGGAGTGATATTATTTTCTGTTGTTTTATGTAATTTGAAACTCACTCCGTTCCCCAGCTGTGCTTTCATTTCATTTATAGAGCTTGTTGAGGACACACACAAAAAAAAAAACATTTGGGGAAAGAAAAAATAAGGATAAACAAATGAAAAAATACTCTTATAGCATTTTTAAAAATACGCAGTCACACTTCCATTTTTTTTTTTGAAGTCACAGAAGTACATTGTTTATATACAGCAGTGAGGCAACAACACAGGAAAGACCACCCTGTTAAAACAGCCATCCTGCCTTTTCTTAAATGTCAACGCTCGCTTTCAAACTAAGTGGAAGAGCAGGCCTGTGTCCCTATTAATCTGTCAAACTCTTGTTTTTTGGAGGAAACGGGCGAAACACAGTGACTGGAGCTCTGGAGAGATCATTAAATGACACCCTTGGGGACTGGCAGCGCCATGTGTGGTGTCCGTAATCAAAATCCACTTAAAAATCTCACTGGTGAATTACGACTGACTGCCACGCTTCGGTGAAGGGCCAATCCAGGGCAAATGCACAAAGGGGAAAATGTTTTCAATTTCTAACCTTTTTTTTCCCCCTTGCCCGTCAAGAGGCCACAGTAAGCTTAAACAGCAGCAGGATGATCCATTTCTTAACAATTTAACTGCTGAGAGCCCTGTTCATTAACACCCCACCCACCCCCAAACCCTCAAAAAGGCAACTCTGTGCGGAAGATTAAGGTCATCAAAACCTGAACCACTTTTGAGGCATAGTTTCTCAGATGTTTTTTTTTTCTCTTCACCATCTCTCTCTCTCTGTCCTCCATGTATCTTTCTCTCTCCCCCATCGTTCCTTCTCTCTCCCTGTCCCCCATCTCCTACTCTCTCTGAGACACTTGTTATGCACTCAACCTGCCTGTCCTGTCCTCACCCCCCGCCCCCCTCCCCCCTCCCCTCGTCAGAGGAAGTGATGTGGCGTTCCGAGGAGCGAGAGAGCAAGCGAGCGGGCGAGGCCGGGCTGCTGGAGGAGAAGATAAAAAGGTAGCGTTCTCGTGTCAGTCCTGCGGCTAACGTGCCGGAACATTGCCAAGTCTTTAGCATGCTTTATTAAGTAGCCGCGACGGCCTCTGCCTCGCCAGGTACTCCGACCCGCCTCGCCTCACCTCGTCTTGTCTCGTCTCCCTTCGCTCTGTCGACAGCAGTAGGAGCAGCAGCAGAACGCCACAGTCACAGTCACAGTCACAAGTGTTCCTTGGTGCTGTTCTCTCCGCTGTCACACACCTCTGCTGGAGCGAGGACTCTGAGCCGCGTGCCCACTCGAGTGGCTCCGCCTGACTTGCCAAATTCCTTCCACTTGCCGTCAGGGTCGCTCTCTGAGCATGTGCGCAGGGCACTCCAGGGGTGAGATGGAGAGAGAGGGGGGGCAGAAGGTGGGCGGAGGTGGTGGTGGTGGTGGGGAGGGCAGTGGTGGTGGGGGGGGGGGGGGGTTAGAAGGTCACGCAAACGTACATCATAGGATGGCAGGAGGGGGCAGGCAGGCGGGCGGGCGAGGCAGCCGCCCTGAACGTCCAATCACTCGAAGCCGAGACACCGGCTGGAATACTAATCGCTCTCCGCGCTCGCGGCTCTCTGGCACAGCCACTCTGGAGTGTTTCGCTTTGGCCGCCGCCGCTGCACGGCACCCTGGGAACTGTAGTGCGGATCATCCCGCTGCAAAGCGGGCACGGCGGATGCCCCTGGTGGGGTGTCTTGGATGAGGCGCTGTGGCCTCCCACGCAGCTTGGCACTATGGCAGGTGTGCTGTGCCTGCACTCTTGCTGTGCATAGAAAGCCACCGGGATGTGAGACACTGCAGGGTGTGGGTGTGTGTATGTGTGTGTGTGTGTGTGTGTGTGTGTGTGTGTGTGTACCTCAATGTGTCTATGTGAAAGAGTGTTTATATGTGTTTGTGAGTGTGTGTGTGTGTGTTTGTGAGTGTGTGTGTGTGTGTGAGTACCTCAATGTGTCTATGTGAAAGAGTGTTTATATGTGTGTGTATGTGTATGTGTGTGTGTGTGTGTGTGTGTGTGTGTGTGTGTGTGTGTGTGTAGGGCTAGACTTTTGGTTCAGTCTCCTCAGTCCTCAGACTACAGCGGGACAGCAGCAGTTGCAGCAGTAGTAGTGGAGAGCTCTCGGCCTTTCCTCTTCCTGCTTTGCTATTCTACCCCATTACCCACGCAGTGATTAATATAAACCCCTAAATTATATCAGTGCCCACCTCCCACACACACACACACACACACACACACACACACACACACACACACACACACACACACAATGCCAAGGCACTAGCTGCTGCTGCTGCTGCCATGGCACAGCCCAACCTGGCAGACTAAAAGCACTCTGCAGACCACGACAGCCTGATGCGCAGCACCCCAGGAGAGGGAGAGAGGATAAGAAAGAGGAGGAAGTGGAGGTGGGGATGGGGGTGGGGGTGGGGGTGGGGGTGACACAGAGAAGAGCAGAGGGAGAGGGAAATTAAGAGGATTGAAGAGGAAGCAATGGACAGATTGGGGCAGAAGAGAGAATGGCTAAGCAGAGACAGAGAGAGGGAGGGAGAACAGGCAGAGAGAGAGAGAGAGAGAAAGACTGAAAGAGACAAAGAAAGAGAGAGAGAGAGAGAGAAAGAAACAGAGAGAAAGAAGGACAGAGAAAAGAAGAGAGTGAATCAGAGAGAGAGAATAGGAGAGAGAGAATAGCAGAGAGAGAGGAAAGAGGTAAATGGCAGGGGAGAGGGGAGCAAGAGGAGAGGAGTGTGTCAGAGGCAGAGGCAGAGGCAGAGGGTGCAGCAGAAACAGAGTGCTGCTAAAATGGCACCCACTGTGCATACAAATCAGGAGCAGGACCGGCGTGTCAGACGCCTCGCAGCCACCGCTCTCAAAGCCTCGCTTGTGCCTGCTCAGCTGCTGGACCCAGCACAGCCCCCGACTACTCCCCCCAACTACCACCACCACCAGCCAAAGGAAATACTGTGTACTGTGACTGTGTGTGTATGAATGTGTGAGTGTGTGTATGTATGCATGTGTGTGCATGTTCTGATCGGTCCATACATGGCAATACATGACACACACAGACACATACACACACACACACACACACAAGCAAAGCTGCACGTGTGTGTGTGCGCATACATAAAGACATGAGATGCTAAACTTGTGGCAGGCTGACTGCATGTGCTATGCGATTGTGTGTGTTGTGTGCGTGCATGTGGGTGGTTTTGGTGAGGCGCTCAAACACACGCAGACATCAGACAGTAAACTTGTGACAAGTCGTGACTGCATATAGCATGTGGTGTGTGCGTGTGTGTGTCTCTCTCTCCTTTCCCAAACCAGCCGCAAATGAATACAGCACATACCTCCTCCGCCTCCGCTTGCACTCACACACCCACCCACACACACACACACACGTACGTGTACAGATGCACAACAGAAGATTGAGCTTGTGTCTGTCTCACCTTAACCAAATCACATATGGGCATGTGACAAAGGCACAGACAGATATAGGAGTGTGTGCCCAAACATATATATACACATGCGCATTCACACACACACACAAAGAAAATTCAATTTGCACTCTCTAACAGCAAGTTTTCAGACTCCTGCATGTACATCTATGAATACAGAGTACTACAGAAAAGTACACACACACACACACACACACACACACACACACACACACACACACACACACACACACACACACACTCTTGGATGTTGTGACTGGAATACACACTTGTACAAAACACTTTCCCTCAGCCCTTCCATCAATTCCACTCTCTCCGTCCGCCTGTCCATAATTAAGCCACTGCTTGCCCAGCACATCCAGGGGGGCAACAGTCCTGTCTGCACGGCCCGCATCCCCATAACCGCACACAGAGGTGGGCCCAGGCAGCGTGGCCTTGAAGGACCTGGATCTGATCTGTTTTACTGTGCCAGGACAGTTTTTAATGGCCACTGCAGAGTTCTAATGCATCATTTACAATAAAAAATTGAAAAAAATGAAGTGGACTGACAGCCCTCTCAAAATAAAGTGCTTGCATCTGGGGGAGGGAAAAAAAAATATATATAGGCCTGAAACTCCGGTAATGATGTCCAGTTCACAAACAGTTTCTGCCAACGCTGGTGCTGCAAGAGTCTCCTGAAATAACCCGAAGTAAGATAATCTTGGGTTCACTTTGATTGGGCAGCTCCAATGCAAGACAACCCCCCCCCACCCCCCCCCTCAAAAAAAAAAGAAAAGGAGGGAGCAGCACATCCCTTCCCGCCTGCCAGGAAGCATCTCGTCTCGAGACATCTGATGTAAAATGCAGAGGCAGGTACAAACAGAGGCACTGTTTCCCTGTAGCGGTGGAGAGGAGCACACGAAGGTTGCAGACATTACAGAGAGGGTTTTTTTTTATTATTATTTTGTTTGTGTATACATACATCCCGTGCACCTGTGTTTTCCACCTTTGTGTGCAGTTTTATGAATTGTCCCAGGCGCACACACACAAACACACACACACACACACACGCACACACACGCTTGCTGGTGGCTTTAGCAGCCGTGTATTGTGTGAAACGCCGAGCCTAAGCGTTATTGCGAGAGTTACTTCCAGCTCGTCCATATTTATGAGGGCGGCCCGTCTATGCATACTCGAGGAGTAAAAGCAAGACGCACCTGGCTGCTCACACGTGCCTCCCTCTTCTTCCTCTGTGTGTGTGTGTGTGTGTGCAACCCTCCACTACAACACGAGTTCAAAGCACAAATCGCTTCCATTTTTCTGAGCAGAACTCCCACGGCAAGCAAACAAAAAACAAACCGTCTTTTGTATTAGACACACAACGATAACGATAACAACAACAACAACAACAACAAAACAACCAACGCCAATGACGAGCATCCGTAAAGAACAGAAGGAGTGTGTGGACTCGGAAGAAAAAAAAAGAAACAGCAGGTGGTGTCTTTCACTGCTAAGGACTCTTAAAAATGCCCAGCGCACACATAACGAGAGCGCTAAGGTCAGACCTCATCATTGGAAATGTCATCTCGCTGGCCACGTTCCATTTCAAACGGGCAGAGAGGGAAGGTGAGCATGCTAGTGGTGGTGGAGGTGGAGGAGGAGGTGAAGGTGGTGGTGGTGGCAGCTCCTCCACAGTGACTGGGGAACTGGCCAACGCTGACCTTTCAGGACACATCAGGCAGCGGAAATGCCAATTCTCCCCTTTCCTCCATATTTACTGACACCGCTGCATGTTAATGGGGCAGTCGTGGCGTCCACTGTGAAAGGTGCTCCAGCTCCCAGAGTAACATGGCCCCTCTTTTGATTATGCTGGACCGCCGGAGATGGACGAGAGAGAGAGGGGACAGAGATACTGACACGCCAGCGCTGGTGTGTAAACCTCACATGGGAGATTGTGTGTGCTAGTCATGTGAAGTCATGTGTGTCGGCATTATCGGTAAGCAAATGATGCACTTCCTGGAGGGCAGGGTAGTAAGAAAAAAAAAAACACAAACTGCTAACCCCCCCCCCCCCCCCCCCCTTCACTGTCACACTTGGCCACACAGCCTGGTAGCCTTTGATGCTGGTCACGACTGGTCATTCTCTGAGGCGCGTCACAAGCCATTTAATGAGTGGTTTAATCTACGGTGCACAAACACAGGCCACACACACACACACACACACACACACACACGCGCCTACACGCACGCACACCTACACACTTACAGAAAATCCACCACGCATACACTGTCTCTGCCTGCTTTGGTTTCTCGATCTCGTGGACAAGGCTCGCTCGGCAGGGGTGCGCAGTCAGCAGTGCCTATGCTCACAACTTCAACTCGACGGCCGTCAAAAGAGAATTCAAGACGGTTCGTAATGTCTCACTGGTAATGGTCCGCACACAACGCCTGTAGTGGTGATGGTGGTGGTGCGGGGGGGTGGGGTGGTGGGGTGGTGGTGGTTGAGAGGCAGACAGCATGATAGGTGCTGTGTGTGCGTTACATGTGTGGTATGACAGACAGAAAGAGGGAGAAAGAAGATAGCAAGAGAGTGGAAGAAAGGGTGGGGTGGGGGGGTTGGATCATTTAGTCAGCCGGCGTGTTTTCTGTGGCACGCATCCACCCTGCTTTTCGGCTGCCTCAACTTCTGACTATGAGAGCTGCGATGGCTGTTCTGTCGAGGAAAGGGAGAAGGAGAGAGGGGTAGAAGTCTGGAATATAGCACGTTTGGAAGCAACCCAGAATAGTGAATTAGCATACGAATTAAAAAAAAAAAACATAACATGAGGAAAAAAAAAAAAGACAGACAGATTGGGGGATGGGAGCAGTGAGGTGGGGGAGAGAAAGATACAGTAAATAAATAAATAAATAAAAAATCTGGCAGTCAGCAAATTTGGCTCTCATGACTTTGCACTGTTCTGACATAAAACATGTCTGCTGAAGCCAAAGTAGGAGGGAGACAAGGGGGAGGAAGGACGGTGAACAGTCTGTGACCTAGAAGACACCACTGCCCTACTCTAGCAAAGCAAACTACCCCATCACACACACACACACACACACACACACACACACACACGTGTGCACACTCTCTCAGACAGACACACACACACACACTCTCCCCCTCTCTGTGAGTCATCACACCTTCGAACTAGGGATGCTCTATTACACACACATATGCCCACTGACACACACATGAACACACAAACAGCAGGAACATGCATTCCATCTCTGACATACATACATGAATGACGCACACGCACACTCACACACACAGACTCTCTCACACACACAGAGCACAGCACAGCAGGTGTTTGCCCCTGCATTTTTGGCATTTGTGTGGGTGGGCTGTGCCGTTTGAGGGAGTGTGTGTGGATGTGATGGAGACGGCAATCACTTTTCAAACACATCCCACCACACAGATGCTTTCCAGCCCACACACACACACAAAACATGCACACACAACTAAATCACCAGCAACACTGTCATCACCACATCTTGTCCACACGGGCAAACACACACACACACACACCCTCTCAGACCTCCCTACAGGAAAAATACAGTCCATTGCACAGCTTGATGGGTCATTTGACATGACATGCAGAAACTGAGGCTAGTGCATTTTTCCCATGTACTGTATATGTGTGGGTATGTGTGTGTGTGCATGCATGTCTATGTGTGTGTTTGCATGCAGGAGAAAGAGTATGGGCGAGATGGCAGACCTGGAAGTGGTCCAATCTGTATTCCAGGTGCACACATTACCCCAGGCTGCGTACAGTCCATTTTACAAAAGCACCTGCTCCATATCAGGAGTCATTTTTGGAGATAAGACATTTGTCTGTGGCCTGGCTCTGGCTTTGCCAAGGCAGACCACTGATGCATGTACGATGAGGCATGTACACACACACACACACACAGCAGTTTTGTGTAGTCTTCCAGATACAAGAGGCTACAGAGGCCTGAGAGGTTCTTAGTAGCGACAGAGAGAAACACACACATCATTGTACTGGTGGCTGTATTAGCTATAAGCTTATCTGATTACCCATCTGATACACCACACCTTAATCGGGTCTCTCAGCTCACAGGAGAAAAGTCTGCTGTTAGAACAAAGTGCGGTGAATCAACTTTCAGCTACTATGCAGTTTAGCCTCAGAACCAACTCCCACGGGACATCAAAAATGCTCCTACTGTTTCAAACCCAGACGTGAGACCCAACTGTTGTCAGATGTTTTTCTGCTGATGTCATTACTTTTAATCACTCTATGCGTTTTTTTTTTTTTTTGTATTTCTAATAGTATTTATGTTGTTTTTTCGCTTTGTCATTTATGACCTTTGTGTTATTTTTACTTTCCATTTCTTTTACTGTTTCTTTGCCTTTTTCCATAAAGCACACTGAACTATCTCTGTGCATGAAATGCGGCATATAAATAAGTTTTCGCTGGCCTTGCTGAAATGAATGAATAAGAGAGTATGTGAAAAGAAAAGAGAAGAGAGGGAGAGAGGGAGGGACAGAAAGCGCAAGAGCGTATAAAAGGAGAGGGGAGTGCTGAGCGGCCTCGTCCTTTATGCGCCTAATGAGTCTTATATATCGCATTTAAACGCGTCTGGCACCGCTCGGCTTCCCAAACAACGTGCTAAATATAACACCCACGCCGTCTACGCTAATCAATCACCTCACATTTGAAACAGACTGGTGAACCCCCCCACACCCACCCCCCCTTTACCAAATAAACACCCCCCCACACACACACACAAACAAAATAAATAAATAAGCAAACAACAGAGGCAGCAACATATTTGGCCCTGCAAATTCAATTGGCGTGACAGGCCTGAGACACTAATGTGACATTTAAAAGGACGCAGACCAGACACCGGGTCTCGAGGGTGCCAAGCACCGGTCGACTCGACCGAGGGGGGGCCCCCGCGCCAAACGTGCGTGCACCCAGGCGCGGAAAGAAACGCCAGGCATCCTGTAACTAACACGTTCGCAGACTTATTAAAATTTACATCATGAGGCTTGTCAAAACAGATTCTCCAGTTGGAGTAGTGAGTGTCGGCATGAAAGAGCGTGTGTCTTTTGCTTTTCCACAAAACTACTCGGCATCCCCGCCTCTCTCCCCTCTCAGCTCTCGCAGATGCCCTGCTGCGAGATCACGCAACTGGTCTGCCCACATGCGAAACACCACCAGCACTAGCAACAGCAACAACCCCAACAACGCCAGCCCCTAAATTCAAACCGTCTCAACAGCCCACCAGTGCTCGCTGGAGCGCTGTTTAACAGTTTGTCGGCTTAGCGTGAGATAGTAACACGCACAGCAGGGCAAGACTAACGTGCCGTACCTAGCACCACGAACGCACCCTATGTGTCTTGCACTTGTACTGGGTGTCGAGGGAGAAGGTGGTGGGGTGGGGTTGGGTTGGCTTGCGGCAGAGTGCGTCTCCAGTCTCCACACCCACACACTTCCTGCTCTCTCCGGTGACCCATTATAAACGGATCGCCCTTTGCGGCCCGGAATTAGCATAACTGCATATCAACAGGAGGAGAGGAACGATGGAGATGATAAACAAACACACATTTTGCGCAACAAGCAGGGCTGAAATGAAATAGGCGGGGAAAAAAGTGCAGAAGCAGGCAGAAGAGATAAAAACAGAGGCAGAGGGAGAGAGAGAGACAGATAGAGATAGGGGGGAGGGAGGGAGAGAGGGAGAGAGACAGACAGACAGAAGGTAGGGCCATGTGAGACCGTTACTAAACCGGCTAAACACCCAGATAGATGGGTCCAATATATTGTGTCTGTGCACTTGTAAACATGTCTGTGTGCATGTAAGTGCACGCCTGCATGAGTGTATGAGTGTGTGTGTGTGTGTGTGTGTGTGTGTATTGGGTGGGCTGGTGTTGGCTTTGGCCATTTCTCCCACTGACCCCTGAACTGCTCTATTTGTTGGCTTCTCACCTCAATTTTTTTTGTTCTCCATCTCCACAGCTTGGGGGACATGTGTGTGTATATGTGTGTGTGTGTGTAATGTGTGCTTGTCTGTGTGGAGGGGGGGTGGGGTTGGGAGGGGGAGGGGGAAGGGGGGGTCTGTGTGGAGGGGAGAAATTTACTGCCCTGTCACCATAAAGCGTTGTGAGGCCAGAGGGGGGATTCAAGTCGGACCACCGCCGCCGCTCGTGGATCATCATAAATCTGCGCTGATTGAATGCAAATTGGAAAAGTACACTATGTATGTCGGTATACATCATGAGGATAAAGCACCCCAGACCCCCCCCCCCCCTTACATACACACACACACACACACACACATACATACATACACCCCCCCACACACAGACACGTGGCTACGCATGCACCCGCTCAAGTTAATATGCAAGCCTTAGATTACCAGCCTGCTTTTGTGCTGGTGTGTGTCAATGTGTGCATGTGTGGTGGGGATGGTGGTCATAGTATGTGTGTGTGTGTGTGTGTGTGTGTGTCTCTGTCTGTGTGTGTGTGTGTGTGTGTGTGTGCATGCGTGTGTGTGTGTGTGTGTTAGTCTGCATGACTTTCAATTGCATGTGTGCCAGCATGTGTGTGGGTGAGTGCTCACTTGTTTATATGTGAAGTGAATGTATTGATATGTGGTTTATCATGATGTACATGATGTATGCGTGTGTCTGTGAATATGCATGCATGCGTGCATGTCTGCATTATTTTCCTCTACTTATACATACTTA
This sequence comes from Setipinna tenuifilis, assembly GCA_030347295.1. Taxonomy (NCBI): domain Eukaryota; kingdom Metazoa; phylum Chordata; class Actinopteri; order Clupeiformes; family Engraulidae; genus Setipinna; species Setipinna tenuifilis. The sequence goes on along the minus strand of CM059288.1, from coordinate 12,293,813 downwards.
AACATGTGTATGTACATATGCATGTGTGTGTGTGTGTGTGTGTGCCCATACGTGCATGCCGACATGCATGCTTGCCCTTCATCAGCTCAAGGCATCCACATGTGCTGGGGTGTGTGTGTGTGTGTGTGTGTGTGTGTGTGTGTGCTCGGGGGGTGGAAGAAAGACGGGTATTTATTGGCCACATGGTGGCTCACGCATTTGCATTATAAATCTCAATTACGCTGCATTATTTGTTTACCAGCGCGGGGAGCCAGGGCTGAAGTTTCTCTTCTCAGTGGGTCGCCCCGTGCACAGAGTTCTGCTCGTAAATTGTTAATACACTGCAGTGCAGACCTTTGCATGCCACTGACCTAAATCCCGCATCGCCGTCCTTCCTTCCCGCCGCACACACACACACACACACACACCCCCGCGTCTTTAAACTTTAATGGGGCTCCGTTACACCCATTTAACTGATTTCATCTCCACCCCTACAGCTCGCCTGCCAAGCCCAGATCTCTCCCCCGTACCATCGACACCCCCGCCCCAACCAGCCCCCCACCGCCACCCCCACACCTCCTCACCCTCTCTCAGCCTCCCCACTTCCACCCAAATTCTGACAGACCTCATTCCATGTTTCACTGTGTTAAAAGGAGCCCAGTGACAGAAGATTAGGGACCATCTGGAGGGAGATGCGGCAACAGACCAAGGGGAGAGGAGGGGGACAGAAACCCCCACCACCAGCTAAAAAAAGCTACACACACACACACATACAAACACACACACAGGCCAGCTCCAGTGCATACTGATATGGGGCTTTGGCACAGACCAGAGAACAAACAATGAAAGAGGGGGGGCGGGGCGGGGGTGGGGGGGAGTGGGAGGTAGGACTGGTGGTCCTGATGCTGCTCCTCACCTTGCCTTTTCAGAGTGCCAGACAAGATGACAGAACACAGTGGTCCAGCAAATAGCATGCTCACACCAATCAGCCTTGATTTTCTCCTCGCTTTCTTCTTTTATCCCTCATCCCTTTGTTCCGTCTTGCCTTGCTGCGCGAGGCTCCCAGGTAAGTTCCCTGTCCTGTGCTTCCAAGGGAGGGTGGAGGGCTCCAAGCAGGCCAACGAACGAGCCAGCGAACGAGCAAGCGAGTGTGTGAGAGAGAGTGTTAGCGGGTGCTAAATATAGATGCGTGTAAATAAATTAAAAACCTGCCACCTGGTAATTAGGTTGCTAATAAAAGATGAAGCACCGTTTTAATGGATTCAGCCCTCTCAACGTTTCCCCCTCCAACTCCCAGTCCACCTTTACTAGCCTCCACCACCAGCACTGGTCCGCTCCAGTTCATCTCCAACGTCTGGCCAGAGCATCCAGCTCCTTTGCAACCTTTGTTCTGCCTAGAAATGGCGAGAGACACCCGCATATGGCGACAAATGAAGAACTAGACGGGTGCATCTGAGACCTACAGCACCTGAGATGCATGTGTCTCTCGAAGGCACTGAAATAGAGCGGTCCTTAAATCTTTGCTGCCTGAAGCCACTTATGGCATGTGTGAGTTTGGATGCAGGCTGTAATTCGTAGTTTATTTTCCACAGATGCTGACTAATTTCCAAGAACCGCAGAAACCTTGGCTGTGCGCTGCACATGTCAGGCTGAATAAAAGCATTTCACACTCAAAAGCTTGCTAGCATGTTCTTCTCATGACCACAGAAAGTTTTAATTGGATGTCGAACCATTCTGCACAGTTGCAGAGCAGCAGAAAGAGGGTCTTTTGATTAAAAAAACATTCCCTCATCTCCCCCCCATCACGAGCAGATAACTACCCAGACTGGTTTCCTGCACTGATGCTCGGGTCTGCTATGTTCAGTGCGGAGGGCCGGTGCTTTTTACATCAGCGGGGCTGGTGGGGGATTTGCAGGGCCTTCTCCACTGGCCTCTCGCTCTTCGACCACGGCTCTTCATTTATTTATACTTAGAGTGCTCCAGAAGCCCCTAATCCCCCCATGGTGCGCACACACTGACGCACAACCACCCACAACCAAACATGAAGGACGCATGCAAAGCACTGCAGCCCGCTCATGCTCATGCCAGCTCATGTGACTTGATGTAAACATGCTCGCAGCAACGGTGAGGCACGTACACACGAGAAGACATCAGCACACACACACACACACACACACACACACACACACACACACACACACACACGTATGCACATAGGCAGACTTGTCAGACGCCATGCGTGCGAACATACATAGACACTGACGCAAGCAACGAGTGTAAACAGCATAAAAATCAATCACACACACAATGAAATGTTCCTATGCCGTCTTCAGTGTTTTCAACATTGTCTCTCACCAAAACACACAAACACCAAAATACACACAGACGCAAACACACCTGCATCCGTTTTCTTGGGGGAGATGACACTAAATTGTTAACGGTGTGTAAAGAGCTTCACTGGTCGGGGCGTGTGTGTGTGTGTGTGTGTGTGTGTGTGTGGTTATGGGATGGGGGCTGGCAGGAGCTCCACACACTATCACCACCATTTCCTCCACCCCCTCCTGGTGCTCCTACTTAACTCCTTATTTGCCATTCTTGCTTCATCAAACCGGCGTAGGAAATGCCGTCGCAAAGTTGGAAAATGGATCAGGTCCTCTGTGGATCAAAGCCCGACTTCAATAAAATATCAAAACGGCCCCTACTTCCCAGATGATGGCAAGCGGTCCTCATTATGCAAGATTATGTAGGAGAAAGGTGAGACTGGGGTTTTTCTTTTTTTTTTCTCTCTTTTTTTTCACTTTGAAAGAGTGCGCACACTGCAAATGTTTCCTGGCAGATTTTAATTAAAGGCTACGGCCATGCAGCAAATGAGATAAAGGTGCTTAGCTTTAAGGTTCCCTCCCCACATCTTACAGCACATGAAATGCTCACCACGCCAAAAAAAAAAAAAAAAGGACAAGAAAAAAAAAAAAAAAATGGAATAGAAAAATGTGCAAACTTTGATGCAGGTGATTAATAATTCAGCCGACCCTAGTATGGTTCAGGATGCGCAGTGTAAGGCCTTCTCCATTTGCATACCAATGCAGACAGGGTTGGTGTCAGGGGTGGGGGCGGCGGGCTGGTAGCCTGGTGGACCAGACTCCTTCACATCGTTTCAGACACTTCACTTGTGCCAGGAGTCATAGGTTGACTTCCTAGCGAGCAGATACTTTCTATGAACTTTTAAACTATTGGGCCTGCCTTCAATCAATTGCAGCTTCCTAAATGCAGTATACATATAAGAATTTAATGCACAAGTTCAATGTCATTGCTTTTAGCGCTTCCATCGAAGGACATAGCCCCCCCCCCCTTTGTTTGCTGATTGGCAGCTAAAAAAAATTGGTCTAGGAAAACCTAAACCTTAGTTGAGTTCCCTAAAGGAGTATTGTAGCAAACCGGTAAGCAGATGTTTAAGTCTGGCCTGTGGCCCTCGAGTCAAGTCAGAAGAGGGACAGCGAGAAAAACTTCTGCAGATATATTTGAAGCTGGGGTTCTAAAATAAACAACTGCAAAATGGCCTTTTGGTTAGGGGCGAAACATTAAGGCAGTCACATCGGTGTTTACAGTAAGATACTGCGGAATTGTGTTTGCTTCGGCATTACCACTGCTGGGCTATAATGCTGCCTGTCTCAGGCAAGACACGGAAGATTGTAGACAAGAAGAGAAACTGTCAACATAAAATCCCCATTAGCTTTTTCTATGGCAAATAAAATATACAACACGCACAGGCGCACAGGCACACACACACGCACGCACCACACACACACATGAACACTGTATGGCACCGTATGGGTTTTAAAGGAGAAAGGGGTGAAAACCCCATGAATTATGCAGGTGGTCCCCTGAGAGACTTCTCAACATTAAAATCTTTACATAAAATGCTGGGACATGGATAATTTAAAATGGCCCTTCTCTCTCTCCCCCCACTCTTTCTCTCTTTCCCTCGCTTTTCTCTCCCAGACCAGCGACGATGGTTGCCACTTACTTGGTCGGCGATGGTGCGGCCCAACTTGTCCATTCTGGAGCCGGCCTCGGCAATCTTCTTGGCAGCGCTGATCACGTCTGAGGTGTTCTTTAGTGGTCCCTTGCCCCTAAGAAGAGAGACATAGAGAGAGAGGGAGAGAGGAGAAGAAGAAGAAGAAGGAGAGAGAGAGAGAGTCTGTCAGGTAGTGTTCACCACAAACTGCATCCTGCCCAACACTAAGCCACTGGGCATACCAAATCTCTCTCTCACACACACACACACACAGACAGACACACACACCTCCATGGAATGGAATGAACTGACTGGTGTGGAAATGGAATTTCTGACAGCAGCCTGCACATATCTGGATGGCTTTCTGGCGTGGGCCATGTGTGCCACAAGGTGCCATTCATTCTCTGTCTGAGAGCAGGACTCCAGGTGCTGGCAGGGGCCTGCTTAGTAGGGGACGCTCCAACAGCCACATGGCGCAAAAAAAAGATATGCATATATTACCCAATTCATAAATTATTTTAAAAAATAAACAAGTCTATAAATAAATCAATAGGCAAGCAGAGGCATCACAATTTCCTCCCAGGTCGGAGTCCCTGGATTGTGAGCGGTCGGTCTGTGTGTCTGTTTGCCTGAGAGAGCAAAGCCGCCCAGATGGTGGGAGGCCGCGGCTAGACACACCCACTGCTGTGCCCGGCCGCCTGCGCCGCTTTCTGTGGGATCCAGAGGGCGCAGCTCTGGTACTACGAGCTTAATAGGGTTCTGGCCTCCCCCGCTCAGCCCTCAGCCCTCCTGATAATGCCACCCCCCACACCCTCCGCCACTCACTCACTCACTCACTCACACACACACACACACACACACACACACACACACACACACACACACACACACACACACACACACACACACACACACACACACACACACACACACACACACACACACACACACACACACACACACACACACACACACACACACACACACACACACACACACACACACACACACACACACACACACACACACACACACACACACACACACACACACACACACACACACACACACACACACACACACACACACACACACACACACACACGGTCTCCCTCTCGCCCTCGGTCGAAGCTGGCGAAGCTTTTGCCAGCTTTGCGTCCCCACAAGGGACTCGGGGACACAGTTGGCAAGTGGCGCAACCTGGATTCAAAGCTGCTCTCTCCCGGCTAGGCTGAGCAGTCCAACCCACAACAGATGGAATTTTCTGTTCTGCCTCTTCCGGTCTCGCTACCCCCCCCTCTCTGTCTCCATCTCGGTCTTTCTCTTACCTTGTCTGCTTGCCCCCCACCCCCCCCCTACATTTTTTCTTCTTGCTCGTTTTCCCTTCACTGTCATCAGCCCCCCACCCCACTTGCTTCTTTCCTTAACCCACCCTCCCCTTTCTCCCCTCCCTTTCTTTTCTCCTCTCTCTCTCTTCCTTCCTTCCTCCCTCCCTTTCTTTCTTTCTTTCTTTCTTTCTCTTCTTCCTGCTGATGTTTGTCAGGAGACTTGGGAGTCCACACGGAGGTAGCCATGTGTTACTTCAGTGAGCAGCGCACCACAGGGGACAGGGGAGCTCTCCGAGACTGTGTGTGTGAAGGCAGCATCCTGCTGCTTCCCTCTCTCTCTCGCTTGCTCGCTCTAACAACACACACGTGCTCACACTCACAAAAAGACACACACACACACTTGTAGGGAACACATTTTTTTTTGCTGTGGCTAAATGATCTTTTGCCCCCTTCGCTACAGATGTATTATGCAAACAGTGGAGCTGCGGCTAGGATTGGATTAGAGGGGGGGGGGGGGGGGGGGGGGATAAGGTGTGTAAGTGTGGCTGTGTGTATCTGTCTTGTGTATATTTGCTTGCCTTGTGATGTGTCTGTGAGTGTAGGTGCTTGCACTGCGTATGTGTGAGTTTGCGAATGCAACACCAAGAGACTGCAATAACAAAGGCTACATGAGCCAAGACTATGCACTTGCACGTGTCTGGACTCAGGTGTGCACAGGATGCACTGTACACACTTGTGAATTTATACATACAACATGGACGATTCTAGACACGTCCTTGTTCTGCATGCACCGTGTGTGTGTGTGTGTGTGTGTATGTGTACCGGTATTCCCAGCATAACAGTAAAGGGCAGTGACATCGGCAACCTTTATCCCCTAGCCTCCCGCCCCCTTCCCACCCCTCATCCAGCGCCCTCGCTGTAGTCCACTCCCCATCCCATCCCTGGGCATCCTCTCGGAGGCCAGCGCAAGGTGACTGTTTGGCGGGGAGGACTCCAGATCGTTTATCAGATTTGCATAGCTGAGGGCGCGACTGTCAGAACGCCCGTGAATTAGCGGGCAACGCCAGCTCCAGATGGGGGTCTGGCAGGAGTAGAAGGGTGGCGGCACGGAGAGGTGTGTGTGTGTGTGTGTGTGTGTGTGTGTGTGTGTGTGTGTGTGTGTGTGTGTGTGAGAGAGAGAGTGGGGGAAGGCAGACTGCTGGACCACCGCACACACACACACACACACACCCTCCCACACACACACACATCCTCCCACACTCGAGTGCGGACAGGTGGCTCTGATTTTGTGACCGAGATCGCACCGCCATGCTTTATTCATGAAAGGCCGGGCTGGCGGGGGCACTGCGATGCTGGTGGCATCGAGGAGCGAGGGCTGGTGGTGGTAGTGGTGGGGGGTTGGGGGGCCTCGTCCCACCAGATATTAAGTCGGGATAAAGGGCCCGAATCAATTTCCCCTTCGAAGCATTAACCTTCGTGGGGGGCTGTGTACCCGCTCAAGGTCGGGGGGCAATAATTTGGGCGTGGACTGAATTAACTTGCTGCGACCTTCGCCGGGTACTGCTGCAGGTGTCGGCTTTCAATCCATCACAAAAAAATACATACACACACACACACACACACACACACACACACACACACACACACACACACACACACAGTCCCGATCAGTCACTTACACATGCATGCACATGGATGTGACAGCTGATGTTGAACACACTGACATTTGAGTCATCGTGCATAGTGCATGCTTCACTTATTTGTTACAGTGACACCGAAGCGTGATGGTCAGTGGCATGATGAAGAGCCTCCAGCGAAGAGCATCACAACCACAATCTTGCCCCATGATGCACATCATCTACTCCCCTGTGTGTTTTTGTGGTACTTAGTGGATGTGGCTTTTAATCTGAACTCACACATACAAACACACACACACACACACACACACACACGCCTGCATTTACGACAGTGGCTGGCATGTGAGGCTAGTGGTGTGTGTGTGTGTGTGTAGGTGGGTAGAGGCAGGGAGTGGGCGTTTGGTGGTGGTGGTGGTGTGAGATTGGAGCCAGGCTTCATTTGCATGAATTTGCATGATATTAACATGCTGTGCGGCAGGTCAGGGAGAAAAGGGCCGTGGGATTGGACGACAGGGTGAAGGGGGGGTGGGGGTGGTTGGGTGCTGACCGACAGACCATGGACGACAGACCATCGGCTCTCTGAATTTCCAGCGTGGGATGGATGGACGGACTGAATAATGGAGAGCGGCTGGAGGAGTTAAACACGACTGCATTCGTACCTCTCCCTCCCTCACTCCCTCCCTCGCTCCCTTCTTTCCATCAACTCCCATTTTCTGGACGGAAGATAAGACTGAGTGACTGGCTGGGCTTGGTCAGTGGAAGGGGTGCAGAAGGCCTAGTTACTTCAGTAAATGGAGTCCAATGATGGGTGCTGATGAAAAAGGCTCAGGAAGCTTATAGACCTATGGCACCATACTTACCATACTTGTGCACCAACAGTCCTATCTGTCTACCCCCACACACACACATAACCACACTCCCTGTAAGCTTTTAGACGGTCATCCACACACACAGACACACACAGACACGTGCACACACAGACACACACAGACAGCGCCTTGTAGGGAGCAGATGGCTGGGACACTCAGGTGGTTCAACCCTCAAGCTTGCTCTCGGTCACAAATAAAATTGACCCCCACCCCCCCCACCCTTTTTTTTTTGGATTCTGCCAGCATGGGTAAGGCAAATCCCCCAGCCCCCACGCACACATATATATATGCATGACTTTTTCTCAGTGGTAATAACCCTTTGCCCATTCCCCCAGCCCCTGTCACCTGTGTGCTCTGCTATGCGTGTGGTTCTGCACCACGACACCCAGAGATGGTCCTGTCGAGATACCAGCAGCTGCTGTACTGAGCGATGTGACATGAGTGACTGGAGCACATACGTGGGGAGGGCAGGGGAGGGGAGGGGAGTGAGTCTGTGTGTGTGTGTGTGTGTGTGTGTGTGTGTGTGTGCGTGCGTGTGCGCGCCAGGTTTTACACATCTCTCACCGCTTCGTGAGGAGTCCTTAGTCAGTTGTCAGTGAAATTAACTTGGCTTTGGTTTATTCGGCTTATGAATATTAAATGCCTGATGTTTTTATCTACACAAAAGGGGGAAAAAAAGAGTCAGCTTTGTGGCCGAGGGATGTATGCGTCTCCTGTGTCAGACTGGGAAGAGAAAGACTGAGCTCTGCAAGTAAACAGAGCAGGTTCAGAGCGTCCTCAGTGGGAGGGAAAAATGACCCCCTCCAGGAACACAAGGCTTCTTCCTACCCGGCAACTACAAAGTATACAATGGTGCGTCAGCCCCTCAAATAGACTGAAATGACACCAAACTGCAAGAGCACAAAAGTAACAAAACTTGTTTGACATAAAACGGAAAGAAAGCAAGGGGCAAGGAGAGGTTAACGCACAGGAAAAACATGACGCGACGCGGGCGAAAAAGGGCCCTAACAAGGATAGCCGCTTAAAAAATAATCGCTTCGCCATGCAAGTTTAAACAGCGGCAAGGGGTCAGGGGAGGACTGCATAGACATCCAGGGCCAGCCAAGCAGTCTGAGAGAGAGAGAGAAAGAGAGGGAGAGAGAGAGAGGGAGAACGAGTGCAGGGCAATGCCAACTCAACAAGCCTCCACGCCAAGACACGCATCAATGGAGAAAGGGAGTCGGGAAGGGGGAGGGGGTGGGGGAGGGGAGGGTCAGTAAGCAAGGGAGACGGAGAGAGAAAGAGATATATATTGGAAGGATGAGAAAGAGAGGAAGATTGAGAGGCCAAAGACAGACAGCCAGTGATGGAATAGGAGCAGTGAGTCGAGCACACAGAGCGTGACTGCAGCCAAGGGGATAGTGAGCATGAAGGGAAATACAAGAGAGAGCGGCCGAGAGGGAGAAACAAGGAGAAGGAATAGAGTAGGAAAGACAGAGAGCAAGAAAATAAAAAAAACACACAAAGGTGGAGAGAATGGAAGGGGGGAAGTGGGAAATAAAAGAAAGAGAGAGCGAGTGAGATAGAGAGAGAGGGTAAAATGGGAAAAAAGAGGGTAAAATGGGAAAAAAGAGAGAGAGGGCTAGCTTTTTAAGGGCACAAACACCCCAGCTGCATGCGACTGACTAACCTGGTGAAGTCAGTCATCTCCATCATGATCATGCACATCTGCTTGGCCAGCACGATGATGTCGTTGCCACTGTCGTCCCACTTGGACACCTCGGCATCCAGCTTGCTCTTCTCCTCCTGGAAGCTGGCCACCTGCTCGGCGATCTTGGCCTTCTGCTCCTGAGGCAGCTGCGCCATGATGGCCTGTGGGGGATTTTGGAGAGAGAGAGAGGGAGAGAGAGAGGGAGAGACAGACACAGAGAGGGAGAGAGACGAGTTAGAATCCGACTGAACGGTGCATTGAGACTTTGGCACAGGGTGCCTACTACCCCCGCTCTCCCTCCCTCCTCCCAGTACACCCCCCAAAGCCAAACGACACTGAGAATCACAAAGCGCCCAAGAGATCACACCGACAGCCAACTGCTACACGTGTCCCCCCCAACCCCCCCGTCCCCCCACTCATTCCTGAAAAGCTTGTCTGCCTCAACCGAGACTCTTTGTAGCGACATCCTGCCTAGTTCCTGCAAACAAGCCAAGATCATGGTTATACAATACCTACAAGGAACCTCTCAAGTCTGCCAAACAATGCTTCACAGGAGTCCTGTCTGGCTTAATTACGGACACAGAATCAATCAGTCCATCCACATCAAGCGCAGATCTACAAATTCGCCCCCCTTGTGGTCTTCAAAAGACTTTCTATTTCAATCTCGCTCAAGAGAGGCGCCACACGCACGCTCCAATCGTGCTGTTCCAAGCAACATGCATTTACAAGCGGCAGAGTAGGTCCTTGAGCCAGAATGAAGAGGCTGGTCGAACATCTGCTGCGAATACATATTTATTTTCTTCCCGGGCCTCTAGCAATCTTAAGATCAATAACGAAAGAGCGCAGACGCCCCCCCCACCCCACCCCCCCCAGCACCTCCACTCCACTACCCCCCCTTCCAGGACATAATGAGCTGTGTGAATGCATGTGTCACTTGGCTAATAATAATTCTGAGAGGTGCAGATGAAGCACTGAATGAGGCCTCTTCAAAGGCAGCCTGAGAGCATGCCTGGGCCCTCCTGACACCTGCCAGAGAGCAGGCACACTGATGAGGAAGGATGGAGAAACAGATGAAGAGGATGGAGAGAAAGAGGAGGAAGATTTAGAGAAAGATAGGGAGGGGAGATAGACAGAGAGAGAGACCGAGAGAGAGAGAAAGAGAGGAAGAGAGAGAAGAAATAAAGAAATGAAAGAATGACAAAAGATGAGAAAGAAGGTAAAAGAAAGAGTGAATGACCAAATGTTCTAGAAGGGCACTCAGAGAGCACAGAGCTCACCGACACGGAACGGCATAATGTCCCAACGATCGCAGGAGTGAAACTAAATGTGGAGATCCGCCGCCCGATTTGGCCGGACTCCAAAATGTAATGGGTTTTTTCTTGGCCCATGCTGCATCTACTTCCCACCATGTTTTGTTTAAAAATAAATAAATAAATAAAACACGCACACACACACACACACACACAAAATCCTGCTTACAGACAAACAGGCAAAGCACATATTGCCTCTCTGGCTGAGGAAATAAAAAGCGAAAATAAACATTAATGAAAATCGGGGGGAAAAAAACAAGGAAGAACTGATACAAAGGACAAAAAAAAACACCCATCCAACTACAGTCAGAGTGGCAATTGAGTTTCAGTCCTAACCTTGCCATTCCCCTAAAAAGGGGCTTTTTTTTTTTTTTTTTAAGTAAAAAAAAAAATAAAGTCTCCACAGGGATGAGGTGAGGAAAAACAAAAGCGAAGACGCCTGACACCAATTAAAACGTGAAGTAATTGTGTTCCATCAGGGCAAACCCTGAGAGGGAGGCGTTCAGAGCCCGTGTCAGAGCCCCCCAGCTGGCTGCCGGAGTCCCACGGCACACTTTAAAAACCCCACCTCAGTCTCGGCACCACTTCCTGTGATTAGGAGAATGAAAAGCTGTATGGGGTTCACAGAGGTCTGATTTGAAAAAGAAAAAAGGGGAAAAATAAAACACCCTGCGCGCACACACACACACACACACACACACATGCAGTAAGCAGAGAGATAGTCGAGATTAAGAAAGAAAGAAAGAAAAAAAAATCACTGCTCATTAAAACAGAAATGTGTTGTACTGTGTTCATCCTTCATCAGACTCAGCTGGAGTAAGCTGTGTGAAAAGCTTTCAATGAACACTATGAAGTCAGATGCAACTAAGACCAAAACAAAACCCATAATAACAGCCTTTTAATGGCAGAGCACAGAAAGACAAACAAAACTCATTATTTTATTTCCAGGCGACATGCCTGTCATGGCATTAAATAAAATGTGAGTGGATAGGGGGAAAGGCTATTCCATTATATACTTTAAGACTTGCACACAAACAAAAGAGATTAGCCCTTTTGAAAACTCCACCACTTTCAACAAGGGGAATCAAAACCATGGTAACGAGATCCCAAAAGCCTAAATTTTCACACGCTGCCCATCCACCCCCCCAGCCCAATTTAAAAAGGCACTAGAAAGATGCACCAGAGGGCCGACCCCACTGGCTCCAAGTTGAGCCTGAGAGCCATGCCATGTTCAAAATATTCACTTGTTCACTACCAAGTGTACTATGCAGTGCACCTCGTAACTGACATTATGCAGTGCATTACGCAGCATAACCAACACACTATGAAGTACATTACACAATGAATTAGCCAATATAACTAACACACTATAGAGTAAACTACACAGTGAATTAACCAATATAACTAACACACTGTGGACTAAACTGCACAGTGAATTAGCCAATATAACCAACACTATGAAGTACATTACACAATGAATTAGCCAATATAACTAACACACTATAGAGTAAACCACACAGTGAATTAACCAATATAACTAACACACTGTAGACTAAACTGCACAGTGAATTAGCCAATATAACTAACACACTATGAAGTACATTACACAGTGAATTAGCCAATATAGGCAACACCCTATGGAGTAAACTATAGAGTGAATCAGCCAACATAACCGACACACCATCTAGTGCACCTCAGAGTGAATGAGTGAACATTTCGGATGGAGCATCAGCCTGGTTTGCGTGACTAATTCCACACATCGGCTCGCCCATAATGATTTAAAAAGTGTCCCTCCAGACAGCTGCTCGGTGCCAGAATGTATTTTCGCAAGCATTACCAAGGCAACAGCAACCAGGTCGAGGAACTGATGGAAAGGAGACAGGAAAGAGAGAGAGATAGAGAGAAAAAGAGAGAGAGACAAAAAAAAGAGATCCAGAAGGGAAGAGAGAGACAGAGAGATGCAGATAGAGAGAGAGAGAGAGATGCAGAGAGAGAGCAAGAGAGAGAGAGAGCAAGAGAAAGAGGGAGAGAGAGCAAGAGAGAGAAAGAGAGAGAGAGCAAGAGAGAGAGAGAGACAGAGAGAGAGAGAGAGAGAGAGAGAGACACAGAGAGAGAGAGAGAGAGAGAGAGAGACAGAGAGAGAGAGGGAGGGAGGGAGAGATGTGAGACTTGGATGTGAAAGATGTGCATGCATGAGGGGGAGGTGAAGAGACACGGAAAAGCCTGATCTGGGAGCTGCTGCTGATGGCATTAACCTGCAGGCTGACACTCACAGCAGAATCCTAATGCACCGTTTCACAGCTCCTTCACTGTGCCGCCGCTGACTCTGCTCAACCCCTAGCGGGGAGGGGGGAAGGGGGGAGGGACTGTGGCTGGGGAGTAGGGCAGTATGGCTGTGGAAGGCAGGAGGCGGTGGGGGGAGTTAAACACACCAGCATGGCTGGTCATCAAGGAGGAACGTCCCACCTGTGCGCCTGCCTAATTCCCCATTTCCTCACTTACGCACCTGCCAGACGCATATGCAGGGGAGTGTTACTGGCACAAAATGGCTGCCGTCACCTCGCCCAGATGGGCACCCAAATGCTGCTGCTGCTGATGAGATGGGGGCCTCTCTGCACAGCCAGCGTGGTGTGATATCAAGAGAGGCACTTTATTAGAGCAATTATCACTTAATTAATTGATTCGGATGCCTGCGCCTCTGGTCCCCTCTTACACTAAAGCTGGATTTTCCGCAGCGCTAACAAATCTGAAAAGTGACCCGTGCCCCCCACTGGCCTAAGCAAAGCTTGTGCTCGCCATTATCGACACACTGCAATGTTTGGCAAAGGCACACCTGCGTAACGGTACTTGCCATCGTAAATAACTAATCCTATGCTGGGGTGTAGTAACTTGCTCAAGCTGCATTTTATTGATCGCACTTTGATTCATTTCAGTGGAGCTCTCAAGGGAAGAAGCTCACCGGGTCTGTGAGAATAGACAGTTTGACCTCAAGAATACAGTAAAAAAAAAAAAAAATCGAAACAGCACTTTCACATGTGAAGTGCATGCACAAGTCCAGCCTTTCCTTCCCAGGTCTTTTTGTTCGGATGCATAATGCCTCACCAGAGAAACCCACTGGGAGCTACAGTGCAAGGGTAATCCTAAATGCAGAGGGGGGAAGAGAGAAACAAGACACATAGTCTGTGTGTGTGTGCGTGTGTGTGTGTGTGTGAGGGAGAGAGAGAAAGCGAGAGAATGAAAATAAGAGAGGGAGGATAAGAACAAGCAAGGCAGAGACAAAGTGAACAAAACGGTCAAAGAAAGACCCTGAGAAAGGGGGACTAAAGGGAGAGGGACAGAGTGGTAGAGAGAGTGAGAGCGAGGGGGAAGAGAGAGAGAGAGAGAGGAGAGAGGTAGAGAGGAAGGGAGGGAGGGAAGAGAGAGAGAGAAAGAGAGAGAGAGAGAGAAAGAGACATTGTGTGTGTGTGTGTGTGTGTGTGTGTGTGTGTGTGTGTGTGTGTGTGTGTTTGTGTGCCAGTGTACTTGTCTGACAGATCTGGGGCCCTGGTGTGAGTGTGTGGGGACGCAAACAGAGAGTGGACAAAGGGGCGCGCGACTCACCCTGGCACTCTGGCCCGCAATCAGCTGGTCATCGTCCGTCATTTTGCTGGCCCTGCTCTGCGAATCAAAGTCCTCCGTCTCAAAGTCCGAGTCGTCCAGCTCCTCAGGGGTCTGTGGAAGGAAGGAGAGAAGAGGAAAAAAAAAAGAGAGAGAGAGGGAAAGCAAGAGAAGGTGGAGGAGACAGAGAAGGTGGAAGGGGGGTGGGAGAGGGGGTGAAGTAGGAGAAAAAAAAAATGAGAGAGAGAGAGAGAAAGAGGGGGAGAGAACAGGCAACATTAGAGAGCTAGTCTGAAGACTGTTAAATAACCCAACTTGCTTATGATCTATGACGAATCCTTAACTCCAGCGCCGAGCGCGGGAGCAGGCAGATAAATGCCTCGGTCGGGGCCCTGCTACGGGAAACTGTAAACTCTAAATGAATTTGTAAATCAAGTGTAATGTGCTGCCTGTGCACTTTGAGAGGGAAAATGGAAATATAAGCCAGTGTGAAACATATTGGGGGTAAAACGCTTCAATCAGTCTCCCATCTGTCCACAGCGTCTTTCCCCCCCCTAAATAAATAAATAAATAAATAAATAAATAAATAAACAAAACCTGAGGAGAGGGGAATGGAATGGGGGGTGGGCTGTGTGGGTGGTGTGTTGTTGAGAGAGGGTAAAGGAAGAAGTGGGGGGGGAATAAAAAATAAAAAAAATAAATAAAAAAAAGAGAAAGAGGAATGATCCCCTGGCATCTGTGAAGTGAGACAACCCACCTTATCCCTGGCTTCCACCCCTGTCTCCCAGCTCTCTGCCCTGCATGCAGAGCAAGCCCCCTCTAACCTCAGCCGTCTCTTAGCATGCTATAGGAGACAGCCAGCCTGCCTGGTGTCAGAGAAATAATAAAATCTCCCAGAGTACGGGAATATATATTTATTTATTTATGTAGGTGTATATTTGGACGCATATATATGCAGCCCCAAATCCTTGACTGACGCGGGAATGCATTTGGACTTGATCCGAGGTGAGGCGAGGAGATGCAGGGGAGATATGAGTGCATTATCCCTTGGCGGAGCGCGGGGAGTCATGCTTATCCGACTGTCTATACCATCCATTTATGACGACAGGCTCGCCGACTAGCGGGGCCGCGCCAATGGAAATGCCACGGCTCAACAAGCCGAGGCCCCTTCTCTGTTCGTGCGAGATTAAGTGTGTCCACTAGGCAGGCGGAGAGTCAGCGATGCTGATGAGTGTGTGTGTGTGTGTGTGTGTATACGTGTGTGTGTGTGTATGTGCGCGTGTGTGTGTGTGTGTGTGTGTCTGTGTATGTATGTATATATGTGTGTGTGTGTGTATGTATATGTGTGTGTGTGTGTGTGTGTGTGTGTGTGTGTGTGTGTGTAGGGGGGAAGGGGTTGCAATCAACACCTATTCACCATCGACACAGGAGTGTGGGGTTGGGGGGCCGGTGGCTGGGGGCTGGGAGGGGGGCGGGGGAGATGGGGGTTGTTTGGTACGTCAGCTTCCAAGATTTCATGGCCGCAAGCCTGGCGAGAGAGCGATAAGCATCGGAATGCAGAATAAATCCCCGAGATGAAGGCAACTGGGACAGGGTCACATCAGACACTGGCTCTGAATGTCAAGGATGTGTAGATTACGCCGCCGGTTCACCTCGACATAAAAATAACCAAACAATGAGAGTGCAAAGTCATCTCCTCCCGATAACCTGAATTCGGCGAGTCAGAAAGTGGCACCGGGTGGGGGCTGAAAAGGTGAGCTGCGTGCTCCAAGCTCTAGGATACTGTCACTCAGGCACCGTCGCATTTAAAGTGGGAGCCGGTGAGGCGAGGCAAACCGCAGGGACTGCATGCCCCCACATCCACAACATACAATAGAGCCACACGATGATGAATTAGGCCGCTTTCGCAGCATGGAGCAAATCTGGCCACTGGGGTGTCGATGACCACTTTGTGTGGTCCATCTTGTATTTAAGCAATTACACTAGACAGGCTGGGGGGTGTGGAGGGTGTGGGTGGGGGGTGGAGGATGGCAGTTAAACATTCGAGCTTGAGGAGGCAATGCTCTGTGGAAAACGGTGTTGCAAGAAAAAAAAAAAATATTCGGTGCCCTCCCCACTGGGGCTGAGGCAGGATAGAGGGGGTGTGGGAGCGGTGTGGGAGTGTGTGCCTTTTGTCAATAAACTAGGGCAGACAAGAGCCCAAATATCAACGTGCTCCAGAGAACGCCTGTGGCGACAGCGGCAGGTGAGCTGAAATCAGGTCCAGCCTCTTGGTGCCCACAAGCAGTCAGAGCTGCCCAAACGCTTAGCAGGAGCCTGGCTGTCTAGCAGCCATTAGCACCAGCGACATCTCTGTGTTGAAGGTACCAAGTGTGTGTGTATGTGTGTGTGTGTGTTGGAGGTGACAAGTGTGTGTGTGTGTTTGTCTGTGTACGTGTGTGTGTGTGTGTGTGTACACATGTGTCTGTGTGGTGTAGTGTTTGTGTGTGTGTGTTTGTCTGTGTACGTGTGTGTGTGTGTGTGTGTGTGTGTGTGTGTGTGTGTGTGTGTGTGCGCGCGCGTGTGTGTGTGTGTGTGTATGTGTATGTTTGTCTGTGTACGTGTGTGTGTGTGTGTGTGTGTATGTGTGTGTGTGTGTGCGCACATGTGCCTTTGGGTGGTGTGGTGTTTGTGTGTGTGTTTGTCTGTGTACGTGTGTGTGTGTGTGCACGTGTGTTTGCCTGTGTCTCTGTGTGGTGTGTGTGCCTGTGTACGGTGTGTGTGGAGGGTGGAAGAGGCTGTTGGACTGTCAAATACCAGGAGACGTTCGGGTCCTTCCATTTACAGAGGTTAAAGACTCTGTCCATCTCGGGCCACCCGAGCCACACACTTGTCGGTTCGGATTGAGGGGTCCGCAGCACCGGGCGGGCGGGCCGGTAGAGATGCCCAGCGGAGCCATCCTTCGCCACGTCGCTGTTTTAACTCGCTTGACTGGATGACACTTGTGTCCACTTCAAGCGCACTAGCCGGAGAGTGACCGCAGTCCCCCAGTTGTCTGATGAGCTCCAATTAAAGAATAAAAGGAGGGGGGGGAACATGTACTGAAGTACATCCACTTCTTCCTTTCTTACTTTATTTTCCCTTCAGCCTTGACAATGGTAGGCTGCCAGAGGTATGACCATTTTGTAAGTCAAAAAAAAAAAAAAAATCATCAAAAAATAATTGCGTTGTCGAGGGAACAAAGCTATAGAACTGGGGTCTGTCTACATGCCAAATCACTTGTAATGACTGCTTACTCCAATTTTAATTTAGGCAGTCGACACCTAGAGAGAAAGAAATGCCACAAGAAAAAAATAAGTAAATCTACCGACTCCCCGTGTTTTTTGGATTATGCGATACACAAGTTTCGAAAGGAAAAGTGAGGCAATTGGAAAATATCAAAAGATCAGCGGTGATTGGCTTCCTGTGTCGAAGGCCATTTAACCTGCCACACGCTCTCGGGGTAAGCACTGCTTCCATCAATCGCCGGGCCACGTTAAACTAACAGTGGCCAAGGTAAGGCCCAGCAGCCCAGGGGCGCCGGTCCTAATGACTTCATCAATCTGGATAACAAGAACGGAGCGCGGCACTGCGGGAAAAAATGAACACGGTACCACGGTGCTCAAGCAGCACCAGACACTTTGGGGTGGGAGGGAAGGGGAGGGGGGGCGGGAATGGCGGTGGTGGGGGGTCGGCGAAGACAAGAGGTTGCCTCGCTGCTAATTAAAACTGCAGTGTTAAATCAATTACTTATTATAATGCAAATACTGTGTAATGGTTTTGCGATCCAATTTGGTGTTTCTCCAGTTCAAAGCCAGAGCTAGCATTAATGAGGACCTTTGGTACAATTTGGGTGCATGGATTCCATTGGGAGACAGAGGGCAAACAGAAGGTTAGCGGGGTCGATGCAACTTAATACAAACTGGGGGAGAATCCTTCGAAGAAAAAAGCAGAAAAGGGAAAACAAAAGATAAGATGAATGCCTCGTTGAATGAGGATGCAAATGGCACAGGGGATAATCGAGCATCAGGAATTTCTTCAAAGAGTCGCTGTGCGCCACTTAAATTTGTCATCCTTATAACTTCCTCATATATTCCTCATTACTCAACTAAAGTGGGGGGGTGGGGGTGGGGGGGGTTCAAAAGTCCATTGCGGGTCTTAGTACATTTAACAGGAACAGGTGAACAGGGCGGTGAGGGATGGATAGGGGTGGGTGTGTGGGGAAAAGTAAGTCTTAATCCAATTGTTTTTTAAACTGCACATAATCTGTACAATAAAATGAAAGCTCATTACACTGAACGATGGCACATGAAATCTGCCTGGACTAATGGGCCGGCAGTGGCCGTGAGTCACGTATGGCACTTATTTCCCGGCTCCGCGCTAATCTTACCGATGGCCATGGGTTTGTTGTCTGCTCATTGTCAGTCTATTAGATAACGCATGAGTGCTAGCAACCTGCCATCTGTCGCCTCCCCGAGCTCTTCTTAGGCAAAGACCATTAACCCGTACAAAACCGCCGCCAGTCCAAAGAGTGCAGGGCCGGCCTGGATGGAGTGGAGGGAGGGGTGTGTGTGTGTGTGTGTGTGTGTAGGGAGGAGGCGGTGTGTTGCCTCCAATAGCCTGCCGCTTGCTACAAACACATTAACTTTATTAATTTGGACTTTATGTAATTTGGGCTTCCACACACACACACACAACCACACATCCATGGATTCATTCAACATCAAACTTCAAGTGGCTTTATTATGTACAAGGGCCAGCTAGGAGGGGTCATTCGGCCAAGCTGGGTTTTACAGAAACAAAAAATAATACTCGAAGCTTGTGAACAGCAAAACACAAAGATCACACAGATCACGGAGATGCCCTTCAGCTTCTAGCTCTACATGCCCAGAATGAGGGTGAAGTTCCAAGTACTTCAAGTTTATTTCTGTGTTAGGGATGAGTCACTCACTTTATACTTAGTTTTTAAAAAAAAAAACGGAAAGATGCTTCCTTACACATCAGTACACACTTGAACTCGATCACTCACACACATGCATGCATACACACACAGTCACGCAAGCAGAACACACACACACACACACACACAAGCAGAACACACACAGTCACGCAAGCAGAACACACACACACACACACACACACAAGCAGAACACACACACTCACGCAAGCAGAACACACACACTCACGCAAGCAGAACACACACACACACACACACACACACACACACACTCACGCAAGCAGAACACACACACACACTGAACGAGGTCATGTATAATGCACTCACCCTGATCATGAGGACCGCCTTCCTGATGTCACGCACGCCGTCGTAGACCAGGCGCGAGGCGTCGATGAACTCGTTCTCGTCCACGGGCAGGGTGGGGTTGGCGCTCAGGGCCTCCACGGCCGCTTCCACTTGGTCAGTGAAACGGGGCATCACTGCGGCGGGCACAGAGAGGGCAGGGCAGGGAGGTCATGTGAGAGTGGACCACAGCTTTATCACACACAACATGCACACACACATACAGAAACATACAAACAAACAAGCACGCGCACGCCCACACACACACACACACACACACACACACGCACACACAAAATACACCCCAGGGGTAAAGAGCAGATTATGAAGGCAGTTTTTCTATACGTCACAGATGAGGTCCATGAGGAACTGGATTTCACGCACGCACACACACACATGCGGTTCCAATCGGTATCATCAGCAGAGCTCCACTTCTCATGGCTACTTCTCATACAAGCCATACAAGTCAAATTCCTAGTCAGCCATTACTTCTTTTATTTGTTTTTCATTTGTTTCCCCTGCAAATAAATTGATTTCTGCTGTGCAAAATGAACAGATTGCCCTTTAAATTATTAATTGTGTGCCAGCAGAGATTGTAAAAGGCTTTTATGGCTAGGATAAGGTTTGTGCTTCTGGGGCCTCTCGTATGTAATTTGGGGGGTGGGGGGATGGGGTGTGTGAGTTAAAAGCATGGAGAGAGAGAGAAAAGACTTTGCATTACGACTGTTCACCAGCCAAAGGAAAAAAAAAAAAAGTTCTCTATACCTCCAGTTTAGTGAAATGAGTTACTTGATTTAACATGATCTATGACCATTTGTGCAACCATTTTGCACAAGCTTTCCCAGAGGCTCGGTGCGTATCTGTGTAGTAATAGGCCCTCCCCGTGGGTTGTTAGGTTGCATTTACATTAATATCAATTCTCATTCACAATTTAGCCCTACGCCATGGGAACGAATGGAGAGGGGAGGAAAAAAGAAAGAAAAGAAAAGACTGCACAGAGAGGGGCAGACACCAGTAACAAAGCAGAAATAAGGGAGGGATGGAAGGGAATAGAAAAGAATGCACCAGTAAGCAGGAGGGAGAGAGAGGGAGCTAAGGGATGAATGAACGAGAGGAAAACCTCCACAGAGAGATGAGGAGCAGAATGAGGAGAATGGGGGGGGGGGGGGGGAGAGAAAGAGATATGACTGGTGAATGATATACTAAGGACCAAGGGATGTGGGGGTGGGATGGGGGTATGGGGTCTGGAACAAAAAAAAGAATGGGAGAGAGTGAAAGAGAAAGAGAAAGAAAAGAGTGAGAGACAAGGTGAGCTTGCGGAACATTGGAGCGGCGTGTCGAGAAATAGGGTTGGGGCCAGCCTGCAGGCTCGGGAGAGGAAATGAGCTTTAAAAGTAGTTAAGGGAGCCTTCACGGTCACGACACAGCTTGTCTTCACTCCCCTTTTCCCTTTTTTTTTTTTTTTTTTTTTGTAAGCCCACCACACCGCACTTCTATATTCTCTCTGTTCTCCCTCAAAAAAGGGAACAGACTTAATCTTTTACAGCATCCGACAGAAAGGACCAGGTCCGATTTCCGACTTAATAATGCAACTGGAGAATAAGTCTTTGGCGGTGATTGCATCATTAAATGAACTTAAAGGGCATGAGCGCTCTAATGTGAAAACAGGAGGCTTTTGAGGGATGCCAGCTCTCAGCTGGAATGAGATCAGCAAGGCTTGACAAGGGTTCAACTTCTGTGGTTTTGTTGCATTTACTTATTAAAGATACAGCCCACCATTCTTGCAATGGGTTGTGGATACCAGATCTAAACTGCCAATCAAATCATTCCGTTTCCTTCAACAGTCAATCAAATTACATCCTTTATCCTCAACAATCAAATTACACCCGTTTCCTTTAACGGCCAATGGAGTTACACCCCCTCTTTTCACAACGCCTTCCAGATTGACGTGTTGACTGACAATACTCAGGAATTGGCAAAAGATGTGGTCACAAAGGGAGTCTCCAATGCGTGGATGGTGCCTACTACTGAGTCTGTGAAACTGCTTGGCCCCCAAAGCACTTGCAGAAACCAGCTCAACTGAGGCATTATGTGCACCCTGTAGAGGTTCCCTTTAAGCATCTTTCACTTCTGACAGGTAAGCAGCTAGTCTGTCAGCTGGTGGAGTCACACCTGACGTAAGCCTGGCAGGGGGTGGTCACACCCAAACGTCAAGGGGTAGTATCACACCTGTACCAGATGTGCAAGGCATCATGGGAAGGTGGAGAAACCACAATTGATCCTGTGTCAGCGGAGGTGACTGTGTGTGTGCGCGTGTTTAGTACACACTAATGCTGTGTCAGTCACACAGGGATTTAGGCAGGTGGTGTGTCTGCAGAGCTGCAGCAGAACTGTGGTGTTTAGGCGACCGAAGCTGCTGATTTTTTTTTTTTAACCCGCATTTGCATAATCATGCATTTATTCATTTCCCCCCTTCACAATCTTTATACTGCATGGGTTTGTTTGGACTGCGTGTGGACTCTTGTCTGAGGCAACATTGAGCCCACACTGAAAGTTTCATTATTTTTTTTCTGGAAGTTTTCACGCCTTCCTTTCTCTGGCAACGTCCGGACAAATCTTTAAGCCTCAAGCAGAGAAGACCAAGCAGGTATAGAACTGCATTGCAAAGGAAAACGTGTGTGTGGATATCAGTCTTTTTTTGTTGAGCAGGTAACAGGTGAGAGGAAACATACTACTGGCGAGTAAAACATGGGCGATCTAAAGGAGTTCCCTGCTGATATCACTGCAAGCCTCTGTAAGCATCCTGTGTATTTGGGGAGGTAAACTGGGCAGCAGTAGTGGGAGGCGTCCGTTACCTGTGTCCGTCAACAGCTTGGTGGCTTCCAGAACCTTCTCCGTGTACACGCCGGGCTCGTAGTTGTCCATCTCCGAGGTGACCACGTGGACGATGCGAGCGGCGCGGCCCCGGATGGCCCCGGCGGTGCGGTCCAGCCCGTCCACGTCCTTCTCCTGCAGTGCGATCACGCACTTGTTCACATCCTCCAGAATGTGGTTCTCTGCAGTGGACCAATTAAGAGGGAAAGAAAGGGGGGGGGGGGGGGGGCAAAAAAAAAAAAAAAACAAACATAAATAAATAAACAATCGAATCAACATTACCACACAAACACATACAAAATACACGAGAAGCCATTTTCTGCTGACCTGTCTGTGTGGGCCATACAAGAACAAGGACGCGACATGAAAAAGAAGTGCACGACACAGGGGAGGATAAAAAATACAGCACATTAGTGCAGGTTATGTTATCCTTATCCTTCATGGCATATTTGCATTGTCCCTGGCTTAGAGGGACATTAACAGGAAACCTACAAGGGTAGCGGGAAATGACACACACACAAAGACAGGCACACACACACACACAGACACAAAGACACACACACACACAAAGACACCCGGAGACAAACTCAGACAGCTTATTAATGGCCGCCTGTAAAATGCAAATCGACATTGTGTAAACTCGCGCTCCGTCCTTGCGTAGAGGTGAGAGGAGTCACTCGGCTTAATGCTTAATGAGAACTCTTTAAGGCCACGCCTGACAAGCAGTTGTGCGTCTTAACATACGTGACAGGATGTCAATGCCAGCCCTGCCAAGGGCCGGCGCTCGAGTGCTTTTGTCTGGCCAGAGAGAGAGAGAGAGAGAGAGAGAGAGAGAGAGAGAGAGAGAGGGAAGGGAAAGAGAAAGGAGAGCTAATCAAGCGCAGAAATGTCCTCTCGCTGTGTGGACAAAGCGTCGCATTTCAACAGGCTTGTTTTTTTTTTCCTTTTTTAACCCTCCCCTTGTTATAACGTTTGAGGAACAATTATCTATGGTTGCTGTGTTCATCATTCTCTCATTAGGCTTCGGCTAACAGATGAGAGTGGGCTTAATGCTTTGTGCATGCTCAGCCAATGGTTACCTTGTACATGATTAGAAACTTTACCAGAGGGAACAGTGGTAGCACAAAGCGGCAGCGGCAGCAGCAGTAGTAGTAGAAGCGGTAGTATAAAGACATTATATTTCGGATTGAGCTCATTCAACATCACAACACAAACATGACAATGTACACTTGTACACAGATGTAGGTAAAACCCAACACGCCCCACATGCTCTCCACACACAACTGCCAAGAATAGACCGTTTCAAGAGAGCTTGATGTTGCTCCCAAAGGGTTTCCATTTATTTTCCCCATTTCAATTTTCCATTCCCATTACCTACGATGTGAAACTCTGTGGATGTGTTTTGTGAACAAACTGGAGCGTTTAGGCATCGTTCTAGTTTTCACAGTTGAAAGGGGCCTACAGGTTGTCTTGGACTTACAAACTCTGGACAGAGCCATTGGAAATTAGCATTCAAGAGCCATTTTGGCTCAGCAGCTTTTAGTTTCTGCACTGCTCAGCTGGAGTTGGGGGGGTAAAGTGCTTACCGGACACACTGAGGAAGTCGTCGATGGAAGTGATGTCGTCCACGGCGTCGGTGAGCACGCGCACCTGCTTCTCCCACTGCTCCTTGAAGAGCTCCATGTTATCCTGGGCCACCTTGCTGTTGGGCTTGGCAGCCAGGGCCAGGGCTGCATTAATCACCTGCAATTACAAATTAAAGCCCATTAGTCCCCCCATTACAAGGGCTGGCTGAGTGGATGAGGGGGTGGAGGGGGGGGTGTGATGGCGGCAGACATGCAAATCATCATGCATGGACATAAACATAGCTCTGAGCCCCCAGTTTATATTCAGTCTTTATGCCTTTTGTTATTTATTTGTTTGCTCTTTACACAAAAGTAATGTTATTCTAATTCATTGCTGCCGATTAAACTACAATCTGTGATTAATTCTAGCTTGTCTGGTTGGTTGGTCGTCTTTTTTTTTTTGGACACCCCCACCCCATCCCCATCCCTCTCCCTCTCCCTTTCACCCTGCCACTCACTCTCTCTCTCTCTCTCCACCCACCCCGCTCCCTCCCCTAGTCCCTTTAGCGTTTGGGCTCTTCTGGAGGAGAGCTCCATTGGTGAGAGATCAAAGCCGCGGGATGAATGAGAGCCATTAGGGGCCCCCCGGGATGAAAAGGAGTCGGCAGGCAGGCTGAGGGCTGAGGGCTGAGGGCTGAGGGCTGAGGGCTGGCAGGAGGGCGGGGGAGCTGGCACAGCCGCTGGCGTGCCTGCAGTGTGCAGCGGTGGTGCTGGACCTTACCTGGGGGCAGAGGGTCTCCAGCTGTGACGCTGCCATGCGCACCAGCTTCACTCCCTCCTCGTTATTGGAGATGGAGCACGCCAAGTTGGCCACCTAAGACACACGGAGGAGGGGAAAAAAAAAAAAAAAAGTGAGCGTGTTGAGATGCTCTCAGGGTAGGCACTTTAGATAGGTGGGTGAGTGGGTGGGTAGGAGTAAGGAAGTGAGGGAAATGGTCTTGGTCGAGATAGATAGAGGATAGAAATGGAGAAAGAGGAAAAAGACGATGGGAAAGATGTGCTCAGGGAGATTGATGTAGAGCAAGGAACACAGCAGTATAGGTAGACAGATACAGGGAGAGGAATTAAGATAGACAGAGAGACAGAGAGAGAGAGAGAGAGAGACAGAGAGAGAGAGACAGAGAGAGAGAGAGAGAGAGAAAGAGAGAGAGAAAGAAGAGTACAATAAAGACAGAGGAAAAGATAGCAGAGACAGACAGAGGGTTGCAGGTACAGACACAAATGCCCATTCATCACAGGGACAGCAGACAACCAAAGGCACATTTAATGTAATTGGACATAAAAGTTGAACAGTACAGAGATGATAAGACAAAAAGGATGAATAATATAGCCTGTGAAGAGAAAGGTGGTGAACTCCATCAATACTCACAAACACACATAAACACACACAGACAAACATGTGTAAACACACAGACAAACATGGCAGAAGAAGAAAGGAGACCCATCTCTCCTGCCATGTTTCGGGGGCATGGGGAGTCCAAGAGAGCTATCGAATCGGACGAAGTTCTGGGCCCAATGCAGCCCGGATCTGTGCCGGAATCAGCGCCCCTCTCGGACGGGGTCGGCGGTGGCGCGAGGCGGGCTAAGGTTTCCGCGGATGATTAAATCGCCACTGTTGCCACGGTGCCATTACCCCTGGAGAAAGTGAGAGGCGCAAATATTCCTGACACCTTCAAAAGGCAAAAAAAAAAAAATAATAATAATAATCTCACGGGCTGCTGAAAGCGAGAACGCTGAGGTAAGCAAGTGCTGTTCCCGCTGCCAACGTTTATAGTTTGAGAGTAAATTTTGCTGTATTGACCCAACAAATCAAGCTCACCTAGCGCCGCCAATACTCCACACACCAGCTCAACACCCAACACCCCCCCCCCCCCCCCCCCCCCCCCCCCACCCCACACACACACACACACACACACACACACACACACACACATCCCTCTCCCCAAAGCATTTGTGCCCTTCCCCAGTGAGGAGTGTATGATGGCTACCCCCCTTATGGGTCACCTGCATTTCCTTCAGGCCATTTAAAACAATGTCATTTATAGGCCCGGTGTTGTCCAGTAAGCCGATCACACATACATACACACAGCATTAAGTGCAGCAATGAAAAGAGGAGATGAAGAGGCCATACACATATAAATAAACACTTGGGCCTCCCTCATCCACACCGAAGCCTGTGCGTTCGCAGATCGAGTCCAATTAATGACAAAATACTGACCATCTGGGCCCATATTTAACAAGCTTCTTAGAATTACTACTAGAACCCTACGAAGAGTCGACTTTGGTAAAAAAAAAAAAAAAAAAATACATGCCCTGTTCTGTAGACATCCTAAAGCATTTCAGATGTTTCCCTGAATCCAGATGATAGAAGGATCCAAACTGACGTCTCCTGATTTATGGTATGAAGTCACATTTTGCAATGATTTCTGAACATCCGCAATCACTTTGTTTCTGTCAACCACTGGAACTAAAAAAATGGGCAAAGTCATTCTTGTCATTCTTGTCAGTGATGCGTATTTGGTTTGGTAAACCTAACGTAAACAAGCCAGTGCGCCAATTTGTGTCACTAAATTTAATAAAAACTAGTAAAACATTGTTCACTGAAGAAAAAAAATGTACCCATTTTGTGGTAAAAGCTAAAAGTTCAGCTCAGTGTCTCCAGGCACAAACAGAGGGCGAATCCAAACAGACAAAAAACAAACTCTCCTCTGCACCGGACACTTAACACCCCTCCTCCCTCTAGACCTAGGCCATCTCCTACCTCAGGTAAATAGCCAAGGGTGGACAATGTGACTGCTGCCAAAGAGGCAGTTTATCACAACTTTATGGAAGGGGGTGAAAAATGTGTATTTCCTGTTTTATTTTTTTTGCACCAGAAGTAAAACAAAACTAATTTGACAATTACAGATTTTGGAGCAACATCAAAAAATCTGTCGACCTTAACAAAGTCATCAATTGTGCAGTTGTGCTTTCTAATCATTGTTCAAAACAATGGAAAAAAAGAAACACATGGTGTTTATTAAAGTGGTATCAACGGGAAACAAGGCTATGCACACTTAAATACGGGGTTACATAACCTGGGCCACGTGCATTTAAAGACAGAGCTGTGATACGTTTGTGGATGCGCCGTGCTGCAGACATGCCTGGTGTGAACACACACATGCGAACACACACTTCTGTTACCGCACCGCCTTGGGGGCTTACACACTGACACCTACATGGCAATTCCATAGCACTGTACCCATACAGCACAAAACCCCACACATCCACTGACATGTTTACACGGTTGCAAATGATTAGTCACGGTTGCTGTGTTAAGACTTGCGATGCGTTTTGGCACCGAAGTGAAGTAAAAAGGGAGGAGAAGCAGGGAGCGCGGTCACCGCTGCGCTGTGCCAGCCGAGTCTGTGGATGCCCGCAGGTCTTTTGGCATTTAAGTGCCCCGCTGCTGGCCGCCCGCCTGTGGAGCTGGTAGTGGTAGGGGTGGGAGAGTTTTACCGTTTGGCAAATTAAAATGTTAAGAAGATTTTGTGACCCATCATGCACCTCTTCTAGTCATTCCCCTGCAGACAGCAGACTGTTGCAAACATTTAAAAACCCCATCACACACACACACACACACACACACACACACACTTCAGATGACAGGTACTTAACTGTGTATGTCAGCACCCCTAGATGCTAAGCTGACAGGTTAATGCGTGCGTGTTTGTGGGTGGGTGGGTGGGTGGTAAGGAAATTGTTCTGTACGTGGGTGAGTTAAGGGGGTGGCAGAGGGGGGGGCAGAGAGTTTGTTGGAGTCATCTACGGAGGGTGGGGCGTCCTTACAGACGCTGCCTAGTGTGTGTGTGATGTCACAGGGAAAGCAGTTAAAGTCCTGATGCTCCCTTTCGACCCACTTGATGAAGAATCTGTCTCCGGGGCAAATTGCACCATATCCCATTAGGCTCCCCAGCACATTACCGCTCTGACTCAAAGGGAGGAAAAAAAGGAAAAGGGGGCCGGTGATGTGATGGTGCAAACACATCCACCCAATCCCTACACCACCACACACACACACACACACACACACACACACAGAAGTCGGGGAGACTGATTCAGTGGGAAATGTATTAAAACGCATGCCGGTAAATTAACACGTGACGGGTAATGGAAAGGTGTGCCGTCGGCGCAAGAAATCAATTTATTCCATAAGCAGATTGCGTCACTCGCCTGTGATGCAAGTGTTGGCATTACGAAAGCAAATTAGATAGCCATTTTATAACGCCTACTCTGTACCGGGGACCAGGGCTGCATTACCTCTCTATGCCAAGCACTCCCTGTTGGTGCATTTTATTCCCAATTAAGTCGGCTATATTAAACACATTTGCCTCGACAATAAAAAAAAAAGTAATAAAATAAGAAATCTCTGGCCAACAGGCTTAAAAAAACAAACATGTACCGCTATATCTTTAGAACACAGATGTTTGGTTGAAAAACCTACACACCACACAGGTTGGAACTGAACTAATTACTGGCTAATTTTAGCTAATTCTGCAGTGCAATAACTGGCCTCATCTGTTCAATTTAGGTTTTAAGTGGGTTTAAATTAGCTTCCCTAGATGTACACTCCACATGCATGGCCACGTTTGACCACACATATTAACTACTTCTGACAAGCCAATCTGTTGAAATGATAACCATTTTTAGCATCCTTCTCTACTTCAGTTTCCCTTTTTTATTCTGTCTCTTTACACCAGTGTGTGTTAGTGTGTGTTGGGGGTTGGGGGTGTTACTGGTACACTTTACATGAAACCACACCCCAGCTGGATATTTTACACTCTTGCAGTCCTGATGAGTCTAAAAAGCCTTACGGGTGAGAGCTACAGCAGTGGACTCTGGCTGAGCTCTCCCTAAGTAAGGGAGTGTGAGTGTGTGTGTGTGTGTGTGTGTGTGTGTGGTTGGAGGGGGGGGGGGCAGGGCTCAAGGAGGCACTGGCAACAGTAGCAACATCAGCAGCATCAGAAGCTCCAGCTGAAGGCTGAAGTCATTTGCAGCTAAATGTCAAGTGTTTTTCTGTGGACCAACAGCCGTCCGGCCGTGTGGGCGTGCGGCTCATTTCCTGTTCCTTGTGATTAGGACTCGTGGGGGGGGCTACTGTACGTCTTGTCACACACAGAAATTAGCGGAGGTGCACTGGGTCAATAGGAAAAAGATGTGTGCATGTTTTAGTGAGTGAGTGAGTGAATGAGTGTGTGTGTGAAAGAGTGAGAGAGAGTGAGTGCATGTGTGTTGGGGGTGGCTGTGATGAGGACTGGGGGTGGGGGTGATGGTTTCAATGACTGGAGGGGGGGTGAGGGGAGAGCGGCAGAGCTTGAGTCATGCGGGCTACGCCCCCACAGAGACGGTGGCTTGGGGGATGAGGTGGGGGATGACGTGGCTGTGCAGGCGAAAGGCGGTGAAATCGTGATTATTCAATTTGGATCCGGGCACTAATTACAATTTCAATATGTGTTGCAGACTAGCTGGCAAGAAATCTTTTGAGGGGTGTCAAACGCAATGAATCATGAATCACTCTGGCTGACTTGCCCAGATTTTCTTAAGCTTAGTAATTATTGCTGGCACCAGGCTCCTGTTGTTGTTGTTGTTGGGGGGGGGGGGGGGGGGGGGTTGGTTGGTTGACAATGTATTATAAATTGGACATATGATGATGCTTTTCTCTCACACTCTCACTCTAGACCTCCCTTTCTCCCCTCAAAAACACACACACACACACACACACACACAGATAAACAGACACAAACGCACATGCGCAAACACACACACACACACACAAAGCCACAGACACAACACAAACACACCCCTGGTGTCTGCTTCTGCATTTAACCGGCACATGGCACCGAGACGCAGCAAAATCTCCTCATCCCTTGAGCAACCTGGAACCTTTCAGTACATGGCCCAGAGGCAACACAAAAACTAAGCCCCTACTATTTTTACTCCAGTGTGTTCGGCAGCACAGAGGAGCCTCGGTGCTAACACACACACACACACACACACACACACACACACACACACACACACACACACACACACACACACACACACACACACACACACACACACAAACAGAGGTAGAAAACATAAGCCTCTGAAAATATCTTGTTGGTGCTGCGACTGGATGCTGGCGAATGGGGCAGCTTCTCCAGAAAACTGGCACCTGTTCACCTAGCCCCATCCCCTCCTCCACCCCCACCCCCACCCCCTGGTGCCATTAAGGGAGGCGGTGGGTGAAACCAACTAATCAGAGAAAGGAATGAGGCAGCAGTGACATGTGCCCTGACCGGGGAGCCCCTGGGGCATTATGCCTGCCTGGCTACCACTGACTGTGCCAGACCTTCTTCAGGGGCCAGCAGGGTATATTCAGCCCATACCTGATTTATATTTCCAATCCCCCTACTCCCCAAAACAATTCGAAAAACATTTCTCCGGTTTTCTGTTAACACACACACGGACGGCCTAAATAATACATTTTTTAAAAATATATTTTTTGGCACAATCTCTTCTCTCATTGCACATAAAGAGCAGGCTGGTAAGAGAAACACATGCTCCGAGGCTTTTGTATGAGGGGCGGGCGGGGAGCAGATGAGAATTGGGGGGGTGGAGTGGATGGGGGTGTGGGTGTGGGGGGAGGATGAGAATGGGAGCTGGCTCCTGCTTATCCATGGCTGTTCGATTGTAGCGCAAATTAAAATGGCTTCGCTTCCAGCTAAAGAATCTGAGCCATGTTTAAATGGGACATGGAAATGGTGGGTGTGAGTGTGAGCCCGTAGCCGTGTAAAAGGCCATCCTTCTCCATTCTCCCCTCGTTCTCCCTCCCTCCTTCCTTTGCTCTTTTTTTTCTCCCCCCCCCCCCTACATGAAAATCTGCATCTTTAAACCAGTAAAAATGGCTCTACACTGGGGAAAACAAATAGGTCAAAGATGAGAAGTTCATCTGAGGGACGGTGGCTTTTTCCTCCGCCCCACCCCACCCCTCCCCGGTCTATCCCACACTGGGATATATTCAGCGGAAAAGACTGAGTGCTGCTGTGACCTGCTTAGCTATAATGCCGGCTTTGTGATGGTCAACAAAAATATGCTTTTAGATCCCCCCCTTTAGATCCACATGTCACCGGGGAGCGCTTTGACTTTGGGTGCAATATTAAGGGTGGGGAGCTGGGGTTTCTCTGCAGTCAAGATATACACAAGTGATGAAAAATCTCAGTTCTCATAAAAAAGAGGGGGGGAGTAGGGGGTAGGCTTCCTGGCAGAAGCTATACTGACACTATGCACACACACATTCAAATGCAAAGCACATAGTGCGCCTCAATTGTGTTCATTTTTCTAGCTGTTGGAAACTGCATTAATGTTGAAGATGTCTGGAAAATCAATACATTTAAAAACCCTCAATCCACTGTTAAACGGCCATCCATTTCCAGCAAGCCCCTGGGAATGAGGGCCTAGGCTGGATATCATGCGAGGTGGCAGCCACTCCTCCTGCATGCCCGCAGACACACACACACACACACCAGACACACACCACACACACACCACACACACACCACACACACACACACACACACACACACACACACACACACACACACACACACCAGGCACACACACACACACACACACACACCAGGCACACACACGAGACACACACACACAGACCAGGCACACACCAGACACACAAGCCCCCTTCCTGCCACCGTTGCCCGTGTGTGCTGAGGAGCCCGTGTGAACGTCCCCATCTGGGCTGTAATCCCCGCCACAGGCGCCCGAACACGGCGGTATCAGGTGGGCCCCTCTGATTCGAGCAGGTCTTGCGCCTCGCCTTGCCAACTGCCTGTTGTTCATCCGGGCGTAATAAAGTGTTAATTGCACACAGCTCTGTTGTTTCGTTAACAATTACGAGTTGGGTGTAACAGGTTCTATTGTAAACGTAATGCTTGCCAGGAGGGAAGGGTTCTTTCCACAGCCGCGTTCGCCGACTCCTTTGGGACATTGTTTTGCCTGGTTCCTCCATGGTAATTATTAAACGCTGATCCTTTAATGATCTGAGACGGCGTCTCTGAGCCAAACACGAGCGGATTTGTTATCTGCTCAGATTATCATAATCTCACCCTCTGCAAAGACAAACCGTCAATAACCCCCCACCCACCCACCCACCCACCCCTTCCGCTCTTCCCTCTCACACATACGTTCACCCCCATGTAAAGCTGATAATTCGAGAGAAAGCTGTGGTGATGGATTTCATTCGTGGATTAAACACCATGCATGTTTTACTTAAACCTACTGATTGGATTGAGAGGCCTGAAGGCCCGCCTCACAACCCCCCCCCCCCCCCCCCCCCCCCCCCCCCCCCCCCCCCCCCCCCCCCATCACTCAGTCTCTGCCACGTCGTGCAGAGTGGAACGACCGAGAGTGGGGGGGACTTATCAGAGGACACTTTCTGCCACAGCTGGCACTTACAAACCCAGCGAGACTTTCTCTTAACAAGCCCCCTTACTGCACCCCCACCCCCACCCCCACCCCCGGCCCCCCAGCGAGACCTTGCTTAACGAGCCCCCCCACATAACCCTAGAACAGTCCCCCTACCTCTCCACTTTGATTTTCGCACTAACCCCTCCGCGCTCCCCGGCACGAAGGACGCCCCCCTCGCCCCCCTCTTGTGTCCCAGCAGCCCACCGGTGGCACTCACACAGGGGCTGGCGTGGGCCCAGCGGTGGGGGGGGCGAGGTCATTTGGAAATGTCAGCGGATGACGCCTCGGTGCCAAGCACTGCAGCGGGCAGATTTGAAGACAACTAATGAGGACGGCTAATGTTTCTGTCAGCTGCTTGGCGGCCCGTGAGTGAGTGAATGAGCGATTTTGTGTCTGCTGGTGTGTGTGTGTGTGTGAAGGAGGGAGGGAGAATGTGTGTGTCTGTTTCTCGCTCACACACACACACAGTCTGAAGTTTTGTGTGAGCAAGAAAGGGTGTGTGTAGATGGAGTTGAAGGAGAGAAAATGTGAGTGTGTATGTGCACCAAGGATTTAAAAGCCTGACTGATTCCACATGAGAGGCTTGTCTATTAGGAAAATTAAAATGGCTAGGGAGATGTGAAAAGGCCATTTTATTGGTCTGTATAAACTATATATGTGTGTGTGTGTGTGTATTATGTGTGTAAGCGTGCCTGTGTGTGTGCTTTAGTGCAGACAACAACAAAAAATTAGTAGGGCAAAAGCAGCTTCCCTGTGCAGTATGTCAATAAGAAATAGGATATCCAACTGTTGAGACAATGAATGTATTTCCCCCGGGACAGCCTTTAACCTTGGCTATAGCGAAGCTTTGCTCGTCTGGGCAGAGAAGGTAAAAGGAAGAGGGCTCTCGCAGGTGGGGTTGGGGTTGGGGAGGGGGGGGGGGGGCAGGCTTAAAATTTGATTCACGGCTGTGACCATCCATACAAATGTAGTGTTTGGCCAGACTAGTGTGGGTTTTTTTTTTCTTTTCTTTTTTCCCTCACTGCCTCCCTGCATTCGCCAGAGGCACAGCTATAAAAGTCCCAGGTTTGTTGAGTCAGTCAGTACCCTCCTGACGCGTCACAAAAAAATATATATGATCTATAAGTTAATATGTGTAAGGGGTTATACGGCACACTTCCGTGGATCAAGTGGCTGCGTCAGGAACTATTTTTATTTACTATTCCGACGGTGCGCATGCATATTCTGGGTCTTTAATAGGTGCCAGAAGACGTAAACACCCACAACAAATACACACAAAACCCCCAACAAACACACACAAATAATACACTCACACTTACACACACACACACACAAATCGGGTAGTAGCCAAAAATGCAGAAACACATACTGTGGGGCCATACTGAGATGTTTAGTCAGAATCTGGCTGGCGTAAGTGCCATTTACCTCGATGAGCTTGTTGGCGTGCTCGCGGAAGACTTGGGCGTACTCCTTCACTTCCTTCTCGTTGCCGTTCTTGGCCGCCTCGATGAGGACCAGGAGTGGCACGTTGGTCTCCAGGAAGGAGTCGGACACGTGGTCCATGACGGCCTTCCTCAGCTGCAGGGAAGGGGGGGGCAGACAGAGAGGAGAGAGAGTGAAACTCTCAGATTGAGACGCTGACTAAAGCAGCCTTACAAAAAAAATGTCACATTTGGTTTGTGGAGGTACTCCCGTTTCTCTTTTACTTCTACTTCATTCCTTCTCCCCCCTTACATGGTCCCCAAGTGGTGGAATGAGTTCCTAAATGTGCTGAAAGAGTTGAAGGTCCTAAATCAAATCATCTGTGATTCCCAATATACCTGATCCTGTAACTCGCCCCCTAAAACACTTTCCCTTCTAGTTCTTCCTCTAGTACACCATATTGCACTTGGGCTTAGCAAAAGTCGAGAGGGGATTCACAGCATTTACTGCCCTTCAAATGCACCTCCACTGATCTACAACTTGCATTTACTTCTGTTATGCCGAACTATGTATTAAGTCCTAATAATTAAGTAATAGTATACTATTAAGTAGTAAGACTTTGATGATTGCATATAGTATACTATTAAATAGCAAGACTTTGATGACTGCTGTCCAAATTGCTGCCCAAATTAGTTCTTTTGGTTTTAATAGTAAAAACCATACTGGCAGGAGAGACAATGGCATTTGGGAGCCCACTGAAAGCCATCTGCATTGGTGCCAGCAATCTCGCTTTTAATGCACCCTTATAAATATCAACAGGCACGCTGTAATGGACAGCTCTATGAACTCCTGGAGAGCAGCAGAGGAGGCGGGGTGGAGGTGTGGGGAGAGCTGCTTGCCTTGCATGGCCTCTGAAAACAAAATACATTCTACACTAATGACAAATTTAAAATAAATAAATAAATAACTACATAAATCAATGGTGGATCTGTGTTGGGCATTATTAATAGGGAGAGAGATGTAAGGCAGACAGACAAACAGGAAGAGAGATGAGGGAGTGAGGATGGAGGGGGGGGGGGGGTAACAAGATGGAGTGGGTAGAATGGGAGAGAAAGAAAGAGGAGGACTGGTAAAAAAAAAGGGAAAGGGGGGGGGTAGGGGAGGGAGAGGGTGGTGAGAATGAAGGAAAGAAAATCTCAGTGATGGGGAAGAAGAATGAGGAGGAGGAAGAGGAGGAAGAAGAGGAAGAGAAGAGGAACAAACCTGTCTGCGCAGGTCACGGGTCTTCTTTGTCATCCTGTCGATGGCCGTGTTCAGGGCATCGCTCTTGTCCTTCCGACCAGCCTGAGGAGGAAACATAGCAGAAGGATTAGTGAGTGTGGGAGAGAGGGAGAGCAGCAGAGAGACAGACACACACACACACACACAGATAGCGAGAGAGAGAGAGAGAGAGCACGCAGAGTAGAGAGAGAGTGGCAGAGAGGGAGGATGGGAAGGCAGTGAAGGGGGGGGGGGGGGGCCCAGCTCAAATGTTTGCTCTTGTTACTGTCATGTCCTGGCGAGGGAGACAGGTGAAAGTCACCTGGGAATTTAGGAGAATGGATAAACACATTAGCTTGTCAAGGCACAGTTTAAATGTTTATGGAAAGGTGAAGAGGTGACCGTGCAAGCGAGGAAGAAAAAGGAAGAGCCCGAGAAAGGGAAGAGAGGGGGAGGAAGGAAAGGGAGGAAAAAAAAGCACCTCAGCTGGCATACATGACAGCAGGAGAAGACAGCGAGCCATGACCAATGTGTCAACAACATGAACACAGAGCCCAAGAGCTGGACTTTAGTGGGTCAAGCTGAGGACTGACTAACACAACTGGAGGGAACCTTACACACACACACACACACACACACACACACACACACACACACACACACACACACACCTGAGGAGAATCAAGAATATTTACCACCTACTGAAAAACAAAAATCTGGTGGGGGGAGGGTGGGGGGTTAGTAGTTATTTACTGTGTGAAAACATTTGGCTACATAGCCACAGATTTTTTTTTAAGTTTAAGTCACATTTACAACATTGGAAGAAAACATTAAAAATTAAGGAGCAGCAAATGGCTTTAAAAACACCCTAAAGTCAATACATGACCCATTTCTAATCCGCATTAAATTTCACTGCTAAACACAGACATGAATATCATTACAAGTAAGTCCTATATGTCTTATATGCTCATGTGTCTTATAAACAATACATACTTGCTGTAATGATATCTATGTCCATGTTTGCCAATGTAAGCAACACAATGGAGACCAATACCGAATAAGATTGAGAGGAAGAGATTTACCAAACACATGCTGGGATAGTAGTGGGTCAAAGTGTGGTCATGTCAGGGTTAACATGCCCTCTCTGGTGAGGGGACTGCAGTTAAAATGGCACTAGGCCTAGCCGAGAAAGAGAGAGAGAGATGGGGGATGGGGGCGTCACGGGGCACAGGCAGCTCCGTGGTGACGGCCAATGAAATATGGCAGAGGCACACAGCACCAGCCACTACTACATGCTTCCACGAGCCCATTCCACCTGCAGACGCCCTCCCCTTCCCTTCCCTTCCCTGCCCCTCCCCCTCCCACCCTCTCCCCTCCTCCGGCCAAAGAAGCCCATCGGGTGGTCCTCTGCTGGAGGCCAGGGGACGCCATCAGTCTTAATACCCGCCGTTTATTTATTTATTTTCTGGCCAGCTGGTAGCAAGCACTCACAGTGGCACACATCCATATACACCTTAAGACACACACACGCACACACACACACACACACACAAACTCATTCACCACGCTGCTGTAGTCACCTACAAACAAAAACTCTCTTGCGCGCACACACACACTTATCCACCACACTTATCCACCACACACACACACACACACACAAAGCCACATTCAGACACACACCTCCCTCCAGTCCACAATCCCCCCATCTGTAATGGCCACCTATTTCAGCTAACCATTTCTTCTACGGGGAAATTCATCTCCTTGGACAGGTCATTTCTTACCAAGTGGCATAAACCTGGGGAAACGTGAGCATGGAGTGTCTTGCAAATCAAAAGATAAGAGGACCCCAAAAAAAAGAAAAAGAAAATAAGACGGAGATAGAGGAGAAGAGGCGCTCTGAAGGGTTGAGATGATTGGGCTGCTCTTCAGTATTGATTTCACTGCAGGGCCAGTGGGCTTAATTGGTGACCCATTAGGCTTCTCACACGGCTTCACAGGGTGTTTTACCAACTGCTAGGGCATGATGAGCTAGAGGCGGAGACCCTTGGGAATATGCATCTCTCTCACACACACACACACACACACACACACACACACACACACACACACACACACACAATCACACACACGCACACACAATCACACACACGCACGTTTTTTCTCCAAACCCTCCATTTTCCTCTCTCTCGGTGATGGAAGTCCCTTTGGGAAAACAAGACTAGCCCAGCACTTTGGGTAGAAAAATGTGTCTACGCTAAATAAGGTGACCCGGAAAAACAACAGCAGAGGTCATTGCGTACGGGACCAAAATAACTGACTTGCAGATGGAAAGAAAGAAAGAAAAAAAAAGAAAATCCACGCAGAGCAACCTTGACACTTGCAAAATAAATGAGAACTTTAGTTTGACAAAACTAAATGAGGAGGAGTTTGTACAGGCATATGTCAGGCATGTATTCTATACTGTAAAACTGACTGAAAAGGCAAGGAGCGCAATATGGAAAGAAAGACAAAATATATGACATGTGATTCCACTGCCACCCTTGGGAGACCTTGTTTGTCGGTAAAAGACGAACACTTTCTGGATTGCACGGAAGCTACAAGCAGTAGCACAGTCTTCCGTGCTCTGACATACACTGTATGCTTTGAACTTCTTCTAGTGACCGAAAAGGCATGGTTGACTAAGCTCACGCTAAACAAAAATAGACCACCTCAAAACAAAAACAAAACGGGGGGGGGGGGGGGGGGGGGGGGTGACAACTGAGTAAACAAACAGATATAACCCTCCACACACACACAGACACTTGCACACAAACATACATACACACATACATGAGTGTGCACACAGAGACCAAGTGCCTCAATACTAATGCCAACTCTACCCATCTTGTATCATCCAGTCTTTAGTTCACTATTGAGTTGTCCTGTTTCAATGCTTCATTAAATCCTCTATTTAAGGGGAGAAGAGAAAGAGCAAGAGAGAGAGAAAAGAGAGAGGGGGGGGGGGAGAGAGAGAGAGAGAGAGACAGAGAGAGAGAGAGAGAGAAAGAGAGAGAGAGAGAGACATGGATGTGAAAGATGTGCATGCATGAGGGGGAGGTGAGGAGGAGAAAAGAGAAAAGAGACTGCTCCAGCCTCAAACACACAACCGTATAAAAGGCCACTGTGACGTCAGTCAGCTTGTGACGTGTAGAGTTTTGAACCTAGTTTAGCATGACGACTCTCTCCCAGCCATACGTCAAATTGTAAACACAGACAGCAAGCATGAAGGGAACAAAAAAAAAAAAAAAGACTGATAACTGCTTCACCACCACACAGATGGGACTTAAGGTAGTTTGACATTCTCAATTTTAAGAATGTGTTTTATTGCCATCCCCTGGTGTAATTTAAATGGTGAAGAGAAACAAAAAAATAAAAAAAACATAAGCAATATACTCATGCATCAAAACTGAAGCATACATATCTCTACAAATGGAAATTATGCATAACTCATTCCCCCCCTCTACCACTTCATTCCTTTCACCCTCAGTTAATTTCTGCTGCGACACATACACACACCGTAAGACAGAAAAGCCAGTGCCGAGAGATTTACTATGATGGTGAATTTTTGCTTCCAGTTGCCGCAACACGTTGGAGTTATCAATATTCCAATGGTGACGAATCCGGGAGAAAAGAAGGGGGGAGGGAGGAATCAAACGCACAGGCACTGTGAGCAAGTGTGCAAGGCGGAAAGCGAGAGGGAGAGGGGAAGAGGGAGGGGGAGAGAGAGAGAGAGAGAGAGGGAGAGAGAGAGAGAGAAAGAGAGGGAGAGAGAGAGAGAAAGTGAGCGAGCAAGCTAGATAGAGTGTGTGAGCGCGAGTGAGTATGTGTGCGAGCAAGCGAACAAGAGACAGAGAGCGGGAGAGAGAGCGAGAGGAAGAGAGCTAGAGAGAAAGAAAGAGTGAGAGAGAAAGAGCGAGCTAGGAGGGAGAGAGCGAGAGCGCGAGAGAGAGAGAGAAACCGCACTGATGATCGACGCCAGCCTGCCACCACTCTGTAGCAGTGAGTGGCTGCAACAAAAAGCACAGAATAACATCGCGGCTTTTTCTCCTCTGCTTCTCCCCCCTGCGTCTCTCTCTCTCTTCCTTTGCTGCCCAGAGCTCGGCAGACAAACGCACCTCAGCCTCGCTGCACCGGCGTCGCAAGTGGGGTCTCCGGCTACCATCAACAAGTTAGGGGTCTAAAGGACCCCCAACCATGCGAGAGGACCGCTTGATCTTCAATTAACCAATTGAGCTGACATCATTGCGGAGGAAAGGAAGACGGAGCAGGGAAGAAAAAAAAGGAGGGGGGGTTGCGAGGAGAAAATTGTTTTGCCGGGTTGCTTTGGATGCAAATCAACTTCAAATTTTAGGAGTCCTGGGGAGGTAGAAATGCTATCTTTTCTGAATCTGGGATTAGATAACAGGACGGAATAAAAGCTGGCAAAGCCGGACGACGGAGGAGAGGAGTAAAAAGGGAGAGGGGAGAAAAAAAAAAGAGGAGAGAGGAGGAAAAAAAAATAACATCAACATCCCAGGACATGGAATTGGTGATTTTGTTTCAATTGGTGAGGCTCGACAGCGATTCTTTCTTTCAGAAGAGCTCGACTCCTTTTGTGTTTACTCAAAGGGTCTTTTTCCCCTCGGATTCAAATTCCATCTGGCTGCTACAGGAGTCTGCGGAGAAAGAGAGTTGAATGCAGCCCCCGATGTGCACAAAAGAATGGGTAAGTTAGCTCTTTAATTCACCGTGTCTGGACCTGAATAGGAAATAAGAGTGAAATGGAGTGGGGATGAGGCTGCCTGGCAGTCCAGAAGCATCCGTTTAGTAAAAAATGAGGTCTTCTTATCTACCGTCATTTGTATGAGCAAAGTCATGATTCATAAAAACAGCTAAATTACTGCTATGTTATATATGCCGTATGAAAAAGAAATACTGTTGCTCTGAATAGTTTTTGAAAATGTGGCTTTTAAAATAATATCATTTGTCAAGGGCATTAAAGTAAGCAGAGGGTTAAGATTAGAAAAAAAGAAAAAAAAAACCTGAGGATCAAAGCGTATTCGGAAAACATGAGGTGAAAATAAGACAACATATCAACTGCAGAGGAGGATGTTTCAATTCATCCGTGACACAGCGTCAATGTGCGCATCAAACACTGATGAATACTAATCAGAAGCCCCTCTCCTGTCAAGGCACTTCCAAGTAAAAAAACACTGGAAAATGCGCACAGAAATGTTGGCTGGGTATCTTAAAATATGGGTACCGAGATGCAGTGGCAGAAGAGAATTATGGATATTCAAAAATAGTAATGAAAGAGGAAGGGAGAAGAAAAATGAGATGGGGGTGGGGGGGTGGGGGGGGTGCTGGTGATGTGGGTGAGGGGGGGTGGGCATGGGAAAAAAAAAAAACTGTTTTCATGCCTTAAGAT
This sequence comes from Setipinna tenuifilis, assembly GCA_030347295.1. Taxonomy (NCBI): domain Eukaryota; kingdom Metazoa; phylum Chordata; class Actinopteri; order Clupeiformes; family Engraulidae; genus Setipinna; species Setipinna tenuifilis. Next base: position 12,252,939 of record CM059288.1, on the reverse strand, counting down.
TAGATTTCCCTCCCTCCGGTTTATTTTTTTTCTCTCCCTTATCTTCAAACCCACCCAGGTTTCCATTCAAGGTGGCCATTGGTGGGACAAGCACCAGCGGCACTTTGTGTGATGAGCATGCTTCTGTGCCTGCCTCCCACATCATGCACAACCTGCCCTCAAAAATGCCGCTGTGAGGACCTGCAGTTTTACTGCGACACGCAGGGGCTTGTGACGCCCCCAGATGGCATCGACCGAGGGGCCCTGGGGCTCTCGCTCCGACACAACAGCATCGACGAGCTCAGCCCTGACCAGTTCTTCGGCTTCACCCAGCTCACCTGGCTCCACCTGGACCACAACCAAATAACCACTGTGCAGGAGGACGCATTCCAGGGGCTATACAAGCTGAAGGACCTCAACCTGAGCTCAAACCGGATCACCAAGCTGCCCAACACAACCTTCATTCACCTCATCAACCTGCAGATTCTGGACCTATCCTTTAACCAGATGACTGTTCTGGAGCCTGAGCTCTTCCATGGGCTACGTAAGCTGCAGATCCTTCACCTGCGCTCCAACTCCTTGCGGACCACGCCTGTGCGGGCCTTCTGGGACTGCAGGAGCCTGGAGTACCTTGGGCTCAGCAACAACCGGCTCCGCAGCCTGGCCCGGAATGGCTTCGCGGGGCTCATCAAGCTCCGAGAGCTGCACTTGGAACATAACCACCTGACCAAGATCAACCTGGCCCACTTTCCCCGCCTGGTGGCCCTGCAGTTCCTCTATCTGCAGTGGAACAAGATCAACAACTTAACGTGTACCATGGAGTGGTCCTGGTCCACCCTGGAGAAACTGGATCTTACCGGGAACGAGATCCGCACCCTGACCCCCGAGGTGTTTGAGACCCTGCCCAATCTGAAGATACTTCTACTGGATAACAACAAACTGTCCAGCATGGACACACAGACCCTGGATATGTGGAAGTCCCTGGGCACCATTGGATTGTCCAGCAACCTTTGGGAATGTACCAAAAGGATCTGCAACTTGGCCACTTGGCTCAGTACCTTTAAGGGCAGATGGGAACACTCCATTTTGTGCCACAGCCCGGAGTACGCACAGGGGGAGGAAATACTGGATGCTGTCTATGGATTTCAACTTTGTCAGAATTTCTCAGCACCAGTGATTCAGTCCAGCACGCCCACGGAGGCCCTGTTTCCCCAGGAGGTCACTAGCCCGCTGTATGGAAGTATGCAGACCCCCACGTTGGACTACTATGGAGAGGATTTGGGGAGTTTTACCATGGTCACAACCGGCATCGGCATCAGCACCACCACCGCCGCCGCCCCGACCCCGAGCATCGCCCTGTCCACCACCACCATGGTGGCCGGGGCAGCGGTCACCGAGGACTTCGTCGACATTGACAACACAGTGCTCACCCAGAGAGTCATCATTGGAACTATGGCCCTGTTGTTTTCCTTCTTCCTCATCATTTTTGTAGTGTACGTGTCGCGGAAGTGCTGCCCTCCGACGCTGCGGAGGATCCGCCACTGCTCCGCCATGCAGAACCGGAGACAGCTGAGGACCCAGCAGCGGCAGCCAATGGCGGACCTGGCCACCCAGGTGCCCTACAATGAGTACGAGCCGAGCCACGAGGAGGGCGCGCTCGTCATCATCAACGGCTATGGGCAGTGCAAGTGTCAGCAGCTGCCTTACAAAGAGTGTGAAGTATAAAACTCTTTATTTATTCCTGCAGTTCTATGGGTTTTTTGCCATTCTCAACCATTTCAAAAACGATACAGGGTTTGTTTTATGGATTTTTTTTGACCAGTTTCTATATGGAGAAAAAAAAAACATGCATAGTTTCTTTCTACTGGCTAGCTCTGAAGGAGGAGGAAAAAAATATATATTGACGAGTTGCTGGGGTGACTGAAGGTGGAATTGTGGTGAGTGAAGAGATGCTAAGAAATTTTCACACTTTTATTTTTGTAATGAGAATGCAAGGTCCTTACTGAGCTGGGGCAATCAATCTCCACCAAGGATGGTTAGATGGGGGAATTGACACTGTATTATTATCATAGTGTTTTGCAGCACAGTGGAAAGCAAAAGAAAATCCATAGCCAAATCGCCTGGAAACCTGAGGCTCAGATATCATGTGCAAAGATAACATATCCTTGGGAAGAAGAATAGTGAAATTTACATTTCCAAGACAAAAAAAAGAAAAAAGAGTGCTGTTGTGCTGTTATGTTGAATAGAAGTACAAATTTGATAAATGAAAAGGGTTTTTATGACACACAAGTAGATGACACTTATGAGATTCAGTCACGTGATCACTTTTGGGAAAGTTTAAATTGGATAATGACTATTGACATTTTTTTTAATTCACCTTTTTACAAATGACAGAGAGAAAATGTTATTTAAAAAAAAATGAACCACATGCATACAGAGAACCCAGTGTTGAACAAACAACAAACGCTGACAATTTGTCTTTACAAAGTGATCTGTATTTGCCGAGGAGAACACGTAGCCTAATAGCCTTCCTGTTTCTGGATTTGATTTCATTCAATAAACTCGATTCCCTCCTGCAAAATCTAAAAGCTTAGCACTGTGTGTTCAAAGGTTAATGCCCAATATGCCTCTGCCTAAGCTCTGCCAAAATGTCTGGATAGCTCCCTCAACTGTGACTTTAGCAGGGATATATTAAGTGTTCTGTGGAGACATTCATTTCCTTTTATAATTATGCATACCTACGATGAAGTGATTTGGGCTTCATTTCTTTTCGTGCCATCCCTGACATCTTCACTGTGATAATGCACTGCGGCTAAACTCCTTCTGGCATAAATTACTTATGGCAATCATTAAAAATCCGACGGAGACAGACGAAAACACCAGACTAAACAATTTTACAGCCAACAGTAAACGACCATGGGAAAGAGGACGAGAGGAAGGTGGGGAGGAGAGGAGAGGGGAGGATAGGGTAGGGTAGGGGGACAAAGGACGGGGGTACACAGAGAATATTACCACCCCACCCCACCCCACCCCCCCCAAAAAATAAATTCATTGCGAGCTTCATGCCACACTGCTTTAATGCAGCGCAGACTAATCGCACCTGACAACTTCAAGATTGAGCCAATTAAGGCCAGGCAGAAAGAACCTAATGTTCTGTCACCCAGCCCACTGCTCTAGCAAGATTTAGCCTGCTTGGCCATTGAACAGTCACCGTCGCACAGCAAGCCATCCTTTTCCCACTCCACCTACGAAACCCATTGGAAACTTGAGAGGGTATTTTTTTCAGAGGGCAACAAAAGACGAGAGGGGGAGAAAAAAAAAAGTCTCAATAAGAACTTAGAAATAAGAACAGAACCAGGACAGCGTGTGAGACAAGAGAGCATGATAGCAGCTAAGAGACGGAGAAAATAAGTGAGAAGAACAAGACGCAGTACAGGAGGGGCGGGCTACACGAAAAAAAGAGACAACTAGACAGAGAAAGAGATGGAACAACAGAGAGAGGTAGAGACGGGCGCTCCATGTCAGCTAGGCCGCTCAGGAGATTGGGAGCACCATTCCCCCGCTAGCTAATGCCAGAAAGAGACAGAGACGGGAAGAGTGAGACAGTCAGAGAGAGAGAGAGAGAGAGGACACGTGTGTGGATAAGAGAGAGAGGGGGAGAGGTAGAGTAAGAGACGGAGAGAGAGGAAGAGAGACAGAGAGAGGGAGACTGAGAGAGAAACAGAGAGAGGGAGACAGAGAGAGGTAGGGAGACAGAGAGAGAGGGAGAGAGCGGGAGAGGGAGAGAGCGAGAAAGAGAGGGAGAGAGAGAGAGAGACAGAGGGAGAGGGAGAGAGAGAGAGAGGGAGAGGGAGAGACAGGCTTGGTCAGTGGAGCATTTGTATGCAGCAGCGAGAGGATGTGCATTAGTATCCTCCAAAGAAGCGGCAGCACTGCAGCTCTTTGTGCTATTTGGAGGAAGGTGGCTGAAGGAGGAGGAGGAGATGGGGGGGTTGGAGCAGGACAAGGATGGAGGGGGGGATGTGGATGGACACTGAGGCTAAAGAGCCTGAGGCTAACCAGAGGGTAATGTCTTATCTCAGCCAATAAGCATCCCCTAAATCCAGGTAATGGTGATCCACAGGGCCAGGAATAACACACGGGAGAGGCAGGCACTGCATAACTAACCATGAATGACATGATCGCCAGGACGGAGGGCCGTGACCGAGTTTTCACCTTGCCAGCGTGGCAGGAAGCACCATTTCTTGACATCCTCGCCAACAAAATGTGGCACACAGTTTTGAGCAGCTGAATCGAAGGGTTAACAAAAAAAAAAAAAAAGAAAACAAGATGGCTGGTGGGACACACGGAGCATGCAGTTTCACAGGCACTGACAGGATATTTTTGGTAATCCTACTGAAAGAGGTTTTTTTTTTTTTTTTTTGGTGGGTTGTTTTTTTTTTTCTTTTTTAAAAAAAGCTTTACTACAAAACAGGAACAGGGAGCAGATCGTTATTGGCTAGAGAGACTGTTTGGCAGTGCAAGCAGAGTGGCTGGGATTTAAGCGAGGGATGGTAGCCCCTAGGGGGTGCTGTAAAGAGCCATCTGTGCGGTGGAATGGCGGTCTTTGCAGTGTGTGTGCGTGTGTGTGTGTGTGTGTGTGTGTTGGCTCAACCCAAAACACCCAAGACACAGTCAACATCGAGCCCTCTCTGAGGCCTTTGCGGCCAGACACTTTTCAACAGCCGAGCCGAGCTGACAAAATGGGCTTATGTGCCGATTCGACAATGGGAATCGAATTAAACAATGCATCAACATTGTACAAGACAAATCTAGTGGGCGGCAGGCCAGGGCTAAATATCTCTACCAGCAGAGAGTTTTGGCATTGAAAAAAAGAGGAATTTTAGGGTCCTTTCACACAGAATAATACCCAATTTCACTGTCAGTGTGGTGTTTGGAAATGATAAAGAACTTGCTCATGTTTACAAACCCATTATTTATTTTGTTTGGTTTGGTTTTCTTTTTTGATCCAGAAGTGATCTGTAGCCCTCCAAAATTGTCTTGCATGATCCAAGAAGGACTGGGAGCTGTTTACCCACTATTTGTTATCGCCATCCAGCAATTTAAGACGGAAAGGCCTAATTTCCTGGTATGATAGATATAGAGAAGAGCGTGGGGGGGTGAGAACAACTTTTTTTTTTTTTCAGCAAATAGAGAGCTCTCTTGGCAACTGCTGACATCTCACTGTTGAACAATCAGCTTGTAAAGTGATTGAAAACACAAATTTGTAGAGACATGCATCCATTTGCACTCCTGCTCTTGTAAAATGTTATTTTTGTTTTGTTTTTTAATTAATTTTTTGTCATATGCTGAAAACCCTGCTCCCCACTCTGCCTAGACCTAAAAACACAGCCCCCCTCCCCCAGAACCTCTTTGTGCAAACTGAATGCTACTCACCCCTTTTCCTTTTGTATTGTATTATGTACAATTTCATATCTGTATAGTGGATAAAGATGTGGCCAACTGAAAAAAAATCTTTTTTTCCTCAAGACATATATTTTTAAATAAAAATGTTACAATTTATTCCTGTTTTTTGGGGGTCTGGTTTTACAAAAGGTTTCAAATCACAAGAATGTGTGTTGTTCATCTAAGCTCATTCATGGATAGCAGGTTCCTCGATTTCAATCCCTCCTTCACCAACTGAGCTGATCTTAACTTCCTAGATTGGCAAGCCCTTTGATATAAAAAAGATGTAAATAGAAAAGCACACAAAGTCAGAGAGGATTTAAAGATCAAGATCTACACCAAAGTGACACCATTTTTATCACGCTGTCCAGCTTAACACTGGTGAGACTAGATTTTATGAAATGGATATGCGGAGGGGGGAAAAAAGTAAATAGGTTTTGGTATCATTCCAACCTTGGCACTTTTTTTTTTGCCCTACTAAACCAAGATTAGGGGACGCCTGAATAACTCCCATCAAATGCTGGGACATCTCCAAGAGTCCCCTCTTTAGCCTTAGGCAGGGCAGTGCTCAAATCATGCTTCTGGAACTCTGATAAACACACTGTGATTGACATGGGTAGGAAATGATTATCTAGACCAGTGGCTCATGATTCCAACGAAATAGAAACGGCAAGAATTACCCCAGAGTTTGGCCAGAGGGCTACATGCGCTGAAGACCCCCACCACCATCATCCTCCTCCTTGCTTTTTTGTCTAGTTTTCTACAGCCTGTTTTGATAAAGGATGTGCAAGGCAGGTTTTATGGTCTCATTTTTTGGAGGCTCCATCCCTAAAAGGCCCTTAAACGTACCTAGCATGGCTGCTGTTGGACATTTTCTAAAGTAAAAAGACACACTGCCGAGAACAGCAGCCTGTACCAGCAGGGTGATATAATATGAAGTGCACTACAGTTTAGTTAGTGAAACGGAAGGTGGGGTGAGGGGCAATTTCTCTAGTTTGCCTCCCTCCCTTCTTCAACGTCCTCTTTTTCCTGGCTTACCCAGAAGGCTGTGCAACCAAGTGAATCGAATGACATCATATATCTTAAGGTGCAGCAGCGTCATTAATAAAGCCACAGTGAACTCACTCAGTCTCAAGACGAACTCTACCAGCCACACTGTCCTCTTTCGACTTCTTAGACGACTTTTTATAAAAAAGAGAGAGAAAATAAGAGAGGTACTGCACACTGGATTGTGATCCACTGTGTAGTGCTGTCAAACTGTGAACTGTGCTTTCAAAACTTGTGGTCATCAATATCAATCATTTCCAGGGCCATCAATACATGGCACAGTAGTTCACACAGACCAGATGACAAGCTGCTAGCCCGTCTGCATTGCTAAGGAGCAGGCTTTTTTTTTTTTAACCCATCACTCGGGGCAGGCACGAGATGTGAAGAGGGCCAATGATTGGCTCACGATGCTGTCTGTCAGTGGCCATCAGCAGGACAGGGTAACAGCTGCTGTGCCCATGGGGATTTCTCATGAGATGGAGAGAAGGAGGGAGGGAGAGGGAGAAACGGATAGAGAAAGGGAGCTGGGGCGGAGAATGGGGGATAGAGACAAGATATGATGAGTAAAAGGGAGAAAGTATGGAAAGAGAAAATGCAGGGAGAGGGGGAGGATAGTAAGTGAGTGAATGACAGAGTATGGAAGAGAGAAAGCAAGGCAGGGAGAGCGAGAGAAAGAGCGCTTTAAAGGAATTAAGTCATCTGGTCAAAGTATGGACGCACATGGTTACAGTGGTCAAAGGCATGTATTTGCTTCCTCGAGCAGTTTCACTGGGACCTAAACTTTTAAACAAGGCTTGCCTAAAACTACTGCATTTCACACTGAGGTTCTGAGGTATTTAGTAATTACTTCAAATAATGAAAATGCATGTCAACCTGAAACTGTAAAGTTTCCATTAGGTTTCCACAACTATGACCATTCCAGGCCAAACTGCAGTCCATCAGTTGGACTGTACACCTGGACTGGGTGACAGTAGGGTCTTTTATGTCAATGGAATTTTCACATAGTTCTAAAAATCGATTTGGAACATACGGTCAACTTGGCTTGTCCTTGCTGCATGAGAAATGGGAAAGGTTGCAAATCTTCATACTCGGTCATAGGGACCTTCCTATCTCCTTGATTAGAGTAGGGCCTTAATTCGGTTCAGGATAAGGGGATAGGGCATAGGAACTGCAAGGGACATTACTGTACATTGACTGCCCAAATTCACACCTTAGGGTAGCAACCAACTTTTTAAACAAAGAACTAAGTAAAGTACTTATCAAGACTGTGTCCAGGTTGCGAACTGAAATACCAATGCTCTTTTGTTGAAAGGTACTAGTCTCCTTTGTCTGTAGTGCTGCATTCTTTTCTAAGACTCAACATTGTGAAGTACAGCCAACTGTTTCACCTCTTAGCATTTCTACTTACTCTTTCAAACGCATACTTTATAAGACTACATTCAGGTCCCATCGTGAATCCCAATGAAATACATAGTCCTGATCAGAGTGTTCTTATAATTTTCAAAGTCAGCTAGTTCTGTTCAGACATTGGATCTGATACCATTCTGTTGATGTTCTACATATACTTGGCCTACATTACTTGACCACTCTCACAGATGTGGCAAACACAAAGAGTACAAAAACAAAAGCCTCAACTTGTCAGGTAGTTGTCAGAGGGAGATCCATAGCAGCTACTTCCTGTAAATTATTTAAGATAACGGTTTGGTCTGAAAATGCTAAAATACAAAGCATTCTCTCCTGAACAAAAATAGAGCAACTTGAACGCCATCAGATAATGTTGAGATCCTTTGCATATTCATTGCTTTTCCTGACCCCGGGGTTGTGAATTCCTGGAAGGGCCCCCTGGGCAAATGCACTGAGGCCAAAATAAGCTATTAGCTCAAAAGGCCTGAATTTAATTTTGTGCTGGCCCTGTGTGTCAGAGTTGGTGCCTTTTGATCGAAACGGAAATGGACAAGATAAGGGCCATGGCATAAGAGCTCTAATATAAGCATCATCAGATTTTGCCATTTTCAGAAGGTCTACTGGTCACCATCCAATTACACTTCTCTGTCTGACCAGTCTTCAAAGTGATCTCGTATCAGGGACGCATTCTGCAGGACCAAAGTAATAGTTTTTTGTGCCTAGTCATTCTGGTCCGAGAGATTAATCCTCTGCCTTTGTTTACCCCAAAAAGACGAGCCTGCTTGGCGGTCGATTTTTTTATTTATTTCCCTTTAAAAGAGGCTGGCCAGGAGCTGAGGTTGAGGAACACCGAGTGAAAGAGATGCCTTCCTTTACAAACAGCCTCTCAGCAACCTGTGCACAGAAGACCGTCTCAGAGCTTTTACAAGGGAAGGCGCGGATGAAGGGGATCACAGAGTCTGTGTGTGTGTGTGTGTGTGTGTGTGTTTGAATGGTGTAGGGATTGGGAGGGAGGGAGGGAGAGAGAGAGAGAGGTGAAGAGAGGGAGGCGTGCGTGTGTGTGTGTGTGTGTGTGTGTGTGTGTGTGTGTGGTGGGGGGTTGGATTACCCTTTATTCTCTCTGATCAAAGTGGCTACCAAACAAGACGTGATGGCTGGAGTTGCAATGCAGCTTTGCCAACAAATGACAACGCATTCAAGTCCTTTGCAGCATACTCTCAATAACAACAAAACCAAACAAGATTGGGCCTGGTAAAAAAAACAAAAATGTTGTTTACAAGAAATTACACACATGCCAGATAAAAATGCACCCCCACCACCCCGAGGCAAATTAGAGAAGCAAAAACATTAAAATGGAGTGAAAAGGAAAAGTGTAAATATGGTTCATGTAGCACAAAATCAAGTCAATATTTTACTGGCTGCCCTAACTGTAGCAGAGCTCTGCATAAATCCTTGCATAATACAACACTTAATATAAGTGCATGTCTATACCATGACGCTATTAAAATTTCATCAGCACCCCTTCGCTTTTCTGCAAGAGAATATAACACCATTAATCAATGTGGTATCATTCACTGATGGCTAAGTAGCCATGAATATATATTAATTCATAGGAGTTCACTTTGATTTTACTTTCCTGCTGGGGCGTAAGGTGATGCAAAAGCAGAGCTCCAATAAAATGAGGACTCTTCATCTTTTTCCATCACCTCATTTACACCATCATCTGTGGCAATCACGCAATAGTTTTGCAACGTGAAAGCAGGAACTGCATTTTTATATGCTAAATCAATTGTTATTCATCGGGAAAAGCGCCCGCTCCCTCTGAGCAAGGTAACAGACAAAGAGCACGGCAATGGGGTGGGGTGGGGGTGGAGGAGGTCTCAAAGGACAAAAATCCTTGTTCTGTTTTTCACATTTCTTTTTTTAAATTATTTAAATACTATGACATGACAAAATGCTCCATTTATTTCACTCACAGTTGCCAAGGAAACAGCATTAAACCAAACCACTTCCATGGTTATTAACTCTTTTGGGTTATTGTTCAATAACCTTCATTTTCGCACAACTGTCCTTAAATATGTGCCATTATTCCCCTGTATTGATGGATCCCTTCCAGTCATTTCATCTGCACATTCAATCAATACCAGTTATCACAATTTTTCCCCAAAGACACTCCAAGTTAATTTAATACATGCAAGGACGAAAGGTTCTCAATTGGCCACAGCTGCACCAAGGAGAGGGGAAAAAACACACACACACACACACACACACACACACACACACACACACTCACAGGCAAAACAGACCACGCACAGGTGGCTGTCAACTCCGTTACCTTCTGTGATTTGTAAATCTGTGAGGAGCGATTCTCTTCCAAGCCATGGTCGGTTACATCAATACCTAATTGGCTGGCTATTCTCAGACACACACCACCAGGCACACATCATGCACGCACTACCTGACCACTACAACATATTAAAAAGGTCCATCGGCCCACGTCAGAATTACTCCATCCATAATTGCATCAGGTTTGCGTGCCTTTCCAAAAACAGTCCAAAACACCAACGTGGCAGTTAGAATTTCTGCAGGGAAAAAATACAGCCGCAAGACTGTACCTTCAAACCCTAAAATGCTGAACACTTCATGTTCGGAGAGTAGAATTAAGAGGTGGGGTACGGGGGGCATGGGGAAGAGGAGGAGGACCTTCACACAGGCATTTCACGAAAGCAATCAGATTTATCGTAGGAACAATTTACAAGGAGATCTTGACCGAGCGGGTAATAAGGGGGCCGAGAATGGGGCGGGGGCATAAATCTGGCCCCTCGGCATGCACACTCCAGCACCTGAGTGAGCCGTGTCCATCTGCACTGGCTCACGTCCTGTGCCAGGCGGGGCACGGAGCCTGACACTCGGGCCATAAAACAGCCGCTCCGAAGGAAAGGCAGGCAGGCAGGCAGGCAGTGAGGGAAGGGGAGAGGGAAGAGAAGGGAGGGAGGGAGGGAGTGGGAGAGGGGGGAGGGACTGGAGAGGGAGAGCGGTCCCGGGCCGAGAGTGTCCAAGAGCAGCAGCCTCCACTGCCTGAGTGGGTTCAAGGACTCTGGGGCGGTGTGTGCGCCTCAGGTACTCATTATGAGGGTTCCAATAAATCTAGAAAATGCTTACTAGGAAGGACATATTGATCTGGACTCTCATCAGCAAAATACCTCCCTAATGTATTTACTGCCTGGCGCATTTAAAGTGCGATTCCGCACCGGGGTTGTCGTTGGTGAATCCAAAAAGCACACCACAGGCCAGGCCTGACCAGGATCAATTAACCTATGCGGAAGACCTCCCAGGTGACACAAGACGCCATTGGTGTGCGTGGGAGATGGGAGAGGGAGAAACTGCACTTGGGGGTCCAAGCGGTGCCGCCTTGTGTGCAGCCATTTTTATATACCATGATTAGTTTTTTGTTTTTTTTTTCCCCCTTGGCCACCTGGAAAGCCATTCATAATGGAATTATGAGTCATATTACAACAGCCGTTGAGGGTAGAGCGCAAGTCTCAACTCAGCTTGTGAATTTAGCAAATAAGCACTTACATGGATCAGGACAAAAGTCACAGCCTCTCAACAGCCTCTGTAGCCAACACACATTTTTTTTCCTGTGTTTCTATTTCCTTTTTCAAAGCCTTGTACTGACCTCCCCCTGGAAAAAACGGCGGTTGGCAATCAATAATAAATGAACACGCACTGGACGGAACATAGCCAGCACATTTATGAGCATGACTATTTCAACAGCATGTGTCACTAAAAGAGTCTCGGAGTCGGCAACATAATGTACATGCCTGTGACCTTTCCCCAGTAATGCACCTTTCTGCTTAGAAACAGGGAAGGAGAAGTGGTAGTGCTGAGCTCCTGTTGAGCAGCGAGACTATGGGGCGGGGAGGTGGGAAACAGCTTTGTCGATGGATACCTGTGGATGCCAGACACCTTAGTAATCCACCCCTAAACTCTTCATTATTTTGTCTCTATAGGATAAAAAAAATAGGTGATGAAACTGTAGAAATATGTTTGGAAGTTGTGTGAATAAGTGTCTGCTATTGTCAATCATACCAGTGATCTTGAATTTGATACATAGTATAAATAAGTATTGTTTTGGAATGATAGATCTCTCAACCATAAACTGCCAAGACTCTGATCAATCATCACCTTAAAGCAGCACAATGTAGGCTTTGCTCGTGGGGTTCCCCTACAGTGGAGAAACGGTATTGTCTGTAGCAACTGTTGTAAAATTTGTATCTTATGCATTTGTTGATGCCGGCGGAATTCTATGCAGACAGGATTGATGTGCATTCAACTGCATGTCTATGCATTCAACCATGTCTGCTGAGGTAAACAAAACTAACAGGAAAAGTTACAAAAACTTCAAACACCGTTAGCCCGTGATTCTTCTATAATCGTTTTAAGAAGCTGGCAAGCAGGCTACCCTTACAGCTTTTTACACAAACAATGTTTTGAAATGAATTGAATGAGAAAAAAAATACAATTGCAATACACAAGAGTTGAACCTGAAGCTGCATAGTGCCATTGTAGATGAGTTGTTGTGCCATTAGTACAATTTTAAAAATATAGTTTGAAGGCAGAAAAACTACACAGTGTTGATTTAACCATCAAATGCCCTGTGGAAAACACTAATGTTACTGGTAAACGGTGCTTAATCATCTGGTTACCACTGGCCTTGTCCATATTGATAGGGAAGGACACAGAATAAGGTTGCTACCCAGTCTGGCAGATCTTGTCCGTCTTGTGGAAGCAATCCTTCCATGGTGTCGACTGTGCATCCCGGGGCTAGCACTGAGTGGGTAATAAACACTGCCTTATATCAGTCTTGATTTGAGCAACCCGGCGCAAGTCAAGACAGTAACAATCAAGCCCAAGGGCTGCCGCATGAATGCTGATGTTACAATCTGCCAGCGGGATCCTTATTCCCAAAATCATTCAGAGCGATCATTCACAAAAATGCAATAAATAGACCCACCAGGGGAGGTCAAGAGAATGCCCTTTTGATTTATGAAACTTGTTAAAAAAAATAAATCTCTGTCCTGGTAATTAATTGGAACAGAACAAGACTCTGACCCATGGCTACCTTGAAACAAAGTCTCACTTAAGTCAAACTAATAGTCTATGACGACAAACCCCACATTCACCCACCCCCCCCCCACCCTCCCTTTTCAACCTTTGGCTTAAAACCCTAGGCATCATGCAAAGCAACCCAGGCTGTGGTGTGATATTACTGCGGATGGTTCAATCAGTACTGGGGGCCGTGCTCTCGCCCAGTGCGACTCCACCCGTGTGATTGGAATTTGAATTACCCCATCCCTGACCTGATGCCCCGTCGAATTCCTCTGATGGTTATTATTCGCTGCTCTCCCACTGTAGCTTTCAGAAATGTTCAGCCATCTTACAAGAAAAGAAAAAGAGCCTATTTCTGTTAAACGGCAGGGGGAACTTCCTTCCAGAGGAGGGAATCAGATCCTGGCCAGTCAGTGTAAGAGAGGAGGGGGGGAAAAAAAAAAAAAAAAAAACACATCCACACACACCACTAAATACATGAACCAAGTGATCCTACACTGTTTTGACATCTCTTTTAACTACTTATTTCTGGCCAATTAAGTCAAATCTCTTTGACCTAGCCTGCTATTGTTATTTTTATTTTCAAATACACACACACACACACACACACACACACATGTGCACATACACACATTGATGAACTGAACAAGACAAGTATAAAAAACACTGGAAGACACCAACACAATGGGGGCGCAAACAGATGGGGGAAGGGATGGGCAGCAATCATGCAAGGATAAAGCTCGCACGACACTTGCGCACAAATAACTCTCGTGTCCTCACACGCTGTCGCACGCACAGCCTTGGTTGGGGACACAGACCTCCATCTGAACCCCGATTTGTAAAACTGGACCTTGAAACGCCGTGCTGGCATGTTCAAGGTAAACCATGGTGTCAGACGAATAATACAGGCTATTAAATTTTAATATGCCATTTGCAAAAACAATCCTATGAAGTCAACACTATTTAATGTCTAATAAAACAGGCTGGAAATAAGTCCTTTTAAATGGGAAGAGGGGCTGCGATTGAGCCTAGGCAGCTACATAACATGGTCTCGTCTCAGGGTTAATGGCTGTGAGATGGCAATGGTTCCTGTACACAGCCTTACACCAACTCCCCTGTTAAAAACACCCAGTATGACAAAACCTCTGAACAAGGAAAAAAGGCTGGCTAATAATTGCTTCACTTTCACTTTCTGACAGTATATCACACAAGGGAGCCAAAGGAAACAAGAATATTTCAGTTTTTTCCACCCAAAAAAAAAAAAAAAAAAAAAAAAAAAACATCTTCCCTAACAGCCTGGTGTCCTACAAAGAAAAAAAAAAACGAGAGAGAGAGAGAGACTATGCAAAGTCAAACTCGTCTCCTCCTTAAACAACCTCAACACTCAGTCTAGAGAGTTTCTTGGGGCATACTGGAGCCAATACCATTATCTATGACAGCATGATTTAACAGCCAGTACATGCAGAAACTTCCGACCTTGAGATGTACATTTTTCAGACGGAAAAACTGGGAGCCAAGAATTGGTATATCTGTAGAGCTTGATGGTGTACAGGAGGGCCCAATCAATGCCATCTCTACTGTAATTGTGATAGCTTGGCCAGATAAAAGATGAATCGATGTAACCACAGTAGCATTTGATGCCCCAGCAAGCTATTGATCCCAGTTTACAAACCATTCAAATGGGTTCTGCAATAATGTGGGGTCACACCTGGACACCTGTTTAGTCAAAAACCCTTGGTCCAACCAAAGAGAGATTTGATGCAGGTCGGTCAGTGATTGGTCAGTTATAGGCATAATTAGCCAATGATTTAATGGATCGGAGTTGAGGCCAAAGGACCGATAAGTACAAAAAAAAGTATGTGAAAATGAAATAATGCATCAGCCACCCCTAGCTTGATGTAGTGTGCTGCAAACTTAAAAGTTTTGTTGAAAACACACACAAAAAAACTTCCAGTAACCCAAGGCTGTTTACTGAAAGCAGACTTGGTAGACACTGGACAAACAAACACAAACCAACAGATTTCAGATCAACACAAAAGACTCCACCAGAGTAAACACATCTGACAGCATGCATCACTGTTAGCTTTTCATCTACACTAAAACAAACGTCTGTTTTATAAGGTTCAAAGGCAATTAATTTTAGGCTGACCTCGTTTATTTGGAATGAGTCCATTAATTCCCTTTCCCTAGATATTTATTAAATGCAATTACAAAACGTTTCAACTAAGGTATGCTGTGAATTCCCAAGGCGTTTCTTTTCCAGATAGGTGGTCTGAATAAGACAAATGAGTAAAAATAGGACACCATAGAGTTCTTTTTCTCCCTCCCTTAAATCTCTTTAAAAAGGCCTTTTCTTTTAGTTGTGAAACTACAAGGCAGTATCAACAATTTCAACCTTGGGAGGATGATTGTAGGATGCGCTTCCTTTTGTATGTCTGAGCTGTCCGTCTCACTGCAGTCATCTCCATGTCACGCAAACGGTTTTGAGTGCAAAATTCAATATTTCATTGTCATCCCTGCATCCAATTGACTCAAGTCGTTTCAATGAGGAAATGTCCAAAGGCACAATACGGCACAGATTCATTTCATGTTCTGTACGTGCAAGGAACATTAAGAACTCCAGACTCAACAGTAAACCACTCCTAATCATACAAATGCCCTTCAAAGGAGGACACATTGAGTATTATTTTAGGCATGACTACAGGATGGCTCTTTTGTTTTTTTTTTCCTCCTCTCCTTCCTTCTCATCATCTACATTTGCTTAACCGAATTACGGTATGGCGGTATTAAATGGCGTCTTTGCCCCCCCCACCCCCACCCCCCCAACTCATTTAATACCAGGCTCCTGGATACGGAGCCATTTACTTATGGCAAGGTCAGATGTATATACCAATCACAAAACTGTCATGTGCTGAGGAAAAGAAGCAGGCACTGGAAGGGTTTTCTTAAAGCTTTACAGAGAATTTCAGCACCGCAAAGGCAAAAGGGAGGGTTTAGCCTTGTGCATGGATTCAGGCAAAGAAAGCCTTCTCACCTTGGACACTGGGCTTCACATGTGCGGGCCTTCTCTGATGTTTTATTTATTATTACATCACGATGCACACGAATCAGATGAAAGCACAATGACGGACAGGCTAAAACGGCAGTCCACACAAAACACTTCAACAACGCAAAAGCCTTTTTAAGGCCAAATATTCCTTTTGCTGTTAAACCTGCAAGGGGTAAAAAGGTGAGCCACTGAAACATTAACAACATGGTGAAAAGATCAAAACAATAATATGATTTTTTGGGTTTAAAAATACAGCAAAGATAACTAAAAGGTGGGAGAGGAGGAGGAAAAACAGTAAAGGGAAAAATAAAACTAGCGGTTTTCATACCTACAGGAGAGAGAACTCTGCTCCAGCACCTTGAAGGCAGTACATCAGGCATCAATTGGGAAACCAATGAGCCAAACAGAAAACAAAGCTCAAATCCATTCACTTCATATCGAGAGACCCCAGCTGACATTTGCGCGAAAACCCAGCAACTGGGGAGTGCGCCACAGCGTGGAAAAAGTGAATTACTCTCCAAATGAATACAAAGTTACTTTCATTTTTTCCCAATCGATGGCGAAAGGCTGTCGTTCCTCTTTATAGAAGCTTTTATCAGGCGGCACTTTATGTCTCATTCCGGGACTGTTTCTGACAAATATGCGCCGTTCTCTGACCTTCTACAGCAGGTTGGGCCCAACCGGCTCTTTCTCTCTCCACAACCAGCAGCACTGATTTGCACGCGGAAAAAAAAAAAAAAACACCCTTCGGATGCACACAGTCCAAGCCCGTGTCTACGGAAATGCCAGTGTGCTTATTATAATTGAATGGATGTAATCTCTTGCTGAACAAGAGCCCAATAGCCAAGGAAATGGAACACTTCTCCAATTACTGACTGTCGTTCAATTAAATGGAATGATCCGTTCTAGCATCGGGAATCTGTTGTAGCACCGCATGCTCCTCCTGCTGACCTGCTGGTGCCAGGAGTCGGCACGAAGAGAGAGCATCTCTCTTGGCCTGCTTTGAGATGGCTGGCTGGCTAAGGTACACAACTGCAGAGCCGAGACATAATGGCAGGGTTCAAAATTAACTTTTTTTTTTTTTTACTTATTGTCCCGAAATGGTTCCCAAACTCTATTTTGTATTGTCCCAAATGATGTCCTAAATGCCCCCCCCCACCAGAACCTGTGCCTGTTCGGAATGTATCAGGTTCTTGTCTGTTTATATACACTGTTTATTTGTATATATCTCTTGCAAGGGTCATCCAAACAGTGCGGATTGAGTGCACCCCCAGAGATACGCAATAAACAGATGCACATCACACAACAGACCTGCAGTAATACACTAGCACAACACGCATCCAACGTCAGTGTTTGTTTGTTACATACATGACGTTAAACAGTATAAAAAGGGTACACAGAGACTGATCTTAATTGCAGCACTTGACTTAGCTAGCTTTTGTAGTAACCACTCTGTTGTTACTTTTCTGGTTGTGCATTTCTCAATAAATTCCACTCTCAAAGGTGGTTTTAAAAGGTTAATAACATTGAAAAGTAATGTTATTTGTCTTGCTCCATCAAGAAAGCAGCACACTCAGGCGTTTGCCTGGCTTACTAATGTGTGGGTGCTATGATAGTGATGTTTTGATGTTTTTTATTGACACAGTACAAAGGATAAGGTAAATACAAAAACAGTGAGTATAAATCTTTGCACATTATGTCAAAAGGATCACACAAAAAACAGAACTCACAGAACTTATTTCCATCGTGGTCTTTCAGGTGTATGTGCATGTACAGATAGCTTTAATTAGTAAGAAGTAAGAGTAAAACCCTAAGGAGACCTACTGTAAAGCTGTATAATTACTAGATAGATAAAATGCTTTTTATATTAGCAGGTAGACCATTTTATGGCAGTGTGTATAAAAAGGAACCCTTTCCCATGCAGCTTTGATAAATGAAACTAAATCAGTGGTGCTTCTCCTAGTGGAATACCTATGCATATCAGCTACTCTAATAAAAAAATAATGTTAATGATAATTTGGAACCTCACTAATAATAATTCTGTGCACCATAGTCAACTTTAAATACACAACTTTATCTTGAACATGTAGCCGCTTTAGGCTTCTAAAGTAAGGGGGTATGAGTTTGAGGGTGCAATGTAAGGATCAGTCTGACTAATTTGTTTTGTGAACTTTGCAACTTTTTTTTCAGGGTTTTAGGCAAGTTGGAAGACCAGGAGGAGATAAAAGCATAATCAAAGTAACCTTGAACTAAGGCTCCTGTCAGAATCTTCATAACTTTCTCGTCTATTAGAGAGGATGTTCTAGCAAGAAACTGAATTTTAAGATTTAAATCTAAGAATAAAACCCTTCTAAGTTTATGTTGAAAATATTGAAACTAGATATTCATATGCAATGACTTGGCAAATAACAAAAAATCTGAAATGGCAAGTGAATCCAATTCTTTCTTAGAAACATTTCAAATTTTGGATAGCCTTCTGTTGATTAGATTTGTTGTCAGGCTGTAATTGATATGTAATTGTAATTGATCCGAGACCATTCCAAACGACAAATTCCTGTCTTCTATGTAGCCCGATGACTTAAAAATTATTGTGCATTTTTTGAAGTTTGCTTTTGCATTTCTTTACTGTCCCAGACACAATATATTTGTGTCCCAGTAACAACTTGTATCAGCCCTGGGAGATCAGGACACTGTTCATTTCCAGTCCAGCATAATGTCAGTGTACACTACATTAATGATGAGGAGATGGGTAGGGAGGGGTAGTAAGGGATTGGCTCTCTACACAGAATTCAAAATAACCGCAGGTACACTCAGCACACACCACATCTCTCACAGAATATGGAAATGGTCGACAGCATTTTCAGTATTTATCCATGTGATCTTTCATGGCTGTGCTGAGGGCATTATGTTGACGGCACTATATTTAATCCAAAGAATTTCCGCCTGCACTATACACTACCTTGAACTGTGAAAATCTAAAATTAGTTCTCCCAGTAAGCTGAAGGAGAGTTTGAGAGCAACAGACACCTTGAACAGCAGTGAAACAAAATGTAAAAAAAACACACACACACACACACACACAAGTGTGCACACAGCGGACATTTTCCTGAAGGTCAGCAATCCAAAACACAACTGGAAACGGTGAGAATGAGGTGCAGTGGGCCATCGGATTTGATCTGGCAGAGTAAACAAAAAAAAAAAAAAAAGGAAAAAAAAAACAACCCTGTGCTAAACATAACCTTGAGCCAGGGTTCGGCTTCGCAGATTTCACCCGTCTTCCATTTATCATGAGCTTCAATAGACCTTAATAGAACCTGTCAATCTTCCTAAGCAAGTACCATGACTCTCCAGGCCTCAGGGAGGAAGTTTTTTTTTCTAAAGACATTTGAGGCTGAGGACGAGATGGAGAATAGAAGTAAAATGCAAAAATACTACAGGGTCCTCTAAAACCTACTGACTGACACACGCATGTACACATATATATATACATACACACACACACACACACGTGTACACACACACACACACACACACAAAAAAACACACACACACAAACACACACACACACCCTGTTTTTACATCTACACTTCCACCCTGTTGTGCGGAGCGAGAGGGGTAATAAATAACTGTTGTGTGCCACACCCTAACCTCCCAGTCAACCATCCCATCAGCTCCCACAATAAACCTCGGGGAGGTCCGGCCATCGCAGCATGCAGCCTAACACGCCAGTGTCAGCTCTCGGACGGGAAAGAACATGACTCTTCCAGTAGGTGGCTAATGGACCTGCCTGTCTTTCGGTAAAAGCCGTGTGGATGGAATGAGTATATAGGTTAGTGGTTTAATTAGCAAGGGGATAAATTAATCACCCTTTGCGGCGCATGGCCGTGGTAATGGCACTGCAGGACAGAGGAGGCAGAGGAGGCCGGGTAATCAACATGCAAAGGATGGCTGTGACCTGTAGTCATGTCTCACAGAGTGAGGTAATTTACCGCTGCCCAAAACGGATCTCGCCACTTAATGGAAAACATCAGAAGGCACGCCCCATTTAGTGTCAGATACATGTTGAGATTATATTATATAGTATCCTTTTAAAATACTGTTGGATTATTGTACATAGCTTTAAACAGCAATTAATAAATACATAAACATAAAGGATGGTATATTTTTGGGTACCCTGATATGGCTGAAGATGAAAAGCCCATGACTGACTGAGAATAGGAGGGCGAGTGAAGGAGTGAGTAAGTGTGTGCGAGTTAGTGAGTAAGAGACGTTTGGGAGGAGGGAGAGGTAGGGGGGAGGGCGAGGGAGAGAGGGAGGGAGGGAGGGAGGGAGGGAGAGAGCGAACGAGAGAGAGATGAAGAGGGTGTGACACGGCCCCTTGCTTCCTCATTTCCCTGAAACGGGAAGCGCCTTGCCTCAGACCCTCGCCATAATTAAACCTAAGGAGCCGCAGACTGTATCTCATCTATCTGCCACCCGGGCCAATCAAAACGGCTAGATTTCAACGGCGAGAGATCAAGGCCTAGGACTGGGAACCGCCGCCTGACAGTCGGTTAGTGACAGGTTTGTGTTTTATGGTCAGGCCATAAATATGGCAAAAGCCTCAGGGACATTAAATCTTTCCCTTGATACATTGTGTGAGGTGTAATTTGTTTTAATTATGCATTTAGATGAGATTACAACTAGATAAATTGAACCGCTTTTCACTTTTTGTTTTTGAATTAGCCCCTTTTAACCTCACTTCAACTCGTGGCAACTTCAAGGTGAGGTAAACAACGGGACAAAGCTGACCAAGGGAAATAAAAGCTTAGCGCCAACGCTGTCATTTACCATGCTTAGCAGGCCTACTGCACTGCCCTGCCAAAGAAAAAAAGAAAACAAAACAAAACAACCAACTACACCATCTGCATTTTAATAAGCGAATAGGCAAGTCTTTGACTGGATAACTACTCTACTGGTGAACATTCACTTTGTGGCAATTTAATTGGGTTGGCTAACTGGCTGATGTAAACCAAATGATCAATGGATTTGCTCTTTTCCCTGATTTTATGTAGCTCCAAGAGGACAATGCCAAGATTGGCTCAGGCTCAAAATGTAAAGAAAAAAAAAAGAGAGAGAGATGTTGAGGGAGCATGAGAAATTTCACAGGTGGGTTGGCTACCACAGCCCAGGGCTAAACCCTTATTTGAGAGTCTTTTGGATGTGCTGCAGAAGACTATGTAGTGGTTTGGCTCTCCCTCCGTGAATGCAAGACAAAATTAACCAATTAAAGCTGCAGCACTGCATTTAAAAAAATGCAACTCTGGACTGAACGTGAGATGACTGGACTAAATGCGATGCTGCATAAGCTCATTATAAGAAAGTAAGAAAGCTGCTGAAAATCAAAGTTATATGCACTCCAACTTAATGTTATGGGTACGACTATTTTTTATTTAAACTCACAGACTAAACCTTTCCCACAAGAGCTGAGTTGTTTAATGTGAAAAGGCTTAGTCTAAACAAGCAGGTGATGGCATGTTAGGACTAAAAGAAAACAGTAACACGAGTGAAGGGTCAGGATGATTATCCTTTCCTTCCACTATTAACACACCATCTGCACTCGGCCTATGTAACAACTCAACCATACCACATAAAAGAGAGGATGGAATAAAAAAAGTAAACAAAGCCTAGAGCAGTCTTACTGGCTGCTCAACAGTCTAGAAGGGAACCATGCAAAATAACACACATTACACAATAACATCTTTTTGGCAGGGGACTGGGAGATGCAATGAAGCCGGACAGTATGCCAGTCACTCTGTGCCCAAGGCAAGAGTGAGCAGGCGAGAAGGAAGATGGGGACAGGAAAGCAGCGGGGGGTGGTGGGTGGGGTGGGGACTTGCATAGGATGCGAAGAGCAAGGAGTGAGGCTGAAGGCAATGTGAACTTGTTCTCCTTCTTTAAAACTTTCCGGAAGGATCCTGGGGGGGGGTGGGAGTGGAAGGGCTGTGTGTGTGTGTGTGTGTGCACGCTGAGCCTGTCTGCTTGCCGAGCACCCTCACATGTGTGTGCCTTGAAGTTGGGGACTTTTAAATGTCAGCGGCTTGCTTAACATGTCAAAGCTCTCTCTCCTGTCACTACGGCCTGTTTGTACACAGCCAGCGTGGAAAGCAAAGGATTATTGGACCTGGTTATTAATCACAAGCACCGGAAGCATCCCGAGCAAACGAGTGCTGTGAAGCAATCAGGATGACGCACAGTAATTGGACATAATGGCAAAATTACTGCACTGAGCCAAACAACTCCTTATTGCCGAGGTACAAAAGCCCATCGAATGACCTGTATTGGGGTAGGGGGGTTGTCAATCAAAAATCCTATTAGGCAGAGTTTGTTTTATTGTTGTTCAACAGAGTGGGGGAAATAATAAACCAGCAGAGTGTGAACAGTCTCAATTACTGAACGTCCATACATCTTTCGCAGTCATCGATGAGCAAATGGCTTGATCAATTTACCCTGTTAATTGGCAGTTAATTATCTACTGCACTTTAAATGAGACAGACTAGGGACACATGGAGAGGACGCTGGACTGGAAAGCTATTAATACACCTGAAGGCACTTCCTGCTCCTCTTCCTGTGAATCATCTGCACAGATGCACACACTGACCTGAAGGCTTTATTGCCTGATGCCTTTTCATCAAATACAAGCAATATGGCAGGCTGCATTTATTTATATCCCAGAGCCTGCACGTGAAGGCAACAGCATGCATACCTGACAACATATTAATATCATATTCCTCAAGAGTGAACACGGCTAGATTAAGATAAGTAAGTTCGTTTCATTAACTGGGGTTTTCATCTAACTTACTGAGCATTTAATTAACCCATTTAGACCGGGAGCGCATTACCGCTGTTCTACCACTAAGACCGGGAGCGCGGTTGCGCATTTCTACCTTTAAGACCGGGAAAGCGGATAAGTCATTTTTTTCTCTGCGGCCAATCATCATCGGTTTCCAAATAAAATCTACCCGAAAATGCACGTGAAATTGACATGCGGACTTGTGTCATTGTTTTGAAATATGGATGACCTCAATTTCAGTGCAGGGAGTTCAGAAGTTAGTGACGGAAGCGATATAGATGATGATAACAATGATAACTCTGAACACACTCCAGCGAGGGCAAAGACGCGTAAGTGTTCGAATGTAACTGTCCCTGAAATGAAAACATTCGTTGGGCTATGCATTAGCATGGGGCTACTTGTTCTGCCTGCACGGACAGATTATTGGAGACGCACTAAACATCTCTTCAAGACTCAGTTCTCTGATGCCATGGCACGGGACCGATTCTATGCTATGTTTCTGGATTATTTTATATTTTCTTCTGAAGGTGTAGAAAAATATGAAACCCACAAGTGTAAGCTCTCAAATACTTTTGGAATTTTGTCTCTATGTGCTTCAGAGGCTGAGAAATCACTTATTTAATAGGCGTTGACATTATTGTTGAAATTCCAGAAAAACCTCAGGATCTGGGAGGTTGTTTTAAAATCACCCTTAGGATTTTCAGGCCTTTTTTCCAGGCGTTTTAGGTCTTAATGGGTTAAGAAATCCTTACCTGAAAACACTTGAAATGCACACTAATCTTTGCAGTCTAAAACAGCTGCTGATGGGCATGGGTAAATAAGCTGAATGGAAACCTGAATATGATTGAAGGCAAAAAAAGAATAACCCATTTGACACATGCTTGAACATGTTACATTTCAATGAACATATTTGTGTGCCGACTTACCTAGCATACGGAGTAAAACAACAGCATAGGGTAAAATGTATGTGTGTACCAAGTCATTTAAACTTAAATGTTTCCTGGTGCATTGTTCTGGCTGCACTTGGAACCTGGAATCCCCTCATGCTGGATTTGGTCATTCTCACCATGCAAACTGTGCTTACAGAGCAGGCGGAGAACTAGAGGCCCATTTGGTCCACAACCATACCTTATATTTTGCAGCCAAATTTAAATTAAAAGGTAACCTTTCAGTCCATAACCCCATCCCTGCCAACACACCGCCCAACTGTTCAACTAATAAGTGATTAAGCTCTTCATCCACCTATCTATCCATCCATCTATCTTTCGCACTACAGGGTCAAAAGTCATGCCATTGCAAACACCGAGGCGATCAAAGATATGTAAAATGTAAAAAAAAAAAAAAAAAAAAAAAAAGTTGTTCCAGTTTTTAAACCACATAAAATTACTGGATAATGACAGATATAGTTTCCAGAATCTACAACACTCCTTCCAAATTGAACAGACATCCATCTACAGTATCAAAGATAGGCAGGCTTCATTTCGCTGACTTGTAATTTTTAAGTCAGTACTTTACTTTCAGAGTAAGCAAAAAAACAAACAACATTAAAGACAAGAGATGAAGCCATATGGGAAGCCTCATACCGACTGCCACCGCGAAAGTATATTTTGGCACCATTTACATAGAAACACCACCACATCAAAACAAATAAACAACGCATGCTATGCCGGTTAACAAATTGGACTTGACAGCGTTATACGAATTTTATCCTAAATTCCATTTGCATAGATTAGACAAACCCTACACTGGCACGCAAACACATACCCACATTTGGTTGGACCACCCAATTTCAACGTTAGGAGATAAACAAATGACTTCCTATATTGAATCACTGTCAATTTGCCTGCGTACACAATCCAAATACAATCAGACAGAAAGCGGTTGGCATTTGTAGCACCTGGAGGAGAGAACGGGAAACCAAGAGAACTGATAGACTGACAGTGCTGACAACTCGTCAGAGGAAAGGAAAAAAAAGAAAAAAAGCGAGAAAGAGGAAAAGAAACTGATGAAAACCAAGCTGATGCACGCGCACACACACACGCACGCACACATACTTGGTGCACAAATGAAATGCATCACACAGAGCTAAGAAGGTGACAAGACATAGACTTGGGTCAATACTGAATATGATTCACCTATTAAATATTAAAAGGCTACGCTGCACACCGGTGCCCCCCCGCTCCCCAACCCCGCAAAAACACACACACACACACACACACACACACACACACACACACACACACAAAGCCTGCCATCCCGCTGTCTTTCGGACTCATTTAATGAGGCCCAGGCAGCCTGGACGCAGCAACAGAAATTAACATTTCTATTGGAATAGATAAAATAAAGCATCCAGTGATTTTTTTTCCCCCTCTCCTCACAACTTGTTCTATTCAAAAGGCAAAAGCTTTCTCCCCTAAGAGAGCTTTTGGGGCCATCGCAATGTCCATGGTAAATAAAGCAGAGGGTTAGGGTTGGGAGGGGCCACTGTGGTATGAGAGACAGTTTCATTACAGATAACTGGACACCAGCCCATGCCCTATACCAAACAGCAGAGGGGAATAAGGATTGGGAGAATGGAGGGAGGGGGCGAGAGACGGAGTCGCAAGAAATAGGGCTTGATATGTGAAATAAAAATGAAAAGAAAGAAGGAGGGTGAGAAAAGCAAAAGAAAGAAAGAAATAAAAGGGCAGGGGGAGAGATAAAGAGACTAGGAAGGAAAGATAGACAGTGACGGGGAGAAGGTGAGTGTGCAAAAAGAAATGGGCCCGTGCTCCAGGTGTATTCAACAGAAGCCATACAGCTGTGACTGATGAAGCATATGCTGTTCAGAGCAGCACGTCCCTCAGATCATAAAGGCCCCAGTCACGCTTGCCTTTAAAACACTACTGAGGCCAACAAACACCACAGGAATCAGTCTGCTTCTTGTCTCTTACACGTCTGAGTAGTAGTTCTACCTTTGCAACATGCTGTCTATTTAATGAGTATGATTTGCAGCATAATGCAGTTGCTTGACACAACAGTTGTTCACTATTAAAGGTGCACGGAACAGATGTTTGCTTCTTTAAAGACGTGATAATCATATGACACCATCCATCACACCCTCCACAGGGCATCAACAGTGTGATGGGAGTCTGTGAAGTGATCCACAGAGCTGTATGACCCTAGCATGATAAACCAGGCCCTTGGTACTTCATTTCAGTACAGAGGGTCTAACTGAGGTTGCATTGACATGGTTTTCTCAGGCATAATCTTGTCTAATCAATCAGCAAACAGAGGGAGTGTTTGTGAGCGATGACTTTGACTTTGTGGGCTGCATCTGAATTGTAGTGCGTAGGCAGGCTTATAGCCAGACTAATCGCATACGTCAGGACCAGACGTTAGCGATTGGGTAAAGGCAGATCCAACCATTTTAAACTTCAGCAGAGTCTACACCTCCCGGAAGAAAACATTTCTCAATACAGCACAGCCAGACCCTCTGTACAACATGAGATGAGAAGCACGAGGGGCTGGTTTACCAGGCTAGTATGACCCAGCTTGCAGGCACACGACTGGCTCTGTGGCCAGTGTCATGGCAGGCTGTAAGGTGCGAGCTACCAGGGTGTGTTACGCGTGCTGATGTGCCCATGACATAGCCTGTCCACTCATGTCAGCTCCACGCCTTTTCTCCTCGTGCCACTGACAGCACACGTGTTCGCGAAACAAGGGCAGACATCAGGTCCGATATAGAAGGCGAATAGAGACGGGCGAGAGAGCCCAGAGCACACGCGAACAGACACACACAAGTGCGGCTGCCACATCATGTCCCACATGTCCCACTGTCTGCGGTATCTGAACCAGTGAGCAGCACAGGCCTCTGTCATATCGACTTCCACTCCCATCGACAAAAGGGTTTTGCGTTGGGTGGGGGGTGGGGGGGGGTTAGTGGGTGGGTGGGAGGGAGGATGTGTTGTTAGAGTGCCTGTACCAGACATGCTGCTGCATCAGGAGGCGCAGTCAACTGGAAAAAAAAGCGCTTGGATTTATATTTAAAAAAATAATACAAAAAATAAAAAATGAAAAACATGTGCATCACAGCTTGCTTGACGGTGGCTCTAAAACAAACTGGCAGCAGTGGAGGTGGGTTGGGGGAATGATATGAAGAGGCCTAAGTGTGAGGGGGGACAACAAGCAGCTCTCAGTCTTCTGAGACATATGGCTGTATGTTCTCTGCCTGATGGCAGACGCGGGACGGGGAAGAAAAAAAAAAAAAAAAACCTGAAAAATGTAATTCAAACGGCAACATCAGAAAGAGTGTGAGGTGAGGGAGTTGGCAGATGGTCCTCTTACATTATATTATCATTCCTCATGTGTCGTGGTCACATAGCACATGCTTTGAAAAGGGTGGGGGGGGGTTGGGTTGGGTTGGGGGTTGGTAGGCAAGATGTATGAGACCGGGGTCCTAAATGGCAAATGGTGTGTTTGCTACTGGCAAGGAATGCTCAGATCAATATGGAATGTGATTTGATTTCTGGCATGGGCTTGTCAAATCACCTGCTCTGCTTGCCTTTCACTTCTTCAAGGCAGGCAATGGGGCTACATTAACATGGCGCTCCACCAGAGGACGAAAATACAAGCACACCGCAGGTACAGTACACTACATTTTCAGGCAGCACCTAAGGCTCAAAAAAAAAAAAAAAAAAAAAACTTGGCCCAAATGCCAAGGGAAAAGAAAACACAATTCCTGCTCATGTAATTACACAAGATTCTTTGTAGGCTCACAAGTGTGTTCCCATACCCCAGGCTTACTTCTGGTGCCACACCGACCATTATTGTGACTAATGACTACAGTGCCTACTTTATAACTAACCCGCCAGGAACCCAAAAACATTTTGCTGTTCGCTTAATTCATCTCTTCGTAACCACTTCAACCCTAGCCACTGAGTTAATTTCTTTCTACCCTTGGAGAAGCCCTCCAAACATCCATTTGTGTCGTTCAGGAATCCAGGTCACGGCGATGCTCTTTACCCAACAGCGGCCCACATTAACGCTCATCTACAAAGAGGCCCGCCATCATCGCCGGCATAGTCATCATCTGCACCCAGCAGCGGTGGAGGGGCACACGGGCAGGCTCTGCATGTTCATTTACAGACAAAGCGACAGTGGCGTTTGCTGCTGTACCTGCCCCATCTGCACTGGGGCTGACAGATAGAAATAGTCTCGACCCACACACACCTGCGCGACGTTAACGCGCATCATCACCGCCCCTGACTTGCGGCAACTGTAGCCTCTCTCTCGGCGCTCGCTCTGCAGATTTGCAGGTTAAATCCTTCGCAGGCTACTCCCGACGAGGCAAGGGGGAGTGGGGGGGCACAGGGAGAGAGTGATGAGAGGGAGGGCAGGGAAGAAAATGAACAGAAAAAATAAAGTGAACGGATGGTATGAAACAAAGCATTACTGCAGCTATAAAAGAAATAAAACACAATCCCCTGGCTGGCAGGCTCATTGTTGGCATCAAACGGAGAGGCAATTTCCACTGGTTAATAACAAAGAAGCGGCTCAAACACAGATGTCGCAGGAGGGATGTTTTTTTTTCCCTTCTCACAGCCACAGCCACACTGACATTACATGACAGAGGAGGACAGAAACGGAGGGGTGGGAGTGAGTGAGTGAGAGAGAGAGAGGGAGAGAGAGCGAGAGATGGAGAGAGAGAGCGAGAGATGGAGAGAGAGAGAGCGTGGTAGAGACATTCAGTGTGTGGTGTGAAAGAGACCAAGTTAAAGACAGTAAGGGACATAACATGACAGACGGACAGTGTGAGAGACCCATATCATGACAGCAAGAGAAGATGGATAGAATGACAGAGCGAAAGAAAAAAGCAGAAGAAGGAGAGGGAGGGGTAGGAGGGAGAGAGATAGAGCGAGAGAGAGAGAGCGAGCGCAAAAAAAGAGAAAATGACAGTGTGGACGAGAGAGGCAGAGAGTAGAAAGGACCGGAGGGGAATGAGACAGCAGAAGTGAGAGGAGGAGGAGGAGGAGGAAGGGAGGGGAGAGGGGGGAGGGGAGGAGGACGAGAAGGAGGAGGAGGAGGAGGGAGCTGCAGTGGTGGTCGTGCCAGGATACACCGCTCCTTCCTGCAGGCCAAGAGTGACTAGGCTCAGCTCGGCACAGCACAGCACAGCACAGCACATCCACCCCCCACCCCACCCCACCGCCTGGGTTCTCACACAGAAAAATGGGACCATTTTGCAACACCAGGTTGTAACTAATTCTTAAAATGGTTAAGATTCCCCAATTACGTGCCTAATTTATTTATTTTCATTATTAATTACTAGAGGAGCTTTAGGCCTATAAATGCTGCTTAATGCTTCTCCTGGTGCGAGATGCGAAATGAAGCCCTTATTCTTGGGTGTGTGTGTGTGTGTGTGTGCATGCCTGTCTCTTTCAAACCACCTGCCTGTCCTTTCCAAAATGTCAAATGTAATTTTGAAACGATTTCTAATAAATGCAGAGTGTGTGTGTGTGTGTGTGTGTGTGTGTGGGGCGGGGTATTGGGGGATTGAGAGAGACTTCTAAACCGCACAAATGCACCATATGGGCCAACACTGGCTAGCGTCCGCACACAAAACAAATGTCCGCTGGCCCAATTAGAAATCCTTGTTACCTTTTATGGCGGAGCTTTAAATGCCTGTGAGGGGAGGCCCAGAACAGCCAGCGCATTTGCCAAAACCAGAACTTTTTGACTGCGAAATATTAACCGTGTGGTTAAGGGCCTGTGCAACAAGCATAGTGAAATGGCGGGGCCCATTCACTGTAAAACAAACCAAATGTAGAACACACACAAACCGTCATCGTTACACCGTCTGTTAAGCCGGTGAACAAACTGCTGACGAGTTTGTGCACGGTAGGAGCCTTCCAAAAAAATCTATGCCACAGTAAAAGGACCCATCATGGCAAAACAGAGCTCTGTGAAAAATGTAGCACTGCATACTTTTTTGGGAAACAAACGGAAAACAAAACGCTGTGACAAAAAAAAAAAAACAGACACACAGCCCAGAGAGTGTAACGTGTCAGCCATTCTGGGAACAAGAGGTTCTCACGGGGACGACAAGACAGCTCGGGATCTTGACAGCAGGTGGCTGTCAGAGTGCTGACACCTCAAGCTCCAGAAGAAATGCATGTGAACGGCAAAAAGGTGAGACTTAAATGGGGAGAGGGCAACTGTGACTAAGGGAGGAAGACAGGGTGGGGTTGCGCGGGGGCAAGAGAGACAGAGAGAGGGGTGTGCCGGGGGCAAACCCTCTCCCACACACACACACGGACAGACGGGAGAGGAGAGTACAATCTGTTGCCTCTGAGCCCATGTCCTCCTGTGTGAGGAATAAGTAAAACGAACAGCTTAAAGGAGGAAGAGGGAGAGAGACAAAGAGAGAGAGAAAGAGAGAGAGAGAAAGAGAGAAAGAGAGAGAGAAAGAGAGAGAGAGAGAGAGAGGGGGAGAGAGAGAGGGAGAGAGAGAGAGGGAGAGAGAGAGAGGGAGAGAGACAAACAGAGAGAGAAACAGAGACAGACAGACAGACAGGCGAGCGGGTAAGGTCCACCTACATTGCCCATGTACTCGGAGAGCAGGTCCTGCAGAGCCTGGCGCACGGAGTTGCACTCGGCCACGATGCGCTCGCGGCGGTCGTCGCGCGTGCAGGACGAGTCGGCCATGAGGGCGGCGCCGCTGATGATGCTCTCCAGGCGCTCCTCCAGAGACGGACGGAAGCGCTCCTCACTGAAGCTCAGAGGGTCCACAATGATCTGCTTCTGCATAGGGGAAAGAGGGAG
This sequence comes from Setipinna tenuifilis, assembly GCA_030347295.1. Taxonomy (NCBI): domain Eukaryota; kingdom Metazoa; phylum Chordata; class Actinopteri; order Clupeiformes; family Engraulidae; genus Setipinna; species Setipinna tenuifilis. Next base: position 12,222,268 of record CM059288.1, on the reverse strand, counting down.
AGAGGCAGAGGGAAAAGACAGAAGAGAGGTGGGGGGGGGGGGGGGGGGGGAGAAGGAGAACAGAGAGAGAAAGAGGGCATGAGAGAAGGATGGGGGGGAAGGGGGGGGAGAGAGAGAGAGAGAGAGAGAAAGGAAAAGAATGAGAGAGGGAGAGAAGGGGGGGAAATGGGGGGAAAGAACAGTGTGAGCTGCTGAACAAACATCAGAGGAACATGTTTCACAATTATTTCTTGTCATTGTTACCCCTCAAGTCATCTTAGTCATACAACCACAAAGAAGCTTCAAAAAAAAGGAAAAAAAAGGACCCCCCCGCTATGCTCTTAAAACTTCAAATTCAAGGACAGGCCCAATTCCCCCTAAAAATTCAAGGACCCAACGTTGCACCAACTCCAATGCGCAGTTTGACACACAGATCAAGGTTAACACAGCACTGTCACAGCACAGAGAAAATTTCATAATGAGAAGTGGCAGGCTCCACAGCAGCTTCAGAGATGATAATTAAAAAGCGAGAGGCTTGAATGTGTAAACACTTCAAACCATTCTGCCATGCTGCAGCAAACTGTGGCACACTGCGTGGCTTGGCCGCTGGCCTTTTTTCTAACACAAGGTGCATATAAAAACTCCAGCCCTGACAATGACCCATACCCTTGTATTTTCAGGAACTTTTTAAGGCTTTGTTTTTTTTTTTTTTTATTCCCCTCAAGTTTGCAAACTTTCAAGGATTTCAAAGACCTGTGGAGACCTTGAAAGAATCACAGCCTGTCATTTCTTTTTTTTTTGCCTTAACCCAATTCTACCTTTCATCAGCCATCAGGTTGTCCAGCCCATCACCGTACACACAGAAGGGCATCAGAGGGGGAGGAGAAAGAGATTGCATGAAAGAGAAAGAAAAAGAAAAAGAAAAGAATGGCAATGGCAAGACCCTGAAACAGGCCAAGAGACTTTGGGGGGGCAGAAGGGGTGAAGAAAAAAGGGGGGAGGGTCAGAAAAACCAAGCCATGCCAGATCCCGGTGAATCCTGTCCAAATCACATCTTCTCCCCACAAGCCCACCTTGCAGGAGCGAGATGATTTGACAGACTCCGACTCAGTAACAGTCTGTCCGCAGGGAAAGCGAGTTTGACAGCTGAACGATTGACGTGGCCGCCACCACCACCACCGCTGCTGCTGCTGCCAGCCGCCTGACGCAAAGCAGACGATACCTTGTGGCTTTAGGGACTCCCACCACCCCCCCACCCCCATTAGCCCCCGTCTAGCGCCGGTGGTCTGACCTAGACTCCAGAATATTCCGCCGCTGGCTGTCTGACAGGGGGCTATGACAACACAGAGGCTCAGAGGAGGAGGAAGACAAGAAGGAGAAGGAGGAGGAGCAGGAAGGGGGGGCGTGGGGGTGGAGCGGGTGGTGTAATCTACATTAACCAGAAGGATCAATAATTTAGCGGCAGCCAAAGGATGGGGGACTAGGGAGTGAGGCAGTGGGCTGCAGTGGGGGGTGTGTAGGGGGGGGCGTGGGGGGGGGGGGGCAGGGTGTTTGGGAGCTCAGCTGCCATTACAGACCAATGGGCCTCCTCAATCAGGGAGGGCATTAGCTATTCACAGCCTCCCCTGCAGATGGACCCCTGGATCAGCCTTGAACTGCCTGTAACCACCCACATCCCTTCTCACAAAAGCCACTCTCAGCAGCCAATTAATAATAAAAAAAAAAAAACAGTGAAAAAAACAGACAATGAAACCCACAAAATGTAGGTTTAATATAAAATGACTCATACCAGAAATCAACAGCCAAAAAGCATGAAATTCAGAGACAGAGGTTTATCCTAGCATCACAGCCTTTACTCCTGAACGAACACATTCATGCATGCATACCCACCCCCACACACACACGTGTATGTATATATATATATACACATATCTATATGTAGATATGACACACAGAAAACTAGAAAAAGCTGCAGGTGGAGAATTACCAGCAGAAGACTGTGAATCCCTACACACAGACACGAGCGTGCACGCACACACACACACACACACACACACACACACACACACACACAGACACGCACCCACACGCAGGCACGCACACAGCCTGAGGCTTTCAAATGCAGTTATGCATATGAAACATGTTGCTTCTCCCCTGCTGGAGCCTGAGTGACATTTCGGGAGTCCCTAGTTTCATTTCAAAGCCATCCAGTCAACCTACACCCACACACACAACCTCAACACCCCCACCCCAAAACACACACACACACACGCGCACACCTCCCCCCTTCAACCTGGCTCCAGTTAGGAGATGGATACACTTCCTTAATTTCAAAGCCATACATAAAGAACTAACTCTACAAGTGAGATTTGTCAACACACTACAGCAAGAATCACTATATTTGTGAGTAAACAAACAAACACACACACAAACACAAACGCACTGCTTCCGATGCTCAAAGCATGGGAAAGACAAGGCTACATTTTAATCATCCATCCCCCACCCCGTTCCTGAAGCTTCCTTCTGTTTTAGAACACACAAAAAGCCACTCCACAAAGTCCTTCTGTCTGACACAGTCACTCATGTCTCGTGGTAAAATATTCAACAATTCAGTTGTTAGGAGTTGGAGTTTATTATCCTCAGTCTCGTCTGACCTCTTTGCGCGTTGTGTTGCCACGGCAACAAGCCTCTGACTCACTCGCTCGTTTTCCCTGCACCGAAGTTGCCTCGGCTGGCTTGAAATTAGGCGCTGACTAAGTGATGTGGAAGGCAAGAGAGTGAGAGTGTGTGTGTGTGTGTGTGTGTGTGTGAGTATACGGCAAGCCACACTTACACAGGCAGTTGCCTCTGCACGTGTGTGACCTAGAGATTCTGCACAGTCACCAGGATATTTAAAAAAAAAAAAAAAAAAAAATCTGATATTTTTCAGATTTATGATCTGAAGTGGCATGAGCATGAACACGTGCCCTGGCTCACACAATCGCAACACAGACCTCCCCTCACATACCGTTTTATTTTTCCCTTCACCATTAAAACAGCTGCCATCTGTCTGACTCAAGCAGAGTCAAGCAGAGAACGTGTGTGTGTGTGTGTGTGTGTGTGTTCAGGAGGGGCGTATAAAAATGAAGCTCATCCTGAGAAGCAATCATCACTTGGAGCCCACCATAAGTCTGGAGTCTCCCCTTTGCACGTGTGGATGTGGATAAAGCACGTCCATGTCGAGAGAGCCTTCTTCTTCCACTTGAGGATTTTGTTTATACCTCTACTGACAGATGCCACCTGCTCACTTGTATCAATTCAGCCTGGTGCTGCAATAGCTAAAGCACTCGTCTTTCGATCTGCGCCACTCCAGTCACAAGATAAAAAATGCCACACGTTCGAACAAAACAATTTTTTAAAGCGAGAAGGGAAAAAAAGGGTTTAGCTTCTCGTCTCGAAAACACACAGGAAGCAGTAGAGTGTGTTTGTTTGCAGAAAGTCTAAATAAAGGTCACACCTTGGAAAGGCTTTGTGGCACTAAGGGTTTAACAACGCTATTTCGGGAGCTAACCTGTCGGTTAACTAATAGAGGTTGTCCACATAGCTTAGCTGGTGCTCAGTACTTAGTTTGGGTCTAAGGTCTTAAAACCTCTCTGAAACATAAAAATCCTCCAAAGATTTACAACCAGAAGCAGGCATCAACCCTGTCAACAGAGGGTCAGAAATCTCTGTGCAACACAACTTCATTCTTGCTCGGCGTCACAAAGGTGAATAGACTGTTGAGCGGTCACGTCAGCACCCACAAATACAAACCAGCCCCAAACAAACCGTCATGCAAGAGCGGCTGTTTTGAGCCTGCCAGATCAAGGGAGATGAACTCCTAATGCTCGCTAAAATCTCAGATGAGATTGCGGCCCACTGAGGGTTAACGGAGGAAGCCCCTGATAATACGTTGGAGTGCAACCCATAAAACAGAGCAGCTTTTCTCATCCAGACCCTCCGCCACCGTCCAAGAACCATGGAGAGGTGGCAACTGTTCTCCAGGGGAGACAGTCTGTCTCCTTTACATCTCTGTTCTGCTTAGCGAAGAGATAGGCAGGCATCGCTGTGCCTCTTTTCCATTTAATAATTAACAATTTGTCTAATTAGAATTCGTGATCATCTGCAGTTACATAAAATCACGGATAATTAGATGGCACTGACAGGACACAGATCGCTGGAAATTAAAAGGAGGGAGAGTTTTGCTGGGAAGAGAGGAACACTGCTGAAAATTTCTGGGAAGGAGGAGGAGGCGGGGGGGAGGGGCAAACGTCTGTTCTGCTCCAATCATTTGTCACCTTCCACAACAATAATGGCTGAATTATCACCTCTGAACAGCTCAACCTCTTGAGACAAGACAACGTGACCTCAGCCGTCGCTGCCTGAATGGCTTAAAAGGTCCCTGACGGCAGGCTGTGGCGGCTTGAGTGACTACTCCAATGAGAGCCGGCTAATGCTTCCGCTAGCAATCCGGCTGATTAATGCATTAATAGGCAGGGTATTAGGACAGGCTGGCAAGCTACACAGGCACTGAGGAAAAGGAAACAAAAAAAAGGGACAGGAAACTCCTTTTATTCTTCAAATCAAATCAATGGGAACGACTGAAGCGGAAATAACCCGAGCGAGAACAGTGAGTCACCCTCAGCTCACACACACCTACTCACAGCAGCTGAGATGACTAACAAAAGCACTGTGCATTAATCCAATAACTTTCTTATTCACTCATGACGACAATGTGAGGAAACAGTAGTCGTCTTATAAAATTAATTTTAAAAAAGTACATAACAAAAAAAAAAAAAAAAACACATAACCGTAATCTTTTGGTGCTTCTGTGAGCGAAACCTCCCTAAGAAGCTGCACCCTCTTCCCAAAGATCACAGGCACTCTTAAGCAGTCCCTGAACAGTTCCCGGGCTCCACAGAGCAGCACAACCTCTGCTCTACTTGCCACGCACAAAAGAGGGGGGTATGGGATGTGAAGTAGCAAAACAGTAATCCAGAACGTTGGAAATTAATTGGCCCGACACGAATTACGGCAAAGCGGGGCTAGAGAGAGTGTGCTCAGAACAACTCCAACGCGGAGTGCCGCCTGCTTAACTAAGACAGGAAGCCGGGGTTGGAAGGTGGGGGGTGGGCGGCAGTGTGTGTTTGAGTGGGTAGAACGACATCAAATGCCAAGAGCTGAGTGAGAGTGAAGCTTTGGTTCAGATTTGCAAATGCGTTCCCTCTCGAGTGCGAGCCTGCCAGCTGTTCTCCCCCCGTAAAGCTCTCTTCTGAAGACTCAGGAAGGGGAGAAAAAAAAAAAATGGTGGCATGATCTTCATGCAAGAATCTGTCAATTACGGTGCTGCGGAAGCACCTGTTGGTAGTCGAGGCGCTGCATATCGAGTTAAACCCCCCCCCCCCCCCAATCACAGGCAATCACGAGCGCCTCAGCTGGCTAATTTGTCCACATGCACACGTCCTGCGCATCCTCGGTCAACGGAGCGATGCCGCTCAGAGCAACGAGCTCTAATGGAAGAGGACTAATTAAGTATGTTAAAGATTAAGTGCAAAGCCAGTTAATCTCTTAAGGGTTGATCTGATCATTAGGTAATGATTACAAAGATCAATTAAGTCAAATCAAATTTTCCCACCAAAAAAAAAAAAAAAATTAAATAAATAAATAAAAACGAAATGGAATATTTTGCGACTTCATGCAGCACTGGCTTCAGGGGAGGAGAAAGCTGTGCGTGGGGTCCCAGCATGAGGATTAGGCGAAGAAAGCTTGTTAATAACGCTGCCGTCACGAGAACCAGAGCAGCAGCCACGGCATCAATATCGACGCCACATCAGACCCAGTGCAGCTGCTCTTTAACGTGCCTTAGCAGGGAAAGAAAGGCATGGCTCGTGGCAGTAACGATGAGCTGTCTAATCACTTAACACATTTCTCCAGCCAGGCTCATCTCTTTGGAGTAGTTATTTGTCAACCTGTTCCCTCTCTCTTTCTTTCTCTTTCTCTCCCTCTCTCCCTCTCTCCCTCTCTCTGCCTCTGTTCCCCCCCACCTCTCTCTCTCTATCTCACACACACACACTCATTGATGAAGGGACCCAACCAGAGCCAGTTTTGATGCCTGGTACATGCATGGTAGCTGCCTGGTGCAATTAGCCTAAATCCACTGAGCACTATGCACCTGATACCCCTCTTCTGGAGGTTTCACTGCAGACTACCTCATGTCTCCACTGGCAGATGTACCTCTGTGGCAAAAATAGAAGCATCAGAACAGAAAACAGCTGACTATACAGGCCTGCACTTTTCTGTCACGTGTGTGTGTGTGTGTGTGTGTGTGTGTGTGTGTGTACGTGTGTGTGTGTATAGGAATGTCCAGCTAAGTTGGCATCAATTTAACTTGCCTTGGGTCTCTCGAAGGAGCTGGTAATGAGGGATGAAATGCCGCAACACCCCACTTTTTTTAAACAAATGTCAGTAATAAAAATAATGTCCCATTAATATAGGACAAATTAAAATGGTCTTGTACCTTGGCCGGTGGCTAGCTATCCAAAGCATGAATTGCGATATTCCATCAGAGTTCACTAGACTGGCCCAGACACGTGTGTGTGTGTGTGTATGTGTGTGTGTATGTGTGTGCGTGTGTGTGTAGGTACAGAAGTTAAAATAATGGTCTCCCCCTGAACTCAAAATACTGCTGACTGTTTTCATAATTACTGTGAGTCTGAGGCTAGCTATTAAGCCTGAGAAATGGGAAAATTAAAGCACTATCACACACACACACACACACACACTAATACACATACACTAATACACACACACACACACAGGTCACGCATGAATGGATGACCAGCGAGGCATTACATGCGGCGTAATTCTGCAGTGAACACTTAAAGCAATCTGCACCAAGACCTGGTCTGTGTGTACGCGTGCCACATACGGAGCCATTACTGCCATTATCATATATTACATTTGCCCCTCTTTTATAGGTGTTACATGTGGGTTTCTTTTGGCCAACAATGTGTCACCACATAACCCACAGCAATAATGTAATTCCCAAGACAGTTAAAATAATTATTTTTCCTCAGTACTACTGTACCTTCCAAAGAACTTGTTTCCATCACTGACGTTTTAAATGTATTTTACACTTTCTGGCAAGAGGTCGAGACTGACACACCAAAGGCAATCGAATATAACACCACATCATAGAATATGGCACACGTTTTATATAGCACCACACCATAGAATATGGCACATTTTTTTCCTGTACGCTGTATTAACTCCATCTGTATGCAATATTGACTGTCAATGCCAAAACAGCAAACGCCAAACCATCAGTGATTTTCATTTATAGTTCAGCTGCTCAAACTGATATGAGCTGTAAGTGGAGGGCCACTGTGTGGGTTTACTGGCTGACCTTGCTCTGTGTATGTGCGCCATACTCAAATTCCTCTGGAGAGAGAGGGAGAGAGATTATTAGGGGTCACATCCTGGGCATGGGATGATTTGCCTTCACTGACCCCAGAGCAGTGACATGAACACTGGGGGGATTTGTAGGCCGCCTGCCCCACTCCTCACCAGATCACCAAGGTCAATTGGAGATCACTGTTTGGGCCCAAAGAAATTAATCTGATACTCTCCTGGATTACAGTCTCCTGGATCAAGATCAATCAAAGTGTGGATATGCAAATAGCTCTGACTGCTCATCCATTCATTCGTTCATTCGTTCACTCGTTCCCCTCCTCCATCCCTCTCTCCTTCCCTTTGTCCCTCACTCACTCTCTTTCTTCCTTCCTTCATCCCTCTCGCCCTCTCTCCCTTCCTTTCTGCCTTGTCACACACATTTCCGTGTGGGGATACGTTTCACAGGGCTGCAGACCTCCCCAGTGTTCAAAGTCATGCTCAGCCTGCCTGACAACATGCTCCTCATCTTCAGACATTTCAAAAAAACAAGAACTCGGCTCCGTCTTGCCACGAAGCCCATGCAGCATCGTGTAGCAGCAGAAAGCTATTTTTAGTGGGATCTGCTTAAAAACACTCCCCACGCTCGTTTCCCTGGAGTTGCTGGATGAATTTGCTAGAAAAAAGTCCCCAAATGCAGGGGAGAGGGAAAGGGACACAGAACCCACAGGGATTTGCTTTACCACTTTTTAAAAGGCCTGCTCTATGGAATACTTTGTTCTCTCCTTTTTTTGCAAATTACTCTTTGGATTTTACTCCATAAAGTTTTTTTTTTTTTTGAGGTCTTTGCAGCAGCTGATTAGTACATTATAACATGGCTTGTCCCAATGTTTTAACATTTACCAGCAAGTGAATACCAAGTAAAATGGAAAAAAAATAACGAGTAACTTAATGTTAAACACCCAACACCATCCATATTCGCATCCAAATAGATAAACCCACATACAGGCACATAGACATATTATAGACCCTCCAGCGGCCCCTTACGACTTACGTCAAAGTTGTTGAGGGCGTAGGCGAGCTCTCCGGCCCCGGCGGTCTGTCCGAGCGCGGCGTCCTCGCTGGCGGTGGCCTGGGCGGCATTGGAGATGCCGGTGACGGCGTGCTGCAGCTGCTTGTAGATGAGGTCGCGGTTGGCCTTGTAGGCCGCCACGTCCGGGTGCTGCAGGCAGGCGATGGAGGCCGTGTACAGCATGGGCACGTTCCTCTGCAGCACGCCGCGCGCCGCCGCCATCTGGTCCTTGTGGTGCACGTCCTTCAGCTCCTGATGGGGGACAAGGAGGGTGGAAGGAAAGGGGGAGGGGGGGTGTGGAATAAAGGAGAGGGTGACAGGGAGGTGGAGTGGAGGAGAGAGTGAGACACAAGGTGAAGGAGGGTGATTGAGGGAGAAGAGTGGACAGAGAGAGAGAGTGAGAGAGAGAGAGAAATAAGGCACAACACAAGACAAGGAGGGTGGGGGGGGTGGGGGGATAAAGGACAGGGTGACAGGGAGGTGGAGTGGAGGAGAGTGAGACACAGGCAAGGAAGAAGGCATGTAGAAGGAGATGAAGGAGGATGGTTGAGGGAGAAAATTCAGGATGATGGAGGGACAAAGGCAGAAAAAGAGAGAGGACAATAAGGGGGGAAGGGGGGGGTTGAAATAAAGGGAGAGGGTGATAGGAAGGTGGAGAGGGTGATATAAAGGTGGAGTGGGTGATAGGAAGGTGGAGTGGGTGATAGGAAGGTGGAGTGGGTGACAGGAAGGTGGAGTGGAGGAGAGAGAGTGAGACACAAGCGAGGAACAGAGTGTGCAGAAGGAGGTGAAGAAAGATGATTGAGGGAGAAGAGTGGACAAAGGCAGAAAAAGAGAGAGGACAGAGATGAATAAGGCACAACATGGGTAGAGTAGGAAGAATAAAGGGAAGAGTACAACAGAAGCGACAAAGATTAGACAGGAGGAGAGAGAAAAAAGGGGGCAGGGTGGAGTTGTAGGGAGTGGGGGGGTGGGGAGGGGCGCAGATAGGAGAGTCATTACTGCATGGTCTCATCATGCTAAGGACTGTTGAGAACATTTAAGCCTGAAGGCTCGTCTGAAGGGCCCAGGAGGATTCTCTCTTTTTTTTTTTTATGCTTCCTCCTCTACTTTCAACCGTCTACACGCCATAACAATCAGGCCATTACGGTATAGTTTAGCAGTTTACTTCACAGGCCGATGCGGGCCATTTAGAGGCTTTTTCTGCGGATCTCTGAGTACGAGCAGTACTCTCTCTCCGTGGCCCGGGTCATCAACTTCAGGCAAGAGCCAGCAGTGGAAAACGCCTGCCAGCATCGCTTATGTCTTGGCAAGTCTTCATTTATACTGACAGTGCAAATAAAAGACGAGTGCTCTTATCTTAAAAATGCCTGTGTGGGAGTATAAAAAGAGTTTAAAATACAGACACTCTCTGGAAGCCGCATTTCCCCGCCCAACTGCTGGGTCGCCAAATCGTTGTGAATGGGTCGGTCGCTGAGCGCCTGTGTTCCTTCAGAACTTCAATGATTTTTGGTTACAAAATATATAAACAGTAGTATTCACATTTTGATATTGTGGGGAGGAGGGACTGCTTGAGGACTACTCGTGCTTCAAAAAGGCACAAAGAAAGTTCAGCGTGAGTATCCTATGCATAACTTAGGCTACGGGAAATCCCAATGCAGTTAGGAAAGCAAATGTCTGGCTAATTACTGTAGTACGTTTTGGCAGATAAGCAATGAAATATGTTGTTTTGTACGAGGTTAAGAAATCAATGCATGTTTTCATAATAAGATGGTTTGATCAATGTGACATAATTTTGTAATCACTGTGGCAAATCCCTTCCTAATAAATGTGGTTGAGCAATGAAAAAAAAAAGTAGGTCCCACTATTATATTTTAGCTTTTGCTTATTTTATGCTAATGCATTGTAAAATTATATTACATGAGAATACGATTAAATTAATTTGGGGTAAAAGTCAACTACTAGGGAAAATGGCCGGTCCCGAAGCCAGAACAGCAGAGAACTGCTGTACAACATAAAGCCCTCAGTATCTTGATGTCTCATTGCTGAAAGGGCCTGGCTAGGCAATTGCTGATGTTAGAAAAATCGAGGTAAATAAATATTCACAGAGTAGCTCCACTCCATATTTGATCTGTGCGAAAATAATTAACAGTCAGGATTCGGTAATCTATCTCAATTGCGAGGAGAAAAAATAAACGCTCATTCCATTAGTCAGTGATGTCACCTGGAAAATTCATCAGGAAAAGCACTTCACTGTTGACTACAGCTAACCTGATAAGCGCCAAAAAAAGGCAGAAGGCCCCAATTCTCATATCAACTTAATGCGTTTTGTCAGCCTTTCCCGCACTAAGCGTGTCGTTTTTTTCCCTTTCCCGCTCCTCCTTAGCTTCTCCTACGTGGCCTATTGGTAATAAGGAGATTGTTCATGCCTATATGCATCTAATCTCTAACCAAAGGCGTGTGTGACTTTCACCCCCATCTGCGTGGCTGGGGAGGGGAGGGGGCGGGTTAAATATACCACTGTTTGACATGGATGCCTGGCAGCATCTGATTACAGGCGCTCAGGTGCAGGCCGCTGCATAATTCAGGGGGGGCAAAGGAGGGCACGCTGCAGCGAGGTGCTCGTCTGTGCTCCATGCCAACACACAGGCACAGTGCAATCTTACTCTTACCTGCTGCCTTCACTTCAGTGCACTATAACACACACAGGTAGGAGACACACACACAGGTAGGAGACACACACACACACACAGGTAGGAGACACACACACACACACACAGGTAGGAGACACACACAGGTACGCCCCACACACACAGACCCACACAGGTATGCCACACACACACACAGACCCACACAGGTATGCCACACACACACAGACCCACACAGGTATGCCATACACACACAGACCCACACAGGTATGCCACACACACACAGACCCACACAGGTATGCCACACACACTCAGGCCCACACAGGTATGCCCCACACACTCAGACACACTCAGACAGGTACGCCACACACAGGGCTTTGCCATCTTACCTGCTGTCTCTTGGCGGCCATCAGGTTGAGTTTGTCCACCTCGGGCTTCAGGGCCTTGTACTGGATGCCCAGGTCCTGCTCAGTCTGAGCGTTGCGCACCTTGGCCAGGTTCTCCTCCACCTGTAGGTAGGAGAAAAGAAACAATTCCATTAAAGGTGGGGGAGAGAGAGGAAGGAAGAAAGAGAGAAAAAGAAAAAAAGTAGAGAGGTAGAGCAGGAGTAGCAGAATGAAAAGAGAAAGAATAGGGATTGGTGGAGGGGGGGAGGCAAGAGGGGAGGACTGGTGGTGGAGATGGTGATTGGGGGGTGAGGGGGGGTGGTATCAGTGGAGAACATAAATGCTAGAAACATCAAAACCTATTACACAGTAATGAGAAAATAAGTGTTCTGGGAAAGTAAAACTCCAATGACAAAGGCAAATCAAGCCCGTTCTCTGCAGCCTAATTCATGTTTATGAATGATAATGAAATCTCAAAGGTCAGGTAGAGGTAATTGCCTCAAATAAACCATTTTTGGGCCAGGATGGGGAATTGGTGGTTTGCCATTTACGACCTGCAGTTTCTCTGTGTATGCAAGCACCTTAATTGCGTAAAAATTGAGAGAATAAAAGCAAAAATAAAAATCGCCAACATAAAATGTTGTGCTCATATCACTGGAGTGTCCCTCCTCACTGAGTAATCAAGTGAAACACACAGAGCAGTTTCTCCCTGCTAGCCCTGGCGTCCATCATAGCGCATTTCGACCGGGGAGCGGTGACACCAAATCCAATCTCGACGGCAAACTAAACAAATAAATAAAAGGGAATAATCCACTCAGCTGGGTATCACACGTTTTAAAATTAAATCTCCTAAAAGGACTGAGGGGTTCACCACCCGCCCCCAGCCACCGATATTCGCCGACAGGCTGGAATTATTTTAGACGCACACGTGACGAGCCATGCCTGAGCCACAGCCATACCCTCATAGGAGGAGAGTGGGGGAAGAGTTATATAAAAAACACACACACACACACACACACACACGTTCATTCAATAATTTGCTGCTTTTCGCGAAAGAAAAAAGTAGCTCTAACCCAGTTTGGTGAATATATCAGCCTAATGCATATAAATGAAACAAACCATGTCTCTTTTTGTCAAGAGTGTCACAGGTATTGTGGCAACTGGGCCAAGGGAAAGAAAAAGAGCTTTGGTTCTTTTAAAAAGAGAAGAGAGTCTGCAAACGGGGAGGAAAAAATAATTCTGGATCAGGCTGGGACCCAGCGACAGACCAGGGTGCAACACCATCAGGGGTGTTGTGAGTGTGTAAATCACTTGTCTATTGCTATTGTCTTGCTGACTAAACAGAAGTACATGAAGCATGAACGTCAAGCAAACAAACAATCAGGGAAAAAAAAATAGCTAACAAACAAACAAACGCACAAACACACCTAACTGTTTAGATTTAACGTCTAGCTCTGCTGCCTCACTGGTTATGAGAGCAGACAATGCAACAACACGAAATATATAAATATATATATATTTTTATATATATATATATATATAAAAAGAGCCAGCCAGACATGGAAAAAAAGCGGATAAAGGGGGGCTCTGAGAGCAGTAATCAGCCAGGGGAACAGCAACGGCTGGAGAGGAGAGCAGAGCGACAAAGAGAAAAAGTCGAAACTGACAAGAGGTGCGCGCCTCTCTCTCCTTGCACCCGCTTTTTCCGGAAGGCGATGGAAACACTTCTGGACACTGGCCAGCGGCCTGCAGCATTCCCCCGTGCCTTCGCCGCGCCTGGCAGCTGGAGGAAGTGTGAGGGGGGTGTGGAGGGGTGGGGATGAGGACGAAGAACACTGGGCTGGGGGGAGCTACTGTGTGCCGTGGGGTGAGAGATAATGAAGTGGGTGGCTATAAAAAGACCGCAGATATCATCGCTCAAAAATGGCCCGGTGTGGCAGCGTAATATGCAGGCTCACCGTGACCCCCCACCACCCTAACACACACACACACACACACACACACACACACACACACACACACAAGGGCAGCCGGAGTTGTTTGAAATGCCATATCTGGGAATAAATAAAGTGCAGTGAAAGTCACCTAATTTCTGTTTTTTTGTGCTGTGCTGTTGTTTTGTTATGGGTAGGTTTAGTTTTCAGTGTTTTCATGTCAAATCTGCCATGGAGGTTAACGTGAATCATCCAGCAATTTGTGAGATGTAATTTTTAAAAGGCCTCAGCCTGACATTTGAGAGGGGCAGTGAGCGGACGCACAGTGTCATTCTCACAAATGAGACCAAAGGTGGAGGAAAGGCCAGGGAGGTGGGAGGGTGGGATGGTGGGGTGGGAGAAGGAGGAGGTGGTGGAGGGGGGGGGCCTCTTTGGCCACAGTGCCAAGCTGACCCACAGCACCCTCTCGCCGGGCTCAACAGCCCAGGCTGACCGTGGGCAGGCTGGGGCAGACACCGAGCCACACAAAAGGTCAAAAAGGGGTAGAGAGGCGCGGTAAATCTATGTACAGGTCTCCAAACGTTTACCGTCCTCCGTGACTTAGCTCCAAAGAGAGCTTATAAACTCAGCAAAGACGGGGCAACCTCTGAACTCCAACTGTCATTGATGGAGTGCTGTGCCAAGAACTACGGGTCCGCTCCCTTCCTGTAAATTGCTAACCGGAGATAGCAGGGAAGCTTAGCTGTGCAGCACATGATTTCCACCAAGGATATAAATGGCTTTGGACCACTTGGAACAAATGGAATTCTTTGTTCCTTGGAAGGGTCTCTGTGTACCAAGCTCTTCCACATAAGTATAGCAAGGCCTTCATTTTTAGTTATTCGTCTCGCTTTTTTCCTTCTTTTATCCTTTCTGCAGTAGAAAACTACATCTGAAGTGTATACCTGGCAGTTATTCTTTTTTTTTTCCACAACAAACCCTTAAAAGCCACATTTTCACTCCTACATGGCACACCCAGGGGTAAGTGTTGGGTTGTGTGTGTGTGTTCGTATGACCTTCGACCTCCTTACCAGTTTGAGCTGCATGAGGAGCCGGTAGACGTCGGCCATGTCTGCCAGCACCAGCAGGTGGGTGACGGCCGAGAGGAGGGCGCGGGCGGCCCGCACCATGTTCCCCCGCTTCACCGACGAGCACGGGTCCTCAGCAAACTCACCAGACGCCTGCTTCATGGACTCTCCTGCAGGGATACACAACACGCACACACCCACACAAATGCATCATTTGAATTGGTAAACAGCAACACATTTTTACAGTGGGCATGTGTGATGTGTTAATCGTGTGGGGGTAAAGGTCACACCTACACTGCTAGACTACCAGTCCTGGGAGGCTACCTCTAGTACCAGAAAGTCAGGTTTAGTCACTTCACTTATCTAGGCATGTTAATTCCTGTGGTAAACCACAACCACCACAAAGCCTGTACGGATTTGTTTTGTGGGGAGAATAAAGCCATAACACTCCACTACCAGGAGGGTTTAACACTCACAAGTTAACGTGCCTAGGTTTGTTGCCAAAACACCTACTTAGAATACCCTCCAGAAGAGCAACACACAAACAGACACACACACACACAGTCACACCAACATTGGTAATCAATAAAATCTTCCTGGTATACAGCCTTTAGAGCTGCTGGTTACTCCTAACGGTACGCTCTTGCTGGGATCACTAATAATTAATACCTCATTAATGCTCCGAGCCAGCTACTCCATTTTTCTGCACCTAATCACCCTCTCAGCAGTGGCCCCCTTTGCAAGGAGTTCGGGGACAGCGAGGTCACTTCCTGCACACCTCCGCGGCGCTGGCGCCTGACATCTTGACCCCACCCCTAAGCAGGTCAACATGCGACATTAAAGGAGCAAGAAGCCAGCTCCGTAATGGTTTGATAGGAGAGCAGGCCGAGGTCGGAACATATGGGGTTGACAAAGACGAGTGGAAAAAAACTACTTCTGGAGCGTTTGCTCTTTAAATAGGTGCCAGACACTTCTCGCCTCCAACCCTCCATCTCCCTCAACCACCCCTACTGCACTTCACAGACACACACGCACACACACATACACGCGCGCACACACACACACACACACACACACACACACACTAAGTGCTCTGTCAGAAAGTGGCATTTTTTAGTACAGGAAGATAGTGTGATGCATTACTGAGGGCACCTTCCACACAGATTTAGCACCACTGCCCCTACATCTGCCAGAGTTATGGGGAGTGGACAGTCATGCATAACCTAATAGCTGAATTTTCCCTGCTTTAGAGAAGAGCTGAGGCACAGCACCTTAGTGTTTTTTATGAGTGCCCAAAGCCAAATGAACACAAAATCCCATTTCCAGAGCATCAGAGCTGGCTAAAAAACAACAACTTACACATGCATGAGGGCAGCTGGCAAGGCGGTTCCAAGCCAACGTTATGCCCCAAGCATTTGGCAGGCATTACTCTGTAAAGACAACTAGGAAAGACAGTTGCGGCCACTGCCGAGATAGGGCACAGGTGCAATAACACGCGTCCGAAATCTCAGAAATCCCAGACCTTCACAGACCTATGTGGACAGAAGGCGTACTGGCCAGTGCACTGCAGTATATTATTATTATTCCCAGGTTAACATTAATATAGCATAAAATGAAGAACTGGCCTTTTGGTACATCAGAAGGCACACCAAATAAAAATTAATCGTCCACACCCCCCCCACCTATGCTACAGAATGGGGACCAGGCCCCAAAGAGGAACTCTCAAGACCCAGGGAAAAGCCTGCTAATAGGACGACAATTTGCAAGCAAAATCCAGATGATCAAAGCCTCAAAGCATATGATTAAAAAGCTACTTCTGGCTGTGGCATAAGAGGACTTTGCATCACAGACACGCAAAACACAAAAAGGACATCCTTAACACGAAACAAACAAACAAAAAATAAAATACAAAAATCTTGACTGACTCATGGCTGTAAAAGCAGCAGTGCTTTAATTTAAAGGCACAGGCAGAAGCCACAGTACTTTAGATGTCCTTCTGTACTTTCTTCCTTTTTATTTATCCTCTGGAACTTGTGGGGGAGGAGAAGAAAGCGCCTGGGTGCGGCGAGGAATGAAACAATGTAGCCATCTGGGGACGAGCCCCATAAATAATTTCCCATGACATAAAACTACACGGCGAGCAGCGACATACAAGGGGGAGACGCAGCAGTAGCCCTCTCATCAGCACCCTCCAAAACTACACACACACATGCACACACACACACACACCTTCACACACATACACACACATACACACACAACCTGCTGCCTCCTGTGGAGAGACGTTCAGAATCAAGTATGGCCTCCACATCACATACCCCCATTCTGCTTTGCTGAGGTAAGAGTCAAGAGTGTGTGTGTGTGTGTGTGTGTGTGTGTGTGTGTGTTCATTACCGCAGCACGGCTTTAAAAGCCTGAGAGAAAACCTTGCTGGTTGCAGGGGTTTACAAGTTAATTGCATTAGTGGCTCTTTGTCTGACACATGGAAACAAGGGAGAGAGAAAGATTGCAGAGTAATAGTAGAAAGAGGGAGACCATAAAAGACAAGAAAGAGTGATGAGGCTGCCACAGCCTCGCCTCTATGAACCCTCTCACCCAGGCCATGATGTTTCAGACAGCAGCTGTGTATGTGTGTGTGTGTGTGTGTGTGTGTGTGGTCACATACATTCTCTGACCTCCAAAACTCTCTCACACACACACTGACAGACACATTCAAAATAGTTTACAGTACCTTGTTTGACTTATGTGGTCATGAAGGTCTGACACATTGTGCCCCTTGAAATCAGCTTTCAAGTTTTTTTTTTTTTTTTTGTTGGATCTGTTTGGGTTTTTTGTTTATTAATTTTATCTATCGCCAGTCTATTCTTTAACAGTCTTCTTTCAGTAAGATACCTTGTCATCAATGTTAGTCCCTTGGCCATAATAGTGACAAACGAAGAGAACCATCCACTTACAACAGATGACAGCTTATGGCATCATGTAATGATTCATAATTTACTGTACATCATGCTTCCTATACTCTGAATTGCTGTAATATGCCGTCCCTTTTCTGGCTCACTGACCTGATAAAAGAAATGTACAACTTTCCTCCCAGTTTTAATACTATCCCACATTTAGGGATAGTGCCTGTTATTTAAAGTAGTAGTGCCTGACATTATCATGACTGGTCTCTGGAACATAAGTTGGAGCGACCTTTCCTCTAAAGCCCAAAGTGGATTCAGATTCTAATCCCAATTTTGACCAGTCTTTATGTGATGTTTTTTTTTTTATTAACATTGAAAAGTCTTAATCAACCACAAAATCATTTGATAGACAAAAGGATCATAGACAAGTATCAATAAAGAGCCTGCACAATTCACAGCACTGGCTCCCCCTTTGAAACTTACAAATGATCTGCTGCTCACACCAAACTCTAAGGACTGTTCGGTTTGACTGTTCTATAACACTTTAGCAGCTGTAGCAACTGTGTTGGCAACAAAGGAACAACTTCAGTGCTTTCCCTCCTACTTATCTTATAGGACATTTGTGGCCAATACGAATGACTTTTCGAAGTTGCCTCCAACCTCTTGTGGAATCCCACAAGGTGTGATTCTAGGTCTCCTTTTCATCTCATCCACCATTACCTCTTGGCCGAGTTTTCAAAAAGCACAATCTCATACCACTGCTACACCAAATGATAATCATTTTATCTGCCTTTTAGTATGAGTCATTATGATGGATCACAGCCATTTATTGCCTTAAAAATAGCCAATACTGTTTAGAAGGTGACATCAATGAAAGAAACATATACATAGTAGTCATATTTAAAGGGTTCTTAACAACTTTGACTTACTAAGCAAATTAGACAATGTGGTGCCACATTTTCATCATCTGAATAATCACACACATGGTCAGTTTTTTTCCCCCTTACAGACTATGCAGGTGGTCCATGCTTTCGATACCTTCCTGACTCTCCAAAATCCCAGTAGTCCAAAAAAAGCAGCTGCAGATACACTTCAAACTAGGACTAAAAAGTTTGAGCACATAACATCAATTTCAGCTGCAGTACACTGCCTCCCTGTGTGGTTCGGGATAGCTTTTAAAGATTTTACTGTTTGATGTTAAGGCTGTGAATGTCTTGGCCCTAGCCTATATTTCAAGTCCCCTGAGCCCCGAATGTTTTAGAAAAGGGCTTTAATGGCCTCACATGGGCTGTTATTGGTTTTAACCTACATCTAATTCGAAATCAAAGGGTAATCGAGCCCAGGCTTTCACTGTTGTTTGTCCAAAACTATGGAATGTTTTATATATAAAACTTGGGATCTGCTTCCTGCCTGGACTCCTAAGGCCAGACTCAAAACTCGCTTTTCTACATTTCCCATATGTTCTAACTGGACTAAATGCAACAAAAGGAAAGCATCAGTCACAGTTTACTGCCTATTGCCCTGCACTACTGTAAAGGCCTGTATGTTTAACCTTTCAGTGTACCGTATTATTGCACTTCGGACTAATTATTGGTTATCTGATTCTCCTGAATGGCAAATCATTGTTGGTGTAACTTTAGCTTTTAAATGTGCTATGGAATTACATGATTGGGTGTCAAGAACATTTACAAGCAAGTGGATGTGGCATACAAAAACTCCTGGTTTTTACTTGGTCTCACTTTGGGCAACTTAATTGGTCTACTTTTATTCATAACAATCTCTGTCAGACTCCGACTGAAACTAGAGTAGTTTTTAAATATTGCAAAATGGCTTGAATGTATTATTGACCAAGAAATCCGCAGCTTTCCTTACAACCCAATCTAAATGAAAGAGTGAAGCAAAGGGATAGCTTTAGTTTTCTTTCTTGATCACTTATTTGATTTAACTTCAGTCTGTTCAAAGATTTATACAGAGTTTTGCCATGAGGGGAGGAAAAAATGTTTCTAGGTTCTCAAAGCAACAGAACACATTTTGCAGTTCTGAAATGCAGACTACCTGCAGTTACATCATGTGTACAAGCACAGTTGATTTTTCTGTCTCTCACTTCCCTTCATTTCTCTCCATCTTAGCAGGGGTCAAGGAAGAATGAACACTGTTGACCTCTCTGAACAGGAAGTGGTGTTTGAGGTTTGTGTGTGTGTGTGTGCACTTCGAGAACAGCCCTGACCGGAGTGCTCCTTTAGACAGAAGGGGAGGGCAGAGGGAGAGACCAGCTCAGAGCGAATAACCCAGCAGCACAAAAGATCACCTGGCAGAGCAGACAGGCAGCCTCTTTTCCATGTGTGTGTGTTCTTTTCTTTCCCCTCTCTGGTCTCTGGTTCTTAAAATAGCCACAGCCCACCGTACATACCTATTGCCACCCAACGCAACCTCAAAAAAAAAAAAAAAAAGGAGTCAGCACCTTAAGGGCGTACTCACACTATACCATCTGTACCGTACCCGAGTACACTTGACCCCCACAGTCAGGTTAGTTTGACCAGTGTGATCACTTCGTACAGTAGCTGGAAACAGTAAGCTAGTACACTTGGAAGAGGTGAACTCGAGTCTTGTTCAGCTGGACTCGGGCAACGGTATGCATATAGTGTGATCACAAACGTGCCTGAGATCCATTTAACAATCAAACAAATTGTAAAAGAATTCTGTTGTGGTAATAAAATATGCACTGATGCAAAAAAGATTCTAGAACACAACAACTCAAACATGCCTGGGTGCAGTTGGATATTATACACTGTGAGTGCAGACCAGGAACCAGAGACAAAAGTACTCCAGTATGGGTACAAATGAAACGTAGCGAGTGCGAGTACGCCCTAAGACTGTCATTCCCTCCAGAGGGTCCAATCAATAAGGCCATTTTCACAGCCCTGATAGTGATCAGTGTGCCTTTAATAAACTCTCATCCATCTCCTCTAAAGCAGTGCCTGGAGAAGGACCAGTGTGTGTGTGTCTGTGTGTGTGTGTGTGTGTGTGCGTGTGTGTGTGCGTGTGTGTGTGGTGTGCTGGAGGGTGGGTTGCACCATGATGAAATGCTTAAAATGGCCGTCACACAAAAGCCTTGTGGGGCCTGGAGATCCTCTCAGGAGACAGCAGTATGGGGGCATTACCATGGATGCTGCATTACTCTGCCTAGCCTTATTGAGAGGTATGAAGAGATGGCTTTTGATTGTTGCCATAAATAAGCTAGATTGTTGCTAGAGGAGACGAAATACATTAAAAAATATAGCGTACATATAAATAAATCAAATAAACACCCTGGCTTAACACTCAAAGCTGTGTAGCATCCATGCACATTGATTCACATGGGTGGTGTTCACAACAGGAACACAACAAAAGGAGCCTTCATTTCCATAGAAAACAAAAAAAGGGTTGATATTTACAGCTGGTATGGCTCAGCAGGATACAGACATGCCTGCAAGTTTTATTTATTTATTTACGTCTAACTCAGCTCTTCCTGTCTGTTTTGTGTGTCATCTGTAGTTTTGGCCCCAGTCAATGGCGGCATTATCAGTCTGGTTCCACTTGGCTGAACAGGCAGCCCACCGTAGGCCCAGTGTCCCTGCCACCGGCTGCCAGCAGCCCCCAGATTCCCAGCCAGTGACAGCATACGAAAATCAATCTGACATTCCTCGGGCAGCCGAGCATTTGGTTGGTCTGCTCCCGGCACATTTCCTCTCCTCTCCCCTCTCCGTTTCTCTTTTTTTTCTCTCTCCCTCTCTCTCTTTACCCTCCCAAAGCTACATCCTCAACCAGGCTGATGAAATGTGGAGTAGGGGAGGTTGGGGGTGTTGGATGGTAGCACTGCAGCTCCTGACAGAGATGTTACTTCAACAAGTGCAAACCAGCATGAGACTACACTCAGCAGATCCATGATGCACTGCCAGATGGAATCCCAGGAAGCTGCAGATTTCCGTGACACACACACACACGCCCGCGCGCAGTGTTGGCCTAGCCTACGTCACGGACGAAAGTGCTGACTCTCGCTTATTTTCAGCAGCACATTCCAAACCCCTAACTTTAACCCCCTTCCGACTCCCCTTCATGCTTCACTCCCCCTCCGCCTCCCTCGCTTATACCACATACCCCCTCGCTCTCTGTCCTGGTGAAGGCAGGAGGACAAATTCGGCCTGAAAGTACCCTCCACTTCTGACAGGTGTACAGCTTAATGCTGGCTGACACCATCCGTGACGACACTGGGATGCCTCAGATACTGCAGCGCTGCGGACTGGAGCTGCCTTCCTCCTTAACAACAAGGTACACGTGAATATCCTGCTGAAGCACGGCAATGAAGAGCAGCGTTAACAAGCTGTTCGCAAACAGACGTGACGACTCCTCTTAAGCCCCTGGAGTGTGTCAGCGTACACCTAACATTAGCCCACAAGTACCTGCCAATTTATCAGCAACGCCTTGTGATCCACTCCGCCCGACACGTACAAATGGCTAGATTTGCCAGTCTCATATTTACCTGGAGGGCTACCAGCTGATAGATGAATCAAGATAGCACAAGCATATCTATACTTTAAAAAAAAAAAAAAGCAATGGAGTTTGTCCCATTCAATGAGAGTCCATATCAAAAGGCTCTTTAAAAATTAATAGCCAACAAGACAGTGAGGGATTGGGTGCTGCACTTCCGTGACGGGGTTAAAGCTTTCTATTAATTCATCTCCTGCAGCACACTTTGGCAGAAAAACATGCTGGTGTCCGAGACGTAATGAGGTTTAACAAGCGATGGGGGGGAAAGGGGGTTGGAGGGTGTGTTCACTGTACACTGTCCATCTGGGGTTTTTTTCCCCAGGTTTACACACAGAATTTATACTTTTTCCCTTGTAATCCCTGCATTATTTGTGAGTGAAGTGAAAATTATCCATTTTAAATGCAATTGCTGAGAACTTTCACACCAAATTCAGGTTACTTTTGGCCAAAGCAATCACAACAAAGTCCTGATGGTTTGTACATTGTTTTTTTTTTTGCTGCTTTCTCATTGGTTTGGGCCCAACATTAACCCTGCATGCAATGTATTCTTATGGAATATAATATAAAAACAATGCCCATAATTTAAACAATTCTCAAATAATAATCCCCCACAAAAACTAATGCTTAGACAATCCATCACAATAGTTCCCAATAAGTCCTCCACCCCCCCAAATGAACACGTACCTTGCTTGCGAACATCGTCCACAGCGGCGGTGAGCTCATCTTTCAAAAACTGGCTTTCCTTGGCGATCTTGTCCCCTTTCTCCAGGAAGTTCTCAGTGGCGGTCTCCACGGACGCAGCCAGCACATGGGCCTTCTTGGAGCGGCCCTTCTTCTTGTTGGATGGTCCCTTGTTGCTGGAGTTCACCAAAGTCGTGACCTGGGAAGGGGCAAGGCAAACTTATTTCTGCATCTTCCCGGTCATATAAAGGCTGAGGCATAGTTGTCTTGGCTCAAAACCAAATGAATATATTTCTATAGTATCGGGGCTTGAATGAATGTAACAAATAAGTCAAAAGTTCTGTGTAGGAGAGAGAAAAACAGCAACAGAGATAAATCAATCTCACAACTCACAGTTTTCAAGTGCATGCAGGTATAATTCTGTATAGGCTGGACAGACAATAGTGCCTGCTGTTTGTGAATGACTATTGGTGCTGCACTGCAATGGGGTTCAGAACATCTATCAGCCCACAACAGTTCAAATTTTAGTGGAATTCAGGTATGCTGCAGATTGATTTGCCTTTAAAATAGCAACCACCTGTCCGTCATCCACCCACTCAAATAGCACCCAAATTAACAGCACTCAGAATGCAGAGCGTTGGTGGAATTTTTACAAGTTCCCAGTATGTCAATCAAGGTTGCTTCTTAATAAAACTACAATTTATTATGCATAATGACTAATGTTAGGTAGGGACCTACATCCAACACTTAGGGAGAGGAGTTAACGCTATTAAATGTTGATACAGGTTAATAATCTGCAGAAAGCTAGCTTCTCGTGCTACAGGCTAGCAAGACAAAAACCATCATATCACATACATCTTCAAGCATTTGTAGCATTTTACACCATTTTATAGGAATACAGTATTGAACATTAATTTGAACTAATACATTTGATGCAATATCTTTTTTTAAATCATTATGCCTAGTAGATTGCAGTTGTCAAAAAGTCTCTCATTTGGTATTAAAGAACTAATTAACTTCATGACAATTTCAAGAGTATTTAAAGACTATTTCCAACAGGGATGAATGAAGGCAAGTTGGAGCACTAAAAGCTAGTTAATTGTGCAGAGTAGAAGTCTTTTTTTCTTTTGGTTTTATTCCATTTTTAAGTGCATGAAACCAGCCAATGCATACTTTACAAAAACTATTCTCAAAATCTATGAGTGTATTATCAAGAAAAAAGTTTCCAATACTTCATGTTCACACAAAACCCAACCTACATACTGAAGAAACAGCATGTGTTTTTCTGTGCAGAAAATTTTCACGGATCAAAAATTAAATGGCTAGAATTCAGTGCTGTAATCCGTAAGTCCCAGGTGTTTTACTCCTGGTTTCTTCCACCAGAGTTGAAGCCTACTACTTTTAAGTTTAGGACTCTGTTCATGTCTTGAAGACACAAGCACTGTAACTCACCACTGAGAGACAAATGGTGCATCTCACACTGTTAAAATGGAGCTTGGATCTGTACTTTGCAAGCTGCCACAAAAGATTTCTGAATTTTGTTGTCTTAAGATCACATCTACCTACGTTTTTTAAGATACATGTGCTGGTTTTGCTCCAGTTAGCAACCTGACGTCTGCAATGGTCACTGTCTCAAGCAAGTTCATTATAACTACCTACAAATAAGATTAACCTTATTGTTGTTTATATAATGATGATAATCATCATCATCTCCCAGGCCCAAAACCCTCTGGAAGCCCAGTGAAAAATTCATGCACATTGGGCTTTACAAATAACTGCATGATGAAATTTAAGTGCTGAAAAATACAAATCTAAAAGAACATGGGGGCAAAAAATAAATAAAAATGCAGTGCGAGAAATCAAACAGGACAAACACATACACACAGAGATAAGTGAGATAGCCGGAGGAGTTTGATGGGTATTCGATGCCAAGTAAAGACAGTTCAAGGAACTACATTATAGTGTAGCCCAAAGACAAAGCGCAAGCCAAGCAGTTTGTGTGAAGGTCAGGGGCAGAAAAATAAAGTCCAAAAAAATAAAAATAAAATAAAAAACCAGGCACACCTGCAAACCATCCCAGAGCTGGGAGAAGCGAGCAGAGAGTCAAAAAACATCAATGTTCCCATTAGTACTCGGAGGGCAACTTTTCACAGAGTGCAGTTTCTCACCTGGGTGACCAGAGGCTCCAGCAGCCGCTCCACCGCTAGAGTGCGGATCTCCAGACTCTTCGGGTCCCATTTGAAGTTGATGTTGGGGGTGTTAATGCTACTCATGTTTGTGGACTTGTCTGCGGAGAAGAGAAGGAAGAAATGGGGGGAGAGGGGGGGGAGAAAAAAATCAATAAAAAAAATAAAAACTGGCCAGCGGAACAGGCAGAGAGCCGTTACAATGAGAAAGGGGACAAAAGAGACGCCTAAAGCAGCTGCCGATGTTCCTCTAATGTGGCACAGTACATTAAACACAAAGCCTATGGGCATAAGGAATATCATACATACATGAAGCACTGATCTGTGGCCTCCCTATGGCAGTTTATCACATGGGACAAACTGACTCTAGCAACTCTCTCAGTAAAGGACCCAGGCTGGAGGGGAAAGAACCGTACAATCCGGGCACGTCACGATCCCTCCACAAATAAAAAAACAGCCATGCATGGCCACAAAGGACTTTGTTTATGCCACACAGAAGACTGACAGGCTTTAGTGGCGCAGCATCGCTGCATGGCCCAGTTTTCGATTTACTATTTATGCAACCGCCTGGCTTTTTATTGACTATACATAGTGCATAGAGCGGAAAGGATAATTGGGATAACCAGAGGGCTGAAACGCATTTAGGCCAATAGACCAAAGTTGACAAGTCAGTCCTCGATGTGAAAAGGGGAGTTTAAATCAAGCAGACTTGTCAGGACAAAGGCAGATTGTGTTATACATACTTAGAGTTAGGGGCCTGTTTATTGGAGGTTACAGTGACAGTATATCAATTGCATAGTGTCACAATGTGTTTTAACCAGGGATTAAGCATACAATAATCTCTTCCCAGAGTTTTATGGGCAAGTTTGTTGATAAATTATTTTTCAAATGAGTCACTCGTGTAACACCTGATGTTGCGTGTTTAAGAAACAGTCATAGCTACTTCCGAAGCAGAAGGGCGGAGGCCTTCCAAGTGACCAGGTAAAGTAAGAACCAGGAAACGGGCAGGCCAGTTACTCATTCAGTTATATCTCCGTCATACCAAACACTCGTGTGAGAAGACTTTACAGATTACGTCATTTTGGTTTGGTTGAATTTCTTAAACTAAAACTGTGTCGCAATAAATCTTATTAAGTAGCAGAGGATGAGTCGCGGTTAAGTTAGGCAGGGAGATTAGCCAGTTGCTAACTTAGCCTCAACTCTTTGAACCCATTACGCAAACTATGGTACTAAACATCAGCCATCAAATTTTCCCAAATTAAAGCCATTGCTAAAGCCTCCCGATAATACCAGTCACAGCACACGATGTTTGTCGGCACGTCAGCACTTCCTAAAACGTCCAGCTAAGTCATACGCATCAGCGACTCTTTCCAGTACAATGCGAGGTATCCCAAACATCCCTGTCCGAAGTATGGAAACAGGCTAATGCTAGCTTACACCGCTAAGTACTTCGTCAGTGAAGCTACGTAGCCAAACACTTCGATTCATTTAAAATTACTCTCCATCAAAACCAATGGACACACTTACATAACACTATACAACCACTGGCAATCATGTAATGACTTGTACAGATTGATACGACATCTTAAAAAGTGGGACCTTAACTTACCAAAACAAGAGTATCCACTTGGGAAGTTGGGTGTAAATTAGCGTTTCAAAATGGTGGAATGGAGTCCGAAGAATTCAGTGGTTTAGTCAAAAGTTTGAAAGTACCCTGTAAGCCCTCGAGCTTCAGCTGCGAAAGAAGAAAAACGTTAGGAAAAAAACTTAATAGTTGTACGCGGATTGATCAATTCAATTCAAAAGAAATCTCAAATACCGTGATAACTGCGCTGCAACTTCGTTCGCTACAAGTTTCACCCTGTCTTTGGTTTTCTATGGAAGGAGGGGGGACAGCTTCCTGGAATGGCGGATAAGCGGTTGACACAGGCCAATGTAATTCCCAATGAGCTTGCAGGTGTGTGGTTAGGGCGTGGTGCGTCTACTGACTGAAACCATGATGTAAACTTTTTTTGAAAACAAATGAGCAGAGATTGGCCTACTTAAGAGAATAAGAATTAGACTGTCAAACATTTAGTTTGAGTTTATCTCGTTGACCCAGCTTACTTAGGAGTGAGATAAATGGAAAATAAGTACTGTAAAAAATAAATTTAAATATCAATTCACTGGAAATAAGGACAACCTGTCAGGCTACCTTACCTATTGCAACTAAAATAATATTTTGTGGCATTTGGATTATCTGTGGTCAACAACAGCCCTTTATTAAATCAGTAAGAGCAAGGTTAGCCAGCCTAAGCGATAGCCTGTGTCTGAGCCTTAAAATGATTTGAGAAAAAGGGTGTGGAAATTTTCGCAGCTGGTGTCTTATGACACTCAACAGCGTGTCTGGGCATTTGGCCCTGACACTGATATACAGAGAGAGAGACTAGATAAAGCTCCCAACTGAGGACATAAAAGGCATGAGGCATACTCTGTCTCAGAGGGCCAACCAGGAATTCACAGATAAGCCTCCTATTGCTTTGTACTTTATGTACTGTAGGTGTGTGCATGCAGGCGCAATACAAATCCATTTGCTAGTTAGGTCGCACTCTGTTTTTAAGATATCGTATCGTAAGGATTTTTGAGTCACAATGCACCACAATGCAGCATTGTCATTTGGGGTCCTATAATAATAGATATGTGTCACCCATACACCGCCATACCTTCACATAGCCCATGCGAGTGACAGGGTAATAATAACCGTTACTATCATCCAAATCATAGATTTCCCCCGAATGGTAGTTTTCATTGCTGCCATGTCATGTATGTTCCATCACGCTGACTATAAAACAAAGGCTGGAATTGCCATCAGCACCTCAAACAGACTGAATGCACTGATAAGCAATTTAGTTTGAAGTGAGAGTGTTTGTGTGTGTGTGTGTGTGTGTGTGTGTGTGTGTGTGTGTGTGTGTGTGTGTGTGTGTGTGTGTGTGTGTGTGTGTGTGTGTGTGTCTGTGTCTGTGTTTGAGTGTGTGGCGGCGGGATGTGAGGTAGATGGCAAGCTCACTCCATCATTAAGCGACTGAATACCAATGTGAATTTTAATGAACAAATCTACAGCAGCCAAGTGGTTTTGTTTTTGCGCTTAATGAAATTCAGACGCAATAAACAGGTTATTGGACTAGCCAGATGTATTAAAAAAAATAAACATACACATTTTGTGCATAATGGCTTACAGAGAGATGACATGGCAGTATAATGAATGCTTCATCCTCTCCAACGTGTAGCTTTTAACACAAACCTATCTCCCTTTTTACTACATCATATGGCCCACTCCCTCGCTCTTTATGGGTGTGTAAAACTGAAGATAGGTAAGTGACAGCTGCAGCAATTATTTTAGTCCTCAAAAAAAAAAACAGTATCGTCTCTGTGGGTTTCCAAAATCCACAATGTCCAAATGCTCCTGTCCACTGAAAAAAGGCGGTGTCTCTCCTCAGCTTGCATGAAAAATAAGCAATGAACTGCAACAAAATGATAGAAGCTGAGGGGTCATAATAGCAATTAGGTGTGGGGAGGAAATTGCTTTATGGGGAGAATACAGACAATCATCTGAAATCAGCAGCTGTGGGGAAAAGTGAGTACATTAACAACAATGAGCTCTCGTCCTGCGGGCGACAGTTAAAAAAAAAACCACTCAATTAGACGGCTGGATTAGATGTTAATTAACAACCTCCATCACCCTGGTAAAACGCACAACCCCAAAAGTTAAGTGAGAACAAGGCTATTACATAGCCCATGCTGTACAGTACCTCGACACAAATTTAGGCCTCACAAAGATGATTATGCGGAGAGAGAGACTGAGATACAAAGATAGGGATAGAAAATAATTGCACCAGAGCCATCTGTGAGCGGACACACTGACACTTGTTATACGCTTTGTGTAGGCTAACTTTAATCAGCCGAAGAAAAACATTCTCGGGGGATGGCTGGTGTTTTTCCAAGAGTTGGGTGACATAGTCATAAAATCGAGGTCACAGGCTTACTGATTTAAAGCAACAGTGTAAGCAATTTGCCATATTTGATGTGTATTAGTTATTGTATGCCAGTAATTATGTTCCATAACCGGTTCATCTTCACAATAATGATGTAGTGATCCTGTGCCTTAATGTGGCTCAAAAGCAACTGATTGAGTTAAGTGCTAACAACACCCAAATTCAGGAAACACAGCACTATTAAAAATGTATGTTTACTGTACTATAAGGTGCTTTAGATTAAAGCGTTTGCCAAATGAGTCATTTTACATAAATAGTACAGTATAACTCCTTCCTAACCCCGTACATATAGGATGCCACATAAGACTAATAGCACCACATAAGAAGCGACAGTGGCACTGACAGTTATTTACCATTTCAAAACAACAGCTTGTTCGTGGGGATGCACTTTATGTGTCCTTGAACTCTTCCTCTATCTCTCCTCCCCCTCACCGCCACCACCAAGTACACAGTCCAATCTATCAGACGGAAGATGGGAGCACAGCACTTTATAAATAATTCCATCACATAATGAGGCTATGAACATGTGTGCCGCGTTGAATGAATAATCAAGTTCCTCCATTCTAATCAAAGCAGAATAAGTCTGAGCTGTTTTTAGCGACCATAGTTAACAGGTGCCTTTTTTTTGTTTCTTTTTTTTTTTCTTAAAAAGAACCTTGGTGATGTTGTTAATGCAGTCGCCCTCCCCCCAAAGCCCGCCCCCCTCCCCTAAGGCCATGCTGGGAGGAATAAATGCACCCCACCCAAATGATGCATTCAATAGTCAGAACCCAGTCCAGAAGAAGGGGTGGTGACGTCACTGCTCGTCAGACTGAGCCCTTATCACTGCGGCCCAGTCATTTGCATCACCACAGCGGTGTTGTGGTTTGAGCTCACAGGGTGATTAGCAGTGTGACACAACTTCTATTTCTATATCGCTCCCAGCATACCCTAAAGAAGCCAATGTCTGGGTGGAGAATCAAGCCTCAGCCTCAAATTGCATGCTTAACAACTCCCACACAAAAGTCCCCCGAAACCCCCTGGTGAAACCACAGGAAGGGTAACTTGAAACTATACCGAGGCATGATTTTATGTGGCTTTAGTTGAATCGTCATGACGATTTGTGAACACAGCATAATTTTATTCAATTATGGATTAATGAAAAGCAACCATGTAGAGCACAACATGTATTTCTCAGAGGACATGTTGCCATAGATTCGGCAGTCCAACACAGAATGTTTTGTTTGCAGTTGTATGTCATTATGGTATGTATATTATTTAATAGTTTAGATATGTTTATCTTGTCAGGTTCATTACATCGGTTCATGGTTATTAATTCACTGCTGTGGCCTGAATCACCCCCCAATTTGCTGGGAAAATGTGCTGATTTTATCAAGGGCAAAGGTATGTGGCTTGTATATCCACAATGATAATTTCATATTAAAAATAAGATATAAATAAATCTACACCCTTGTGTGCAGTAGCTAAAACTCACTGACTATCAGCTGTGTCCTAGCAAGGGAGGTGCCTACGGCGCTGTACCCCCTACATGGCTGCTCCTCTCCACAGCCCTGCTTTATGAGCAGCGACTCACGGGATCTGTTCCATTTTACTATGACTTCCACTTGGGAGGAGGGGGGAGAGATTGAGGAGTAGCTAGACGAGGAAGTGACGGAC
This sequence comes from Setipinna tenuifilis, assembly GCA_030347295.1. Lineage (NCBI taxonomy): Eukaryota > Metazoa > Chordata > Actinopteri > Clupeiformes > Engraulidae > Setipinna > Setipinna tenuifilis. Next base: position 12,191,791 of record CM059288.1, on the reverse strand, counting down.
AGAGAGCAGTGATGAAAGTGGGCTCTAACAAGAATTGAGTCATCACTAAGGAATGTCAGGGGTGTTTTTTTTTCTTCATCTACATTGGTTCTCATACCTTATTCTGCTTTAGATAGGCTCAGAGTCTTTAAGCGTCATTGGTCAAGTTGTTGTTGTTCTCAGCTTTCAGGGTGGAGCATGCCTGATATTTGAGACAATCTTAACATCTCGCAACTCTCAAACCCAGTTACAGTTTCACTTATTTAGTGACACTTGATTTCAACACTCCCTGTAACAGCTTATCTACATGAAACAACATGTAACTTTATGTACTCACACAGCACATACCTTAGACTAACTCTCACCCTAAACTTTACCCTAACCCTCAGGTACAGTGTAAATACGTACTGTGACATGTTGTTACACACTTATTACATTCTACTTCATGGTATAGATACACTGTAACAGGAACTGTAAAATTAAGTGTAACCCACTTTTCTGTGTTGTGCAAGTTCACAATTAGATTAAAGTTCAGTTCATACAGATAAAATGAATAAATTCACATTCATAATTCTGCATTTCAATGGAGAACTACTTCAGTTTTACGTTACATTTAACCTTTTTTTAAATGTGAAGAAAAACAGTACTGGAGTATTTCTATGCTCATCTTTTCTAATAAACTGTCTTCATAAACATGCCAACTACAAAGCCCTTTGACACTTTCACTTTTTATGTAATCCCAGAGGAGGGAAGGAGTTAACAGGCTTCTCAGGGTCACATGGCTAAAGAGCCACTCTGTGTTTCAGTCTAGACAGGAAAGCCACACCCTCCACTGGGGCTGCAGTAACAGGCCCAGTCACCCTCTGGCCCTCACAACCTCAGGGGGCGGAGGCCTGTACGTGTACAAAATGTAACTAGGGTGATCTTATCATTTTTAACCTGTGGTTCGTATTTCATTTGCCTTTCATTCATTCGCATGCAGTTCTATTGCTCTGGCAGCATTACAGATTTTAATCAGTTCAAATAACCAACCTGTTTTCTTCATATAGTATTCACAGCAAGCCTGGTAAAAATAATAAAGACGTACAACAGTGCATTGTGACATTGACCTCCGCACAGAAATTTCCTACACACTTTTAGTATATATTTTTAGTCTGTCAGCCATGCTTTACAGTGGTTTGTTTTTTATATATATAAATGCATTTCCTGAAATCCAAGGTCTTCTCTCCGGTTATGGTGAGTCAACATATGAGTCATGGGGAATTATAAGGATAAAGGACGTATTGGTCATTCATGAGACGTTCATGCTTTCAGCTCCACTGTCATGTTTTCCTAAGTCACTATCTGTGTTCTCTCGTATGTAAGAAGCAAGCATAATAAATATTTTATTACTGTGTGGCACTAGTTAGCATAAAAATAAAACGATAAACATGGAAAAACTGTATGCTTCCTGAAGGTCAGGGTATAGCTGTATTTGCACTGATATACAACTCATATTGACTGATAGTATCAGTACACTGGTGGATGATGCACTGTCCACCATCCTATCCATCCAGGTTATGGTGATATTCTTGACAAGCATGTGGGTGGCAGGCCTCAAGCGTAACAGCTTGCTTTTCCCAATTGTTTTGTTATCTCTGGCACAATCTGTCCAGATGACCCATGAAGTACAATCTGTGCATGCGGAACATGTTCTTGGTTATGGTCTCAGCCCTGCATCTTAACTGGGGAGTTATTACTCTGCTGTTCCATACAATAGAATGTAGTGAATGGCATTTTAATACAGTCCTGTGCTGTCCACACAATAAAACTGCTCCATTCTCCCATTGAAAATTCCATTATGATCAAAAAAGTCACAGATATTACAAAGCAATAATGGGAAAGGACTTTTTTTTCTCTCTCTGCCCAGTCATCCATGTTTCATTTCTTTGATACCGTGTGAAGTATGGGTCATTGAGAACATTAAAAAACTCACTCTTCAGACTAGTGCAGAGAAGTATTGCACAGTTTCCAGTTCATCAGACTTGACACAAAAGTCTTTCTGATGAGAAAAACCTGTGCCAAGAGGAAATCTCTAGAATCGTGCCTGTGGATTTTCTTTTTTCTGAGGTTTTTTTGTGTTTTATATTCCACTGATCTGTGATCTGATGGAGACCACCATCTCCACGCTCTGTTGCTTCCACAACATGTCAAGTGAATAAAAGGAAATTGTTGACAGCTGGTCAAAAAATAAACCAAAGATATTCTTAAATGTGTTCTAGTGCTTTACATGGGTCTGTTTTTCAAAAGGACAAAAATAACTGGTATTGGGGCAAAATCTGTTGGCTCGATAATACATCAATCACCCCTATTGTTTTTGTGTCTGTTTTCTCAGAAAATGTGAAAGTTATCCTTCACCAAATCACAAAATTGTTGTATGGACCAGCTCTCTCTGGAAAGCCTAGCACATCCACTGATGTGTGCTGCAGGGATGACAGCTAAGTGGATTGAGGTACAATGTTGAAATACTACCTGACCAGATAGCAATAAACATCCAGTCATTGCCCTTGCTCAACACTGTAAACAACCCTCCATTGCTTGACAGGTCAGCAGGCCTATATATCCTCCGTCATGTCAGGTCACCAGCATAATACACTGTCAGGGGTGGTTTGGGCCGAATGTGTTTGAACCTGCCAGAGCTGGTGAATTAGAAGTATTTTTGTTGTGCATAGAGGACTGTTGTTCTTTTTTTTTGAACATCCGTGACTGTTCTGTAAGATAATAACAGTCTACCATTCGTCTCTTTGTGTATCCCATTTGTCACTGGTTCTCACCCCTGTTGCTTTTCCTGCCATTAAAGCAGCATACAAAGAGACACGGTTGTTCTGAGTATCTGACCCCCCCACTGATGCCATTTGCTGACTAGGATCAATCTGCACAATAATAAAACGAATCCAAATGACATGCTTTCATTAAAATCATAAACTCTCCGGTGAGGACATTTAATCACATTTAAATATGTACAATTATTGAAACTGAACATTGGGTGCCACGTTATAGTAATATTGATTCCAACCTGCCTCTTCTCATTTGAGGAAATAGATTTTTTTTCTAGCACACTACTGTACTGTACAATACTGCAAGGTTACAGGACTCATCTGAGAGGCACAGGGGGAGGAGTTGGAAGAATGAATGACTGGTGCCCGGTCACTTATTAAATCGAGACAGAGAGGGAGACAGAGGGAGAGATAGACAGAAGAGGAGAGAGAGAGAGAGAGAAAGAGGGCGAGAGACAAAAAGAGATCTGTTTGCCAGCTCTGCAGAAGGATCAGAGACAACCCACTGCACACAACATGGTGTGTTGGGCACGGCTTTTTTTCAGACATAGAGAGCATGTGGCAATCACAGCCAGCTTAGGCTGTAATGGTATGCATCACTGAGGGCGTTGTAATGGCATTTATTTACACCATTTTTTCTCCCCTTACCTGAACCTGCTATGAACCCCGGGCGCAACTGGGGAGCGAGATTGCACAGAGGAAGAAAAAAATAGAGAGAAAATAGAGAGCTTTTTGAGAGAAACAGAGAGAGAGAGAGAGAGAGAGAGAGCAGAGGAAGGGAGAAAATGGATAAACTCGGGATAGGAAGAAAAAAAAACAGAAAACAAGAGCAGGGACACCATGATGTACATTAAGGACACATTATGATGGCAGATGAGATGAGATGAGGGCCTTGAAATCAAAGAGGGTCTCCAGCATCCCGTGCTTGTTGCTGTGCTGAGCACCCCACCACCCCCCCCGCCCCACTCCCTACCCCCAAGGCCCCCTGCTCATAAGTCAGTCCCCACTGCGGCTGCCATGCCAATTTTCGCCGGGCGCACAGTAAATGTTTTATATAACGTCGGAGGTACCACACACACAAAAGCGAAGCATTTAAATGAAAAATTAATGCGAGCAGATGTTTAGGTTTGCATCCCTCATGGCCATGCACACATTTCAAAAGAGCGAGAATTGATTAAAAAAAAAAGAAAGTAGAAGCAGGTCGGGGGCTGGGGGTGAGTGGTTGTGGGGGTGGGGTGGGGTGGGGGGGATGTGGCAGCAGTGCAGGCCCTCACCACCACGCATGATTTAACACCCATCGCCAGCGCATGATGGATGCGGAGGACAGGCACCGTATGAATTTATCGTCACCGGTCTGTCATTCGCGGCGTAGTCGTTACCGCCCTGACATCCACAAGAAGGGATTTTGGGATATGTCTGTGACACCCCCAGCCCACCCCCCCCACACATACACAAACACACACACACACCCCAGATACATCAAACACCCACTCACCCACACACGAACACGCACACACCCCAGGTAAATATGCACCAGATTCGGGCTAGACTCGATATGGAATCGCTCACTATCCTGTGACACCTGGTGTTAGCCGTGGCACTTCAGGTTGTGTTTTGTAATAGCCCAATAACGTGATGAGGATGCAACAGCGGCAACACTGGCAAACGCCACAGGCAAAAAAAAAAGGGGACGCAGGCTGTGCTGCTTTTTCACAGTAGCCCTTCTCCCCGCTAAGAGCCTGACTAGCTGCATTCAACAGGAAAACAGGGAGGAGAACGGAGATGGAGGAGGAGTAGTAGGGGGAAACAGGAGGAGGAGGAGGAGGAGGAGGATGACGACGATGAAGAGTTTTAAGACCACTGCTCACGCTGGTGAGAAAAGAAATTGCTCCTTGCTCCTCAAGCACCCTGCCGTTCAGAAAAATCAGCTGCATTCAGTCTGAGAGGCTTGAGAAAAAAAAATGTGTGTGGGGGGAGGAAAGCGGTGGGGTGGGGTGGGGTGTTGTTGTGGGGGGGTTGTGTGGTGTGCGCTCCAAGTCGTCATTTATCGGGGGGTGGGGGGGGGCAGCGGGAGGGTGGGAAGAAAAATCAACCAGCCCATAATAGTCACCTCTCACTTTCCCTCGGCATTGCCCAGTGATAGGCAGAGCTCGTGAGCGTGGATGCTCACCTCTCCTCCCCACTGGCCTCCCCGATTTGCCTGGGCTGTGGCTGTGGCTCAGAACTTGATTGCACGAGAGGGGAAGGGGGGGGGGGGGGGGGGAGCAAGGCCAGACACCCAAGATTAATGATTCTGATGCAGTTTCCCTCATCAATATAAATCACATTTCACTTGCCAGATTACACCCACAGCAGTTTTTGCGGCTCTTTCTTCCCTTTTTCATTCCCCAAAATTGTTTATGGGTGACTTCTGCATAGGATGTATTTTCGATTAAAAACTGTTGAGATCAGAGGAAGTGAAGCCAGGTCTTTAATGCCCAGTATGTGCGTTATAAAAATAAAATGACAGCAGTTGTTAGACTGTGAAATGCATGTACGGAAGATTGAATGAGAAGCAGCTGCCAAATCCTCCATCAAAATCCCTAACTGCCTACGTAGGTGGCTTTTGGGGACATCAACCATATGTACATATTTTACATACCTGAGCTAATTGCAAAGGAGACCATCTATTCATAATTACAGCATATGGCCATTCAGCAGTACCACACACAAGGGCATCAAGAATAGATACTTTTAAAGCAGGCATATTTCATCAGAACAGTTTAACCAAATGTAATGTGAATAGTTTGGTGACCTTTTGTCTTTTGTCAAGGATTATGAGACACCTAACACCTCCTCCGTGCAGAGGTTGCTATCAGGCTGCATAATAGCCTTCTTTCGGTCGCCTGGTAAACCAGCCCCTGTAGTAGATTTAATTTCGTACAAAGGGTCTGGCTGTGCTGTATAGAGAAACGTTTTCTACCTGGAAGTGTTCACTGTGCTGAAGTTTAAAACAATTGGATCTGCCTTTACCCAATCGCTAATGCCATCCATCCATCTATCCACCTATCCATTCATCCATCCACAACCATCCATCCATACATCCATCCACTCAACACCATCCATCCCATCCATTCATCCATTTATCCATATACAACCATCCATCTGTTCATCCACAACCATCCATCCATCCATCTATCCATCTATCTATCCATCCATCCACAACCATCCATCCATCTATCGATTCATCCATCCATTTATCGATTCATCCATCCATCCATCCATCCATCAATCCATCCATCCACAACCATCCATCCATCTATCCATCCATGTATGGTGCCAATTGGATGATGCCTTGTAACTATTTCTGTGCTCTGCACCTGCAGGGCATTAGAAAGCGTACTTACAGTCACATTCACAGATGTATGTGTGTGTGTGTGTATGTGTGTGTTTGTATGTGTGTGTGTGTTTGTGTATGTGTACGAGTGTATGTTTGTGTGTGTGCGCGTGTGTACGTGTGTGTGTGTGTGTGTGTATGAGTGTGTGTTTGTGTCTGTAAAAGAAACAAGAGAGGGAAGGAGGGGTGGTTGAAAATGTTTCTACCTGCAGTTCAGCCTTTCAGCTTAAAACATTTTCTCTCATCCCCACTTTTCCAGAAGTAATGGGAAAGGGTGAAGGTGGTAGTGCTGTACAAAAACGGGAGCACCATTTTGGTGGCCATGGTCGTTGACACACATTATCAACGTCCCGGTGTTATCATTATGACCATCATTATCACCGACGGCCCAGACCTACTGTGCCAGTGTGGTTTATGAGCGCCATGGCAACAATGCGGTACCACCGCAGCGTGAAAATCCACGGCAGCTCTCTCTTTCTTTCTCCCTCTCTCTCTCTCTTTCTCTTTTCCTCTCCCTCTCTCTCTCTCTCCTTCCCTCTCCCTCTTTCCCTTCCCCCGTGGCCTTCGCTGCGGCGTTATAAGTTTTCATTATTAATCTGGTCTTGGATCATATCTTCTCCCTCTACTTGCTGCCACAGCTCTCTAAGTCCTGGCACACCATAACTCACGTAACTACTCGCGCTTCGCAGCCAAGCCCTCGAGCTTACTAGCTGCAGATTAAAGGGAAGAGGTGCAGAGCTATCTGAGAGACCATCAGTATGCCAGTCGGCCGTTCAAAACACCACACACACACACACGCACACACACACATACACACACGCGCACATGCACGCACGCACGCACGCACGCACGCACACACACACACACACACAGACACACACACACACACACACACACACACACACACACACACACACACACACACACACACACACACACCTTCCAACCCCCACGTCCAATGTTCCTCCTCTCCGGTCTGACAGAAGTTTCTGAAAGGGAAAAGAGGACCTTCCTGTGCCAGGCAGGTACAATTAGCCACTTGACACTTTCCCTTTTCACTGTCTGGCACCGGTCCAGAATTTGAAAGAAAAGATAAGGATCATTATAGCATCTCCTACATAGAAGGATTTTTTTTTTTGAGTCTTTTTCTGAGTCTGATCCAATAAGTGAGGGGACTGGGTGGGTGGGAGAAAGAAAAAAAAAAAAAAAACGCCCATCCATAGTTGTTTTCTAAAGCTCGGCCATACGCTACCTGCTCATCAGAGGCTTTTTCTGGAGACAGGCTGGCTAAATTAAAACAGGCCTACTGAGAGTGCTGCTATTTTCGTGGGCGTCATGAGACTGCCAGTCAATCTGGATGGCACTGCCTATAAAAGAGAGAGGCAATCTATGATGTGGTTATGTGGCATGAGAGTATACTGCCAACAATATGCTTTTTTCCTCTCTCTTGCTTTCTCTCTCTCTCTCTCTCTCTCTTTCTTTTTCTCTCTCACTCTAGCTCTCTTTCTGAAGAGTATAAGACAGCAAACAACTCAAACCTCCTCGCCAGGACTGTGTCCCACTTCTCTCTCTCTCTCTCTCTCTCTCTCTCTCTCTCTCTCCGGCTCTCTCTTTTGTGCTTCTCCCTTGCCACCCACCCTCACCCCCCACCCTCGAGATGCGCACCCCGCTACATGCAATCACACCCCAATCTCAGATTTTTAAATACTTTGAGCCCTCACCACAAGAGTGTGGAGGACATTAACAGGATAATCTTGCCTTTACCCAGCATGCCATTGGAGACAACGTAGGAGACTCCACAGGGTACCAGGAAGCCATTATCTGATTCATTATTCTGACTCCTACGAATGGAGGAGGGGGTGGGGGGGGGTGGGGGGGGGATAGAAGACATATCGAGCCACTCACTCATCAGGTACTCACAGGGATTGATCGCTTCAGAGGTTATCTCTTTTTCTTTTTTTTTACTCAAGGATTACCTATTCATTTCAAGCATAAATTCCCGAAAAGGCCTCTTCTACCTATAGGGGGGCAGCTGGGGGGAGGGAGGAAGGGAGGGGGGGTGACATTGCAATGGCTCTTTGTAGTATTCACATTTACCACAAGAGGGGACACCTGCTGTTCCATAAGCACTGGGCACACGTCACTCAGGCCTCAGATGCAGACAGAATGCACCATAATGTTTTAAAATGGCTTTCTCTAATCAATTAATAACACACTCAGTGGGACATGGAGCGAGAGATAGGCAGCCTCGTGTTGTGTCGGGCTTCAAGCAAAAAAGGCACCCTGCTTGTTAGTATGCTGAGATGCGGCGTCCACTGTTTGAGCAAAGGGGGAACAAAGACCTCCTGCCAGTTTGCTTGCATATGCAAACATAGAAAGGGAAACAGCCCATGCCATAACAAGTGGTTGACTGAAATGCCATTGCTGTTTGCAGAAGTTACCACTGAACTGGAATGACAAAGCACAATAGAGCTGCAGCAGGAAAGAATAGGTATGCACACCTACACACCAGGTGTAAAAGGGCAACCTGGCACAACTG
>CM059288.1:12093081-12178081 GCA_030347295.1 Setipinna tenuifilis | reverse complement strand
ACACAAAAATGTAAACAATGCTCATTAGTGCCCATTAGTTTGAAAAAAATCAAAGTAAAATAAAGACCTTTACGTTTAACATGATAAACTGAGGCAAACATTAGAAGTCACTTACAGCTACTTACACTTCAAAACCGTATTTACTTTACATTTGTTTGCATGCCATGGCAAAGTATGTGAGATATAGATTAGTGCTGTTTAAGAAAGAGAGATAGTATCATAAAACAATACACAGACTTGGCCATGTCAACTCAGAAGCAGTGCCGGTAAACTCACAAAACATTGTTGTAATGCACGCTACATGCTACTGTGATAAAGTTCACATTCGTTGCTCTTTTCCTTTCATATTTGGCGTTATTTTCTTTCATAACACTGTTCATTTCAATGGCAATTCATTCTTGGTGATTAACTATCTGACATTCTAGCACAGCTCCACCATATTTCAATTTCAGTCTGTAAGAGGTCACAGAATGATAACAGTCAGTTAAAAAAATGCTCGTAAAGTCATCATGGCCCTTGCCATGAAGCTTAACTATGCTTTCAAAAGCCAATTCTGGAGTGAGAGAGGCATACTTTGGAAAGTTTTTTGTTAATTGCCAAAAGCTGATTCCACGCTGAGAGAGGCATGCTCTGGACCAATTTCAAATTGGCAAAAGCTGATATCGCAGTAAGAGAGGCATAATTTGGACAATTTCAAAAAAGCCAAAAGTTGAATACGGGGTGAGGTAGACAAAAAAATAGACTTTTTAAAGTTTTCTGTTGTCACTTCCATCTCTGTCTATCCCCATTGCTAGCCTGCCTCGGTTTTTGTTTTGTTGTTGTTTTTTTCCCCATATGTCAGAGTGAATTATCCAATTGCTGTTGAGGGCTGCCACTGGTGAATTGATTCCACTGGGACCTGACTATGAAACACAGAACAAAACACTGATCGAAACACAAATCCTATTAAGCATTTCATATTATCTCTTGTGTCTTGTCTAGACTGGATTAAAATAATGTAGCCAAGTACGTGATTGATGATGATTTGACTTTCATATAAGCATACAGTGCGTCACTATGACAGTGTAAAACGGACTGAAGCAGAGTCAACAACACAGATCCTGATGGGGCTTTCACATCTTATCATTACATCCATCTGTAGTGCTTCAAGCAAAACTATCAAAAACTTACCAGCAAACTGTACAAGGCCTAGAAAACTGTAATTTGCTGAGACTGAAATTTTGGTCCTTTTTTACGACTTGTTATTCTGGCTCCCATCCATGAGCGAAAAAAAAAATCAGTTCATTCCATTTCATTAATTTATATCCAGTAGAGTCATTAACATTTAACATTGTCTCAAGACCATTTAAACGGAAGCTCCGAGAGCAAGGATATAGTGTATGTCTGTGGACGTGCAGTATTATTTTGCTTGCCTGTTCAATATCAGTGGCCCATCCCCCAGAGCAGCCCATAGAGAGGATGTGCCTTTTTACTTTCAAAAGCACTTAATCCAGTTACCAAGTTTTATGACTCAGCCTAATACGAGTGATTTTTATTACTTGAGTAATGTTGCAAGTCATGCATCTAGCATCCTGCCGTTATTGCATGTAGCCTGTCTGTTGCTGTAATATGTAGCTTTATTGCACAGAAACAAAAATGGGCTTAGAATAGTCCGTGCCTTAAAAGTGATGCATTATTGCATTACTGTGTGTATCCTGCAAATATGACCGTGCCTTTCCAGTGTGCTTCAGGTGGCACAGACCTGTGTATTGATGCTGCGATAATGAATCTGTATACATTACATTCTAATCTTCCAGTTCATCACAGTGGGAATAGGACCATAAACATGATAATCAGCATGCAGACACACACACACACACACACACACACACACACACACACACACACACTCACACAGAGAGAGAGAGAGAGAGAGAGAGAGAGAGAGAGAGAGAGAGAGAGAGAGATACAGCCACATGGTCAAATGTAAATGCACATACAGACACAAACACCCATGCACATAGGTGGCAAGAGACAGATACATCATCCCTGCTACTACATACAGAGAAAGACAAATGGAGATGCACACACACATTCAGACACAGTAAATGCACACACAGGTACAGAAAGATATATATATATATAGAGAGAGAGAGAGAGAGAGAGACAGAGGGAGAGAGAAAGAGAGAGAGAGCAAGAGAGAGCGGGGGGGGGGAGAGAGATACACATACGCAAACTTATCAGTCATCCCTGCTTTTCCTACATAGTCTATTCGACTCAACTTCATTCGACTCTACTCCTTTTTGGTCCTCTATTTTCCATGGTTTGGCCATGCAGTGCAGTGTCAGACATTGTAGCTGGTTGTCATAGTGATGCTGCATGAAACTGCCATGACGTAGGTATGTGGAGACTTGTTTTCGTTCAGAGGATGCTAAAAGAAGCCAAGGACACACCTGTTGTAGAAAGAACAGTGACAAGACGGTAAGGGTTAGGGTTATGTTAGGATAAGCGGTAAATAAGGTAAGCTAAGTTAAATGGTAGGTTAGGTTATGGTAAGCTAAGGTGGTAGGAATTTAATATAATATATTAACGATTATAATAACTCTAATGATATAGTGACAGTTGAAGTTATTTGAATATAGTGTCATTTGAAATTCTAACCAGTCAGTATAGAATATTTTCACAACACCTTATTATGTAAGTATTGCTGCAGCTAGCTTTAAAAAAGTGGTACCAACAAACAGTATCTGATAGAGGGTCTTCCCAAAGGAAAACCTAAAAAGCCAAGTTGAGTTCTATACCAAGCTGGTGCCATGCAGTGGTAAACATCTTTAAGGGAGCAGTTGAAAGCAATGTTTTAATCCTATCAGATGAGACCTGTTGTGCTGTGCCTCTCTTCACAACGTCAGGTGGGGTATGATGTGAAGTGGGGATATGTTATCTCTGACACCTGTACTTCCTGACATCATCTTTACACAGTTTCCCTAAAGGATGATGATCACAAGGGGGAGAAACCGACAGCACATGATTCGGTCTATCTTCATCTGGATTTTCAAGGCATAGTGTCAGTTTGGGTTACATGACAATTTTTTTGTGGCAGCAGAGTTAATATTTAATCATTGCATTTCCTTTTGAACCACACAGAACATCTGCTGTCTGTTATGCACGTGTGTCAAATATAATGACTGCCTCATTTATGTAACATTAGCAACTTGTTGAGTATGAGTACACAGACAGTCTAATTTGAATGTGTCTTTTAAAGGCGCAGCACACCAGGATCCTAACTGAATCAAAGCACAAGAGATGCCAATGATGACAGCCATGCAAGTGGGTGCTGTTTTGACAGAAGTACTTAAGGAGCAAGCCATCATATGATAAGCAAAGCATGTGATTTCACCAGCACAGAGACAGCAAGGCCTACTGTTTAATGGGTTTGTTTTTGGTTTTAATTTGGGCCAGACAGTACCAGACATTTTCCCCCTTTTTTCAACGCCCTAACTGCATTAACAGAAATATGAGAGACCTATTGTATTGCAAAGCATGACCGCAACGTTAAGACAGAGCTTGAGTTAAGTCTCATACAGATTAAATAAGAGATAGTGTCATGTCTGACATTAGACATTTATTAAAAACGGTGCACAAACAGACTGAAGAATGAGTGGATGTATTCCATAGGCCATCCTTAAAATTCCAAATAAATCCAGAAATACCTCGCTACATTGGTCACGAAATAAAATGGCATACATTGCCTTGGGAGCACAACAGCTCAGTGGCATTTTCATAAGTAAGACTGTTAACTCCTTTCCCAGAAGCCGGTACACTTAAGCAAGAAGCACAGAAGCCGTGCCGTGACTCGGAAAAATATTTGGAAATTAAATCAAGGCCGCTGATTAGGAATGCATTAAAAGACCACCTGAAATCACATACGTGTGAAAGCCTCAAGCAGACGGTGAGGGGGGGCTGACAACAAATGAAAGCGAGGCCCCTTTGAAAACAGCACTTATCTTATCTCTTTCCTTTGCGCTGCCACAAATAAGCCATGTCAGCGATTTGCATGCAGCTCTAATTATGCGATTCATAGCGCCCTTTCTCCCCTACAACAAAGGTTAGGCATGTGCTTTTTTAACTTTCTTTTTTTAAAAAATAAATAACTCTCCAAGACATATTTGTTTTACACTTTATGTGCAGCCAGTGACACCAGCCTGACAGGGCAAAGAGGGTGCATAAATTATGTCTTTGACTGAACCACAACTTCTTGTTGCTGTATCGGTTGGTCTGGTTTCAAAGATGGATTGGGTTTTGTTATTGCTCTGGCTGCCTGATTGCTGCCAAATGCTTCCCTGACACTTTATAATATATGCCTAGGTTTGGACAAACATCTTATTCTTAAGTAAAGGGCAAATAAGGTGGTCAGATAGGGGTAGGGGAGGTTAGCACTTCTTTGGAATAATGTGATAGCCTAAAACCCTACGGTTTTCACTGTGGGAAAATAGGGCATATTTGTAGACCATTAAAATTGTGATAATTCAGTGCTCTTGACACACGGAATTAAGATGACGCATTGACAGAAGAGTGCTGAGAAGGACAAACTTTTTGTTAAATTGCCCTTCAAATTACATTAGTGCTATTAGTGGTATATCAGTGAAGGTCTAATTGAAGGTCTAATTTAAATAGTGGGCGACAAAGACAAGAATGGCTGCCTCAGTGCATTCAACGTCCATTAGCGGAAGCTGAGTCCGAATTTTGCAAGCACAGTGATAAAGTCACAAATCACAATATGTTTAATAAGTTTTCACATAAGCGGAATGTCTAAAATAGTGAGATTGTGACAACATGACAGCAACAAGAGGCCCTTTTCCCCTGCTATAGGGGTAAGTAGAGCATTTGAATTAGTTAATCGATGGGATGTTATGGGGACTTAAGTTTACACTATTTTGGTGACTGCAGCAAACTCAGCAGTAAAGTTCAACATAAAACATATCCAAAGAACCGGCTATCATTTAATGAAATAGACCATCATTAGGAGATAAGTGCATTTACTACGCACTGTAAATCTAATCTAATGGTTTTCATCCAGACACCCATGCTAACAGGTCAGAGCATCCATACTGCCTGGCTAAGACATATCTTAGATGCAGAACTGAGTTAATCAATGAAAATCAAGACACTCTGTAGTTGTCATGCAGCCAAAACACAGGTAATATGAAACGAGCCTGACTCTTTCATTGGCAGTTTGCAATTCAATAGCACAGAGACATCCTGGAGGGTAGCCAGTAGGCAGAAGTAAAATAAAAACTACTAAAATGACACCACTATGGCAGGTAGATTACAAAGCATTTATGACCAGATTGCTGAACCCATCACAAGGACAATTCCAAGACCATGTTTGAATTTATATGCATTTTCACATAACATGAAATTTACAAGTATACTACGTCTGTTTCTGTTACACTAGAAAGGGTGTAGGACAAAATAAAGTAGATGAAAGAAAGGGCAGTGGTAGCCTGGCTCTGTTCACGTATGTAATGGGTTAAATGCAGAGGTTGCATTTTTTTGTGTGCACTGTGTACTGTGTAATCACAATAACAAATGGGAATCAGATTGTGTAAGGAGTGCATGACGTGTGTGTCTCTGTCTTCTATGCTGTCTTGCCATACCCTTTGGATTTTCATGGAGTTATGGTGGGTAGAATTGGAATAAATGTCATTGTAATTCAAAATAGAAGTGAAGGTGTTCTCTGAAAAGTGTGTGTGTATCTGTGTGCGTGTGTGTGACAGAGAGAGAGAGAGAGAGAGTTTGTGATGAGAGCGTGTGGCATTGGGGCAGGTTGGGGGAGGGGGCAAAAAAAGACTGCATGTTGTGGTAAACAGGTCATGGCCATGTCATGGAGTGTACAGCGGGTTCAACAATTCAAGGAGTTTTATTGTCACGTACAATGAAATACTGGGAGTAGGACATGTAGTGAATTTTCCATTACCTTAGTGTATGTTATAGCTCTGGTGTATGTGTCAGACATAGTTAGAAAAAAAAGACAAGGTACGTGCCAGGGGGACTGGATATATTCCATACGACTCGTATTCCATACGCCATATATTTTTTCCAGTGTCTCATTTCAGTTCTAGCCTTTTTTTCTGCCCTTTCTTCTACAGCCCTTATACAGTGTGGAAAATATTTTTAGCCTTGTATTTTAAATCTTGTAGCCGAAGGACACTACTGCAGAAGGACACTATTGCTTTCGTGTCCAGTCAAAACAGATTGGGTGACCAATGGCAAGTTGTTTTTGTTTCACCCGAGGTTAAGAAAAGATGTACAAGACAAGCAGAGTACCTGATGTAAATAAATGTATATAAGCATACCCACCCAAAAATGAATATTATGTATAGTGAAAATAGGCATTAAATAACCCTTCGGCCCTACTATGGGGGTGTCTATCTTCTAAATTTTCAGAGTATTGTCTGCCTGGCAACATTAGGAGATGGGCTTTCTGTTTCAAAGCCCCATGTAAGTAACTGCTAATTAAAATACCTGCCTTGTAATTAAATGATAGAACTCTGAGAGTTTTGCAGTTTTAGGACAAACTACCTGATTTTCATTTTCTGAAGAACTCTACTGTTCCTTTTGGCTTGTTATAAGCACAGGCAGGGTGCTGTACTGAGTGTGCCAAAGGTGGTAATCAGCCAAGATCTTAGGTTTTCACTTTTTTTGAGAATTATTGTTTTTTCATGCCTAAATATCCACATTAGATCAAGTGTGTTCCAGCTGTTGGCTAAAAGGGGTCATGTTGTTGAAGCATGCTTTAGCTCCTGCTGTTCAATTACATCATCTGATAGCCTCTTGTCCTCACAAAAATATATGGAGTCTGAAACCTGTAATTTACTGGCACAGACTAACCAGAACAAACAGTCGCTGTGTTTCAATCCAACTCTTTCATGCATATTTTTAACACTTGCACAGGAAATCCAAAGTAGAAAATGACTGAAAGTTAGCATCACATCTTCTGATAAAACATTATTTCACTAGAAGGGGTGGGCTCCATCCATTTGCACAGAATAAAATGCAACTGATTACTGAGAATAGCTTTATCAAATTCAATTACCTGTGCTTAGGCTAAAGTTTCAAACCCACAGCTGTTCATAACTTGGTCCTTAATTAGCAATGTTCATTTTTGATTCGCATAAAACAACAGATGAGAATGCACCCAGACTTGGGTTTTCTTACGTCAAATTATCATCAATATGCTTATCTGTGCAGGAGCTGGATGAAAACTGAGATGGAAGGTTTAGTTAGAATTCCACATCCTGATAAAATGTTTAAAATAGCTGCCCCTTTACACCCAAGTGTTCATTAAATAAACAGATGTAAAAGTGGGCATAGGTATGAAGATGATTCTGAGGTTCTGAGGTCCAGCACAGGCATGGTCAAGTCAACCTGCGCAGAGCACCAGAGAGAGAGAGAGACCAAACTTTTATCTCCACCGGCCAAATGGCCAGGAAGGTATGGAGCACTTCAATACTCAGGTGGGAGAAGAAAAAAAATCCATTCCCCAATTCATCTGTGACCTTGTATTTATAATCTGTGCCCACATATTTGCAAACTTATCAAACCATACACACAGTTTACAATTCTGTGGGTATGGATTGCTAAACCGGATGCCCAGTTTACAAATCCAGGGACATAGAGTAATAACCTGAGGGTCCAGATTATGCTTTTTTAATCCTGACTCTAGAGTGTCTCCATACCTAAGGGTAAGGTGGGAGGAAAAAAATATGCTTGCTCAGTTTATTAATCTTACTTGTACACTGTGCACACCGTTCACCAATCTGTGTCCACCATGGCAGTAGCACTTAATTCTCAGCCCTGTGCACAATCTTTCTATTTTATTTCCTCGTGCATCTGGCTTGTGGGCATCCCTACTGCATTTGGGCCTGGGGTAGTCCGTCCCACTTTTCCTCTCTGTTTGATGTCACTGGTGCCCATAGATCAGGTCAAGGAAATTGTGCACACAGTTTACAAATGTGCGGGCACAGCTTGTCAAACCGTACTCACAATTGAAAAATCGGTGGTCATAGATGAATAAAATGAAAGAACTTATTTTTTCCTCCCATCTGGCCCTGCAGGGGCTCTGTATATAAGGGGCATCCATAGAAAAGCTTCATTTCACTCGGCAAATATTAAAACTGGAGAGTAATATTAGTCACCAGGTGACCGGAGTGTGACCGGTGTGCACACTTCAAATTGACTTTGCACTGACATTTAGAAGGCACATTGGTGTAAAGCAACTCCTCTGTAGGGTTGCCCTATGCAGTCTTGAGCTCCTGTCTCCCACTTTGGAAACGAAAAATTGTTTTCATTGGATTGCTGCTCACATGTCACCAATGGAGGTGAGGAGTGCAGGATTCCAGTCATAACCCCACCGTGTGTAAGTGTATGTCTATGGAAAAAAAAAACCCACTCGGGAAAAATTTGCGAAGATGTGTTTTTAGTGTACTTACAATGTGTCTTATGTAATCAGCCTAAGAACATAAATAGTTAGCAGTGCATTGGGGTTGAATAGATGTAGGATATACGCTTCAACAGTTCCTAGTTGAGCTAAGTTCTGTGGAAGTTATGGAATGTTGATACAAACCTTGAAATTACATAAACACGTTTTTCAAGGTCAATTTGCCTAATGTCAAACATACATTTTTTGATGGGTGCTTATGTAACACCAGCTGACAAAAACACTTACAGGTGACCCTAACTTGACACCTACACATGTAAAAACATGCAACAACATATGTCAAATACCTGGTACATTAGAGGGCATCATAAATCACACCAGAGCATGTAATTTATAGCAAAAAATGGTCTTTTCTTAGACAAACATGTACATGTAGCAACTAGTTTTATTGGCTACCTCATTCAATTCAAATCCATCCTGAGGATAACTAGGGTTATGCAAATGATTCAATATTTTTTTTAAACTCGTTTTACAATTGAATTGGGCCAGCAAGTATTGGGCCTTATATTGATACGATTGGTGTATGACAGTTGTGTGATGCATCTAACCATCGTGGGCTGTTTTGAAGGAGTGGTCTAGTGGTTTGTCAATAGCCGGTGTTCTGTAAAGGGGTGTTGCCTATAAATCTAATGGGCTGAAGCCAGATATAAAGGAAGTGTTTGAAGAAGGAGGTTTGTTCAAAGGACTAGGCTGTGAATATTACTTTGAATGTGATTAATTCCAAACGATGGTTAAGTTCCAGAACAGACAGTGACACAGACCAATGTCAAGCAAGAATGTCCATGCCTGCATCCGCCTGACGTGTACATTGCTCCTTGGCGAAACCTCATCAAGGTGATCAGAGTAGATTAGAACTCTGTCAAAACTTGCGCAGTTTGGGAGACCGGGCGAAACTTCTGGAGGATGAACTCTTCGGAAATTATTTGCATGTACGAAGAATTGGGCAACATAACAACCAACTCTACAAACTCGTCATGTATGAACAGAAACATACCATCCTTCTTCGACATAGCATCCTTCATGCACATTTTTCCATCCATCTACGGCATCCTATGTACAGTCGGAGTGATTGCCAACAGTTTAGTCATTTATGCCGTGGCAACTTGCAAGAAAAAGATGGTCTCAGACATTTACGTGCTCAACCTGGCTATTGCAGACTTGCTCTTCTTGCTAGTGATGCCTTTTAACATTCACCAACTTGTCAGAGACAGACAGTGGGTGTTTGGGAATTTCATGTGCAAAGCTGTGGTCGTCGTGGATGTTAGCAATCAGTTTACAACAGTGGGCATAGTGACCGTGTTGTGCATTGACAGGTAAGGGACTGTTTTAACGACTTAATGAATGGTGTGTTCATGTATTTGCGCATGTTCTGCGCAAGAAACATTGCTGTGTTCCTAAAACTTTTTGAGATTGAAAAGCGTACTCTTTAATTGATAAATGCCCCATTACTGGCAAAACTGGTAATCTACACATAAGTAATATAGGAAACACAACAGAAATCAGTAGGCTATCCTCTAAAATATGCGTGGACACACCAAGGCGCGTCTATGTCAATGGCAGCTGAGCAATAACCCAGCAGCTCCAACAGTCTGACTTTTAAAAACATCATGTGCCATCAATTAGACCTCCTGGAGTTAAGCCATATCAGCCGATCAAAAAAAGACAACCAAAACGATATATCCAGACTATGTACAGAAAGAAAAAAAACTTGCTACTGTTTAGCGTGGTTGACAGAAAACATGGCAATGCAGCCAGTCCACATATTCTCATTTATCAGATTTTTTTCACAGGCCTTAGAAATATATAAGATTTAATACGCCTAACCAAAATGTCAATAGAAACGCATTGCATTCGATACTAAGCATAAGATGGTATCATCCTTGGCCCCTTGCTTGTTCTGAAATTAAACAAAATAAAATCGCATGGCAAGTGGATAAGTTTTCTTGAGTGCTTGTTTGTTGTTGTTTTTTTCACTTCTCCACCTTAACATGGCTACAGGGAAATTCAATATATTATGAAGCCCCATTTATAACGTGCTGTCAGAGCATAGCATGCCCTTGTTAAGACCCTGCATATCTTTTCATCTTCCCCCAGGGCCTCTGTCTTAGCCCCATGTTCCTTATCATAGACAAGTCATGTGCTTTATAGACAATACAATATTCTACAGAATTATGCCATTATTCAGCACAGAACAGCATTACTATGGTCTGCAGTTACACTGTAAAAAGTGAAGCGTAGAATCAACTAATAAAAAGAAAATACCACGAAAATGAAGGTAATGTGGTTAAGGCATGTTTTTGCATTGGTTTAACTTGCACTATTTTCCAAGCATCATGAACAATGACGTGGTACTAAAATACTGCTAGTTGAACCAACATAAAAGGATAATTTTTAAAAGTTGGTTCTATTCCTCACATTTAACAGTGTGTTGATGTATTAAACTAAAAAAAATATTTAAAGAAAACACTGCTGTTAGCAGCAGTGATTCCAGTCATATTAAGCATGAAAAAAAAAGTTCAATCAGGAGGCAACAGTAATAAAGCATTGTAACAATTAACAAAAGCAATTAATTCAAAACCAAAACAGCAATCAAGCAGAAGTGCATTGTCTCTTTTAGGAATGTTATTGCTGTGTAAATATTTAGTAAAAATATTTTGTTAGTCTTGAGAACAAAACAAAACTGTGTTTTCCCACAAGTACATATAAATATTACAGCCCCAAGATAGAATCCTAACTAAATATGTTCGTGTTTTCTCATGAATGGATAGACAATAAGTTAAGCCATTTTGTTGGGGGGGGCAGTCTGTGTTGTTTTAAAAGCCATAAAGAATGGTTTTGGTTTAGTATACAGCCAGAGGTCAGTGAACAAGGCATCAGACCTCCCTTTTTTTTTTTACGATGATACATAGCTCTGATGAAATCAGCGCTTGTTTCAGTTTGACCACAAGGGTTAGATGTGCATTCCCGACCCTTCTTGTAGTGCAAGAACATGGCTAAAGGTCATTGCTAATAAAGCCAGGGCTTCTGCCGTCGAAAATAGAGGAAATACTTGCAATGTCAAACAAAGAAAGGTCCCTTTGAACTTGAGTCAACCTGAGACATGAGTCTATATGAGCCACCTGTAAGAATGAGGGGTATGCTGGCGTGCTCATGATGACAGCTTCATTTAAACTTTGAAAGAAACAAGGAGAAAAAAAAGTGGGATGGATCCTCTAGGGAATGTTTGCTGGTGCAGAGTGAGGGAGTGTGTGTGTGTGTGTGTGTGTGTGTGTGTGTTTTTTTTTAAGGGGGGGGGGTTTATTTACATCAGAGTTTTATTTACGCTGATGCAACATCTTGCAACTCTTTTACTTAAAGACAAACCCACACATCTGTGCCTCCATCTTAGGTATGTAGCCATAGTCCACCCGACGTCAGAGAAGAGGACCATCCAGTGGACCATCCTGATCAACGTGCTGGTGTGGGTGGGCAGCTTCCTCCTCACCGTGCCCGTCATGATCTACGCCCGGGTCATCCACAAGAAGGGCTCGGCCGTCTGCATGATGGACCTGGACGGCCCACAGGACATGTACTGGTACACGCTCTACCAGTCCACGCTGGGCTTCATCGTGCCCCTCATCATCATCACCACCTTCTACTCGCTCACGCTGTACCACGTGTTCCGCTCGGTGCGCCGGGTCAAGCGCAAGCAGACAGTGTGGGCCAAGCGGGCGACCAAGACGGTGGTGATGGTCATCGCGCTGTTCCTGTGCTGCTGGTCGCCCTACCACGTCATCCAGGTGATCAATCTGGGCATCAACTCGCCCACCAACGCCTTCATCTACGCCTACAACATCAGCATCTGCCTCAGCTACTCGCACAGCTGCATCAACCCGCTCATGCTGCTGGTCTTCGCCCAGAACTACCGTGAGCGCCTGTGCCGGAGGCGAGAGCTGCGCAGCTCGCAGACCAGCGCCTCCAAGACCACCGTCAAGACAGACGCCAACTCCACCATGGCCACCGTGGACTCCAATTACCGCTGCACCGTTATATAGCTGCTGCCACGCCAGCCAACAAGAGGGAAGGGGTTGGTTGGTTGGTTGAAGGGGTGGGGAGGGGTGATGAGGACCGGGTGGGGGGGGGGGGGGGTGAGGGGGGGGGGGGGGGTGAGATGGGTGGGTGGTTTGGGGGTTACGGGGTGGGAGGGAGGGGTGAAGACTGATTACTCGATGTAGCTGCACTTTTTCTGTTTCAACTGGGGCTCCAAGGCAAACTCAAGGACAGCCAAAACAAAGTCAGGGTGGATCAAACCAAACATTTGCCACTGCTGAGAGACACACACTGATGGACACGGGTAGCAGTGTGGCTGCCACCCCATGACTTCCTCTTCCTGTTTTAAATCTCTCTCTAGTCTTGTTGTTTCCTATTCACTGTTGGGAATTTGATATTCTGGAAAAGAAATACTGTACTGTTGTTTTTGTTTTTCCTTTGCATATTTTTGCATCACTCTGTCTCTGCTTGACACCAGTGTATCTTGGCGATCACTGCAGGCACTCTTGTCCTTTTAAAGCATCAATGTGCTGTTGAGAGGATTGGTCTAAATATTGATGAGCAGTATGTGATTGTGGACTCATGTATTTTTTAAACAACTGCCACCACTATATAGTGAATATTTGTACTGCTGAGACTTTACAGACTTAACAGTATAATATTACGATGCTGCAGGCATCCTAATAAATTTAAATTTAAGGTGATAAGTACCGCTTGATAGCGTAGACAAAGGCATCCACTGCACCAGTTATATAACTGCATTGATTTTCTATGGATTTTACCTGTGAATTATATAGACTATAGACCATCTATTTTATGGTATTTCACCATAATTATGTATCATATTGGTGCACAACGTATGGCATTTTTTCACAACTGGCTCGCCCTGTGGTATCGTGCTTCACATCACCTTTTGTACCTCAGAAGCTCTGCTCTATATGCGACTTTCAGAATGTGAACATGATGTTTGACCATAAGTAATAGCATTTTTCACAGGTTGTTTTTCTGACCCTGATGCTGCACTACAACTGTCTGAACATGTCTTAGGGGAGGGGGGGTTTCGCCCCCCCCAATACACATGCTCTATCTGTCTCTCTCTCTCTCTTTCTTTTTCTATCTCTCTCTCTCTCACTCAGTCTTTTCTCTCTCACACACACACATTTATTACCCCTGCCATCACTTTGCACTCTGTGGGACTCCAGCCTCTCTCCAGCCCTCCACTCCCCCCCACCCTACCCACTCCCCAGAGCATTAAGTGTGCGGTTATTTTGAGAGTTAATATGTGACACTTTAACAGTGCGTGACTGGTCACATTTTAGTCTGGTTACCCAGAATCACTGAATCGGAAGGTCAATAAACTGTTTTGTTGTTGTTGTAGTTGTTGTTTAGAAGAAAGAAAGAAAGAAAGAGGAAGAAAGAACGAAAGATAGAAAGAAAGAAAGAAGATGATAATGCTGAATACAGTCAGGGCATACTGAGAGTGGGAGGGAAATC
Source organism: Setipinna tenuifilis (assembly GCA_030347295.1). NCBI lineage: Eukaryota > Metazoa > Chordata > Actinopteri > Clupeiformes > Engraulidae > Setipinna > Setipinna tenuifilis. The sequence goes on along the minus strand of CM059288.1, from coordinate 12,164,079 downwards.
AGAAGTCAATGTGACAGAAAAGACACTAGCAGCTGTGGCCAGACGACATACCTACTCAAGCACACTGTCTGTTTTCCTAAATTTGTTGTTCCTGTTGTTGCCCGTGTTTGATGTGTGTCCAAACGCTCACTGCTGAATGGAAAATAAAGAGCAGGTTACTGTTGGATGAAAAAACAGAGACTGCTTGCTTTTTGTCCTACTTCAGTTAAATAAGGAACAAGGCTCTATTTCTTTTCAAAGAGAGGTTTGTTATTCATCTCTCAAAACCTGGCAATTGTGCGACCCTCCTCAGAAGAAATAAAATCCTGGAATAATAACAGGCTTGTCAAAGATAATGAGATGCTGGCGATAGCTAGTTCACCTCCTGTGAACCTCCTGAGGTGTAAAACTGAACAGCTATCATGCCCACACACACACCCTGTGTGAAGCGTTATGCTAGCATTGTGGGCTATGTTTTTCACCAAGTGCACCATAGTTCATTTTGAAGAGCGCAGCCTATTTGAAATTCCTATACATTGGACACTGTATTGCTTTTGCTGTGTCATCTTTATTGAACAGAGACATTGACGGTGACTTCAAATTAAAAGCCCCCCTTGACATCCCTCCCTGGCCTCTCCACCTGCTCCATAATTATGTTTTATTAAATCTCCTACACTAAGCATGCAACCAGGATTTAAAATGGTATGTGTGTGAGAGAAAGAATGTTTGTGTGTGTGTTTAAAACGCTGTGTGTGTGTGTCTGTGTGTAGGTATGTATATGTGTGTGTGTGTGTGTGTGTGTGCGTGTGTGTGTGTGTGTGTGTGTGCGTGTGTGCGTGTGTGTGTGTGTGTGTGTGTATTTGTGTTTATGTGTTGTATGTATATGACAAAGATCTGTTGATGTAGGACAATTGTGGAAAATCCACACAACCATCGTCACCTGCCTATGCAGGAACCAGGGTAATGAGCCATATGAAGCAAGCGTCCTAAAGAATGGCCATCTCAGATGACTAATGCCATACAGCTTTATGTATGAATGCACATCCACCATGGAGACATTGACAGGAATCATAAAGCATCTCCTTATGCATGCACACACACCGACAGAAAAGAGCCTTTATGCTTACACGGTGCTGCACTTTCCGTTGCCAAATGGGGCCAAGGCCACACAGAGGCGATGCTCCCATTTGGCCATCTGCACACCACATTGCACATTCAAATGCCCAACCTTCCCCCCCCTTAAAAAAAAAGGAAAAGTCAGTGTGTGTGTGTCTGTGCCATCTTCACACTACATTGCACTCCTGTTAACATTTAGATGACCAACCCCCTACCCAAAAAAAATGTGAGTGTGTTTGTCTGTCTGTCTGTCTGTCTATGCCATCTTTACACTACACTGCACCCTTGGAAACATTCATATGCCCCCCCCACCCCCAAAAACATAAAGGTTTTCATCTCCACTCTTATGAAGAACGCAAAACGGTGAGGGAGGAGAAAGGTTGGTTGGCCGAGGGTAATAGCTTGTGTCACAATGTAGCCCTTCTGTCCTCCCCAGAATTAAGATCATCCCTCACATGTCTTGTTATTGGAAGGGCATCTTGATGTGCAGCAACTGCAGACAAGAGCAGTGATGATATTGAACAGCAGCTTTCACTGCGAGCAACCAATCACCAGTGTTCATAAAATGCACATGTTTATCATTCAGGACAGCCTCAAGTAGGCTACTTACAGCTGAAGTGATTGCCGTGTTTTTAATGACATTTATTTGATCACTTGGCAACAGCTAATATCAGCTGTCTGTTTAAGCCTGATAAGACAGCCATCCATTCATCACGTAAGTGGATATAATGTCATCGACATGATAATGTGCAGTCATTAGTGCATGAGGTAATTAATATCCAATGACACAATAGTATTATGTTAACAGTACTGATATTTGTCATGACTCCTCACACAGAGTCAAAGCCATAAGAGTGTAAGAGTGTGTCACATACAAATAAACTGTCGTTTATTATTATGAGATCTTCTGTGACAATTACCACTAGCCTAATAGTGAACATGACACCATAGTCCTAAAGGCAGACATGATGGTTTTTGGTATCTTAATTACATGTTAACAACACATTAGGCTAGTAATAGACAACTCAGGTAAACAACTCACAAACACCTCGCTGGTGTTTACTTGTAAATAATGTAGTAATTAGGCCGTGTGTACATTTGTCCAGACAGCCGAGTTGAGGGGAGTGGCGGGGGTCAATAATACTCACAGGCGTATGCTGAAGACCAGGGCCCAAATGGAATCAATCAAGATTAGAGCCGACTACCCCTTTTGTGGCACTAGTCGAGATGTTAAGTAAAAAAAAAAAAAACGGGAATCGAGAAATTGATTGCACTGTAAAGGAACATCCCCAGGGGCTCTGAATGCCCCCATCAACAACACCTTGCCTTGAATTAGTGACCTGTAGGTGGACGGTCCCCATAGACCACTGGGGAACAATTATTCATGCATTTTTGAATGTCATTAACAGGGTAAATCTCAAGCAGCAACTGCAGCACATATACTGAGGTCCGACCTCAAAACACACCTGAGTCAATCATGCAGTCAGCTGATCGGGTGTGAAATTGGACTAAACTAAAATCCACCCAGCTGTGAATCTGTGGCCAGGTGATTATTGTGGCCGTGGAGACTGTGGTGGTAAATATTATACCACATGGCCATTGCATGTGTTTTTGAAGTGTATACAAAAATATATAGTTTTGTAGAGCCAGCGCAAGTGACTATATGTGGATAAGATAGTGTTTCTTTGTTTGTTGATGTTGAACTTGTGCTGTTACTGAGCCAAGAGCTCCATTTTATTGATCAAGACCCCCTGGAGGGGTGAGGGTGATGGCTAGTGCAGGAAAGATTCTTTTTGCGTCTCTCTTTCACTCTTTCTCCACCTCTCTGTCTCTCTCTTTTCACCTCTCTTTCTCTCTCATTTGGATTCCACACATGGTTTTAGTGTGGTATTTCAAAGGCTTAACGCGATGAGAATCATTAAATGCTTTTAATGTCGACTGCAAAAATAGACCAGCCACGATAAAGATAGGAATCCACAAGAGCAACAACAAGTATTTAAAAGGCACAGGGAGGGTATTCAAGCAGGTTTAGTCACTAACCTGAGTATGTTCACACAGAGCAAGAGGTAAATCTACTAGTAGAAGAGAACTTTATCTTTGTTTTTCTAAGAGAAGGAAGCCATAAGACCCTTCTCTTAGGAGACTTACCAGTTACTCTGAGTTACCATAGCTGGGTTAGTCACTAAACCATCTTCTTGGTTTACCCCTCAGTTGTAGCCTGGCTGTCGCACTAAGCTCATAGACGGAGCTTGGTCAGGCAAACCTCCCATTGACAGGAAGTTCTCAGAGGCAGGATCAACAGGTGTCTTTCCAATGCCTCTGTGTACTACTGGACAGAACTACAATCAATCACACCACAGATTTCCGATAACGAATGCATAGCATTTGTTTTTCATTGGTGCCCAATTATTTGGACAAAGGAACAGCCAAGAATAGGCACGTTGGCCAGACTGGCTTGAATGCGAAATTCAATGTAGGGTCACAAGCCCAGGCTATCTCAGTTCTATATTCTTGTAGAATATTACTGACATTTTAATTTAGCAGCCAATCAAACGACAGCCTTTCTTTTAATGAGGCAACATTGTAGTTCTATAATGTATAAAATAGTAAATAGTGAACATAGAATAGTGCATTGCTTAGTCACTTTTACCTACTTGATCTCGTTTTACAGAACCATAAACACACACACACACCAGATGATTTGGTTGTTGGTTTGTTGTTGTTGTTGCTATTTTTGAGTACACACAAGAGCTAGAGAACCACTTGGAGCAAATGGTTGAACTTGTGTCCTCACAAAGGATGTTTTTCAACCTGGCACTGCATGCACACGTGAAGAACAGAGCTTGACAATGGTGCCCTCACAGCAGGTGTGTGTGTGTGTGTGTGTGTGTGTGTGTGTGTGTGTGTGTGTGTGTGGGTGGGTGGGTGTGAGTGTGTATGTGTGTTTTGTGAGGGAAGGGAAGTGGTCTATTGCTTGATTGATGTTCCTCTCCCACAGGTTGATGAGTGGAATGGAAATGGAGAGACACTCTTCGCCATGTGCAGTACATACAATTATCTTCCACGATTTCCTTAAGCATACTGACAGTGTGAGGAAAACACGAAGTGAACGTGACACAAAAAAGACACTAGTACAGTAGCTGTGGCCAGACGACATACCTACTCAAGCACATTTGTCTGATATGCCAAATGTGTTGTTCCTGTTGTTACCTGTGTTTGATGTGTGTTCACTCACTGCTGAATGAAAAATAAAGAGCAGGTTACTGTTGGATGAAAAAAAAGACTGCTTGCTTTTTGTCCTTCTTTAATTAAATGAGGAACAAGGCTCTATTTTTAAAGCAAGGTTCCTTATTCTTCTCACAAAGCCTGGCAACTGTGCGAGCCTCCTCAGAAGAAATAATATCCCGGAAAAATAGCAGGCTTGTCAAAGATGTTGAGATGATGGTGATAGCTAACCTCCTGTGAACCTCCTCAGGTGTACAGCTGAACAGCCCACACCACACACACCTTGTGTGAAGTATTACGCTAGCATTGTGGGGTACTTTTTCACTGTGCAAAACAGTTCATCTTGAACAAAGCAGTGTATTTGAAATTCCTATACCCTAGACACTGTATCGCTTTTGCTGTGTCATCATTATTGAACAGAGACAGTTCCCGTCAGACAAAAGTGATGGTGACTCCAAATTAAAAGCTCCCCCTGACACCCCCCCCCCTGCACCATAATTATGTTTTATTAAATTCTTACTCTAAGCGTACAACCAGGTGATTTAAAACGCTGTGTGTGTGAGAGAGAGAGAGAGAGATCAAGAGAGAGATAGACTATGTGTGTGTGCGCGCTGGCTCTGTGTGTATTTGTGCTGATATGTTGTGATGTATATGACAAATATCTGTTGATGTAGGACTTAGGAAAAGGTCCATGCAGCCACTGTCACCTGCCTATGCAGGAACCAGGGTAATGAGCCATATGAAGCAAGCGCCCTAAGGAATGGCCATCTCAGATGAGTAATGCCATACAGCTTTATGTAGGAATGGCAGCCTCCTTGTGCACATCCACCCTGGAGAAACTGACAGGAATCATAAAGCATCTCCTTATGCATGCACACACACTGACGGAAAAGAGCCTTTATGCTTACACGGTGCTGCACCTTCCAGCACTTTCCTTTGTCAAATGGGGCCAAGGCCACACAGAGGCGATGCTCCCATTTGGCCATCTGCACACCACATTGCACATTTAAATGCCCACCCCCACCCCCCCTAAAAAAAAGGAAAAGTGAGTGTGTGTGTGTCTGTGCCATCTTCACACTACATTGCACTCCTGTTAACATTTAGATGACCAACCCCCTACCCAAAAAAAGAATGTGAGTGTACACTGCACCCTTGGTAACATTCATATGCCCCCCCCCCACCCCCAAAAACATAAAGGGTTTTCATCTCCACCCTTATGAAGCACCCAAAACGGTGAGGGAGGAGAAAGGTTGGTTGACTGAGGGTAATAGCTTGTGTCACAATGTAGCCGTTCTGTCCTCCCCAGAATTAAGATCATTCCTCACATGTCTTGTTACTGGAAGGGCATCTTGATGTGCAGCAACTGCAGACAAGAGCAGTGATGATATTGAACAGCAGCTTTCACCGTGAGCAACCAATCACCAGTGTTCATAAAATGCACATGTTTATCATTCAGGACAGCCTCAAGTAGGCTACTTACAGCTGAAGTGGTTGCCGTGTTTTTAATGACATTTATTTGATCACTTGGCAACAGCTAATATCAGCTGCCTGCTTAAGTCTGATAAGACAGCCGTCCATTCATCACGTAAGTGGATATAATGTCATCGACATGATAATGTGCATTCATTAGTGCATGAGGTAATTAATATCCAATGACACAATAGTATTATGTTAACAGTACTGATATTTGTCATGACTCCTCACACAGAGTCAAGGCCATAAGAGTGTAAGAGTGTGTCACATACAAATAAACTGTCGTTTATTATTATGAGATCTTCTGTGACAATTACCACTAGCCTAATAGTGAACATGACACCATTACTGTCCTAAGGCAGAAGACATGATGGTTTTTGGCATCTTAATTACATGTTAACAACACATTAGTGTAGTAATACACGTCTCAGGTAAACAACACTCACAAACACCTCGCTGGTGTTTACTTGTAAATAATGTAATAATTAGGCCGTGTGTACATTTGTCCAGACAGCTGAGTGGAGGAGAGTGGGGGTGGTCAATAATTACTCACAGACGTATGGAATGGATGAAATCAGCCAAGATTAGAGCTGACTACCCCTTTCGTGGCACTAGTCAAGATGTTAAGTGAAAAAAAACGGGAATCGAGAAATTGATTGCACTGTAAAGGAACATCCCCAGGGCCTCTAAATGCCCCCAATTAGTGACCTGTAGGTGGACGGTCCCCATAGACCACTGGGGAACAATTATTCATGCATTTTTGAATGTTATTAACAGGGTAAATCAGCAGCTCTCAAGCAGCAACTACAGCACATATACTGAGGTCCGACCTCAAAACACACCTGAGTCAATCATGCAGTCAGCTGATCGGGTGTGAAATCAGGCTAAACTAAAATCCACCCAGCTGTGAATGTGTGGCCAGGTGATTATTGTGGCCGTGGAGGCTGTGGTGGTAAATATTGGCCATTATACCAAATCATTTTTTACAACTAGCACTAGTGACTATCTGTGAGGAAAGACAGTGTTTCTGTGTTTGTTGATGTTGAATTTGTGCTGTCACTAAGCCAAGAGCTCCATTTTATTGATCAAGACCCCCTGGAGGGGAGAGGGTGGTGAGTACCACAGGAAAGGCCTTTTCTACCTCTCTCGGTTTCTCTTTTTCCACTTGTTGCTCTCTCTCATTTGGATTCCATACTAGGTTTTAGTGTGGCCAGCCACAATAATAATCATTAAATGCTGTTAATAAGGACTGCAAAACAGACCAGCAGCGATAAAGATAGGAACCACAAGAGCAACAACAAGTATTTAAAGGCACAGGGAGGGTGTTCAAGTAGGTTTAGTCACTAACCTGGGTATTTTCACACAGAGCAAGAGGTAAATCTACTAGTATAACAGATCTTTTGGTAAGACAATGCAGTTATAAGACCCTTCTCTTAGGACACTTACCAAATACTCCAAGTTACCATAAATGGGTTAGTCACTAAACCACCTACTTGGTTTACCCCTCAGTTCTATATCCTTGGGGAATATTATTGACATTTGAATTTATCAAAGTTTAAAGGACAGCCTGTCCTTCCCTGAGGCAACATTGTGGGTTTTATAGTGTATAGAATAGCAAATACTTAATATTAACTTAATATAAGTCACTTTTACCTACTTCATATGCTTTTACAGAACCATGAAACATTGTTTATTTGTTTGTTGTGGTTTTTGTTGTTGTTTTTGAGTACACACAAGAGCTAGACAACCAGGGGGTGGAAACTGTTGAACTTGTGTCCTCACAAAGGATGTTTTTCAACCTGCACTCATGTGAAGTACAAAGCTTGGCACTGGTACCCTTACAGCAGGTAGGTGTGTGTTTGTGTTTGTGTGTGTGTGTGTGTGTGTGTGTGTGTGTGTGTGTGTGTGTGTGTGTGTGTGTGTGTGTGTGTGTGTGTGTGTGTGTGCGTGTTGAGGCGGATGGTGGATTTATTGCTTGATTGATGCTGCTTTCCAACAGGTTGCTGAGTGGAATAAAAATGGAGAGACACTCTCCGGCATGTGCAGTACATACAATCAAGGACTCCATTAGAAAAACAAGCATGGTCACATGGTCACAAAGTGCAGAAACTGAGAAAATAGAATTGATAAGTTTGATTTTTTATTCATTTTTATAAGCAAATGCTATGTTAAAATGCTTCTAGTTCAAGACTATGCTTGTTTACTGACAGGATTATTTTTTAAAACTACTGATGGGGGAACTGACTGGAAAAATGTGATTTTGTGACTATATGCCTGTTGTTCCCGTGGATTCCTCAATTACCTTCCAGCATTTCCCTCAGCATGACGAAGCAACATTTTTCGCATTCTTGGGGTCTTGCTTGCCTTTTTTATTCATTTATTTGTTTTTATATTTTTGCACTGATGATACTCATGATGTGTTTGTTTGCGCTTTCCAGAAAGGACTTTCCGTTGTCAGTATTAAAAAACAAGCCTTGCATGTGTATGTGTCTGTGTGTGTGTCTGTGTGTGTGAGTGTGTGTGTGTGTGTGTCCTTCAGTCCCTTCTAGCTATGCATGATGCTGCCATGCCCTCGCGCTACTTTGATCTGACCATGTGATGTGATACGGCTACTACACGCCGGGCGGGCGTCTCGGCGTCCTGTTAATAAGGCAGCCCAGGAGGCCTCTCCGCGGCATTGATCGCCATCGCAGCCACTAGCCTGCTGCCCAGATGATAAATCATGTGAAAAACGTTTGCGGGTGGCAAGAGACACAATTAAATTGGAAGTTTGCAGAGCAATCTGTAAACAGGAAAGGGCAATGGTTCCCCGCGGACTTGCTGTGGAAGCTCTCGAACTGAGAGGAAGAGAGAGAGAGAGACAGACAGACAGACTGGGAGAGAGAGAGAGAGAGAGTGAGTGAAGGAGAGAGAGAGAGGCCTGCATGGGCGAAATGTGTTGTGAAGCACAATAATGTTTGATCAAAGAAAGGGAGGTGTGTGTGTGTGTGTGTGTGTGTGTGTGAGAGAGTATGTATGTTGTGTGTGTGTGTGTGTGTGTCTCTTTAGGGGAGGGGGGGAGCGCTGGGTAGGTGTGTGGGTGTGTGGGGTGGGGGATGTGTAACATGAAAGGGTAGTCTCAGAGGGTTTAATCTTCACACGCGCCGAGTGTAATCATCTGTCTGTGGACATGGCCCAGAGGATGCTTCTCCATTTGCTGCTGCGGAAGTCAATTGAAAAAGCTCAGGTCAACAGCAGGCAGAGCAGGTGGAGCGTTTGTTGATGGGGACGGGCAGAGGACAGACTGCGGCAACACTCACAGCCATTCATGAGGGAAAAAAGAAATTAATACTTTTGTATGTACATGGGCGGAAAAAAGGATGAGGAGGGAATCTTAGAAATTAAATTCACCAGGAGTCTGGCTGGTGTCTGGTGTGTGTGTGTGTGTGTGTGTGTGCATGTGTGCGTGTGTGTTAAATTTTTCCACTACTTAAAATGCCATGGCATTTTCATACATTCATTGGTCGTCTAATTACAATATATAGGCTGACAGTTTATGTTGATGGGTTTTTTGTTTGTGTATTTACAATCCTGTCTTGTCCCTCCTCCATCACCCTCTTCACAGCAGGGTTGTCAAAAGCTGCTCACGAAGAAAAAAAAAAAAAGAAAAAGAATTTATTTCATTTTTTAACATCGTCCTGCTTCTTGGGATATTTGAGAGTTTGTGAGTGTGTGGGTGCTGGGACAGACAGCCAGATATTGCAAGCCTGGTATTCTGTCCACAGACAGCGGGGGCGGTCGAGAGAGTCTTCATTCACCTGGTAGTGACTCATCAGGGATCTACCAACTTATGAAAATGATTAATTACCTCGAAAAAGTTGCATAGGTAAGGGATAACATCCGCCGAGGCGTGCATTTGATGGAATTATTCAACGCTGATGGAGTCAAACAACTTCCTGACTGGCTCTGCTGATTAATTCTGTCAAATGCACATCTCGAAGGCTGTTATTATTCTATAATTTCTTTACAATTAGGAATCATTGTCTGCAACCTGTCATTAAAAAGTAGAGCAGAAAAGAAACCATTAAATTAGCCTGTATGGTTGTTATAGTTACCATTCTAGGGGGCATTAGTATGGAACAGTGCTTAAACTTTATGCCAGAATTTTAGAACTACTTTCCATAGTTGAACGGTTCAATGGAATTAATGCATACCCCACCAGCCAATCAAAAACCAGCATTCTGTTTAACAGGCCCATAGTGTTGCTTTAAAGGGCTGCAGCTACACTGGTCTACCTGAGAGAGTGGAGAAAAGCCTCACCTGTCTGTCTCTCAGGAGAAAGGCCTCACCTGTCTGTCCCTCAGGAGGCCAATGATCAGCCCACGAGCGCTCGACTGACGCTTTATCGACCTGGCTGGGCAACATCACAGACGTGTGAAGGGCACATTTTCAGAAACAGACTCTCAAATCCACAGGGCACAGGACTGGCACAGTTCTGTGGTATTTAAACTGCCCTCTGTACACAGAGACGCCCAGAGTGACTGTAATCAACAACAAACAGCGTAAGCGATACAGTTCACACACACACACATTTGCTAACCCTATTCTTATGGGAACATCTAACAAAGCACAGCAGCCAGACTACTAACCAGCAAGTTTTTTTTCTCTCTCCTTTTTTCCAGTGAGCTATATGCATTACATATGGTCGCACATGTGAAGAGGTACTGAAACGCATGCTTAGCTATCTCATGGCCGTGTCATGTGGTTGTTTTGTGTTTTGTGTGTAGGCGTCATGTGGAACCTGATGGGGAATCTATTTTTATCCTTATTTAGAGCTCTCTATGCTTTAGTCATCGCAGAGGCACATGCACTTTATTGTGTTTTAATGGCATGTGGTGGAGAGTGTATAAAAAGTGAAGGAAATCATTATGCGTAAATTCAGTTAGGAACAAGGCAAAAACATTTCTGAGTATTCCGTTACGCAAGGCATAGATCTAGCCACGGGATATGTTTAACAAGTGTTTTTGTGGCATGCTTATCTATTGTGGGGTTTTACAAGTGTAGACATCATCATGTGTTTCATGTCACACATGACAAATGATCTGGAAAAAAGTTGAGGTTTAAAGCGGGCGAAAAACACAACTAGGAAATTCAGGATAAAAATCATATCTATGCATAATCTTATTAAAACTTGATCATCAGATAGCCTTCCTTCTACATAGAAGCTTGCACAGAAAGCATAATGGTCAATTCGATCGCATCAACTTAGCTTTAGGGTCTGCTCAGAATTTGGCAAACCATTTAAATCATGAATGGCCTCCATTTTGTGTCCTGCAAGGTTAGTTACCTCAGATGCATTTAAAAGCTATTTAGTTCTGTGTTTTATTGTGTCTCCGTTGTTATTGTTATTCTTTGACAGGTCTATCAAAAACAGGCCGAAAGGCATCCAGAGCTCATAATACATTCCGAGCGAGTCAACTGAGGTGCTATGAAAATATTATAAACTCTGGAGTCCTTTCAGATACATCTCTTTCCCCTTAGCTCAAAAAGCTTTAGTACAAGAATAAGAATGTGCCTCTTTCTGATCTTGGATGTACTGGCGATAACCTGTCTTTTTACTGCATCATATATCTTCACATATCTTCACCCATTTCACCGTTTTGCAAAAGCTTGTTTTAACTTAAAATGCTCCCCCTGTTTTATTTTATTTTTTTATATTTTTGGCAAACCAGCATGTCCAAGTTGTGATAAATAAGTAAGGAACTTCTGTGATGTAGTAATAATGTTGTAATGTAGTATTACAGAAAGGCCTGTTCCCCTAGTGAAAAAGTGAAATCATTCTGCCAATGAAACACAATGTACCTGAGAGGTTGAATGTTCGGTAGAACTATTTTAATGGTCCTTGTCACAGTGTATATACTTTAATAACAGGTGTATACTTACAATGTGCATGCCTAACAGTTTCCAAATCCTAATCTAAATTCTTAAACCTTACCCTAATCCTTAATTTCAGATTTTTAGTACATAATGTTGTGTTTTGTTATACTGTAGTATTGTTGTAAAAAGGGTTAAACTTTATTTTACTCTTCCTGTTGCAGTGTATCTACACTATAAAGTACAGCGTAACAAAGTTTGTAACATTATGCAATATTTTGTCCTTACACTGTAAGAGTATGGGTTAGGATTAGGGCTACAAAGTGATAACCCTTCTATTCAATTCTCTGTTATGACAGTTTATGTTTCCCCAATACGCCCCCTTCCATATAGCCAAAAACTATAGACAGCTAACAGGTTCGTAAGTGTATTTGTAATTCCCATGAACCTGCACACCCATGGTACTTCATAGCTTGTCTGGCCATTCCTCTAAATCTTCTTCCATTGCAGAACCAGATTGTCTCGCTGCAGAAATGCTTCCTGCTATTTTCCCGCTAACTGCACAACCTATAAAGCTACACACGTAAATACGCTAACAGGATTATAATAATGGCACGGTGCAGAGGGTCATTTCATCTTTTTCACAACGTGAGTGCCAAGTGCATGTAAAACATGTGGCAGGAGAAGTGTTTAAATAGGTGCTGTTCCCTCACTAGATTTCCCCCCCTCCAGGACCCTGTTGATTACAACTTGTGGCAATATTTTTTTTTCCTCCTTCTTCTTCTTGAGACCGAAAGTGAATCGCATTAACTCATCTGCCCATTAATTGAATAGCACTCTGATTCAATTGATTAAAGCTTCCTGGCAAAGGGGCTGGAAATCCAATTCAATTATGCAATCATCCAATCAGAGCATTAGGGGCCATAAATGCCATGAACTCCGTCTTGCAGCACACGGATCGCACATGGATCTCACACGGATGCGGGATGTCGGCTGCTGTCATACAAGGCGGAGTGTGAAGAGGGGGCATGGGGTTTTGTGTGTGGGTGTGTGTGTGTTTAAGTGTCTAAGTGTGTATGTGTGTGTGTGTCTTAGGCATGGAGGGGGCCATACATCAATGCTTTCTGTGCTCGTAGGTTGTGTGTGTGTCTGTGGATTGTGTGTGTGAGTGAGTGTGTGTGTGTGAGTGAGTGTGTGTGTGTGTGTGTATTAGGAACAGAAGGGGGCCACACATCAATGCCTTCTCAGGTCAGCGATGGAGAGCGGTACGCCGCAGTGGACTGTGTCACAGTGGGAGTCGCTGTCCAGTTCTCCAGTCATCACCAAGAGGTCCAGGAGGGCAGGCCATAACACCACGCCCTCCCGCAGAGCCCCATCTAGTCACTGTGCAGATTAAAGCTCAGTACACACACACACACACACACACACACACACACACACACACACACACACACACAATCATCCACTCAGACACAAACACAAACACAGACACAGATACAGACAAACACAAAACCACAAACACAAACACAGAGACACAATCATCCACGCAGACACACACACACACACACACACAAAAGCATACTCACACCAGTAGACGCACAGCCTGACCCCATTACCATCTGAAAGGGCTGGGTGTCCACACCATCCAACTGAGGCGCTGTACAGTCCAAAGTTTCATCGCTGGGTCTGGGGCAAACCAATCCTATTTCAGTGTGCACTTAATAAGAGAAAAGGGTTACTGGGTACATTTGGTCTTTTTTTTGTCTGGGGTGTGGATGGGGGGGGGGGGTGTATTTGTAAGACTCGGGGGCTAAATAGTTTTGTTTATTGAGACTGTCGCCCTGCAAAACCCAGCTGTTTTCCATCACCCCACAAACACACACACAAAAACATACACAGACACACACAGACGCACACACACATGCACACCGACACAGACACACACACATACACACACACAGACACAGACACAGACACACACACTTCCCCATGCCAACCAATCCCTTCCCAACTCCTTTCTCTTTTTTTCGTTGCTGTCCTTGACTGAACAACTGTTGTTGGTCTGAAAGAAGTCTCTCAGCGAGCCCCCACATGAAACGAGCGAGGAGCTGAGCGCTGTCATGTGATAGGCCTGTTTCTTCCAGTGCAATGACGCAGTTGTGACCACCGGACACGCTCAATGGGGGCCTTTCAGAGCATGTGAGCAGGGATAGGTTCACACAGCCCATAAATCCAAGCCCATCCCTCTCACAGCATAACTGTAAGATCAATGGAACGATCGCCATAGTGTGTGTGTGTGCGTATGTGTGTGTGTGTGTGTGTGTGTGTGTGTGTGTGTGTGTACTTATGCATGCAAGACTGTGTTTGTATTTGTAGATACTGTCTTCCAAACCAAGGACATTACCACGTCACACTTAAATTGGATTATACAACCTATAACATGAACGGTGAACTCTTCAGAGAAATGTTCTGTACTGTAACTGGAAGTAGTTAAAAGTACAGTTTGACTGACAAGAAATACTTTCTACTGAATAGTGTGACATGACCCTGACATGCTGTCTCCTATCTGTGTCCAATGCTCCAGAGGAGTGCATGTGGGCCTGACCTGTATCTGCAGCTCTCAACACAACAGCCTACACCAAACCCTTTTATTAATTAGCATCTCTCTCTCTCTCACTCTCACTCTCTCTCTCTCTCTCTCTCTCTCTCTCTCTCTCTCTCTCTCTACCTCTCTCTTTCTCTCTCTCTCTCCCTCTCTCTCTCTCCACCTCTCTCTCTCTCTCTGCCTCTTTCTCTCTCTCTTTCTCTCTCTCTCTTTCTCAATATGCTGTAAATACAAACATGGCAAATAGACACTTAGAAGAGAAGTCAACGAATCCTCCAGATAAATCTGACAGAGGTCAGCTGGATGTTATGTATGCCCTCTGGGTTCAGTGGGTTGTCAATTACCAGGCAGGAAGAGGCAAGAGTATTTTTTTCCCCATGACCACCTCTTTCCAGGGAGCCAAAGGGGAAATAAGCCTCTGTGTGGAATCAGCGTTGATGGTTATCTGTGCAGCACAATTACAAGGTATGGCTATACACCCATTAGCTAACAACTTAAAAGTCTGAATTCGACAAAAAAACACTCGGGTTGGGAGGTTCCTGTCAAAATATAATAGGGCAGAAAGTACAAGGTACCCTGTTAAAACTGCAAAAAGTAATGTTAATTACTATATTAACACCATAATACTTCTGTACATTATTATTTAATTGTTTAAAGATTTTTTTGAATGCCAGATGACGGTAAGAGAAAATTTAAACAGGCCAAGATGCACAATGACAGAAAGAAATCTAACTGACTAAAAAGAAACCACATTTATTTTGCTGGTAGCCGTACAGCTTTTATGATGGGCTAGATTTGCAAATGTAACCTCATGCACAAGGCCGTACATTCCGCTGTTTTTATAACAGTGGTACTTTCATTTTACTACTGTAGGAAGCAAGAAATCATTTTCAAATGCAGTAAGCTCCTCTGTCCTCTTCTGTCCTGTAACTACATAAAATACAGACTCAAGCTGCAGACAGTGGTGTTCTGTAATTACATTGTCTACCAGGCAGGATATTTGCCTTGTTTTTTACTGGGCCGTACAACATAAAGCAACCAAAAAAAAAAAACAAACAAACATAAAAACAACTGTATAAATATCTGCACAGGCTAGTAAAACATGTATGCAACTTCCTCTAGCATGATTTCGTTTCATGACCAACATTTACTATGCAAAGTCATGTTATGCAGCACCACATGCCACAAAGAATAGCACTGCTATGCTGGTCACAGCATAGTAACAGCAACACCACCTGTGATTTAGACGAATGAAACTGGTGCGCCACAGCATCAACCCGAAAGAAAGAAAAAGAAACTACAATAAAAAACACACAAACAGACACAGAGACAGGATGCTGCTGCTGCTGCTGCCTCCTGGGTCAAGGAAGAGGAGCGGTCATGACATATACAGGGGGCTTAAAAAGGGAAAGAGCAGCGGTGCGGGTACATGAGATTCTTGAGGCGGTTCTTATCTCGCCGCTAAGGTTAGATCCCTTTCGGCGGATTGCTGGGAGTGCGTTTGGAAAAGTCTGGCGAAGGCACGGGAAGAGAAATGCCACAGAGCGAGCCGTGAGCGCACCATGTAAGGCTACCGGGGATCTTTCTCCGCCTGCGCCGAAAAGGGCACAGAGCACACTGGACAGCCAGGGCCATGAGAGCCAGGGAGAGCCCAGCAAGGATGGATATATAAAGAGAGAGAGGGGGAGGGAGAGAGAGAGGAAGAGAGAGAGAAGGAGGGAGAGAGAGAGAGTGAGAGAGAGAGAAGGAGGGAGAGGGAGAAGGAGGGAGAGAGAGAGTGAGAGAGAGAGAAGGAGGGAGAGGGAGAGTGTGAGAGAGAGAAGGAGGGAGAGGGAGAGAGAGAGAGTGAGAGAGAGAGAAGGAGGGAGAGGGAGAGAGAGAGAGTGAGAGAGAGAGAAGGAGGGAGAGGCAGGAGGTGAGAGAAACTGAGGGGCATGGGGGGAGGATGGAGCAACTCAGAGGCGGGGTGGGGGGCGCAGCCAAAGAGCAGGAGAAAGAGAAAGAAAAGAGTGAGTTGGAAAAAAAAGACGAAAAAGACAGGGAGGAAAAAGGGGAAAGGCTGAGGAGAGAGAAGGATGGAGAGGGACAAAGAAAAAAAAGAGGCGGTAAGAGAAGTCGGACTAAGGCAGAGGCAGGCTCCATCTAAGGAGCCTCCGCTCTGGTGATCTTTATCAGACAAAAAACATGTCTTGGACAATCCAATCCCCTAAGCAACATCCCGAGCGGAGATCATCAGGCGATCGAGTCAAGATGTTAAGAATGCCATCAGCCCCTTTGAGCCGTTGTCATCGTTATTAGATTTGCTGGGAGATGACTGGGATAGAAAGATGTGCAGTGTGCAGCAGTCGCTGTGTGCCTGCCTGCCTGCCTGCCCACCCGCAGTCGCTGTCATGATGTAACGCTGATGAAATGCTTTATATTTTGACCTGTCCACTGCTATACTTCACGGACGACAACACACATGTTTGGATCACTGACATATATGCCAGGACAGCTGCCCAAACAAGATGCCCCACAGATGGATACACAGTTGGTCATCGTCTTGTCTGGGAACACACATGATGATTTGATATGCGTCAATCCCCGAGATCCTCTTGCTTCATCAGGCCACAGCTACTTGGTATGCTGTTGTTGGAGGCACTATGTGAGTCTGTGAGAGTCACAAAAAAGAGATGGACTTGGATGCTTTGAGTCATCATGTAACAAAAGCATCAACTGGAACAAACTCACTCAGATTTAGCAGTGCCTGTGTGTGTGTGTGTGTGTGTGTGTGTGTGTGTGTGTGTGTGTGTGTGTGTGTGTGTGTGTGTGTGTGAGGCCTCATCAGCCACTGTCTGTCAGCTTGTGAATTAAATATAAATGAACTCAACCGAGAGTGAAAAGAGAAAGCCAAACATCACTGTGTGAGTAAAGCTTGGTGCCTGGATGTGCTAATGGATTCATCACACACACTCACACTCACACACACTCACACACACACAAGGGAAATCTGGTAATTTGCTAAAGCCAATGGCTGTGGCTCGTCCCACAATGCATATGCGTGTTGCATTATACATCAGAGCGCCCCAGTAGAGCCGCAGTCCCCCTGTGGCGAGGCAGGTTTGATAGACAGGAGCACAAACCACACTACCCTACGCTACAGCCCTACACACACACTGCTGTCATCTGCCTAAGCCTGACAGAGAGAATGAGACCGGAGCTGTGTGTGTACATGTGGGTGTGTGTGTGTATCTGTGTCTTTTTTTTGACCTTCTTTGGCCTGTGTTTTCAGTTTTGAGGTGTCAAATATATTTTCAGTAAACTGATTTCATTCTCTCCATACCTTTGGAAAAAAAATATATCCATATATATTTCTGCATAACGCCCACAATGCCATTGACTCCAAAAGACATTTGCATACGTAGTCAATGTATATGATTATGTATGCTGGAATAGCAATACATGACATTATGAGGGTCACCAACACCAACAACTTGTAAGAAATGTGAAAATCCTGTATAATATGATTAACTCCTGTTAATCAGTTATGTAATTAATGTATTTGGCACTCTATGATATTTTTTATCATCCAAGACACAAGCAGTTAAAAATGTGTCTCATTGTTATGGGCCACCCAGTATATACATTTTGCTTGTATTTATGTCTGTAGGGCATGTTGCATTGCAATATAAATGTTTTATTGGCACTGTGGAGAAATGCACATCACAATAACATGCAATGCTGTAATTCTGTGGCTTCAGGGATAGACCTACGTACAGGGTTGGCCAAAAATATGGGACACATTTTAAACGCTTATATCTTGGATTATAAAAATTATACAGAGTACCAAATATGTTTGTTGTAAAGCTATCATTCAGGAGTTCAAGGTATAAGCATTTATGTGTCCTGTATTTTTGGCCCACCCTGTATATCCATGTAAGGATGACAGGATGTCTTAACCCCTATCGAGCAGGTCCTGAACCACTAACAACATGAATCTGCCTCTTCAGATTGAGGACCAAGACAGCCACTATGCAGGCACACACATTTTTCATTGGTCAACTCCCACCAACACACCCTGCACAGAAATGGTAAAAAAAAAAAAAAATCACGAGGTGGCTGTGTGCCCCCGGCATTAAAAGCTGTTCATCGCCGTTGTCCAGGCGACAGGGCTTTTAAGGGGAGGCATCGCCGCAGTGACTGCAGCAACAGCAGCAGCAGCAGCAGCAGAGGAGAGGAGAGAGGAGGAGAAGAGGGTGTAAACACAACACGGTCGGCTGGATGTTTGTCATCCTTAGAGTGGCTGGACAGCGCCACTTCAGGTCAGTCACACAGGATGATTGGCAGGAAGAGGAAGAAAGAGGCACAGATACATGGCAGAAATAAGCCTGCAGCTGATCGAGGACAGAGCTGCTCGTTTGCACAGCTTACCTAACCTCATTCTTAGGCCCGTATATTCTTCCACACAAGCACTCGGCATTGTAAATAGCTGCTGTAAATGTGTGTGCTACAGGTCTTCGGCAGGGGGTGGGGGATGGTTATCTGATGACTGTCGAGCAATGACAAGACTTCTCTTCTCACTCTTCCCACTCTTCAGTTAATCACATAGGTCACACTAGATTAGTCACCTCTAGGCTTAAAACAATTGTGATGTCAAGTCGAAACACCACCACCACCCCCACAATCCCCAATGGACCAATGTCAGAGCAGTCAAAAAGCAGGAAATCGCAAGTCAAGCACAGGTCTTACTAATGACATCACAGAAAGCACAGACTCTGTACACTTGTCCGATCAGAATCAAAACCTTAATGGATGTTACTATTAATACCTGTGCTCGTCTTGCTTTTTCCTGGAAAATTGGCACGTTTTTTATAATGTGACATGGTTTCATACAGTAGACTTTTCCCCAAAACTGTGGTAAAATGTTAAAAGTCATCCAGAAATAGTCAGTCTGTAGTTAGACAATATAGATCATTGTCCTTTAATTAATTAACAAGATCATCTGAATTGGTCAGTCAAGTATCCCATTAGCCTGCAGTCTATTAAGTTATCTTTCTGTTGCCATGGCTGAGTGAGGGTGTAATTCTCAACAGGATAGTGTTTCAGATCCACTTCAAGCCCAAGCAGACATGAAAGGACAACTGAGGGGGAGAGAAACACAGTATGATGCTGCCTCGGCCTGTTAAAAAGAGCAATCCACAGCTATCAGTGCGCTATGCAGGCTACCTCCATTGGTCTCCGCTCAGCAGAACCAAGATAATGCCTAATGTTTCCTATCTTCAGACACCAGTAAAGGCTTTGATCATGGTGTACTTTTTTGTCATAAATTGTTTTATTTAATATGAAAAAAGAAGCATATTTGTAACAATATACAGTGTAACAGACCAAGTCCCACAATCAAAGTCAGATTTGCAATTTGCTCAATAAAACTAGGCTTTTGAAGTTGAGAATAGAAACAAACAAGTAAATAAAACATTTTTGATGTTTCACGTCTTCTGCAATGATGACAACTCAACAGGAACAGATTAAAGAGCACTAACGTTATCCTCATGAGAACAAAAGGAGCCTGAAAAATAATGATGCTGCCTCAATAGGACTACGACTAACAGGCAATTGTTAGTAGACAATAGAAAGTATATGTATATTTTTTGTTTCTGAAAAAAAAAACACCACCCAAAGCTATAACCATTGCAGAGGCTGGGAGGGACAATTAAATCAGATCTGACTACACCTACAACTGCTATCGAGTAGCTCTTTGAGTTCTTTGATATGCAGCGGCATGATTCCTGTCTTTCGATGCAACACATGGGGGGAGTCGGGGATGACGTCTGAGCATCGCATCACATCACAGGGTGACAGGCAGCCGTCCCTTGAGAGGGTGAGCAAGACGACAGACTGCGCCTCACTCAAAACGAACGAACGACATGGACTCCTTTTGAAAAGATTGGTTTCTGGTTTCTTCTCCATCTCACAAGCTATACTCTGCAAACTGCGACAGCGGCAGAGCTTGGGAGTAAAAATAAAACCCTAAACGGAGTGCCACAACTTGGAAGTTTTACAGCTTTGGAAAACTCAAAAGTAGCACTATATAGCAACGTCTGATTAAGAGCTCGTTACTGGCTGTTGCTTAAAAAAAGAAGAAAAAAAAAAAACACTTGCTATGCACTTACATCTGGTGTGTTGGAACAGGGATGTGACAGTCTCATGCATTACAGTGAGACCATTCTAGTTGATGAGGTAGACTTAAGTTTTCTGAGGACACTTTAAAAACTACTGTGGGAATGTAAACCAAAGCAGAAAGTCTGTATACATATTAAGACAGGAAAAAGATTAAAACCAAAACATTTCTCTAGTTTTTTCATTCTTTGTTTTGCCAAGAGCAATGCTTATAACAAGAACTAAAATACCAAGAGACTATTATTTCATTTTATTAAAAAACAACCATTATAAAACAGCCTTTGTGTATAATGATAAAGCAGGTCTTGCCCTAGGTACTGAAATATTCTGTGACACTCTAACTCACCTTGAAATATAAACCCAAAACCTTTTTTTATATTATCAAAAAGTCACACCCCCTGGTCGTGCTCCACTGTCACCATGGCTACCCAACCCCTTCACCTAAATGTGCTTTGGATGAAGCAAACCCCCGAGATGGAAACTGGTCTCCTAATTACCGCCTCTCCAAAAGGCGAGGAGGTTGTGGAAGGCAGATAGCTTGACAAAAAGCATTCAAATGAACCCACCCACAGTATTAGCTTTGAAAACCCAGTAGGGTGATGAACGTGGAAAGGAAAAAAAGAACAAATGTTTGCATTTCCAAGGGGGAAAAAATTGCACACAAAGTGGAATGTCACCATTCTCTGCTTTTTTATATACAAGAGGATAACTTTATGTATTTATATGAGATCCACATACTCCTGCCTGACAATAAATGAGTATCCATTAGAAATTCACATTACTTTTAAGTCCACATCCACTGTGGGTTTTGCATTTTGAGTGTAAGTTACATTTGATGACATCTCTGCGAATAAAACAGAGCAAACATGGTGGTTCTGGCAGTTATACATTCATGATAGCGAAAGGTGTCATTTCAGGAATGTCAATTGCAATCTTGTCACCAAAAGCATGAAAAAAAAAAAAAAACAAGAAACAGAACAGTGAAAAAGGCCATTTTTAAAACAAGAATACATCAGCACCCTACAGTAGAGTACAAAGCAACAGGACAAACAAAGAGAGAGAATAAAAGAAGGGGAAATATAAAAACAAACTCGTCCCTTGAGTAACATGATGTCAGATAATCTTCCTTTTTTGTGTCTGCATATTTAAAAACAAAACAAAACAAAAAAACAAAACAAAAAGAAGTTCCCATCACACAGTGACCTCTGAAGCTTTTTTTTTTTTTGTACGACCCTGAATGCGTTTGCAGCCCGCCGCAAGGGAGACCTTGTGTTTGAGAGACTGCTGGAGGCCACACTGAGGAAGAACAGAGCGCGTCGGATACCAGACCAGATCCTTCCTCCGACGCAGTGCAGCAAACAAACACCCGACAACATTGCAGAGAGAAAAAAATTCCACTTGGATCGACTCAGAAAAAAAGGCAGATAAAGATATATACAATCTCTTAAGGGACCCATGGTGTTGTTTTTCCCGTTTGAATGTTTTTTTTTCTCTCCCAACAACATCAGGTCCACCACAGATTAATCTGACATGCAATATATCCCAGCATCCTTTTGATGGAAAAAAAGGACTACGCCAATATGGCTGGCTACACTGTTGACTAACGCGTAACAGACAGATTTTCTATGTAGGCAATACATCAATCTCACCAATCTCATCAACAGACAATCTTTCTTGCTGTTCTCTTTTTTTTTGATATTTTTTCCTCTTCAATTAAGAAAGCCCGAGGCTCGTTATAAAACAGGCTCCCTTTTCCCCCCAGTAAGAAGGTCTACAGCTGAGCTCTGGAAGCGGAGCCTCAAATAGGTTATCTACATACACAGGAGGGGTCCCATTACGCTGGTGCGGTCATGCTTTTTTAATCTGGGAGCATGCATGGAGCCTTGCTATTTTACCACAGGAAAAACCTTTATGTTCAAATACAAAAAAATAATAAGCACTAAAGTCTGCCACCAAGCTTGAGCTTCCTCGGAGTCATTGCAATGCTTAGCCCTCGCCTGTAGAGGGCGATGTAAGGACTGGATGGGAAAGTAAGGGGCCCTGTCTGTCAAACAAGAGGGAAAAAAACCTCCAGTGAAAAACTGAGCTTCCAGCAGTGGTCTACAACTGATATGTACCCAACTGACGACCCCTGGGGCAGAGTGCCAAGGTGTGATGTCACAGCCCTTTTTGGTCAGTAGAGCCTGACTGAGCAATACAGATTACAGCACTCGTACAGTCTCCCGCTTCTACTGAAAGACACTCGCAGCCAGCAGTGTGTTCACGCCTTCATTCTGCTGCTTCATTGGAACCACTGAATGCCAGGAAATGGCCTCAGTCTGTTTCCTGTTTTCATGATTGAAAATATCTGCAGGTACTGTAAAGACATGTGAAAAAAAAGAAATGCCTTTCATCATGTCACAAGATATGTTTTCTTTCAATACCGAACAGAAGACATTCTCCTTGCCCCCTCTAGTGTGCGTCTGTGTCTGTGTCCAACCCCTCAGTGTTGAAATAAAACATTTTCTCTTTAAAAAAAAAAACCTGATCACTAGCCACTGAGACATAGCTCTTTAGTTCCATAGTTCCAACACAATTGTTGATTCCAAAGAAAATGACAGCAGCATTAACCGTTCACAGACAGAACACCGTTTTCTTTTGACAGTTGTGTATGAAACAGAAACTACTTCTGCTGCTGGGGCAAGTGTCATCACCACCTTGGCACTCTGCTACTTGTAGGGAACCACAAAGGCAAACACACTTGGCTCAGAACAGAGGATATACACCTCCCTCTGTGTGTGTGTGTGTGTGTGTGTGTGTGTGTGTGTGTGTGTGTGTGTGTGTGTGTGTGTGTGTGCTTATCACACAGCACACACAGTGGTGTTCATGTGTGGAAAGGTAAAGTCTAACATGATATCACTGACGGCAAAACATTCGATGAGAATTCTGTGGCAGGGGTTAGTAGAGCAATAATCTAATAAATTCTAAATAAGACTCAAAAGCAGCTTCATTTGTATAATAAGAAGTTTTTTGTTAATATATCTATGATACTAAATGCCATTCTGTTGAGTAAGCGACCAAAATGAAAAAAAAAAACAAAAAACAAAAACAAGTTAAGCAAAGCAAACAGAAATAGCATAGTTAAAGAGAACGCGATTCCTTGGAGATTCATCTCACACACCCCGAAGAACAAAAAAAATTACAAAAATAAATTTTACAAAATGGAGAAACAAAAAGACACGAATAAAAAGATCACAGCTAACCACAGACAACATTGACATACGTCTTCGTTTCTTGTTGCTCAAATCTTGCAGTGGTAGAATAGTGGTAGAGACTGGGAAAAGGTGTGTGGGGTGAGGAGGGGAGGGAGAGGAGTGAGGTGGAAAATGCACAAGTGTCACTGTCAAGTAAGGGGCTCCTTTGCAGAAAGGTCCACGTGACTGCGGCACAAGCGCAGAGGGCCAAGGTTCATCAGCTCATCAGGAGGTGGGGGACAGATTTGCACTGGGCCCAGTTCAAGGTGACCTCCACAGAGGTGGAGAGAGAGAGAGAGAGGGAGGGAGAGAGAGAGAGAGAGAGAGAGAGAGCGACTGAGACAGAGAGAGACGGGGGAGGGAGAGAGAGACAGAGAGAGAGAGAAAGGGAGAGAGAGAGAGAAAAGAGGATGAGGAGGGATACAAATCAGAGATGGCTTCTCCCGTGGCCCCCACGGGCTGGTGTAGGGGTGTTGGTTGTTGGACACACAGCACAGTTAAGGCTGGCGGTGGCTCAGAGGAGGAAACGTCCCGACAGTTTAGGCAGAGTTGTGCTGCATGAGCGCGAGAGCGACAGAGAGAGAGAGAGAGAGACAGAGAGAGAGAGAGAGACAGAGAAAGAGCCCAGTCTTTTCCCATCTTTTACCTCCCTCTTACACACACACCCGGTCTCCGACCGCCACTAAATGCACAAACCCATATCCATTCAGCCACCTTCCTGACACACACTCACACACACACACACTCACTCAAACCCAGACCACTCCAATTTAAGAGGGTAATTGCCTGCTTCTCAGAACAAGACGGTAATGGCATTTAAGAAGTTATCATTCAGAGAGAGAGCGTGAAGAGAGCACTGAGCAGTGATCACCTCTGATATGAGAGCCATAAAAATGAGCCTGTGTGTGTGTGTGTGTGTGTGTGTGTGTGTGTGTGTAAAAATGAGCCTGTGTGTGTGTGTGTGTGTGCTATGTATGTGACATCTGCTGCAGGCCTCTCTTCCCTTCAACACACACACACACACACACACACACACACACACACACACACACACACACACACACAAAGACTACCAAAGAGCAGTCTGAATTCACACATACACACATGCCCCTCTCCTATCCTCTCCCAAAATAGAAAAGAACCCAAAGAGACAGAAAGCAAGAATAAACACACAAAACTAATGACAAAAAAAGAATCCATAAATCCATCTGTGCAGCGGGCATCTCCCTTGGAAAGGGGGGGTGGGGGGGTTGGCCCCAGTCCTTTGTGTAGGCAGAGCTCTGGGTCTGGGGGGGGTGGGGGCCTCAAGAGGAAGGAGGAGAGGAAGGAAAAGAGAGAGGGCGGTAAACGATGGCAGAGGGAGGAGGAGGAGCAGGAGGAGCAGGAGGGTGGGGTGGGGGGGGAGGGTGTGTGAAGAGTGAGAATGTCTCTCTCTCTCCGCCACCCCCCCCAAACACACACACACACCCGCCTCCACTACCCTCTCCTTCACCTCCGCCATGCTGTCGCCCTCTCTCACCTCTCCTCCAGGGCCTCATGTCACCAGTTGGCCTTCACCGCTTTGATGTCACTCACCAGGTTCTGGGCCAGGCACATGCCAAAAATCTGGAAATACACACACACACACACACACACACACACACACAGACACACAGACACACAAACAGACACATGCGTGCACACATCCACCCACACACACACACACACACACACAGACAAGCAGGATCAAGGTGAGATCAAACATGCCAGAGATCAAGGAAGCATCCTGATCGATATTCCTGTCGGTGTCATCATCCCGGCCTTCATGTCAGCATGGGTGAATTCGTGTGTGTGTACACTGTGTGTGTGTGTGTGTGTGTGTGTGTGTGTGTGTGTGATGAAAGAGCTGCAGAGAGAGCTTCTGCTGCTCCACTCAAAACTATGTGCATATGAACTTGAGAAAAAGGCCGAAGACTCAACCCTTAGGGGTGCAGAGCTGGAAAAATAGTCGGGATAAACAAAAAAATAAATAAATAAATAAACCTGGTGCAGAGAAACTGCGAGAGATGGTAAAAAAAAACAGCCAGCTCTTGTTAGACGACAGATTTAAAGTACATCAGTGCAAGGGGCGCATACAGTAATGGAGCACCGTGTTGGATAACTATTTTATTACTCAGCAGCGTTATTATTCAATGCCAAGTTCGGCCTCCTCTCACAATGATCACGGCAAGTTTTGGACAGAGGCTGGGAGAATTAGCATTGATTCCTCAAGCATAAGCAGTCATAGAAGTGAAGGATGAATTTCGTCACCCCAACCAAGATAGTTTCATGATATAGCTTCTAACACCACAGCATTGCTTCCATACTTCATGACTTATATATATATATATATTTCACACATACACTAAACTCTACTGTTTCACACAAAAAACTTCATCTGACTAACAGTAAACTTGTCACCTTTTTTCCATTTTCAACTTTAATCATTTCAAGTTCTCCTATTTCCAGGATCCGACTATGGAACCAGTGGCCTGCAGGTGGCAGTGTTGAGTCCAAAGCTTCATTTGCATGTGTGGCATGACTAACGCCCACATAACATGACATGACATAATAAGAAACATGGGTAGAGGCATACCTGTAGCAGTGCGATGCCCACGAAGACCCCGGCCACAACGATGAGGTTGTCCTGGAGCCACTTCTCAAACTGGCCTACGCAACCTTTGGTGTAGATGAACCGCTGCTGCTCCAGCTCCTAGCAACACAGACACAAGCACAGACCAGGACAGGACATGTTTCAAAGGGTATAGGATGTGAAAGTGTAGGCGTTATATGTCGATGCTGACTGACACAACTGGGCTTTGGCAAGAGTAGACTGAGAATTACTCAATTTGCCAGAGAGAGATGAAGAAATACATGCGGTGCTGGAGATGACTGATAAGCATTACTAATTAAACAATATGGAGCATATGGAGCAATATGGAAGTTTTTTTCCCCTATTTATTTCTCAATAATTCCTTCACATTCCTTTCACATACAATAACTGTAAACTTTGCCCTCTACTTGAACATGTCAATTGCGTCAACACCAGTAGCGGCTCGTGGGTAGAAAAAAAGGTAGGGCAGATAGGCTGATGACCCAGTTTATTACAATTAACTCATAACATGCACTAAAGAGCGCGTATGCCACTAACTTTAAAAAGCAACCTTGATGGGGAAAATGCGCGCACCTACACGCACCTCACCCATACCTACGCACAAAATAAAGGGAAAAGGAAAAAACTGTCACCTCAGAAACGCGAACAGGGGGCAAAATTGGTTTACTGGTGGAAAGTAAATAATCAAAAACATTGTATATCATGCCTGAAGACGCTATTTGCCTGAAATATATGTGTGTGATTAAGTAAAACTTGGTTTTTAAGTGAATCGTGGTTACTTGTTTGCAAGTACAGGCATGCTTTTGGCAAAAATATCTTATAATTTATATGAATAAAGCCAAAGGAAATCTTGAAGTAACATAACTAAAACCCTGGCTTTTGTTATTAATGTACTGTATCACATTCGTGCATGATGTGACATTTATTGTCGCTACATGGGCAAAGAACCGTAGCAGTAGAGTAGAGTAACTTGTAATTCCTAAAGGGAAACTAACGTGAGACAAGCGGACTGTTTCGAACACACACACTGTAGCCCTCTTATATACAGTCGATGCTGTAGCCCTAATGGAGCTGTGCTGCGATGTTAGCATTCTCTAGCATGGCTAGTTTTATAGCACAACTAAGATGTGACTTGCTAGGCTCGTGTTTTTCACCTTTTTTGAAAAAATGCTTTATGTCACACACACCTACACTGCTCCAAATACCCCCTGTCCACCCATGACAGAAGAACGAAAGAACAGGCATGAAAAACAGAACATTTTATTTCGTTCTGGACAACCATAGAGCCAAGGCTTTCTATCATACCACGAACGTGAAAACGTCTGATTAAATGACCTACCCTTGTCCTTCGTTTGCTAAACGATATGTATGTCTGGCTTATAGGGTCCAAGACTTCATACTGTCAATGAAGTTCCTATATCGAGTCGCTCGAAAGAGTTCTCCAAGAGAAACTCCACGCTATTGCAAGCATGTTCGGTCGCCATGGTTAAACTATACTACTGACTGGGTGACGTGCGGAGTAATATACATAGACAGTAGAAGGCTGACGTACAGTGAAGGATCTTTTCCGGGTAGGGCAGAATAAATTCTGCCCCGTGGGCGTCTACAAACCCGCGCTTTTTCCTATGGCTTTTTCTGCAGTGTTCTCTGCGTCTGCGCACAGATTTACATAGACTGACAATAGGGAGCTGGGGCAGCGAGATTCTCTGCCCCTCTAGCGATAGAAGTCTGCTACAGTGTGGCGGTGATCAAGACAAGCAAGAAAGTCGGCAAACTTTTCTCTTACAAATTATTAATAATGTTTAACAAAACATAAGAAGATTCTCGTTCGCATTGCATTTATAAAACAACATTTTATTTACTATTAATCAATGGATCTAGTTTTCTTAGTGGAGGAATCTTTGGGAGGGCTCTGCCCCACCTGCCCCAATGAAGCAGCCGCGCCTGGTCAACACACACAAACTGCATTTTATAATTGAAACACACAGAGAAAAACAACGGTTTTTGTTTGTTGGTTTCGTTTCGTGTGTGTGTGGGTTTCGAGTGACCTTTATGCATTCACGGCAACAACACTAAGGCCCTTCACCTGCACAGACCTCATGGTTAACAAGATGCAGAGCAAACAAGCAGGGCCCTGACTGCTCCTGTCCTCCACCACCTCCACCACCACTACCACTCTCCTTCTCTGAGCCAGCGCGGAGGCCAGGCGTGCCAAGAGATCAGTGCTTCTCGGAAGCAGACTCGATCCTGCCACCAGCTTGCATACAAGCTTTTACGCAACGGGCCAGGAGGCACGCCAACAACGATGGAGGAGTTACAACAGTGTGTGTGTGTGCGTGCGTAAGACAGAGAGGGGAGTTTAAGGGCAGAGAGTAACACTGTGATAAGAATGGGACAGGGCAGAGTTACCATGTCACACAGTCTTTTTGTCTTTTAACACACACACACACACACACACACACACACACACACACACACACACACACACACACACACACACACACACACACACACACACACACACACACACACACACACACACACACACACACACACACACACACACACACACACACACACACACACACACACACACTTTTCTGTTTGGCCAAAAAGGCGTATCACCAAGGATCCCTTTGTTTCCTTCCAACAGTGAAGGAAGGATGCACATTTATCTGCTGAGGAAAAAAAAAAAAAGTACAGCCAGCCAATCGGAAGCGAGTGGAACTCCCAAGGGCGGCCAATAAAAAACAGCACAGGAAGAGTGAGCCGGCTAGGTGCAGGACCTCAGCTGCTTCCCTGCCTCTTCCTGCTGTCTGGTCTTTCCTGTCTGTTTCTCCTCCAAACCCCCACCCAGCGCGTGGCACTCTCCAGCCGCCATCTGTCCTCGCCACGCAAGTTTAAACGTGTTTCATAACGAAACTGAACGGAACGGAACACGGGCGCAATAGACACGTTACACGACAACTTCATCATCCTCCTTCCTCCTCCTCCTCCTCCCTCACGACGGTGCGCTCACCACCACTCTGCACTTGGGTGCAAAAGCGACTCGTAAATCATACATCCCAAGGCCTTCACATTCTGGAACATCCCAAGAAACACAGAGGGGGCAATTCCACTTATACTCTCATCCATAACACCGATAAAATGTCACAGTATTTGAAATTTTAGCATGTGCCATTTTTGGCTTTAACTAAAAAAAAACTGTAAAAAAAAAGTAAAACAATAATATTATATTTGCTCATGTTGTGTCACATTCATAACGTGGAATTGCCCGTCAATCATAATTCCCAAGGCTTTGATTCTTGGAACATTCCACGAACTACAGAGACAAAAAAAAGGTTTAAACAGCCAGGTTAGCGGGCTGTTTTTGCGATTATGGTAATCTGGAAAAAAAGGAGCCTCTAAAAAGAGGAACAGCAACGAAAAAAGTACTGCACACATGAGCACAGAGGATGGGGCCACTCTTCCTCTGCTATGGCAAAGTCACCACACCCAGAAACACACACACACACACACACACACACACACACACACACACACACACACACACACACACTCTACAGCAGAGACATACGCACACACACCACAGCATACACACAGTGACACACAAACACACACCACAGCATACACACAGTGACACACAAACACACACCACAGCATACACACAGTGACACACAAACACACACCACAGCATACACACAGTGACACACAAACACACACCACAGCATACACACATATATACTCTCACACACACACACACACAAACACACATCACAGCCACATTTGGGCACACACACACACCCTACACCATAGTCACATATATGCACAAAAATACACCAAAGCATCGCCACTCATGCAAGCATGCACGCACACACCACAGGAAACATGTGTGTGCATGCACTGAAACACACACCAAAGCATATACACACATGCAACACACACACACCACAGCATAGAAACACACAACATGGCATATACAAACATGTGCTTGCACACACTCACTCGCGCATACATCCAGCATGAGCTGGCAGAGTTGCTGACTTGAGCTCCCAATTACAGACCCAACTGGCTTGCCTGGGCTAAAAAGGGGACTCTAATCATCACTGTTAAGAGCTCATACTGTTATTAAGGCCCTCGGCGAGAGCAGCTCTCACACACACCAGCCAACCAGCCCATCCGCCTGAGTCCATGTCGTGGAGCGCAGTCACACTCGAGCTCCCTCCTCTGTGCTACACCTCCTCTATGTCTCTCTCTCTCTGTCTGTCTGTCTCTCTTTCTGTTTCTGTCCTCTTCCTCCCTCTTCTTTATCTTCCTCCTTTGTTCTTTCCCTCCTTCTGTCTTTTTTCTCCCTGCATCCCTCCCCGTTTTCCCTCCCCCCTCCCTCTTCTCGGTCTCTCTCTCCCTCTCTCTCTCCCATTCTCCCTCTCTCTCTCTCTCTCGAGCTGCGTCTTCCATAATTATCACTTGCCCTTTGCATTGCTATATTTGCAATCACACTTTCACTCCTCACTTCTTGTGGGAGTCTTGGAATGCAGAGGGTAATTAAGACAAGGGGGAAGCACTAGCACAACGACACTTTGCACTCCTAAAGAGTTTTTACGGCTTTGAAGTTGGCATTCGGTGTGCCAGTGTGAGTTGAGCACTTATCATTGGGGAGTTTTGTTTTTTACTTTTTTTTTTTTTTTTTTTACAGTTACAGAGTGGTACATACAGTAGATGTTCCAAAGGTTATACAGGACATAAATGTGTAGGCGTTAT
Source organism: Setipinna tenuifilis (assembly GCA_030347295.1). Taxonomy (NCBI): domain Eukaryota; kingdom Metazoa; phylum Chordata; class Actinopteri; order Clupeiformes; family Engraulidae; genus Setipinna; species Setipinna tenuifilis. Next base: position 12,133,046 of record CM059288.1, on the reverse strand, counting down.
GTCACTGCCGCCAATGCTGACTGACACCGAATGGTGTTGGCAGCATTAGACTCAGAATTAGACTCAATCTGCCAGAGAGAGAGATGAAGAAATACATGCTGTGCTGGAGATAGCTTTATAATAAGCATTACTAATTAAACAGAGCCATACGGAATACAGTATAGTGGGAATATAGCTCAAGATGAGCCTTAATGAATTATGTAATCAATGTATTAATTCCTTCATTTAGTATTCTTGGCCTTTCCTTTTTTTTTGCATTTTTGTTCTGACGGAATAGTGAAGAAACCATCATGAAACGGGTTGGGGGTGAAAGAGACTGTGGAGTTGGGAGATGACCCAAGCCGAACTCAAACCTAAGTCAATGTGAGCATCGACACTCCCATCGCTCTAAACTAAATTACAGCACACCCCATCAATACAATAACTGAGGCTTATTTACAATGTCTGCTGCAGTCTGTCTCTTGTTTTTCTTTACCTATCAGCAGGAAGTAGGCAGCTGGGGACTGTCAAGTCTGCAGTACAGGATGTGGTTGTGTGTGTCTGTGTGTGTGTCTGTGTGTGTGTTTGTGTGTGTGTCTGTTTGTGTGTGTGTGTGTGTGTGTGTGTGTGTGTGTGTGTGTGTGTGTGTGTGTGTGTGTGTGTGTGTGCTTTCGTGTGATTGCATTTGTGTGGTTGTGCCTGTGTTTATTTGTGTCAACTAGCGCAGTGTTTCTTTGACTTTCCATAAGCTCCTGTATTGACTTAAGGCTTCTGATTAACTGTGCTCACCCTATCTAACAAATGACTCAACAACCTCTGCACATATTTCTGCATGCCTCGGTGACATTTCAGTTTGGACAAAGAGTCATCACCTTTAGCTTAATCTTTTGGAAACTGTGCCCTTGGTATTCCCACACAATTCGGCTATCACACCAAATATCATCCAGCCTGGTTCACCTACTTTGACCCCTGACTAAAACTGCCAGAAAGCAGCGGTCCAGCATTATCCCACCTCTCGCCCTGTTTGTTTGTTGGATGAGCCTTTTTCTGTTTCTGCCTTCTCTTAACAACAGATTGCATGCAGTCTAGACTTCATGCCTTGGTGACTGCTCAGAAGAGGGCTGACCTACCAAATGTACTTTGTTTTAATGGTAGACTTTGCAACTTTATAACAGCTCACTTTGTTAAAGTTCACCTCATATTAAGTTCAGTTTGCAATTACATCATAATGGTTATCGTCTTTGTTAATGTGGTATTAACCGTAATATTTCTGACTGTGGTATTGCGAGCCATTTGTAAGCATCTGCTTTAGCCTGTTTCCGCTCCTAGGCCAGACCAAGAGGACCTGACTGAGATTGGCCCTTTTCAGTCAATTCAGACCAAAACAATCCATGATGGGCAAGTTGATCTTGTGCCAATTTGGACTGGCCCTAGGGTACACCCCTGGGGTATTCCATTTCTGTTTCCTTTTCTCGTAACAGCATGAGTTTAATTGGGGAGTTTCTCGCTTTTCTCTCTTCCCATTTTCCCTTTCCCTTCTCGTCAGCACTGTATACAGCCCTCCTGCACCACGGCCCTCCCCACAACACTCCCCTCCACCTGCCACCACATGCGCTTTAGGCTTCCAGCAAACAAATGAAGGCGTCGCAGGCAGGCACTTAGGCTTATTTCCACTCCACTCAGCCGTGGTACAGAGGGGGTGGGGGATGGGCGGTTGGGGGGTGAGAGTGTAGTCAGGGGGATATTTGCCTACCGCAGGGTAAAGGACTCCATAAAATTGACAAAAAAAGAAAAACACAAAAAAAAAACCCTGAAAATCACAAACACAAACTTACCCCCTCGAGCCGTACGTCGTAGCCACACTGCGTGTTGAGCACATCCTCCTGACAAAAAGAAAAGTAATCCTCCATTAATTCCACACGGCCCCAGAGATATCTGGGCAAAGCAGACAAAAACAACATCCCCTCCCTCAGCCTCTGCTTCCTCCCCTGGTGCTTCATGCTGATAGTGTCTGCCATTAAGCCCATGCTGCTATTCTTTGCATAAGCATTAAGGAGAACCCCTTAACTGATGGCAAACAGTGCCTTTCTTGCATTATTCCAAACCACTGGATCAGTAAATGTATTATTTTATACACATACACACTTTTTCACACATGGCACCGGAGATATGACCCGCGTTGACCAGATCATGTCTTTTGCTGCATTTAAAGCAGACACAATGGTTAGCCCTTCCGCTATCGAGTTTCTCATCCATATGCTAAGCATTTGACCAGGCAACCCCATCCACTGTTGGCCCTGTGTCATAGGATGGCATTTCCAGATAGACCCTTATCTACTGTGTACTCACACACACTTGGTGGAAGTCTGTTTTTTCTCGCCTGTGCACACACCCAGGTGAGTCCATATGTGTGTGTGTGTGTATATATACGCTGGAAAATGATGGGTGTGCTTTTGTGGTCAGTGCTATTATTTTGAGACATCCTGGGAAACTTGGGCGTGTGTATATTTGGAATAGATTTATGCAAGTAGGTATGTACCAATTTCTGGTATGCGCCTACAGTGTGTTTGTATGTATAGAAACTGAATATATTTGCTAGGTGGGTATGCATTAAGATAGAATACATGCACAGTTTGCAAACTGTATTGACAGCAGGCAACAGTGTATGTGTGTTTGTGTCTGTGAATAAATTTGTGTGTGTGCACATGCCTGTTGATGGCTCACTAGACCATTTTTATTTAAGCATACACTTGGTATACGGTGGAGGAGATACAACAGAGTGTGTGTGTGTGTGTGTGTGTGTGTGTGTGTGTGTGTGTGTGTGTGTGTGGTGTGTGGTGTGTGGTGTGTGGTGTGTGGTGTGTTGTGTGTGGTGTGTGGGCGAAAGGGTGGCCAAGGGGGTCACAGTATGAACTTGTTTGTTTGTGTCAATGTGTGTGCGAGCACGTGTACATGTCAGTGTGTGTGTGTGTGTGTATGCTTACGGCAGGATCTTTGACACAGCAGGAGAAGGGCACTCCGCAGCGCTCGCGGCTGGGGTTCATGTCGGTGCAGTTAAAGTAAATGTTCTGGTTCCAGTCGTTGGGCCCGTGAGCGCCGCAACACAACCACTGCAGAACGAACACACACACACACACACACACACAGGACAGAAGCCCCACAGGTAGTCAGTCAGCATCAGGCAAGGGCACAGGAGTCCTTCTCTCCTCCTCTCTCTCCTCCTCTCCACAGGCTATTATGTGCTGGCAAGGTAGATGGGTCTTAAAAAGAACTGCAAAGGTCTTTCCAGCACAGTCTGGTCCAACAGGATTAAATATCACACAGGAAGTTGGGGAGACAGGCGCACACACACACACACACACACACACTCACCGCAGTATGTTGCTGCGTGAGGCTTAAGATGCAGTCTTTGTGTGTGTGTGTGTGTGTGTGTGTGTGTGTAAGGAGAAAGAGAGAGGCAGAGAAAAAAGCGAAACAAAAGGTACACTGCACAAAGCAAAGAAACATCAAAGACAGGCAAAAAATGCGACCGTGAACGAGTGCAGACGAACTAGAGACAATAAGGAACGAATAACAACGAGAAAGAAAAGCAGATAAAAAGAAAAAAAGGAGGCAGACAAAGAATAACAAAGCTGGGGAGAAGGAAAGCAATAAATTGAGCTTGAGACAAAATTGAAAAAGTTAGGGGCGACAGAAACGCGTCGAGACCACTCACGTATTCCTGGGCGAAATCAATCAGGTTCTGCAGGTCAATGTCATCGCGGTAGGCTTTGACATTGTTGTTTATGAACTGATTGAGCTGCTCTTTGATCCAGTCCTTAAACACAAAGGCCAGGATCCCTGCAGTGAGCTCCAGGAAGAAGATCAGCCCCAGGAACACGGAGAACTGTAGGGGGACACAAAGACACACACAGAGCACAAATTATAATCCAAACAAACACACACACAGTACAATCAAACCGGACACACACACACATCACGATCAAAACGAACACTGGCACAGACACACACACACAAATTACAATCAAAACGGTACAGACGCACATACGCAGACATAACACACACACAAACACACCACACATTACAATCAAAACTGGCATGCACAAAATCACTATCCTGTACCACCAATCATTAAGTCTCCGTTCTTTTGTGGTGATTTAAAATAGACGGCCTTGTGACTTTTGCCTTTGTTTCATTTACATAGTCACGCATGCACAGTAGTTGTAGCCTAGTTTGTTTGCTTGCAGGAGGTAGCAGACTGACTGCATGCTGCAATGGAAGGCCCTGGCAGAGTTACTACTGTTGTTGCTACTGCGGCGGGCGGTGGTAGGGGTGGTGGTGCTGTTGTTGTTTTGCTGTTTGTTAGTTCTCTTCTTGTGTTTTCAGGCAGCTCTCCCACCACATATACCTTACGCTTTCTTCCCAGGAGAACTTTCATCTTGTGCTGCTGCATTCTCTCCAGGCGTGCACATATTATTACTTAGTGAAAGCATCCACATCTCAGAGAGACACTCTTTGAAGAGTGTTCCAGCACATTCTACATAATTAACTATAATGCCGAGCGGGAGCGCGGACACACCAGACACCTACCAGTGATAAAAGTGGAGAGCAGGTTTTCTTTTTGTACATGACTCATTATGCTGACTGTTGTAAGCCTAAAAGATCGTTTAGGCTTACAAAAATACTGCAACTATTGCAGAAAATGCACAAACACACACACACGCACGCACACACACACACACACAGAATTACACACTTATACACACAAACTCTCTCCCCGACAAATGACCTATCTTTGTGTTGACAGCCTGTCTTGCTGCATTTTAAAATCAATCTGCTGCGGGTTCATTTATGGCTGCTAATTTGAACAGCGTCCTGAAAAGTGTGTGTGTGTGTGTGTGTGTGTGTGTGTGTGTGTGTGTGTGTGTGTGGAGGGGGGGGGGGGCGGGGGGGGGGGGGCAAAGTGGGCTCCTGCAGGGAGACCTATGTGTGTAGTTTAACTGCTTGGGGGCATCATTACTCCTGAAGCCCTCCGAGCCCAAATTTGGCTGAGGGGGAAATTACTGAAGATTCATCACTTTCCCTGCCGGCTGTACTCAGGCAAAGCACATGGGAAAAGGAAGAGGGGGAAGAGTGGGGGGAAAGGAATGAGGGGGGGGGGAAAAGAACGAATGAAAGACAAAATAACAGTCAGGCATACACACAAAACAGACACATTAACAGACAAACAAATAAATAGTCAGAGAGACAGAGAGATAAAGAACTTCATTGCTTTAGTCGAGGGTTTAAACGGCTTGCAAACAGCTTTTTTTTTTTTTTTGTAGGCTGGTGTCTGGAAAATGGGATCCCTGAGTGTGTGCTGGAAGGGGCAGGCTATTAAATTAGGAAGATGGTTATCTCTCAATGTGGCTCTCGGATCAGACAAGGTGAGGGCGAAGCTGGGGTGGCCACTCCATCGCAATCCGCCTCCAGCGAAAAGGAAGATGTGTGCAGCCGAAGCCCCTGTCAGCCTGAACAAACACGCCGCTCTACATGCCTCTATCTGCAGGAAATCTCAAAGAGCCTCACACACTTTGGGGGGAAATGGAGCCTGTCCTGATGGCTTGAGGCAAGGTTTTTTTTTTTTCTCCCCTTTCTTTTTTTTGTTCCGGGCAAGATGATTGGCCAGCTGCTGGCTCCATTCTGGCCCAGTGACAGCTTCTGCCAATCAGAGTGATGAGTCAGCTCACCTGTGATGGGAACTGGCCGGGGCTAACCTTAAATGCCCTCACCAGCCAGTAGCAGTCAGGAGCAAAAGTTTCTCTTCAGCCAAACTGTTGTAGAATAAGGAGGAAAGTTCCTCGTGCGGTAAAAACAGCAACAAACTACACCTGAGTGGTGGTAGTTACGGGGGCTGCATGTTAATAGGAAAATGTGGCATATGCAGTAATGATGCTGAATATTGTCATGATATGACGTGCATTAAATAAAATACTTTAATATTAAATCATTATTCTGAAATACAGTAATCCTCGCTTTATTGCGGTTCACCTTTTTTCATTAATATATGCATGCTAAGAAAAACTTTTGATTGAAATGCAGTAATAACTAAATAATAAATACAGTACATATATTAAAACAGCGTGTGAGAGGGGCATTTTGAGGTTTTAACTATAAAATAAGATGTTTTCTATATGGTCTCGCTATATAGCGGATTTTCACCTATCACAGGGTGTTTTGGAACGCAACTGCCGTGATAGACGGGGGATCACCGCAATATGTTCTGAGCTGTGTTCACTGCTAAACCCCAGACAGTGAGAAGCCATCGATATGGGTAAGAACATCTGGGGCTGCAGAGCTTCACCTGATTCGCCCAATATTTTGACATGTAAGGCCAAAAAAATATAGCTTAAAGAAATGTATCTACTAGCCAGCCAGCCATAGGCCTGGATAAGTAAAGCTGCATTTTGCAATATCCCCAGTGACCCATCTACATTATCCACGTGTCACACAGTGAAGCCCAATTAAGGGGAGAAGGCAAAAGAAAGAAGGAAAGAAAGAAGTGTAAAAAGTTAAGGAAGTTAGAAAATTAGAAAGAAAGACAAAGAAAAAAAGGAAAAAAAAGAAAGAAAGAAAACAGACAGACAGGCCAGTGAATCGAGCACGGACTCACAAATTTGAGCAGGACGGTGTTTTCCCGCAGAGCTCCGATGCATCCGGCGAAGCCCAGGATGAACATGACCCCGCCCACCACGATGAAGAGCCATACGGGGTCAAAGCCGCCCAGGTCAGTGATGGACGAGATGTTGGACAGCACTCCCTGCAGGGGCCGGCCAGGCAGACAACCAACAAAAACAAAAAACAAAAACAAGAAGAAAAAAAAACACTTCAGCAAAACAAACACACAAACGAACAAGGAAACGGCTCACCTTCACCGAGCCTCACAGCAACCCTCCCACACTCCTCTCCATCTCAGCCAGGCCTTTGACTCGCTGGCTCACCTTGCCCAGCAGAGGTAGAGCAAGGGCAAGGCAGGCCAAGAGTGAGCCGTCTCCCTCTATACCTGGAGGGAGCGTGAGATCAAAGAGCGCACCGCGGCGCCTTTTTCCCCCCTTCCCGTCTCCTGTTGCTCCTCAAGCTCCGCTTTATCAATGTTTACACCTCTGACGCGGCGGAAAGGCTTTTAAAATTTAGACAAGCTCACGTGCTTGGAAGTGCAAGTATTCAACACACCATGAGAAGGATAAATGGGAAAGGTAGCGGTGAAAAAAATTAATAAATAACAGGCCCGACAAATACAGTTTACCCCACTGCATAAAATGTGCCAGCATGTTTGCTTAATTGCACAATGCACAACGCACGAGTGCCAATCAGACATTACAGCCAACTTATTTACATTAATTTAGTGGGGTAATTCAGAGGGATATGGGAGATGCATTAATATTAAGTGTCACCAGATGCTATGCAGTCTGACACGCTGGCTGAGCAATTAGCATCTCGACTGGTACAATTTCCAACTAATTAATCTGTAAATTGGCCGCCTTGATGCCACCTAAACCCACGCTGATGGGATGCTGTGTAAGAGCTGACCTTTTGGTACAACAGTGACAAACTGTGAAGGGCCCGTATCGCTGTGCATGGCTTTGGCTGCATGCGTGGATGACGCAGGGGCCAGCCAGCCAGGCGTGATGATGGGTGTGAATTTCGTGCAAATTTTTCGTTTTTATTTTTCGTCTGAAGCCCTGCTGGATGTGTCGTTTCCTGTGCAGAGAGCGCTGGCTGTGCCGCTGTTTGTTTCAGTTTTATGATGTAATGAAAGCCTTGTGGTTTCTAATTTACGCGGCATATGGGTTTTAAAGGGGAAACACACACCCTAAGCTCTGAGAAGACGTGTGAGAGCCGCTTTGTCACTTAGGGCCCTCGTTCACCCAGACAGAGAGAGAGAGAGAGAGATCAAAGCCGCTTGTTTTCTTCCCAGTATTTCTAACTTGAATCCTACTGAGGCTTTGGTGAGCAACCATGTGTGTAAATTACAAAAAAAAAAACATTTAACAAATTAATAAACTAAATCAGATTTAGTGACATTTAACAAACTCCGCTTCACAAAATATACAAGCTTCAACTGATTTCCTGTTATCAATTTCGTTGGGTGTGAAGACCGTTAGACTGAAAGTGTAAGACTAGCACAAACAAGAAAGAGAGACAGAGACAGAGAGAGAGCGAGAGGGGGAAAGACAGATAGACAGAGACAGAATAAGGAGTAAAAGGCATAGGCCTTCACTGAGACAATTGACTGTTGTTTAGGAGAAACAGAGCCAACAGGAGAGCAAGAGCGAGAGAGAGCAAGAGAGAATGAGAGAGGGGGGAGGGAGGGAGAGAGAGAGAGAGAGAGAGAGAGAGAGAGAGAGAGAGAGAGAGAGAGAGAAACTGAGCAAACAGGAGGAAGAGAAAGGAGAGAGGAATGAAAGACACAGGCCTTGGCTGAGGCAATTGACTGTGTTGCTTAGGAAACCTCATAAATAGGGCGAGGGGGAATCTGAGGTATGTAAGCAGTCGTGACGCTTTGTGGCACAGCTCAGTCTGCTCACCTTCTCAGCCCATGCCCAAAGTCCAATGCCCAGGAATGCAGCACCAAGTAACTGTAAAACAAACAAACAAACAAACACACACACACACACACACACACACAAACACACACACAGAAAGAACAAGAGAAGAATATGATATTAGTATGCAGAACAATGACAACTTGTTTTCACAGACTAATTCAATTCCACCTGCATCGATGGACCTGTTTGGTATGCGATTTCCCAGGAAAAGAAAGACACTGCACCAGTCTCAGAGAGCTACACTGTGTAGTCGTGACGGCACAGCTGCACAAACACGGTGACCTTCTGAATGTGTTTGCAACAATGTTGCAGATGGTAGGACAACATACTGAAACAGGGAGTGCCAGTGTCATCTTTTGGTACAGGCACGAGCATAACAGAGGTATTTTTTTCAGATGACAGGAAAAAGGTCTACTCCACTCCTCCCTTCCTCCTGCTTTCTGTTTATCTCTTCACCACACACACACCCAAAAACACACAGCAGCCATTTCATACAACTGCCATCAGCGGGGGATGAATCACCGAGACAAAAGCACCACTATTCACGAACTCTTTCCATTATTTCACTTGCTCATTCTTCTCCCATGCTTCACTATTGTGGCGGCCAGGCCTACGATGGTCATTATCTTATTGGAGACGAGACGATCTTGGCGGTAGGCGAGGGGGCCACGGGGCAGGAAAGGTGCGGAGGGGAACGTGAGGACGGCTTGGCCCTACGCAGAGGTCAGGTATCAGGCCTTGGTTGGAGCCCCGTAATCCCATTAGCCCTTGGCTCAGCCTAATCCCTGTGGATTAAGAGTGACACACCGCTGAGAGAGCGCATTCATTCCTCTAGAGCCATCACTCTTTCTCTCTCTCCCTCAGTGTTTCACTCTTCCTTTCGGTCTCTCTGTCCCTCTTATTCCGTTCCCATGCTCATTCACAATAATCTGCCTGTACTCTCTCTCTCTCTGTTGCTGTCCAAGCTCCTTAAGAGTCATTCACCTTGGGAATGCTAACTATACCTGGATGTACAATGATGTGGGCCTGTTTTGTTTTTTTAATCGTTGTAACTTTAGAGTTAACACTGCAACAACTACAACAAATTACATCATTGTAATTACTTTCACAGCAATTTCAGACATGATAAAAACAATAAAAGCCTATCAAAATTACAATTTACAGGACATCATGAGCTGAGCTACTAGTTGTTCACTCTGACGATGAGAATCTTGGATGTAAACTATCTTTTTCCAGTGTGGGCGCTCGTATTGTCATGAGTATCATTCTTAATATACTTCTTGGGCTCTCTAGATGATGTCTCTTAGTTTGTCTCAGTCACTCACTCTCGGACCCTCCCTACCAGAGCCAAGCATCAGTCAACACCTGATCTCATTTTTCTGTTGGGGTTTCTGGTCTGTTCCGGCTTTGATCTGGTCTTTGAGAGGTCTACAGCGTATTCAAAATGCAGCAGCCATAATTTTAACAGGAACAAGGAGAGGTTCTCACATAACACCTGTTTTAATCTTATTACACTGGCTACCCATTCCTGTACTAGCAGATTTTAAAAACCTTCTTTTAACTTACAAAGCACTGAATGGACTTGCACCTTCATGTGTCAGAATTGATTAGCCCCTCCACCCCCCGAACCTCTCTCTCTTTTTTTACACTCTTTGGATGCAGCTCTTTTGACAATTCCTAGGGTAAGGAACAAATCTGCAAGTCAGCATTTTTCTGTGCTTTTAGAGCTCCCCATTTGTGGTATAGGCTAGCCTTCCACCACATGCTAGAGAAACCAGTTCTATAAATATTTTTTAAACCAAACTAAAGACCTCCCTCTTTTCAAAACACTACAGCTTATCCTATAGCCTGTAAATGTGCTGCTGTTGTATAGTGTTTTTGTATAGTGTTCTACCATCCTATTTTTACCTTGTTCCTCTATTATCCTCTAACAGTAAGGTTTACTCTTCCTCGTTTTAATTTGTGTTTTTATCCTGATGCTTTAGGATCACTGTTTCATATTTCATTCTATTTGTTTATTTTTTTCTTTTGTAATTTAGTTTTAATGTTGAATCCCTACTTACATTGCACTTTCTTGCACAACTTATGTGACTGCCTCTATGCTGCTTATGTGACTGCCCATGCTGCCTATGTGGGTGTCTTTATGTACAGTGTTCTGAGACCATGTTCCATGGTGATACTGCACTTTAAGTATCAGTTAATTGAATTTAATTGAATTGTTCCAGGCTGGCAGGGCTGATCACAGCATTGTGCCCCCTATTTGGCCATTTTAGGTTTTTGTGTCATCATTGCAGAGGAGAACCCTGGGGATTTACAACTATGACGCACATTTTGTGACTGCAACATGCTTCCACCGAATTCCAAACCAGTACTTCAACAACTTAAACAATGTGGAGGTAAACCCAAGACGCTTGGTGTGTTTATCATGACTGTGATGTCAAACATTACTCCACTAGTCTGCTGACTAGCATCCAGATGCTGGTCAAAAGCATGCCACCAAGAATCCAAATCCAATGACAGCCATCAACTCACTTAAACTTTAACTTAACTTTAACACGGTACGGTGAAACAATACACTACAGCACATGCTTGTTGACTTCCAAAGTTGGCTAGGAAGCCAGTGTGAAGACAAAGCCACAACACTGAAATGAAATGAATGTCCATATGGTTAGTTTATAACGCTATATGCTCATACTCCATCACACATGCTGGCTTAGACACGCATGTCGGCCGGATGTTAACAGACTGGAGAAACAACTTCTGTACCTCAATTGCCTCATGCTTCTCGCCCTGTGGCATGACTGAAGTTCCTTAAGGACACTTGTAAAAACCTGCCTGGAAATCAGCTGTAAACAATAGACTCAGTTTATGGTGGCCTATGTATAATGGCAAGAGGGCTTAGGAATATGAAAAGTAATGACAGAAGCACAGAGAAAAGTGTTTACAAACCTAACTGTGCTGTGCTGTAACTTTTGGCACAGGCAGTTAGCCTCAGCCTGTCCTCATGCCAGACTCCCAAAGATGCATGTCAGTACACTTGCAGAGTTGCTCTGTTGACGTTGTCTCCCGTCTTAAGTTTAACCAATTAGCATCAAGCTCTCACTTACAGCTTTTTTTCAGGAATGCCCAGTAGTACCTTCCCAAAAGCAGGTTCTTCATTCGGTATAAAAGTTAGGCTAAATGTTGCTCTTTTAAAAGAAAATAAATTCAGGGCCAGCCCCTGTGATGGAAAATCAAATGAGGAAAGCAGCTCCCCCAAAATGGCCTGTGAGCTCTTGCGGTGAACAAGGGATCTCCAGGCCATGTGCCATGTTTTATTTGCATACTCTGCTTATTAGAAAACCAAATTGCCTAAACGCTTCATAAACTTTCCTATAAGCAAAAGCAACATTTCAGAGAGCAAACCATACAATGTGTAAGCTAACTATTCTTTCAGTTTCTAGTTTGCTGCTTAGTCTCTCGATGTCTTTTATAAAAAATAAAAAAAATAAAAACAGCAATAAGAGCAATATAAATGGTTTGTTGACTTTTCTGTGAGTAAAAGCAAAAATTCTCAGAGCAAAACATCACAGCGTGTAACTATTCTTTCAGTTTTTGGTTTGCTGCCTAGTTTCTTACTGTCTTTTATAAAAACAACAATAACAACAATGACAATATCAATGGTTTGTTGGCTTTTCTGTGAGCAAAAGGGAAAAAAAAAAAGACATACAGCATGTAAATATTCTTCGTCTTTTTGGTTTGCTGCCCGTCTTTCATAAAAACAACAACAACAAAACAACAGTAATAGGCGTAATGATTTTCTATCTCTGTCTTACACACACAGGCACACACACACACAGAGGCACACAGGTGCACACACACACACACACACACAAACACACCCAGAGTGTGTTACTGCAAAGCTGCTGGTGGGACATTAGGCTGGGCCAGGCCAGGTCCACGTGGAGGCTGAGAGGATTAGAGGCAGGGCCACTCAGGAGCGCCAGCGGCAGGCAGGCTGGTCAACACCTGATCCCATTATTCTGTTCGTGGGCGGAGAAAGGGAAAGCTGGCAGCCAAGCCAAGCCAAGCCAAGCAGGGTCAATGACAGACGAGCTAACAAACTGAGCCAACGACCGGCCAAAGCTTTACATCACACCGGGGGGAAATAAAGTGATTCGAGGAGACAAGTTTTGTTTGGGTTTGGTTACTACATACAAAATGGCAGGGTGACCTGGCTTGCCCTTGTGTTATTCAGTAACAGCATCGTATGATTAAGCCATAAGCACTCTTTTGGCTGGCTGGGCTGACGGTTAATGTTAGTCTTTGGCTGAAGCTCCAACACTGGGTAAAGGGAAGAGATATTTTTAACTAATATTTAAACCCACCTGAATTTTACTAAATGACAATGTTAATGAGGGGGAGATTTGAATTCTAATTTTGAATGCTGGCACTAGATGCTAGCCTACGCTAGCCAAATAAGCCTCCTTCTGCTCTGCGTCATTTACCTTCTGCAGAGTGAAGACTGAGGCGAACCTCATCATCTGCCATGGTGGTGACTGTTAACGGAAAAACGATAGAAATGGGGAGGAGTAAATAAAAAAAAAAAAGGAAAACAAAAAGATGAAACCACAGTTGCCATTGATCGTCAGCTCAAGGCTCAATATCAGCATGTTTGCTCTCATCAATAATTTATAGAACCTGCGAAAGTGACTCAGTGTTCCTGGCTCATTTGTTTTTTTCTCCCGTCCCTCCTACATGCGAGTGGATGAGTCTCTTGTGTCTGTGTGTGTGTGTCTGTGTGTGTGTGTCTGTGTGTGTGTGTCTGTGTGTGTGTGTGTGTGTGTGTGTGTGTGTGTGTGTGTGTGTGTGTCTGTGTGTGTGTGTGTGTGTGTGTGTGTGTCTGTGTGTGTGTGTGTGTGTGTGTGTGTGTGTGTGTGTGTGTGTGTGTGTGTGTGTGTGTGTGTGTGTGTGTGTGTGTGTGTCTGTGTGTGTGTGTGTGTGTGTGTGTGTGTGTGTGTCTGTGTGTGTGTGTGTGTGTCTGTGTGTGTGTGTGTGTGTGTGTGTTTGCTGTCGAGTGAGTCAAACGGAAGGGTGAGGGGCTTGCTGGGAAGGGGATGGAAACGTGTGGCCAGTGCCACGATGCAGAGCAGGATGGGAAGGGGAGCGAGAGGAGCAACGTGTGCATGTGGTTCCCATCTGCTAGATGGACACGGACCCAGACACAGGATGGAAAACACAGATAGGCTCCCTCTCTCGCCCGCTCGCTGGCTCGCTCTCTTTCTCAATCACAAAAACACATACAATGACTAACAGCATAACAAATAGCAAAACAACCACACAGACACCAACGCTGAAATGTATAAAACATTTTTTGTTTTCCTGAAAATTCCAAGTGTAGATTGAGGCAGTGAATCAGAAAACAGACAAATCCACTTGCTAACTCAGCTTGAGCGTCATTAACTCAAAGAGACCAAATAGTTTACCAAGATCATGCAGCAGACATACCAACACAAAACGGTCACAGACGTTCTCTTTCACAATCAACCACCACAAGTATACACACTGGCAGGCCTGTGCACACACACACACACACACACACACACACACATACACAAAAGGCAACGCAACCGCAAAACAATCCCTGCTGTCCTTTGTTTCCGCAAGAGCAGGGACCATGTGACAAAGCCGTCACACAGGCGGACAGCACAAAAGGCCTTGGTGCAGCTGAAAAGGGATGTCTGGGGAGGAGGGGAAGGGCAAAGGGGAAGACAGGAGACGAGGGGAGGGTAGGGAGGAGATGGGGAGGGGTGGGAAAAGAGATGGTGTGGGGCGTGGGGGGGGGGTTTCATTCTCTCCCTTCAAACAGAACTGTGGGAAGGCCCTCTCTCCCACTCACACACGCCATTCCTTCACCCTGATGTCTTATTTGAATACGAGTTTGGGAGGGGGGTGGGTTGGAGGAAAGAGGTGGTGGGTGGGTGGTGAGGTTGCAGGGGCAAAGAGACACTTCATTCAGCCGCCATGGGGGAGACAATTGAGGGTGTGGGCGGGGCGGCAGGGAGGTCGAGGGTGTCGGCAAGGGCACGCTGACTGACTGAGAGGGGCTGGCGTGTTTCAGCCGCTCCCCTGTACAAGTCTCGGGAGTGGATCTTAAACCGGGCATCCGGGCAGCGGGGGCACTGTAATTATGGGTGTTTTTTTTGCTGCGCCAGCCTGTATATTTTCGGTGTGGCGCTGGGAGCAGAGGGGGGGCAGAGAGAGGGGAGGACAGGTAGGCGAGGGGCTGACTAGGGTCAAGCATCCCTGCAGGGCAGCCTGAAATACAACGGCCAGCCCAGCCCAGCCCAGGCAACGAGGAATAGACACGACCGCAGCCCGAGACACCTGTCAGACAAAGGCAGCCGAAAATAATACAGTGCCCGCAGGGCAGTCAGAGGGAGAACAGCCCTATGTCAAGTTTGGGGAAGTGACAAATGAACCCGGTGTGAAACCTACCAAGTACAGACCCACAATCACACACACACACGCACGCACGCACGCACGCACGCATACATGCACACACACACACACACAAACACACACCAGAGAGCGGGAAGCCCAATCATTCTTGTCTTCTTTTCTACTCAGGTGCCTTGGGAGGTTATTTGCAGACCTCAGTACGTGCTACCCTCAGGTTTGTAAAGGCCAGGCGCCAAGGACCTACAGGCTCCCCACAGGGAGCAGTTGCTGTGGGAGGGATGCAGAGACCTCGGCCTGGGAGGGCTGCTGACAGTCCCATTCACTTGGCGGTTCATTATGCAAGGGTAAAATTTAGAGGTTGGGAGTGGTTTGGGGGGGGTTGTCTCACACAGAATTAAGGCAAGGGTGGGGGCAATGACAGCAACCACATCTTTTAAAATGATGGTGGTTAAGTTTGTGTGTGTGTGTGTGTGTGTGTGTTTGTGTGTGTGAGATTATAAAGGGGGGAGGGCTGTAATAAGGGGCGGCCCCCACAACACACACACAAGCACACACACACACACACACACACACACACACCTCTCTCTCTCCCGCCAACACCCTTAGAACAACAGAGAAGGCTTTCAGTGCTCATCGCTAGAGAAACAAAACCACAGTTGGACTGGAATTTATGACACTGAGCCTCCTCATTATCAGAGGGAGGGACTCCCAGTCTCTCTCTACACACTACATCATTTACTGAGCAGATCATTTCCCAGCACAATAGTAAGTGTGTGTGTGTGTATGTGTGTGTGTGTGTATGTGTGTGTGTGTGTATATGTGTGTGTGTGTATATGTGTGTGTGTGTGACTCACAGAGACCACAAGACACCAGCAGCAAGATTACAACATGTCACTTCCCATGCTGATACATTTCAGTATCATAGAAACACTGGAAATGTGTTAACATTGTTACACAGCAGAAGGCCATTATCACTAAGCAAACAGCTGTGGGCAAGAAAAACGGACAATGAGAAAAGTGGGTTGATTCACCACTTCAGCATAATATGTTGTTAGACAACCACCAGTAACATACACCCATAACAAAAACGTTCACATACTCCGTCCTATAATGAGCTGCCACTTGATCGCTTGCTGACAGTCTCTCCCTAAAATGAAGCATCTAAGCCGCCATAAACAAACTATCAACACACTTCAAACAGGGTGTAATTCAACCCAGAATAAGAGCGACCAAGAATAGCATGCAAATGGTGTGTCCTAGACACTGCATACGTTATTGTATAGTCATTGATTTGGTCAATTTGTGGTCATTTCTCCTGGACGATGTAGGGAAACAGTGTCGTGGACATGACATCTAAAATCTGTCTTTACAAATGACCATTTGGCATCTCAGATAAACTCTCAGCTTTTGAAAAAACAGTAACATAGAGACAACAGTATTAATACTGTGGAACACAAGTACTGCAGATCAGTCCTTTAAAAGTTGGACATTCTGAAATTAACACAGCCCGTCTATTTATGACAAATAAAGCACATTCACACAGTCGTGAAAGCTGACGCTAATAACAATTTAGCTTAGTTCATTAGCTAGCGATAAGTAGCTTACCTACTACCAATTTCAGCAGTGGTTACAAGCAGTGTGCCATTACAGTAATGTCGTTAAGTTATAAATGGATTGCAAGGCATTCTAATACAGTTAACATGTATTAGTATACGATACGGTAGTTGCTTGTGGACAACAACTTCGCTTACTTTGGTACAACTATTCCAGCTAGCTAGCTTGCCAGCTAATGTTATTTTTGTGGCTCAACGTTACTGACAAAAAGACAAACTGCTGGCTTGTTAACTATCATTTGGGACCAAATTGCTATTGCTAAACTTGTTGCAGGACCAAGTGACAAACGAGTACTTACCCAAAATATAATGTTGAATCCGAATAAAAAATATTTCACACAGCAGCTTACTTCGGCTCCTTTGAAATGATGGTGTTTTCTGCTCATTCTTCTGTGTATCGAGGCTAGCTGGCTAGCTAGCTAGGTAAGTTACAACTGTTTGGTTTGTTACGGACTTGTAAAACAATATTAGTCCGCGATTAACCGCAGCAAGGCAGGCACGTTAATTCTGATTAGTTAGCCGGTTAAAGTAAGAGGCATTTACATGGAAAACATGAAATAAACAGCTAGCTAGCTAGCCAGCCAGCTAGTAGCTAGCTGTATCAAAAATACATACCCAGCTATATTGTAAGCTAACGTTAGCTAGCTGGCTAGCCAGCTAACAACAACCAACCCTGAGATTTTAGACATAGAAAAGATTCATCATCTAGCTATCGCTTGAAGAATTTTCAAAAATTCCGACGTGCTAGCGCAGTAACCTGCTAACTAGCAGATGAATTAGTTTGCGAGAGAAGCGCGTATTTTCATGGATGTTCCAAGAGGCATTGGCTTGTTTGATATTTCAACCTTGTTGTGGATGTTCTGTGACTGTCTGAAAAAACAATTTCAACCAACAGCGCTGTCGTAGAAGGAAAGCCACCTACTAATCACCTTCATTTTATTAGAGGGACCTCTAGTGGCACCCAGTCGTTACTTCAAAGTTATTTTGTGAAGTCAGGCCTACTTGACAAGGAATGGAATAGCTGAAGCCTTTTATGTTTACCGTTTGATTTGTTGTTACTTGTTGTTTGTGGGGGTTTTTTGGCTACTTGTTTTGCTGTGTATATGAAGAATATTGGCGTATACTGGAAAAATACTTAATTGCTTTTTAAACAATAACAATTGCAGGCTAAGCATTGTAAAATCAAAGTTGATTAGGCTACTCTTTTTAATTCTTAAAAATATAGTTTTTATTCTATGAAATCAGTATGTAATATTCTTCCTTAATTATGAGTTGGCCTACATGTAAACTGCTTGTTTGAGGTGGAAAAAGGATAAGGATAAAGTGGATTTCTGCATGTTTTACCAAGTACAAACCATCAAAATGGGGATTGTCTCAAGAGAAAGGGGACATCGATCACCATGTCAAGGTTATTGTAGGCACATTTGATTCAAGACGTTGTACTAAAATGTCAAAAAAGCCTTTGAGATTAAACTGTAGTGTCAATAACCTGTCTCTCCTGTTAATGAAAAAGATAACGTGAAATGATTACAAATATTTAACAGGTGACTGGACTACTTTAAACCTTAACGATACAGAATGCTAGGAGCCCACTGTCTGTTTCCAGCCAATCAGAATCACTATTGGGTTGTTATGTGTAGCGTCTGTATCACTGTAGCAACTTGAGTGACTGTTAGCACTCTGAAATATGCTAATGAAGCATCTGCTGTATTGCCAGAAACGGGGATCCAAGCTTCAGTAAAATGAAAGCCATGCCATGTATCTCCTCTGCGTGTGCACTTAACACAAGTGATTTCAGTAATTACCTGATCTACCTGGCTGATGAGTTGTGTTTATTAACAACAGCTGGTGTAGCCAATGGTTGGTGCTCCCATGTGGCAGAACTTTCTAAAGCAGTGATGTCCAGTCCATCCCTGCATACTGACAGATTTACAGAGTTGAAGTATTGCTGTACAGCAGGCTTATGTTCTGCACAACTTGAGTTCCCCTATAGCTGTTTCACAAAAACAGACTTAAGCAAGCAGCAAGTGTGGTAATGCCATTTTATTTTATTTATTTAATCTTCTGACTTGATTGTGACCTTGTGAGACCTAACAGCAGATCATAAAGTATTGTTTTTAAAAAAAGCCAAATATCCTTGTAAAAAATAAGGTAAATAGGTTTCTATGAGAGGAGAAAAATCTATACCCATCTACATGAAAGATTGTGGACGTGCTTTGTATTACTGTAGTTACATCATAATTTGCTTCATGATTATGAGTAATTGCAGGAAAACCTAATTAGGACCCAGAATATATTGCAGACTTGTCCACATGAGAAAAAAACACAATAACGAGTTTGTACAAGTGCCAACGCTTTTATTTTTTGTGTTTACTTAAATAACAGCATCCAAAGGGGAAGGGTATATAATGAGAACGGCTGATTACTCAATTGTGGCAGTAAGCTCTATTCAGAAAAAAAGAAAAAAAAAACATTAAAAGCAATTCCCATTGGTGATAACGTTTCTCCATGTTTCAGGGTCATCTGAAGGATTGCATAGTGTCAGGGGGGAGGCTAATCAGCCAAGGCACTGAGAGTCTCAGTCCTGTCAAAGGTGACAAGTCGATATGCAGCTGGCGTCTCTTGTCAATCAAAACTGTGCACTTGTGTAAATACCCCGTTTTCCGTCCGTGCCTCTCAAGTGTGAATGGTCAGCTCTGGTAAGAAATCATCTCTGAAACAAAAATCTCTGCACATTTTCCAGGATGTGTATAAAAGTGGCTTTGAGTTGCCAGTGACTTGTGGATGAGAGTTGTTTTTTCACATACTGCTATCCAGTTGCCCACGCACAGCCAGAGAGACCAAAAACACAAGACAAGACAAGACACCAGGGGTGGTAATACAATCTGTGCCCCGTGTACTAATCCAACGCAGAGATTATTATGTGGTGCAAATTGGCTTTGAAAATAATCAATCAGCAGTGTGTGTTATACAGAGCCAAAGCAATCAAATATCACATAGGAGGTGAAGGTTCTGTGAGTTCTGTATATGGGCTACAGCTGATCTGTCATAATGTATTCTGTTCTGTGTCATACAATTGAGTAATGAAGTGCAAAAGTTAATCTCTTTTTAAAAAATGACAACAAAATGCTAACATGTGCACCTGTGTGGACTATACCCAGTATAAACTAGCCTACAATAATCTCGCCACTAGTACCATTTCAAACCATTTTAACATACTCTTATTTGTCACTGTCAGATTTGCAATATGTTGCAAGCACTTTAAAAAAATCTTTGGTCACTCTCTATATCAAACACCCTTCCTACAGTGTAACTGTGAAATTAAGTACAGTGTAAAATATGAGCCACAGCAAACTGATCATTTGCACTTACATTATGCATGGTAGGGGCTGAAGTTACGCAAGAGCAGAAAATCAATGAGCTGTTACACAGTAATGATCACTAATTACACTGCATTTAACAGTATGGTTACAAGGCATCAGGTATAAGCCATATAAAGTGTTCTCGAATCTCTGCTATGGAAACCTCAGTATAGAAAAGCGACTCTAATGTGTGTGGATGAGTATGTTAAATTACAGACATGTCTCAGTGGAACATGGTTATTACAATCAAGTACAGCTCATGATCAGTCAGTCAACTGCTATTACACCTGCTTATTATCAATCTTCTACATACCTCCTTTCCCAACACCACTACCTCCATTTCTTCTTAGACACTAGCCTACACATTCAGTAAAACAAACCTGTGTTTCATGAATAATACACTGGTGTTACAATCTGTGTATTGCACTGGACAGTTAAAAGATTACCAGCGTGTGTGTCTTTCTACCTACTTAAACTGGGGACAACTAACACTCAGCAGCAATGCAACTGGCATTAGTATGCCCTGCAGCAAGCTGCACTTCTCTCCTCTCCTCTACTCTCCTCTGCTCTGCACAGGATGGAAATGTTGTTTGCAGAGGGAAATTGATTACCTCGAGGCTTTTATTTATGATCAATTACAGTATGTCCCCCTTCATGATCATCAATCTGCTAGTCTAAGACCAGAGCCGTAACTTACATATTTGCACCACCCTGACTTCCTCCAGCTCCCATGCATTCTGATCACCATGCTATGCCGCCCTTTTTACTGGCTGTGTGTCGATACATTGCACATCTACATTCTTTCCCAATGTTTAAACATACACCCGAAGGCAAACAGAGAAAAAGGAATGTGGGACTTTTTGAGCATTTACAAATGCAGGTGAACAAAATGAAAAACAAGAACAAAAAGGCAAGGCAATGTGTAACACTGTTTAGGAGATACTGCATATAGGAATACAAATGAGTTCTTTGGTCCCAAGAGCCAAAATGGCGTCTTTGGTATAATTTGGTCTGTCCATTTTTTTTGCAAGCTCTTTTAAAAGCCATTTCAGAACAGATGAAAATTGCAGCCAGGTGCAAGGTAATTAGAGAGCCCCATTGGGCTTATCCGTATTAACATTGTATAATCAATGCTTACATAACTGCACACAGTTGCCAGTAATGTGCCAAAGCACTATCTAATTTTAACTGCTATTTCAATGCCAAACTATTCAGCCTTACATTCAATGTTGTGGGGTCAAAATAAAGCCTTTCATTCCGATAAAAAAAAAAAAACAGAGGACAGAGGCAGGTTCTTTTTCTTTCCTTTTTTTGTTTGAAATAATACAAAAAAAAAACAGGTTACTCTTCCTGACATTTCTGTCGTGCTCTACAGGTCGGCAGGAACACTTCCCCTCTTGATCCTCAGGCTGCCACCCCACCCGCGTGGGCAGGTGTTGTAGCTGCGCACCCCTGGCGACCGCATTCCGGAATCTTCCGACTCCACGGAGGCGTCGGAGTCGGTGAGGGAGCGCGTGTTGTAGAGGCGTACGGGCGATCGGATCATGCGCGTGGGTGTCGGCGGCGGGCTGGTGAACGTGGGCGACTGGCTGCCCAGTGAGCGGGGTTGAAAGGGGCCTCAGAGGTTTGTGTTCATAGGACAGGATGCACCCGCCACTGCCTCCACCAGGGGGCGATATGGGCAGCCCGTGTCCACTCAGTGCGCCAGGGGAAGGGCTGTTCTTGCGCTTGGCCGCGTTGATGATGTTCTTAGCCAGCAGCCGGTGGTTGGCCTTCGTGTCATGACTGATGATGGGGGATTGGCACCTCAGCTCCCCCAGCGGGGACACGGGAGAGGTTGTCATAGGGCGATGGATGGGTCTTGGAGAGGGGGCGCTGGTCATGGAGGGACTGGGAGACCAGACTAAGCTGGCTGGGCCTTCTGGACTGCTGAACCTCCTGGTTATCGTGGGGGTCCTGGATGCTGTCGGCGTGGCTGGGCCTGAAGCTGGGGTCTCCTTCTTAGTCTGTGGACGAGAAACACAGAAGCACAAAATTGAGTGAAAATGCACATAGCTGTGCAAAACATATTTGAGGAATGGAGCTTTTTTCTGTAGGCTTTGGCAAGTCCTGGAATGCACATCACACAAGTAACTCTACCCGCCCAGATTTATTTTCGTATGCAACAGCACAGTTTATTATAGCATACGTCTCTTTCATACAGCTAATGATTTGAACACATGCCTGGTTACCCACTTGTTCAAGAGAAACCGAATGAAACCAACCAACGACGGTTAGTACTACAAGCAAGCTTCAAATAAGAGGCTATTTTTATTGCACATGGCAAATCATTCAAAAACAGAAACACTACTCTGTGAAGCTAATGAGTAAAGGCATCCAGCCAATTTTTTTTTTATTTTAAAGGTCAAGTCGTCAAGCACACTCCGTAGTTCTTAAAGCATGTTAAGTAACAGAGCCCCCCCCAAACCATTTACAATCTCTTTATCAGATAAAGGTTGCAAACACACACTGGGGCTTCATACTCAGTTCAGGTTACCAGACATGCTGCACACAGCCGAGGCGACTAACCTTTGCAGAGATAGGACTCTACCCTGCTGAGGTTGCCGGGTAGGTTTTCGCCCCCCCAGGCTACAGAGAGCTGTCACTGAGCAAGAAGGGGGGGCAGGAGTGGGAGTGGGAGTGGGGATGGGGTCTGGGGTCGGGGGGTGGAAGAGTTAGAGGTGGGGCAGGTGGGTAGGTGGCAGGGGCTCCTGGGTCATAACATTCATCTAAAGGTTCAAGCCCAGAGGGCCTGTTACAACTCTGACTGTTTACAAGGGCAAAGGAGGGAATGTGCACGGAGAGCATTCATATTCAGCCAGTGTCTGGATCTTCTCACATCAGTTTTTAAAGCATGGCCGGGTCACACTGTGGCATCCATTTCTGAGTGTGTGTTTTTCGCCCTTTTCTGGAACACTACGGGCTATGCTAAATGGTCGAATTTGTGTGTCTGAGATACTTGTAAAAGCATTACAGATTAAAAAATTATGGAAGCATAAAATTGTTTAAATGGTTCGTTGGTGGAGCACATGTACTATAAAAACAATGGCAGCGAAACGAAGGCGGTAAGTGGTTTCGCAGGAAAAGAGTGGAGAAAGAAACAGTGGAAAAAAAGAACAGACAATGAAAGGCTTCAGAGAAGATTTTAATGGGTAGGGATGGCAGAGAAGGGTGATTTTAACAGCAAAGGAAGGGGGAAAAAATAGAGAGAAAATTGAAAGAAGTAAACAAGGAAAGACATTTTGGTAGACATTGCCCTTTTCGCTTTCATGACAATGGCTAAGACATCCCGTGTTTCATGCATTGATATTCATGAAAATTGGTGTCACCTGGAACTGCAGCTTTGCCAAGTCAAAGATTTTTTTAATAATTAACCGGTAGAATTAGCATGCACTGTTGACTACAAATATAAATCAAACAGAAGCACACAACATATAATTTCGCTCAAAGCATGAACACTGTGCTCTCTCTCACTCTCTCTCTCTGACAGAGAGGGGAAAAACAGAAAGATGTTAAGGGAGTTCCCTCTCTTCTACTTTTAAGTCTATCTTCCCATATTAAATTGCAAATCATAGACCTCAAACCAAAGGCGCCATCTGCTGAAGTGCTTTGTAAGACAGTACCATCTCGGACATTTAAAACCTGGAGGCAAGTGTAGGAAAAACAGGACACTGGTTTCCTATTAATGTTATTTGTTACTGACATAATACAGGCAACAGTTTTTTTTTCTGAACAGTAAAAAAGGCACTTCATTGGCGTCATTTTAACATCTGTAATATGTTAAACAAATGTTGCAATGTACTCTGTAAAGCTCTTTGTGGCTTGAGCGAACCACTGCCCTCTGGTGTTAGAACTGTGAACTATTTTGTTGAAGTATTTCTGTGAGCATGTTTAGGATTTGCCTCCTGAATCACAGGGAAGACAAAGCTAATGGCATCTTTATTTTATCAAGAAATCGGAAAATAAACGAATAGCTAAACCTAATATGAATAACATGTTTTCTTGAGAGTATAAAAATAATCCCTGGCTTGCTGACTGAAAAAACAACAACAAACACACGTTGAGAAACTCGCATTGCGCAATAACATTAGCATGCAGGCTCTGATTCTCTTTCTAGTGGGTTTGCTTTGGTCTGTACAGTGTGCGTCTGTGTTTTCAGTGGTAGTAGTAGTAAGATGGTTTCCACACCTGTGCTTCAATCCCTGCTTTCCTGGCCGAGAACGTGGGCCTGGGCGCTTGGCTGCCCGACCGTGGCGACGCGACCCTCTCCGGCGTGTAGGCCATCACAGGCGACGTGACGTCTCTGGGGCTGAGAGGCAGAGGAGGGGAGAAGCACGCCGGTCTGTATCCGCCCGGAGCGCTGAACTGCGAGGGGACGTTGGTGGGCAGCGAGGACTGCCTGGCCAGATAGGGCTGCTGTCCTGTGACCATCGACTTGGGAGGGGGAGCCCCCCTGGGCAGCGAGCTCATGGGATCCTTGGTGGGGCTGAGGATGAAGAGGGAGGAGTTGAGCTGGTAGGGCTGGTGCTTGGCCAGCTCCATCTCCATCTTGGTGCAGCCGTTCTCCAGGATGGGGCTCGGCGGGGCGGGTGGTGGGAGCGGGGCCGGGGCTGGAGCCGGTGCTGGAAAGTTCTTGGCCTGCTGCGCCTTGAGAGTCTTTGAGATCTGCTCGCTGATGTTGGAGGCGTTGGCGATGGCCTTGACTCGACCCGGCATGTTCGACGGGTACACCCAGGAGGGGGGCAGGGACATGGTCGGGGAGGGCGATCTTATCTGTCCGTCTCTCCTCGCCGTGTTATCCAACACGTACTTCTCCATCCGGGACTGCCTCCTGGCAAACAGCTCGGCGCCCTTCCCCGACACGTTGGTCAGATTCTGCTCTGGCTTGTGCTCCACGACCCTGGCAGCAGGAGGGGTCCTGGAGCTCTTCAGGCACGAGGACCACGCTGGAGCCGGTTCCTCCACCACGGCCTCCTCCTTGGCCATGAAGTTGGAGGCTTCAGCCCCAAGAGCCAGGAGCTCCTCCTCAGGCACGATCTCAGCTGGCAGCGGCCTCTGCTTCTTCCTCTCGTCCGCGCCCTGCACCAGCGACAGGAGCTCCGGGTTGGGCGCCACCTTGGGCTTCTCCTGGAAGGTGAACATGGCCTTGCGTGCTCCGCGTCGCACCACCCCATCGTCCAGGATGCCCGTGCGGATTGGCGTCTGCGGCCTCCTGTCGCTCAGCATCTGGGGGATGTACGTGGGCTTGGGGGCAGTTGGAGGCATGTAGTGTGGCACCGGTGACGGCCCAGGGGGAGGGCTACTGTAAGATGGCAGCGGGGGGGTTGGGTATGAAGGGGCTGGAGGTGGCGGGGAGAAGGCAGGCCTGGGGAGGCCCGACCGAGGGGGCTCTGCAAAAGCATGCATGGGTGGCTCCACCGCATACGTAGGGGTGGGGGGCTCGGGAAAGGCCGGCAGAGGAGGGGTGGCGTAAGATGGAGCAGGGGGGATATCCATCTGTGGGCTGGGTCCAGGAGAGCTCTGCACAGTACTAGGTGAAAAAAATGGACGAGCTGTCCTATTAACGATGGAGGACGATGGCTGCTTGGCCACTGCTGTGATAGGCTTGTTGGGGGAGGCATGACAACCATTCGGTATCTCGCCGGGAGTCTCTACGGAGTCTCCGGGATGCGTCCCATTAACTTTGGCTTCCTCTCGGCTAGCGGCGGGTCGAGCTGCACCGTTACTATCATCCGTGACAGCCGTTTCATCCCTCAGCTTGGCTGCAGGCTCCACGGGGAGTTCCTCCTCTTCCTCCTCCTCCTCCTTCTCCTGCACGGGCAGGAAGTGTCTCTCCTGCACATCCTCCACCTCACGGATGGCTTCACCCTGATCCTCCATGATGCTGTTCCCCCGGCTGTGGAGTGTGCTCGCCGACCAAAGCGTTTTAGCCTCGCTGTTTTTACGGTTCAAATCTCTGTCCTTGCTCTCGGAGGTACGTTTATTTTCCCATGGTAGCGCCGGGCTCGGAGAAGCTGTGCCACAATTTTCGCTCTTGGCCTCTTCGTCTGCTCCTCTTTCTCCTCCTCCTCTTCCTTCGACTTCACCCTCTTCTTCTCCTCCTCCTCCTCCTCCACCACCACCACCACCTCCTCCTTCACCAAAGCTCACCAGGGTAAAAGCGTTCACTCTTTGCCTGCGGCGGTTGAAGAGTTGGACGCCTCGCGAGTTGGACGGCACGGAGAGTTGGGCAGCAATGATCTGGCTCCTCGTCCGGGCCTCTTTCAGCTCTTTCTCTGAGAGACTGGCGCTTCTGCTGAGGTCTGCAAGCAGAAAACAGGCAGAAAAAAATATACTGTGAATAGTTTGAAGCTATAAACTCCAGAAGGAGGCATGTAAGTTTTCTGCCTGGCTGTGCCTCACACGACACAGCCACAGCAAATATGTCAGACACAAAAAAACCTACTCTAACAAGCTCATAAATATGCATGTCTTGTGAGAGCAACCAAAAACAAACGCTTTTGCAGGTCACAGGAGTTGTACAGAGTGCTATTTTAAAACCACATAATTGTTTCTTAAGCATATGGTTTTGATTGCTACATAATCCTACCAGAGCAGCCCAAAGACGTAATACAGTCAGAAGTTATTTAGAGAACCTTCTTGAAGCGTTCGAAAACTATGCAGTGTATAAAATCTCGTCAATTAATCTCATGAGAATCTGTGGTCTGGACCATTTACAATATCATACCAGACGTACCTGTGATAGCCAATACCAATTCCCTTTGTGTGTAAATAAAATAACATCACGTGCTTAAACGCAGCTTTCTCTCGTTTTCTGACTCTATATTTCTCTCTCTCTTTCTCTCTCTCTCTCTTTCACTCACTCTCACTCTCTGAGGATCTGTTTGTCTTGCAATAGAAATTCCACAGTCAGCAGTTAACACCAGATCTACAGACAATGTTCCGAAGTGGGGAATAAGAGGGAAAGGCTATGAGCTGCAGGAATATTCAACCCTATTCCTAAATAAATAGGCCTTTCGCTGTGCCAAGCATATCAGGTCAGGCAGACTGACATAGAACTGCAGCTTTGCAACCACTGAATGGTGAGAGATTTATAGTGGTACAACAGATTTAAACAACTGTTGTGTCCGGAGAGCCAGGGCCAATGTGTGGAATGGTATACATGTCAAATAAACCAAAACAGATGTCTAATATGTCTAACATGGCTGTGCCAAGAATCATTTGCAGTTTTTATGACGAATTGATATCTTCTTCACATATTTGCTCTCATTAAGGTTCAGATGAAGACTGAGACAGAGCCCTATTTGTTGAAAAATGGCAAAGGTTTATTGTCTGGGCTTAAGACCTTCATTCCAGGCTGCACAAGTATTTCCTTTACCATCGGCAGCAGTCCCCTCCCAAAGCATTCCTCAACTGCCGAGAAAATTCCCTGCCTGAAAACGGCTGCCGCACAGTCTCTGAAATATGTCTTCAAGGCACCACACACACACTCACACATTCAGTTCTTGACATATTGACACATTTACATTTAAACATCCGTAGTCACAGAGCAAACTATACATTTAAGCACTTGAACTCTGACCTGAGGTGTTTAGTGTCTCGCAGACGTTGTAAACAAATTACTGGGGTCTTATCTTCACCAGGGGGGTAAAAATAAGTCAACTAAATCCTCCTCTGCCTATACTGGTCTCCCACAGTTCTACATGCTCTGGTCCCAGAGTATTAAAGCTTTCTCCTCACGTTTCAGTGTTATCACAAAGCAAATGAGTTTGAGATAATGCGCTCATTGCCTGATTTACTTAGGTCCACAGAGAATAGCAGCATTGTTCTGGACTGAGCTGATGGCTGCATCAAGGCTGTAGGTGATGCTGCTTACAGCGAGGTGGGAGCAATCAGTTTCTCCTGATAGAGCAGTAATTACATACTTGTTGAAAACCCTCCCCTGTGAGTTTGGCTTTCAACCTGAGCAGGGTTTAACTGCGTCACCAGGGATTCGGCCCACAGATTCACATCTCACACAGAACAACATCTTGAGAAACAAAACAAGGATCATTCTAACAGGTGTTTCTTTTATCTCAGGGAGATTTTGTTTAGCTACATGATAAATCTTTGTGGTAAGAGTGAGTGGGACGGTGAACAAGTCATGTGTTTAAGTGTTCACTCATAAAAGAGTACTCCAATGTAATGCCATGAGAACTACATCTGAGGACACAATTATGTACATCTGCCTCTAATTGGGTGCCTATACATTTACCCCTCATAGCATTGAGCCACAAAAACAAAAACACTTCAAAAAGTCACCTCAACGACGCTTGTCCAACAATTTCCAATGCCCACAACTTACCTATTTATCTTTAAATAAACTTTCTCATCTGACTGGCTTTTTATGAAACATTTTTCCCCTAAGCAAGTAAGAATTTTATCATGACAACACTGATACTGAGGGTAACATTCATACATAGCTCAGGTAGGTAACTGTTATCCTGCTGGCTAACGGTGTTGATTACAGCTGCATACCTGGGACTTGAGTGACAGACGCAGAGGTGCTTATGCACACAATAATAAAGTCTGCTTACGGGTCTCCCTATCCTGAAAGACGATGAGACAGATTTACAAGATGAGCTAGATTTACACATCTGTCTTTCTACGTGTCACTATTATGACACCTATTTGGCCTCCAAGACTATTTCAAGCCACGATCACGGCGCTGTTTGAACCCGTCACGTTGGATGCATAATTCTTTGAATTAAATTAGGAAAATGTTTTCTCATCAAGTAGCCTATATGCCAGCTGGTATGGGTCATTTTCTTCAAATGTAGCATCTACTCTGTTTAAAGCTGCTTAGTCTCGGCATAGTTTAGCAAATAATATTTTAGCAAGAGAAACGTTGCTCCAAATTATCATTACCTCAATCCAAAACTCCTGTACTCGGTGGCAAAGTCTGCCCACTGTCTCACTTGGCTTATTCTCGCACAAAGTTAACTTTCACTCACCGGAAAAGACAAGACACTAAAATGAAAGACAGTATTTAACCTGCCTTCTTAAACACTCATCAATGAGTGTTCGGGGAAGGTTTGTCTTTTCAGTTAAGCGAATAAATATTTCTACAACCTGCACCATGTGATATCATACCGAGGAGAGCATCCAGAAAAGTCATGAGTCTTCTGGGCATAATTTTTCGCATGGCTCAAGTTCAAGTTTGCTCTGAACTACTGCGAACGCACGAATACATAAAAAATGGTTTGACAAACGGCAATAACCTGCTTAGGATTCTGAACAATACATTTCAGCATCAATGAGAGTTCTAAACTTTTTTAGTTGGTAAAAGTCATGAATCAAGCGTTTGAAGCTCAACTGGTGTGAATCTTCTCTAACGGGTTTTCTCAAAAACCGGTATCCAATTTCCTTACCTTTGAAATTCAGATCGCCGTTCGCTTTTTGCCGCTAGCCCCACAAGCTTTTCCAATTTAACTGTATCTGTTTCCTCCACACCCCCTTTTTGCAGCTCGAACTTGGATCGTATTTCGTTTCGTTGCAAATGATGGTCTCCTCTGCGCGCTCGTGCTTCAGCTTTCTGACGCCGTAGTCTACTGAGCAGAGGCGACTAGGCGAGGCTTATTTGGATTCCGAAACGTTTGTTAAAACCACTGGCATCAGATTTTTACATTAAAAGGAGAACCACTGCTTTACAGGAAAGTTTTAGGAGGACAACACTAAAAGCACCGAGGAGAGCAGGAAAGTCCCTCTAACTACAGAAATATGACTAATTCATTTGGTTTACCAGCTCAGTTGAGAAAAGTGTGTCTGTGTGTGTGTCAGAGAGAGACAGAGACAAAGACAGAGAAATTCAGACAGAAAGAGAGAGATTGAGAAAGTGAGTGACTACTAAGAGAGACTGACAGAAGACAGATTGAGAAACACTGAGAGATGAATGCTTGTGGTCCTTTCCTGACCGTTTGCCAGCCGGTTATACATCCATTTATTTTTAAAGGCAACCACACAGAGCAGTGTCATCACCTTTTACGAGACCCGCCAGAAGTGGGGAACAAATTAAAGCTCCGAAGATAGATGATAGGAACCACGGCAGGCAGACACACCTGACCTTGTGGACAGTGAAGCCAGGGCTGGCTTTGATTATCGGAACAACCTCCCTCCCCCTTCCTGACTGATCACCCCCCAGAAGCCCCAAACGCTTAGGGAGGGACAGGAACTTCACTCTCCACCAGGGAATGTGGAAGGAGGGAGCGAGGGAGAGAGAGAAAGAGAGAGAGAGAGAGAGATGAATGCGTTGGAGTGAAAGAGAAAGATGGGATGAGAGAGTGAGTAACAGCAAGAGGAACGTGTGTGTGTGTGTGTGTGTGTGTATAGAGAGGGGTAGACAGACAG
The DNA here is from genome assembly GCA_030347295.1 of Setipinna tenuifilis. NCBI lineage: Eukaryota > Metazoa > Chordata > Actinopteri > Clupeiformes > Engraulidae > Setipinna > Setipinna tenuifilis. The sequence continues at coordinate 12,102,638 of CM059288.1, read as the reverse complement.
ACAGAGAGACAGTAGAAAGTAAGAGAGAGAGAGTTAGAGACAGACATTAAAGAGTAAAGGAGAGGGAGGGGAAAAGAGCATGAACTTGGCCTCTGGAAAAGCTCTAAGGGTCTCTCTGTGGCCTGCTGTCCCTTGACATGGGCAGGCAGATAGACCGTCAGGCAGACAGATAGATAGATAGACAGTGGGGAAACTCCCCAAAGCAGTGGGCTTGGATCAGATCCGATTACGCCGTCGGATGTTATCATTCATCGAGGGACAGGGTAGGATAGCGGTGCCCTCCCACTGGGCAGTTTGTGTGTGTGTGTGTGTGTGTGTGTGTGTGTTGGGGGGGAGGGCGCCCTCCATCCTTCAGGTCAAAACTCTGAAAAACTGATGAGTGTGCAGTTTGACCTGCAGTTAAATACCCCTGGGGGAAATCTGCATAAGTAGAACAATGAAATGCTGTTCTGAATTAAAAAAAATAAATGTATGCAGCCACTCTCAGAGTTTAACTTACTGTTGCCCTAGGCTCTGTTTGTAAATACAGATGTGTTCAATGTGCTTAACTGAGACTAAATTCAATCCGTGGTCATTAACATAAGGGCGAAAAAATCTCCTGCCTTCGATTTGCAGCCAAGTACTAGTCAAATCCTGTGGAGTGGACACATCAATCAAAGCTCGGAAAACTGGACAAAATATGTACTCCTACCCAAAAAAATGTGTTTAAAAGTTTGTTGCATGTCTAAAATGGGTGATTTTGGGATTATCCGGTGGCCACAGAATAAGGCTGTGAGGCTAAATTAAAGTGTGTGTAATTTTATTTTCCACTTTGAATCGACAGAAAAAGTATTTCCTCGTAATGTGTGGGAAACTAGGAGTAAGGACAATGACTGGTTAGATTTATCATATTCCATACATGATGAACTCATTTCGAAAGTTTAGATGTAACAAAGCTGACTTCACAAACATTTTACCAAGGAAATTATGTACTCTGTGGGTTGATCTCTCTGTGTTTGTCCTGTTTAACAAGCCGACTGTTGTATCCTCATAAAAAAGAAACTATGGACAAATACCCACAGCAGTCCGAGTGGATGCTTTCTGCGTGTGTGGGTAAATGACAATCTGGAGAAATTATCATGGATTTTTTTCCACCTAATTTTTTCCCACAAGCCTATTGGGTATGGCCACTGACATTGTAGTGTATTAAATCACCCTGGGCCTGATTGCATTTCCATTGCCCATTGAGTTATTCTGTTTTAACTACAAGGAAACAGATGTTTCACAGAGGCTTGAGCTGTTGACTGTTTGTGCAAGGAGGGGCGTGGTGAACCGCCTATTCCCTGTGTGTTCACACAAGTGTTTCACCCACTAAAGCAACGGTGATCTTTTCCTTACGGTAAGCCAAACACTAAGTCACAGTCGAGTTCTAACCCCCATGCGGAACTGCAGAGGGAGTTGTTTTACAAAAGCTCGACCACAGGGAGCCTCACTTCTTCCCCTGCATGTCTGACAGGGGCTCCGGCAACAGCTCGCTGTCTACATGTAGAGTCCCATTGCCTTGCTAAGTTAATGACACTTCAGTGGATAGTTTTTCATGTGAGCCACACTTAATAAAATAGCATGAGACACACGGGCTACTACTGTAGCTAAATTACCAGACTAAAGCTCTGGCAAGGATAGTGCTCAACCCTGCTGAAAACTTTCTTGCTGAAATATATCTTCATTAAGCCGTTCTTCACTATGAATAAAAACAGCTGTTGATACTTACTGACGTGACATAAACAGGAAAAAAAGGACACATATGAATATTTACTTGTTTTTCGGCCAAGTTGACTGTCGGTGGAGGTCACGGCTGGCTTCCCTTTCACCCAGCTGTGCTCATCCTTCTTCCAGCTGTTGGTGGTAGTGATGGGACCCGTGCCTATCTGCCGCCCTGCCGGGCCCATCTCCGTCCGAATTCCCCTGCCGCTGAGGCTCCCCGGGCTGGTACCGGAGCTGTATCCCAGGCCCGAGCCCGAGCCAGAGCCAGAGCCAGAGCCCACTCCACCCCAGCTGACCCCTCTCCTGACAGGCTCGTGACCCCTCGTCTCCATGTCCAGTGACACCCTGTCCCGTGTCCGGGAGCTGGAGGCTGGATGAGTCAGAGGGTGTAATCGCAGGTTTGGGTGTTCTTTCAAAAAGAAAAAAAATTACAGAGCAGTCCTCTGGTCAGTGCTTTGAAGTATCTCTTCGAAGGCTGTCCGTAATCGCTTGTAGCCTCAGTCCCCCCTCGTGCCGTCCCCTCTCTGTCTCTGATGGGTGGTCAGATTGGCCTAAGAAGAAGAGGGAGGGTTTCTTGGCTCTGCTAGCGGACGAAGAAGCAATGTTTAACCAAAAACAGGACTCAGCAAGCAAACGGCAAGATCAGACAGCCATCCGAGGTTGTGCCTGGCCCCCGAACATGCTCTGTCACGACCACCTCCCCCCCTCTGTCCAGTCCAGTGGGTGGAAAAAAGACGCCACTGACGCAGTGGCCACGAGGCGCACTTTTACTTTTTCTTCTTCACAATGCTGTCTAAAAGCTAATGGGACCTCCCAAGAGACGCTCTCCTAAGCTCTCTGGAAGAGTTCCCATGGAGACTCGCCAAGAAAATTTCACAACCGATGTGCTCCGCTGCAAATCCAGTAAATGCTGAAACATCATCCAACTTTTTTTGTTTTGTTTTGGATTTTTTTTTTTTTGCTTTATCTTTATTTTTACTGTTTTTGTCTATCCTCAAACTCTGATCCAGACATTCTTCTACCTTTTCTCGTGCCCCCCTGCACCTAAACACAGTCTGCCCTGACACAGTGTCCTAATCTTGGACGTGCAGATTATTTTTCTTTCAGGAAAACACAAGGCTGCTCTGGTTCTTCAAAATGCCACCATGACACAACACAATGCCCTTAGAAGAATGTTGTGAGTTCAATCATCCCCTTACTTCATTAGTGTCCTGGACACAAGAAAAAAAAAGCCAAGCCCCTTTCTGGTGTGCACAATGTCAAAATGCACTGAGCACCAAATGTTATTCTTGGGCCGTTTCTTAAACCCGTGTTTATTTTTTCAGCATATGGCCTTTGTTATAATCCCCTTTGTGTCTATGCATTACTGAAATGAAGCCGGGGTTGGCTTTGCCCTGGGCTTCTGCGTGCTTTCAGGCAGGCACAAAACTTGACAGTTGGTTTATTTGGACACTTCAGCTCAGGTCCAGTTGAGCTCAATTTGCTCTTCAAAGTGTCTCGTTTGACTGTGCTGTTTGGAGCAGTTTCCTTTTGAATGTGCTCACTGTGTAAGATGGCAGGGGTGCAGGCCTCGCCCCTGGAACAAAGGATGATGGGTAGGCAGGTTGTGCCTGGGGAAGTTTGGCATGGTCTCCTCCAACTTGTCTCCCTCGGGGCCACAATTACCTGGAAAAACAAACAGAGTGATGATTGAGTTCGTGAGAAATCTTTGCCATGCATAAGATTCAGGAGGTTCACACAGAAGCCCCAATGTTTACATTTGTAGTGCAGCCTTATTTGGAAGCTGTAGCAAAGGGTTTGTGTGTGCTGGGGTTTGCACTATTACTGTAATTACTGAAAATATTTTACATCCCACCAGTTTTATTCTCACTCAAGAAAGCAAAAATAGGTCTCCTCTGTATACTTCAATATGCAGTATCATTCAGTACACACTAAGTTACTAGCTTTGCACAGAGGTTAATGCACCAGAAAATGTTCAGAGAAGATTACAAAGATGATTACAGTAAGGAAGCAATATCCCCACTGCTATCTCCCTTAAGAAATAAAAGGGAAAAATGATCTGCACTCATTCGGGTGCTCAATTTTCCATTTAAAGACAGTGAGGCATGAACCAACTACCTTAATCATAAAGTGGGGGGTTGCAAAAAGTAAAAGGGGGGCGGGTGCCTAAATTAAGAGGCCTGGAGTTGATAAAGGCCAATTTCTCCCTACGGAGGTAGGAAAGAGGGTAAGACTTCATTAGGTCAAGGCTTGGAGAGAAACCTCCTGTTAACCCTTCTGAAGAAATGACTGCCGGGTGTTTGACAAGCCTCGCATTAATCCAAGGGTTAACTGTCTGTGTTGGAGGCACATGTGCATAGAGCGGCGCACACACACAAACTCCAACGCGGCACGTCTGGCGGTTGCCAGAGGGTGCGACTAAAATAAACGAGACCCCGCGACCCTAATCAGGCTCCCAGACGCGCGTCATCTTTCACTTCCTGTACGAGTGTGTGTGCGCTGTAAGGTAGGCCAGAGGCGGGCAGAAATCAGAGGCCTCGTCTGTCTGTCACATTTTTTTTTGCGCCTCTTTTTTGAAGTGTACAAGCTATTAGAAGGAGTGACAAATGGCGGCTTGTCATGTGTTTGATGTATCCTGTTGTGCTAGCATCTGACAGATCTATGCTCCAGGGGCCATCATGGCCGTCGCTGCTGCTGCTGCTGCTGCTGTTGCTGTTGCTGTTGCTGCTGTTTATTTTTTGTTGTTTGTTGGGTTGATGATGACTGTTGGCCCAACCCCCACCTCACCCCACCGCACCCCAACCTCACCCACCCTTCTTACCAGCTGACTGACACAAAGCATGACACAAAGCACACAGAGAGAAGAAGCCTTCTGTTTCGTGCCCACTGGACGAGCATGCTGTCTGAAACCGCAAGCCATCGCTCGAACCAAAACCCCCTCTCTGTGCCCATGCCATGCTCGCCCACATCCCTTTTCACACCGCTTTTTTATTCCCCCTCTCCGCCTTTTCATTCCCCCTCTCCGCTGGATTCCCCCCCTCCTTTTCGAAATGTCTCTAGGCGAAGAACAGCTGCTTTGTTCTTTGGCAACAGGATGTTTGTTTTATCTGAGGATGGTTCTTTTAGATTTTAGATTTCTTTCCCTTAAAAAAAAAAAAACTATTTCCCCCCCTTCTAGTCAGAACACTGATGCTAATCAGACTGTTTATCGGTCCAAAGTAGCAACATTTCACCATGTCTCTCCTTGTTTATTTTAACAAGCGTTGCCTCGAGAGCTGGGCTGTTGGTATCACTCAGATAGATCACAATCCCAGCCTTTGTCTTTGAGCTAAGCCTTTGATAGTCCAGGGGAATTGATTTGGCAACAATTGTGGAGATTATTCATTGTGTACAGCGTTGTGTGTGGAGGGGGGGTGGAGGGGGTGGTGGAGGGAGGTTGGGGTGGTGGTGGTGGTGGTGGTGTGAGGCACAGCGTGCACGTTTAAATTACTCATCTGCCTTGGAGGAAAGCTCAAACATTCCCACCTATACTCATATGTAGTGTGGTAATGAGTTTACCAGACTGTCAAAGACTGTCATGATTAGAAGCTACGCAAATCTATATTCCATTAAAATGTGTTCCATCATACCTATAAATCAATGTGCGATTAAGCAGACGGTCTGTGGTGTGATGCTTGCTCTCCCTCCCTGCTCCAATGCTCAGACGCTGTGTCATCTGTGTTGCAACGCAGCTCAGCCAGAGAATCAACAAACTGGCGCACACAAAGACAGACTGTGAGAGAGATGACAAGTCTTGACACACTTTGACAGATGTAATACAGTTTTCATGAGTCTGTCAAAAATACTTCAGACAGACACCCGTGTCAAAACTCCCAAAATGTTTTTTTTTTTTATTCCTCTTTCTCGCTGTCTCTCTGAGTCCTCTTTGTCTATCTCTCTCTTTCTCTCTCTCTCTCTCTCTGTCACTGCATGGCGGCCAAGTGTGTGAGATGATAAATCTGTCATTTCCAAGTTCCCAAATGGACCTCAGCATACTGTCAGCACAGGTGTGCCCAGGCACTCCCCACCTTTTCCTTAATACACACACACACATGCACACACACACACGTGCACGCACGCACACACACTCACACACACGCACGTGTGCTCACACACACATACACACACACACACACACATACACACATGCACACACGCACACACACACGCACGTGTGCTCACACACAAACACACACACACACACACATGCGCACGCACACACGCACGCCTGCTCACACACACATACACACATGCACATGACCACACGCACACACACGCACACACACACGAATACACATACAATCACATACAAATACACATACAATCACACACACCCCTTACACACACACACATACATTCATATACAATCACACATCCACCTCACACACCATTATAGCCAGCTGCGCACACACACACACACACACACACACACACACACACACACACACACACACACACACACACACACACACACACACACACACACCACACTAGCCAGCTGCCCCCTCACGCAGCCGTAAGGAAACGCGATAAGGGACACAGCAGGTAAAGGAAATTCCTCCAGGACGTTCAACTATATCACTTACAAGCAGCCATAATGAGGCATCGTATCAACACGGAGGCTGACACATCCCGACAGCAGCCCTCAGGGCCCCGGGGCCCGTTTCACAAGTCCCTCCTATCCATTACACTCTGGCAGGCACAAATCATTGAGCAAAAGTACCAGGAGTGTGTGTCTCTGTGTGCCTGTGTATGTGTGTGTGTGTTTTTTATTCTCTTCAAAAGAGGAGAGAACCTGCTCACCAAGGAGAGAACCAGAGGGCTCACCAACACACACACACACACACACACACACACACACACACACATAGGCAAACACACATACACATGCACACAAGCATACACACTGAGACACACCGTACACACCATACACACACACACACACAGACACGCAGGCACACACACACACACACACACACACACAAAAGGGCACTCACAAGACAGCACCTTTAGAGGTGCTGGAAAATAATTTGAGGGTAGTGCTCCGGATTTTCGCATTCCTAGACGCATAATTCCTCGCCAACGATGGCCAGCATGCCTTAGCATGCGCGGCCCGATGACAGACACACACAAACACCGGCTGGTCACACACCTCAGTGAACTCCAGAAATGGCTGAGGGCTTCCGCCATCCTAGCAGGCCCACTGGAATGATTAGGCCAGTGGAGAGAAAAACAAGATCAAGGCTAAGATATGAAATCCTCACCCCCTCCAGGTAACCACCATGTGGGTTCAGTTCAAAAGATGTTTTTTTAGGTAGGAAAGAAAGAAAGAAAGAAAGAAAGAAAGAAAGAAAGAAAGAAGGAAAGAAAGAAAGAAAGAAAAATGCAATAAGTCACGAGGAGAATGGCTTTTGTGCATTCACCTTAGAAAAAAAATAGAATTTCACAAAGCACTTAGTCTACAAACGTGATGCTCATTTCAAACTGCAAACACTAAGATGTAGAATACACTAATGCATAGAAGATCAACAGGTCTGTAGACTGAATAAACTGCAGACAAACCACGATAGGTAAACCAACTCTGTTCTGCCATTACTGTTTGAATGAAAGAGAGACACAGATCATTTGAAAGGAGTTTCTAATGAATAATTATTATCCGCCCATAGTGTCTGAGATCTCAGCAAAGATAAAAGGCACCAACACATCTTAATGTTACATAGGGGAGGGGGGGTCTGTCAATAATACATAAGAAATGACTTTCTCTAGAGCAACCATTCATCAGATACACCTTCTCCTGTTTCACGAGAAAAGTCACTCTGACCAAGCACATGTACACCATTGTACAGATGGTGACTAACACCTCCCCAAACTCATCTTTTTCACAAACTTAACAGACATGCTGTGTGCAAATGCTTGCAGGACAGATTTTTTAAAGTGCCTCCAGACCATTGTGCATTTAAAGAAACATTATCTAGCATTCAGACTCGGGTCTTTCATTGTCAGCCAAAAGTGTGTTGTGCATTGAGGAGGCGGAGAAGTTTCCTTTCAGATGTGTCTGACAACAGGTGATCGTTTACAGCAGGCGTAGTTCAGCACTGACCCCCCCGCCCCCCCTACCCTTGCTTCACACACATTGACCCCCCAACCCAACACCACAGGCAGTGTGTGCCATAAAAGCCTTCTGGCTGGCCGTAAAAGCGGCCAGGCAGCTGCCCCCCAAACACTCACCTGGACTCCGGTGCGGCGTGTGGGTTGCGACGCAGCCAGTATCCACAGCCTCCCTCCGTTCAGGTCCTGTGTGCGCACACACACTCACTCACACACACCCTCACGTACACTCAATGCCACAACCACACCATGGCATGGCACGGCACAGCACAGCACAGCACAGCACAGCACAGCACAGCACACCTCCCCCTGCTTTATCCCTTGCTGAAGAAAAGTCTCTCCCTCTCTGACTCGGACGCTCCCTCCCTCCCTCCCTCTCTCTTACTCTCTCTCTCTCTCTCTTTCTTTCTTTTCCTCTCGCTCCTAGACAGAGAGAGGGGAAAGGGGGTGTGGACCGCCAGCACTTGGAACACAGAGGGCTCTTTGTCTTCCTCTTTCATATGGTTTCCTTCAAGCGTGCATACTGAACACATTATGCCATTATATATTTTCATATTCAACACCGGGCCCGATTTGAGAAACCTGCATACTCTTTGCCCCCCACCCCCCCACCACCCCCCCTTTCGTCCCCACCAACCCCCCAACTCCAACTACTCCCCACTACTCCCGTTCACCCACCCCCCCCCCCCCTCTCACACCCCCCCCCCCCCCCCCCTCATTCCCACCCCTGAACCTTACCTCTATATTTTCCCTCGCCCTAATTTCACTCAACTCACTCAAGGGTAAGAACAAGGCAAAACAAAAGGATGAAATGTGGACGAGGAAATGTATGCTAAACTCACCGCCAGGCCCGAAGCACTCGTTTATTGTTTATACTACTCCAGACTGCTGTGAATTATAAACGTAACCACCGCACGCTCGCAGCTCTTCCTCCCGAGACCGACCCGAGTGGGAACGGGGGGGTTGGGGCAGGGGGGGCAGGGGGGGCTGAGGGGTGGAGGGGGTTAGTAGCACAAAGGGCCATACAGATGGCTTTTGCAGACCTGTGGCGGGCCCCGGTCGATAACTCACGGCCGCTAATACACGTTTTAGTAAAGTGAGGCCCCAGGGCCCATCGCGAGGTCCGACCAGCGCGCCTCTGATCTCCGTGTCTCTGTCGCTGTCTCGGGGGCTCCAAATGAACTCTGACATCCAAAACCTGCCGCAGACTAAACCTGGAGCTAACATGCAGTCACTCACTCACTCACTCACTCACACACTGAAAGGCATAACACTGTTTTGTTTTGTCTTTTTTTCCCCTCCTTCTTCTTATTCCTTCGTTCATAAATATAGCAGAATGAATGATGGCTGCAATAAGAACCATAAAAAAATGTATAGAGTTGTATAACCGGACTCTCTTCAGCTGTCGCAACAAAGAATTTCCTTCACAGCATTAATCTTTCTTAACAAAATAATTTTCTAAATATGCATCCAAGGGTTCATATGAGGTTCACACGGACAAAAAAAAAAACCCAAAAACAAAACATATATCCTCATCACATACAGACACATCACACATTTCTCTCCAGCTCTGTTCCACGGTTCAACACAGAACTATCAAATATGCATGGGCCTGTGCCATGCATGTGTGGCTTGGTAATTTGAGGCAAGCGGACACAGTCGGCCAG
>CM059288.1:12073081-12088081 GCA_030347295.1 Setipinna tenuifilis | reverse complement strand
AGAGGGAGCGAGGGAGCGAGGCAGCGGGAAAGCGAGCGGGAGGCAGTGGGCTGCATCGGGCTCTTTCTGCTCATGGACAAAAGCCCAGTTCCACACAAGATGAAAAGCAGGCCAAACCCATTTGGCCTGGCATGAGCATGCACCCACCCCCCCACAACCCCCGCCCCTTGTGTTTTGGTCAGCGCGCTCGGGAATGCAATCACCATCAATCCAAACGTGTCCAAAAGAGGAAAATAAACACACTAACGAAAAAATCGTGCAGGTGTGCGTCACCTCACCTCGCCTTGCAAAAAAAGAAGCATTTAATCAATGTCACGCAGAGAGGCCAGAGCCGATGTCAACCAAACATTCACGCTCGCCCATTGTTTCTGCAAAATTAATGACATTGGCCAAATTGTTTAGCTTGAAAATGTCAGGCCTTTCCAACCACTGCAATTGGGGCAACTATTGACATTCCGGGAAACCAATGGGCCTAAATGTGATTTCTCTGCTTTGAGTGCTTCGCTTCTCTTCTCTTCTGGGAGACTGGGCTGCCGGCAATTAGGAGAGGCTCCCTGACCATTGTGCCAAACTCCCAGTCACTGTCAACGGCCTGCACAGCAATTAGGGACCCTGCATCCAAGATGCGCAGTTAACGATGGCATCCAAAACCAAAAGACACATACGTCATGCAGCACTGTGGCTATCGAAGTGTAAACACAAGCTCTGTCCTGCTCAATGCCGCCCCCCCCCCCCCCCAATTCAGTCCCAGCTATCCCCTCTCCCTCCTCCCTTGTCCTTCTCGAAACATGCCCCTGTGCTCTCCTGGTTTCACTGACCTAGTTTGGTGCTTACAGCTTTTAGCATGAAACACATTCATAACTCGGAAAAAAAGAAGGAAGAAAGGAAGCAAGAGAGAAAGAAGGAAAGAAAGAAAGAAAGAAAATGTAGATTCAAAGGTCTTTTTTTGAACTTTGGAAACAAAGCAGTCCTGTCTTTTTTCTTTTCGTTTTGCCCGCTGGCCTCCGAAGTGAAAGGGGGGTGGGGGGGTTTGTCTGTCAGGAGTCAGGCCTGTGTTGGTACGACTACCTATTTCCCCTCCCCAGCCCAGGCCCAGGCCTCGGCCCCCATCTGGGAGCCATTATCCCACGTGACTGCTGCCATTTAGGCTCCAACTTGGGCTCTGATTTTTATTTCTTGATTTAACAGGCCCCGTCACATCTTTTCCATTCACAGACTGGAGGTATTTTTATTCTCTACTCTCTCAGGTCAGCCTCTTTCCCCCCTCCCCCTGCCTGTCTCTCTCTCTCTCTCTGTTTTCTTCTTCTTCTTTTTCTCTCTCTCTTTCTCTCCTTCTGTCATCTTGTGTTTGCTTTGACTGCGATAATGTGTTTTTAATTTAGCTTTTTTTAATCCCGCCACTGTGAAGCACTTTGTGACTGACTTGTCTGTAAAAAAAGCACTATATAAATAAATTTGACTTACTAACTTTACTTTACTTTACTTATCTGCCAATATTTTACCCTTTCCATCACGCTGCAGTAGTGTAGGAAATGCATTTATTCACTGTGTGCTGCACCTCCGCAGGACTGTGTGAGGCTGAGAGAAACGATCAGGTTAAAATTACTTTTTTTTTGTCTGTCTTTTATTTATATCTCGGCAGGACGTGTGCAGGAGCTGTAATTGGTTATTTTCGTGTCTGTAATCCTATCCTATGTCTGCCCCTCATAAAAGTCCATTATGAGATTTGACAGTAACTTCTGAAGGGGAAAACAGCAGTTCTCACCTTTTTTTCGCCAAATGCAAAGAAATATCTAAACTGTGAGCAAGTACAGCACTTAAAAATGACAGTTGCTTGGAAGCGACTGTTCAAATGAAAATATTCCACCTTAGCCGCCATGAAAGCGCCACTATTAAAAACTGATCTATGAGATTCAAAAAAAAAAATGTTTTTGCAATGTCATCTCACGGTACACACACAATAGCCTAAGCTTCAGTCATTCTGCCTTCCAACCACACTCCCTCCATCTTCGGGAACTGTGGCTCTGGGCATGTATGTGTGTGTGTGTGTGTGTGTGTGTGTGTGTGTGTGTGTGTGTGTGTGTGTGTGTGTGTGTGTGTGTGTTGGGGGGTGGGGGTCAGTGTTGTTTTCACTTTCCCTCGTCTGTCACCGCTGCTGCTTTCCCAAGTTTCCACCCCTCTGATTAGGAGATCCCGCACATCGTCCATTAGTCTGGCTGGGCTGGTCCGGGCAGAGCCAGAGGCACACATGGCTTTGCAATTACACCAACACATCGGGAGGCAAATAAAGTGGGTGTGAGGAGGGATGTACTGCATACTGTCCACACACATATACACACATATACACACACACACACACACACACACACACACAGTGTCCTCTTTCCCTCTGTCTTTCTCTCTGTCTCAAACACACTTTCCTTATGTGTATGTGTGTGTGTGTTTGTGTGTGAGAGAGAAAGAGACAGACAGAAAGAGAGGGAGAGAGAGGGAAAGAGAGAGAGAGGGAGAGAAAGAGAGAGGCAGAGATAGAGGGCTAGAGTGAGAGAGGTCTTTGCGTGAGAACATAAAGATTATTATGAAGGGTATTTATGAGCAGTATAGAACATTCTGGAAGTATATGAGGAGGGGATCATACCCAGTACCAAGCACCCACGGAGGCAGAGAGGGTGCGATGGATAATATTTATGTTGTATGATGTGAAAGTGCCTCTTGGTTCCAGAGAAGCAGGATGTAAGCTCCCGCTCCTCCTGATTAGGCCCCTTCACCAGCTGCCATACAGATGGCTCAGCCTAGGGCCCTGGCAGTGACCCCCCTCCCCCCCATACTCCCCGTCTCCTCCCTCCCTCCCATCTCTCTTAGATGTTCCAGAGGATGGTACACAAACAGCCGTAATGTGTAAGGGGCCTCACTGTAAAACTCCGAAGAGATGAAAAAGTATCACCTTTGCACCGGGAGAAAAAAAAACACTTCCAAAGAAATGAAAAAGTATCGCTCCTCTGCACTGATGGCTCAACCGGGAGCCGTAACTCATCGGCTTTCGAGATCCACTTGTACGCAGGCACCCCTGTTTTTGTTGTGACCCCTGCCTTCTTTGTAAAGGCGGAGGGGGCAATGGTTGGTTGGTTGGTTGGTTGGTTGGTGGTGGTCGGGGCAGGGCGGGGGGATACAGTTGGTGGGGAAGCGGTGGCGGTGGAGGAAGAGGAGGGGGAGAGGAGGTGGACGTGGAGTACATGGCGTTTCATCTGGGATTAGGACGCGGGTTCTCCTCGGGTGAAGCGGCTCCCCCACACATCAGAGCTGTGAGTGTCGGGCAAAGAGCTGGATTGCACGGCTGACACTCACATCTACAGGCAGCACTTAAATCAGTCAGACGGAGAGAGAGAGGGAGGGAGAGAGTGAGAGAGAGGGAGGGAGAGAGGCAGGGAGAGAGAGTGAGAGAGAGAGAGAGAGAGAGAGAGAGAGGGAGAGGGAGAGAGAGAGAGGAGAGAGAGAGATAGAGAGAGAGAGAGGGGGAGACAGACAGAGAAAGAGAGAGAGAAGAGAGAGAGAGAGAGAGAGGGGGAGACAGACAGAGAAAGAGAGAGAGAAGAGAGAGAGGGGAGAGAGAGAGAAGGAGGAAGAGAGGGAGAGAGGGAGAGAGGGAGAGAGGAGAGAGAGAGGAGGGGGGGGGCACCCCCCCCTTTTTACTGCTAGGCTTAGCCTCCTCCTCAACCTGAACGGTGAGTTCAAAAGCAGCTTTTAAAAGCATTTTTTGAACTTTTTTTTTCGTTTTTCGTTCCCCTACCCTGCACCCCCCCGCCCCCATAGCCATCCCCTGCCCACCCGTGTAACTTTTTGAACACCTGAGATGTTTTCCAAAGTTACTGCTCTGCACAAGTGATTTGACATCATTCCACTTGACTTGGCGGGGGAGGACTGGGACTTTCCGACAGTTAGGCTTACTGGCAATGCTGGAATCTGATAATAACTTGGCTGTCCCTGTAAACACACAGCCAGAGACACCCACAGGAGCATAAAAAACAGACTAAACACTGTATTTTTACAAGTAAGTTAATTGAAGTTGTGCACGTGCAAAAGACGTCAATTTGCAGCACTCGGCTTCAGAGCAAGGAGTAAATATAAAAACTAAAAAACATAAAGCGAAAAGTAGATGTTTAGGGAAAAAGGTCATATCATGTGTGCATAAGCCTTGGCTTAGAATCACTCTCAGGATATAAAACCCAGCATGGAACTGGTCCTTGTATGCATGTGGTATTGTGATTGGAAAATGAAAGCACTCAGCTAAAGTGACCAGGTAAAACATTAGCAATCCATTATAGTGTGGAAACCTGTAACCTAAGTTTAAGGGGAAAAAATGACATGATTTTGTTAACATGTGCACACATATGATGAAGTGATACTGCAATTTAAGTTGTCGTTTGTTTGCATTACAACTGACACTTTGCATATCTGCTATGTTGCCTCTCTTGACCAGGATACATGCAAAAGAGATTTTATTTGTCAAACGAGTCTCCAAATGCTGGCTTCATGTATTCATTTTAAAACATCACCTCACAGCCTCATAATCTGCAAAGCCTTTCCGGCCTGGTCCAGGTGGTTTATTGCCCTGGGGCATAAACTGCTCCACGCTGTGCCAAGCTCTGGCTTCTGCTGCCCCCAGTGTCCCGAGCGGAGGGCAGGGGAGTTAAAAGGTGGTGGCAGTCGCGCGTGGTCTCGCTGCCAACTGCAATGGCTCTCCAGGGACAGACGGTGCTGTAGATCGCTTTGAGAGGGGACAGCTGGGCCCGGGCTCTTAATGACTCTCTGGGCAGGAGTGATGACCAGAGGCTGGAATAGCCGAGCAGCTGCTGTTACCAGGTTGCGATGCGATACATAAGCCACGCACACTCTCAGTGCTACCGCTGTGGGAAGTGACAAACTGAGGTTTATGTTCTTTAATGATCTCAGAACACTAGAGCCATTGTTGTGGCCTCTCTAACGGCCCTGTGATATTGGCAGTCTGTGTTGCATCCCCTGATAAGTGGATGTCTAGGTATTTCAAGCCTGACACTTTTCACTATGGTGTCTTAGTGGATGAAGAGTGGAGCGTGTCCACTACTGCCTTCCCTAAAGTGGCTGATAAGCTCCTTGGACTTACTGGTGTGCAGAGACAAACTCTTGTCTGAGAACCAACTTGCCAAGTGCAAAATATGCCCTCTGTAAGCGGTCACTTTATCACCTGGGATCATTCTCAACACTACAATACTATCTGTGTACTCAGCAACAAGGGTCATACACTGGTCGCTGGTACTTGTGACTAGTGACAATAAAGGTTACTACTACTACTACTACTACTACTACCACTACTACTACTGCTACTACTTCCTCATGACCACTGAAGCAGTTTCGGCCAGTGAGGCCACCACTGATCCTGGAACACACGTGGTCTTGATCTTACATGTCAAATCAGTGCCAGGTCTACGTAAGAGTCCAGGTGCCGCCTTGGCAGGCCTCTCAATACAGGATACACTGGATGGGTTGTACACCTCCCAAATGCTTTCCTAAATAGCTCTGAGCACCGCCTCATTCATGTTCCTCATGTCTTGAAGGTCAAGTATATGCGTATAGCCTTTTGTGCCCAGTCACACATAAAGGTCTCTATCACGTCTATCGCAACAATGTCATGTACAACGGCGTTGCTTTTTAGCGTGACAATGCATTGTGGGCTGGGTCTCGTAGGCCTGATTAGTGCGTTTGGTCATACAGGAACCCGGCGCTGAGCGGAGGAAGAGGTGGGAGGCCAGTTTGGGTGAGACCTTGTCAACAAGTGTTCCGCCGCCGAGCCCCCGAGGGTCGAGAGGCATCGGGCTGTGGAGCAGGACCAAGGCATTTCCTTTGTTTCAGTGGGCGGCGGCCAGAGGGCGGGGCGGTGGCACGGGGAATGGGATGTGGTTCGAAGGGTAATGATTGGTTGGTTGGTTGGTTGGTGGTGGGTGGGTGGGTGGGGGACACCCTGACATTAAGTACAGCAGCCCCAGCCTTTTTTCTGTTAGTAGTACAATGCGGACGATTAATGTGAGCGTGATTGAGTGTGGCACCCTGTTGTTCTGCCTTTCGCCCAGTGACATATCTCCAAGGCTGCCACTTGACAGATTCATTGTGTGCACGTCCGTGAGATTAGACAGTTCGCTTTAATTTATGCCGCGCTGGGTAAGAATGCACACACACTCACAGTCTTCAGCGGCCCAGCTTGCATTCCTGGCTCAGTAGATGTGACCTACAGTATGTGCTATTCCCAAAAATGCATACTACACCAATAAGAAGACAGAGACAGCTACAGGCTACATGATGACAGACTTTAAGAGCAGACTGGTCGAAACGGCACCTTTTTTTAACCCTTAAGGGAGTGCATCTCTCCACACAAACATTCTATAGCTCTCATAGAACATGGTGTTAAAAAGCCATCAGAGTGCTTGTTACATCATAGTGGCGACTCACTTTGCAAGCGTTCTAATCACACACGTGTGACCGTACTCGTCAAAGGATTAAACAGCTGGTGTTTGCACTGCGTTATGCAGTCTAAAGACCAAGCTGTAGTATTCTGCATTAGAACAACTGACAATTATCTAAAGAGATCTGGTGAGTGTTTCTCCCAAAGAAGCTTCTCAGTGTTTCCCTGTCCAGGAACAGCCTTTGTTCCTGTCCAACTGAGATTTAGTACATAAATCTGGAAACCTTTTGCTCCTTTCACATCCTTGGTAACATCAAAACACTACTTTTATACGAGCAGTGGCGTAACCTCTCCATCAGAGGAAACGCAGACATAAAAGACAAACGCTTTGGAAAGTACTAGTGAGCTGCCTTTTCATTAAGGCCCCGAAAGTATTTGGGAGAAAACGTCTCCTCCAGGAATCTTCTCATCTATAAAAGCCTCCCTCCCTCTCCATTTCTCTCTCACGCGCTACACTCGTCACTCATCTTTTTTTATTCTCTGTGTGTAATTCTTTCTCCCCCTCCCTCCCTGCCTCCCTGCCTCCCTTTCTCCTCCTGCCTCTTTCCTTCTCCCTCTTTCTCTTTGTCAGTATGTCTCTCACTTTCTTAGTCATTCGTTTTCATCTTCCTACTGCATTCCTAGTCTGTGAAGAGTTGGTCTAGAAAGGCGACGAAGAGTTCAGGGCAACTCAGGTGTGTGATTGTGTGAGTGTGTCGGTGTGTGGTATGTCTCTGTGTGTGTGAAAGACACAGTTCAGAAGAAACCTGTTTGTGTGTGAGTGTGTGTGTGCGTGTGTGTGTGTGCGTGTGTGCGTATGCGTGTTTCTTCCTCAGTCGTCACGCAGGTCCTTCGGCACAAAGACACGGCCGACCGCAGACGTGTCCTCACCCCGGACGTCTGGTTCCCACATGCCCCCCAAAGATGGGAATGATATCACCCCTCCACCCTCCTCCTCCTCCCTCTCCCGCCTGCCTGTAAACCCAAGCCACTGCTTTCCACATCACATCACACCCTCCTCCTCCTCCTCCTCTTCCTCCTCCTCATTTCTCCTCACTGCACACCCGTCACACCGGACTGACACGGCAAACGCAGCCCAGAATACTAATGGTAAAATAGCTTGTATATACTGTATGTACAAACGTAAACACCTTTGTGTGTGTGCTGTGTGATCCCTTAAGTCTTGCGATGCTGTTTATTCTTGGGATGGGATGCGCTAAAGGCCTAGGCATGTGAGGGGGAAAGCCAGCCTGACCAAATGGTTAATTACTAGCGGAGCAGACACACTGAGGTTGCACAGCTGTATATTCTGAATCCCGCACGTGTCATCGGAAAGGGTGGGAGACGATCAGGAGCGTTTTTCTCTTCCCAAAGAGGCCACACCGCGTTGCTTGATATCCCGACGACATCTGAACTACGTCAACGTTCTTCAGAGCTTCTCACTTACATGACAACTCAGACGATATGCAAAACACGCTTGACAACCCTCTACTAGTTTAATAAACATGCGCCTCTCCACCGCCTGGTAAAGACCATTTGTTTTTTCAAAGAGAGGCGGTATTTGATGGGAGCTTAGAGAGGGATTCATAAATAATGTCCTCATGTTTGCCTTATCATCAGCCTCCCCTCTAAAGAGATCTAAGTTTGGCCAACGCAGACAGCTCCGCAGTGGAATGCAAGGGAGTCTGAACAACAAATAACCATATTAGGCCTTCAGCTATCCTCATAGATGGAAAGCTGCAGCTGAGAAGCAGGCATCATATCTTCAGATCTTTCCACTGCTCACTCCCTCTCTCCCTCTTTCATTCTCTATCTACCCAGATAAAGCCATTCACGCAACCCAAGAGTTGATCTATGGCTCGGAAGTATGCTTGCGAGGAGCCCTGGAAGTGGCAGCAGCAGCAGAGCGCTTATGAGGCTGTCGTTCGTTCTCCGTCATTCCCCTGGCTGGTTTATTAGTTCTCTCTCTCTCTCTCTCTCTCTCTCAAAAAAAACAAAAAAACAAAAAAGGCCGCAGATGTTCTCCCGTTGCCAGACTCCTCCTGCAAAGTGGCCTTCGCCTCAAAACCGCCCATTAAAAAAGAGCCTGGGCTATTTGTGCAGAGGCGGACAGGGTCAGCTAAAATCCCGAAGCACCGCCCGCCGGGCCGCACCGCTCAACCGCCCCCCCCGCCCGTCCACAAATTTTCCCCCCACTCAGTTCGGCACATAAAAACACTAATGCTTCGCCTCTTTTTCCACCAGCTTCGAAGCATGACGGCAGCGATACAAATAAGATCCAAATCGCTTCGAAAAGTAACGACCAAAGCGCTGCCGAAATGGGACCTCAACAGTCATGTACATAAACACAAAATTGCATACTTTCACTGAGGACTGTTTTTTTCTCCCTCTCTCTCCCTCTCTCTTTCTCCCTCTTCCTCTCTCCCTCGTCCTCCCTCTCGCTCTTGATAAAGACTTGTGTGCAGCTTGCCGCGGTCCTTAAATATGTTTAGTCTGGGAGCAACAGGAAGGCCTGCGGTTTCGACGGAGATAAAAGACAACCTCCTCAGTCAGGAACGCCGCCATGCTGTGCATCGCTTGTATTACATCACCCCTTTCTCTTCCGTTTACTGGGGCAGATGGACGGGTTTGTTTGAGGGCTGCGGTGGGCATGATGCCCTGCTAAGTGCCTACTGCCTAACCAGATGCAAACAGCTTTGTAAACAACCCATGGCCGTCATGGCTTACAACTTGGAGAGCCTGAATGTTAGAAGTGGGATCAAACAAAAACACAAAGCCTTTTAAACTCTTGACTATGGTGACTTTGCAGACCTAAACAGAGTTACCTATCCAAAATGACAATGAGAAGTAGAAAATCTGTCTGTCTTTCTCTCTCTCTCTCTATCTTTAACTCCCTCTTTCTCTGACTCTGTGCCTATGTGTGATGCTTCATCCTTGTCCCTTGTGCCCAGTAAAGATCAAAGACCCTCCTGACGGTGACTGCTCTGGTGCCTAGATCTGGCTCAGGGCTGGCCCCCTCTGGCAGGCTGGGGATCACCTGCTAATCAGGCAAGGGGTATGTCATCACTGGCGTGGAGGTGGGGCCGTGGTCATCCCCCCCCTAATACCGCTCGCATTAGCTGCCATTGTGTGCTTTTTAAAAAAAAAATGCTGATCCCCAGCACATTCACCCATCTCTCCACCCCCCCGCCCCCCCGCCCCTTCCCTTCCTCCCACACAACCCCTACTGCCCAATCAGATCGCCCTACTGTCATAATCCCCAAAGCATGGCACAGCCAGAGATGAGCAGCCGAAGTGGTTTGCTAAAGTTGTGCCGTTCGCAGTGGCCTCTCTCTGTGGTAGAGTTAAAAGCCTCTTTAGACTGTTTTTTTCCGAAAGGCCCACTGAGCTTAAAATTCAGAAGGGGATTCACCTGCGCCTAAGAACAGAAACAAAAGTCCGCAACACAAGTTTTTAATTATAACGTTTCAGGCATGCACCCTTCATCATGAAGTGTGCAAGCCTCGAAACGTTATGATTAAAACCTTGTTTTGGAAGCATGCTGGTGTCGCGGAATTTGTTTTAGTTTTTTTTATTATTTTATTTTCCTTTTTGGTTTAGGACCCCAGACTACGTGAGGCAGATGTGCGTGCTGTGCTTTAGGCCTACGTGATTCACCTGTGCCTCTTAGTGCCAGAGCACGCCTTGCTCTGTGCCTTGCTGTGCCTCCAGAGAGAGAAGGAGGAGTACTGGTGTGGGTAGGGCACATGCTGTAGTGATTTCCCATTGTAAAAAAAAGCCCTCCTCTGCTCCTGACTGGCACTGGTTATGAGACAGACAGATCCCGAAATAAAAGCGCGGAGGACAGGCTCCACTGTCTCCCACCCAAAGAACAACAGCCAAAATGGATTCCAGAGCCAGCCAATGCACAGTTGGTACAGATGCGTTTGAGTTGCCCCTCTAAAATAGCTCTCTCTCCCTCTCTCTCCTTCTCTCTTCTGACTCTCGTTCTTTTTCTTCTCTGTCTTTCTTTCGGTTCCTTTATTTTCAGTCTCTCTTATTTCTGTCTCTGTGACTCTCCTCCTATTTTTGTCTCATTCTCTCTCTTTCTCTTTTCCTCTCTCTTCTTTAGTTTCTGTCTCTTTGTCTATTTGCCTCCATTTCTTTGTCTTATTTTCCATCACCTTCACCTACTTATTCTCTCTCTTTCTTTCTCTCTCTCTCTCTCTCTCTCCAGCTCACCCTCCCTCACCTGTCTCCCCATCTTTCTCTGATTAGCTTCCCAGCTGATTCTCATTACTGCTCTCCCATATTATTCCAGCCCCAGCCTCGAGTCGACGAGGACCGGAAAAAAAAGAAAAAAACTTTTACTTCCCAGTGGCTAAGTCCTTTCATAGTCAAGCACACCAGTACTTCTGTCCTGCCCTTCAGTAGAGAAGCACTCGGTGAAGCCCGAGGCTGGAACAGAGAGACACAGGGAGGGAGGCAGGCAGGGATGAGGGATTGTGTTCCCATTAGCCACTTGCCCTGCGGATGACATCATCAACGACGATTATGGCATATCAATCACATAATCACACTACTATTTGCATGAAGCACAGCTCCAGTTGGCCCTGCTCCTATATTTTGGATAGAGTGTTTTTTAAGCAAGGCTGTCTGAAGAATGTCTCTGACATAATGAATGAAATAATCCTGCCTCATTATGTGGTTGATGAAAGGCCTGTCCTATTGGAACATGACTACAAATTATGCTTCCCAGCACTGCTGGGAGACAGATGGGCAGTGTCTCAGCGATCAAGAGAGAGAGGGAGAGGGAGAGGGAGAGACTGGACCAAGTGTGTGAACGGATGCAGGTTTTGTGTCCCCTCCAGCCCCGGCGTGATTTTTATGTCCGTTACATAATCATAACAGTGACATCAAGGATGCTGCTGACGCTTTCACAGCACCAGACCTTCTGGATCTTTTATTGTTCCTCAGTAAAACACGCGCAGGGAGGAGTGCCGCACTAAAATAACCAGGCCCCGAGCAGAGCAGAGTCGAGTCGAGTCGAGCCGTCCGTGGCACGCCTGAGCACAAATAAACCTCAGAGCGCTGGAAGTGCTGGGGGCTGGCGGTTGGCAGGACAGTGGGAAATGACATGATTAATCTCAGGCCGACACAGGAAATGACACCGTGTGGAAAGTGGAGCAGTGGCTGTATCCCACCGCGCACAGAGGCCAGAGTGGCAGATTCTATCTGGCTCGGCCTGGGGGTGGGGGGTGGGGAGGGTGGCCTGGCCTCTGCTTTGCCCTCCACCACAGCACACCCGATTTCACAGGAGGTGCCGTGTCGAACAGGATGTGACCAGGAAAGAAAGAAGCGATTAACTTGCAGTGATTCACAGGAAATGATGTCGCAGCCATAAACACACACCTTTTCCTGCGACCACAGCCCCTTGCTGACACGTCCGAATCGCAGGCCGCAATTGCTCATAATCTCTCTCTTTCTCTCTCTCTCCCTCTCTCTCTCTCTCACTTTCTCTCTCTCTCTCTCTCTCTCCCTCTCTCTCTCACTTTCTCTCTCTCTCTCTCTCCCTCTCTCTCTCTCTCTCTCTCGACATCAACTTCACTTGTTAGTCACACACAGAGCTGGCCTTATTTGGCCGCCTGGTTCTCTGCTTTGTACATGATTAACATTTATCCACGTTCATATCGGCCTTATAATGAACTCCGCTGGCGGGCTTCTCCGGAAAAGCCATTTCGACTTAATCCCAGTCTGATCAAAGCAAGGAGAGCGCCATATGGAATGTATTAAGACGCACGCCCACTTTCCTAAAGTTTTTCCCAGCTCTCGTATATCAGACTCTCTCCAAAAACACTGACAGGTCCTCTATTTTAAGTCCCATCGACCAGCCCACAACAAACCAAGCGTGCCATAATTCCTGCCTTTCGCCAAGACTTAATTGTCTGGTTTAAGCAGTAAACATACATTTTGTTGCTTGCTGGTCCCCTTTCAGTTTGGCCTCGGCTCACGGCACAGACAGAAACATTTACGTTGCTTAGAGAGGAAACAAGCAGTATGCGATCCTCCGAGGGGGGACTGTGGACAGACTTGTGGTGGGTTAGACTGCCCACAAAACGCAACAGACACAAAGCACTAACCCCAAGACGTCTAGAGTATAACTACTACTACTACCACCGTCTACCACCACTGTAGGGTGAAAATGACATGTTTTGGAGCCTGGATGCTCGAAAAATAACGGCTTGTAATTTTGCCATTTCGGGGTGCCACGATAGGCAGCTATGAAACACACACGGCTCGAGCTGCAGAGTTTGTTGCATCCGTGCGAAGGGCATAAAAAATGCTGGCGCTGGCACGTCGTCAAGGCTGGTTAGCACGAAATGAGGTTCTTCTCTGCCTCCGTTTGTGAGGCCATCTGCTTCCTCTAAAAAGGTCACCTGACTCTTCTCACGGTAATTGGTCAGGTGACTGAGTGTGAGTGTTCTGTGCAGCAAGGCCACACAGCAGGCAGGCAGAGTCCCAGTGTCTTATGCTTATGCCCAAACACATGCTAGAGGGAACCTCACATACACTCATGCAGAGGGACACACAAACACACACACACATGCACAAATACATGTGTGAGCACACACACACACACACACACACAGAGGCATGCACACATGCACATGCACACATGCACAAACACACTCACACAAACACACACACACACACACACACTACAAATGGGGGCTAATATGTAGAAAATAAAGAGTGTAAAACAGTCTCCAGCAGCTTCTTTGAAGCATGTAAAAAAAAAAAATCTCTGACATCTCCCTTCACGGAAATAACATTTTAAACAGCCAGAGGATCTTTCATGTTGGCAGGGCACGCATTTACATTAGCTAAACAAGACAGATGGAGACAATGAAACACAGACTCCGCTGTACTGGGCGAACGTCTATCTACCCCCCATTGCTACGTTGAGTTATGACGGTTTTGCTCCGATGGAAAATAAATGTATTACTACAGTAGGAAACTAATGGCAGTGGCGGCAATTATTTTCAGCAGGACTCTGTCGTTACATCAGTGAACTCTCGCTGCGTTTCCTGCCGCTTCGCCGGATAAAAAAATAACAAATGCCCACGTTCCAAATAAAACAGCAAGCTACGTCAGCAGTCGCGAGCACCCAGCTCTTTGCAAACACACACTCTGACAAACACACACACACACATGCACACACACGCACACACACATGCACACACTGTCCAGATCGGAGGGCCTGATCAGCGTGGAGATCCTGTTCAGACAATGCGGCGTTTCCCCCCCGCTTACGGCAAATCAAAACAGGCTTTGGAGCGAGGGCATGGGCAGTGCAAACACAGAGCCCTCCAGCAGCAGCGGACAGGGGCCAGGGTCTGAGTAGGGGAAGGGTGATGGGGGAGGTGATGAAGGTGTGTGTTTGTGTGTGCGTGTGTGTATGTGTGTGTGCATGTGCGTGTGTGTGTGTGCATGGTTGCATGTGTATGTGTGTGTCTGCTGTGTGGGAAAGGGGGGGTGCTGAAGGTGTCTGTGTGTGTTTGTGTGGGATGTGGGGGGGGGGGCGGGTGGCAAGGGGTTGAGGTTATAGCTTAGGGCTTTGTGGCTGGGGGGGGGGGGGGTTGAGAAGCAGGGGCACAGTCTAAGATGGGACAGCTTGGGGCAGGAGGCATGATGGGGGGGGGGGGGGGGGGGGGGGGTCAGGGGGTTGTGTGTGTGTATTTGGGGTTGGGGGGGGGGGGGGGGTGTTGGAGGCGGGGGGGGGGGGGGGGGGGGGGGGGGGGGGGGGGGGGGGGGGGGGGGGGGGGGGGGGCACAATCTGGGATTAGTTTTCAGTGGACTGACAGAGAAGGCAGCTCCAGCACTGCTGTGCACTTCAAAGGCCCCCAGTGTCACGAGCAACCTGCCCCTGTAACTCTAGCCCTTGTCTGGCCTTTCTCCTGGAATGCCAGAAATTTCGCTTTGAGACTTTTTAATGCGTAGCTCTTGTGGTTCTTGCTGCATAATATAACACAATGTAAAAGTTACAGAAACCTTATTCATATTCAGTAGCACTCGGATACTGATGCTTATCCATAATCCATGAAGGACACTGATAAACTGATAAAAACCATTCAGATTTTAATATTTACACAAGTCTTTGTATGTGTGAGCACTTACTCACTCTCTCTCTCTCTCTCTCTCTCTCTCTCTCTCTCTCTCTCTGTCTCTCTCTCTTTTTTTCTGTGTCTCTCTGTCTTTCTATCTATCTCTATCTTCCCTCTGTTTCTCATTCTTTATACGGCTTGAGGGAAAATCCCAGTGGCGGAACAACTCCATTTCACACTGGATGTTTCACACTCGAGTGTGTGCAGACAAGCAGGTATTGAGAAACGGCAGCAGAGTCGGAACAATATCAGTCAGTGGCTTTAGCCAGAGACCCTACTGTCCTCACCAGCCTTAAGGGCGGGTGGGGGCGGGTGTGGGGGCCGGAGGGGGGGTTTGGTTGGACGAGGGCAGTTGCCTCCACAGACTACAGACTGGCTGGTCTC
>CM059288.1:11990581-12068081 GCA_030347295.1 Setipinna tenuifilis | reverse complement strand
CTTGCATAGTGCAGTTATAGCCCATGGAGGGCCACAAAAGCAAATTCAAAAGGGCCACTCATCCTGTTACGAGTTGATGAACCACTGAAATGATCTTGAAAACATTATTTTGAGGTTGAAGAAACTACTTAGTGTTGCTTTAAGGTGACAGAGAGTAGGGCCTCTGCAGTTATGATGCAGGCCCTACGTATGCCAAAATACAGACCCACAAAACATCATGGCTTCCCCTCAAGTCACAAAAATAATTACAGGCTACAGAGAGGTTAAGGGACTGGTCTGCTGGTGAGATATTTCCCCTAATAAACCTTTAACTCTTTAAGACATAACTTCAGCTGAGGGGTTGGGTTGGCGGGGCATCATTTCAAGATAAAGAAAAAGGGGTCTTTGGTTGTAGGAGGTATAAGGGGTGCGGGGTGGAGTATGGAGGGTGGGGGGTGGGGTGGATGTGGGGGGGGGGCTGTATGAGAACCATGATTCTTTTCCCCCGTTTCGTCATCGTGGTTTCCCCTGCTATGCCAGCAGCAGCAGTGGTTTGGGATGAGGACAGAGGAGAGAGAGGGGAGAGAGAGGGGAGAAAAAAATGAAAACAAAAACAAACGTACGGAAAAAAACTGCCAGAAGTCTGTAAAAATCTGCAAAAGCGATAGAGTCTAAGGATGGGATTAGGTCATGATGATGCCTTGGGAAAGTATGCTATTACCATTTGAGCAGGCTGGAGCCCCTGACGGAGCTAAAGCATGCCAGGAGCCAGGGCTAGACTGGGCTGGCGCAGACGCGGACGGGGAGTGGAGTTGAGTGGAGTGGGCCTCAAAAGCTTCCAGGTGTGGAGGAAAGAACGACAAGTCCGTATTCCATCCGCAGACACTATGAGACAAAGAGAAAGCGAACGAGAGAATGAGAGAGAGAGAGAGAGAGAGAGAGAGAGAGAGAGAAAGACAGACAGACAGACAGACAGACAGAGACAGACAGAGGACAAAATATAGACAGGAAACACAGGGGAGACAGAAAAATAGAGAGAGGGTGGAGGGAAATAGGGAAGGAGTGAGAGAGAGAGAGAGAAAGAAAGAAGGGGGAGGGAAGAAAAAAAGAGCCCCCTTAAATTGAAAGACTTGAAATGACACATTGAAATGAAAGTCCCCTTACCTTCCAAAAAAAAAAAAGTTTTTCATTTCCACAAAGGGGGTTTAGCTTTCACAGCACATTCATCAAAGCAGTTTTATTTTTTCCCTCCTCACTGGATTTGTGCTATTGTCTGTTGAAACAGTCAAGCTTGGTCTGTTGGAGCAATCAGCAAGGGCTGTGTACCACCTAGAGCCCGAGTACACAACAGGCCTGGGCCTGAATCGGCACAGTGTCACCACCAAGACCAGGGTACCTTCCCAGAGTCAGCTTATCCAACTTATATTTTGTCAATTTGGATGTATGTGTGTGTAGGTGTGTGTGTGTGAGAGAGACTTGCAGTACTGCTTACAGACATCCCAGATACTCAGTGTATCAGTGTGGCATCAAACATGACATCTATGGGAGAGAGAGCGGCAACATGAAGTCCTACTGAAGAAAAGAACTTGGCGGTGTGGATGGAACTGGCAGACTGGAACTCCACAACAGCAGTCTGTGTCCAGCACAGCACCTGTGTCAAGCTTTCTAAGGCACATATGTTTTTTGCTGGTAGGTGTCAAAAATGTTGCAATACTGTTTGTAAACATTTGGGATATATCAGGGCGTCAGGAGACGTGATATGTAGGGGGGAGCCACAGACAGGAATAGCACATGGGCTCCTGCTGGTGTCAACTCATCCACACTTCGGGCACCAACTCTAGCCGGAGTCACCTGGCCCCTATCGCATTGCACTGCTGAATCAGAGTATTAATGGTCCCCATCTATCTATCTACCCACTCGTCCGTCCACCTCGTACCCACAGGGAGGATCCTTTACAGCCAAGAGTCTTACAAGACCTGGCTTGTGGAACCACAGGGCAATCATCGCTGATGAATTCAACAACAAGGTAGCCACAAGTTTGTGGTTTCGGGGCTCGCTGGGCCAATTTACAGACGGGTGACAGAGTATGACCACTCCAACTAACTCCTTCTCCCCCCTCACATCCAACCCCAAAACACTGGTGAGTGTGAGTGCATGTGTGTGTGTGTGTTTTGGAGGGGGGCGGGGCGGTGGAGGGGGAGAAGAGTGGGGGGGGGCCGCTGAAGCAAATACCCAGGTTTCCAGTTTCATGACCTACTTACTGCTCCACGGCAGGCAGGCATATTCTAACAGTCTTGTGTGGCAGTCAGGCCCTTGTGCCTTCTCCTGCTGCTCTGCCAAACTCATGAGCTTAGCAACTTGAGGCTTATTTTTACTTCTCTTTAATTAACCGATGAGTGGACCGACTAGGGCCGTGAACGGGAAGAGAGTATGAGAGATAGAGTGAGCTAGTGAGTGAATGAGAGCGAGGTAGTCAGTGAGTGAGTAAGTGAGTCAGCATGAACTTGTGAGTGAGTTAGGGAGTAGGAGAACTAGGCTGTGATTGAGTGAGTTATTGCATGTGTGAATGAACTAGACAGTGACTTAGTAAGTAGGTAAAAGTCAACTACTGAGTAAGTGAGTGCATGAGTGAGTAATTAAATGTGTGAGTGAGTGAATGCATGTGTGCATGAGTGAAAAGAAGTGAATAGTGAAAAGAGCTAAGTTGTATGCATTGACTTATGTTAATGGGTGACTCATGTGTCCCTTTGTCACATGATGCAGGGTGGTCCAGTGGTCCAAAGATAGAGCTTCTGGTTCTCCATCATCAGATCAGAACTGAAGAAGCCTTTTGGATGAAAAGGGAAATGCCTTCAAGCTCCAAAAAGATGTCCAGTTGCATACAACATCATATATTATGCAACGTTATATATTCACTTACTCAAACCAAAACCTATGTTCACTGTGATAACTTCTTTATTCACCAGGTGAAGCACTGTTTTAAGTGGAACAGCATGGAAGTGGCTGATAATAGGCAATATGCCGATAATGGGATCTCTAGACTAGTGAGTCAGTGAGTGAACTACTAAGTGAACTAGTGAGTTAGTGAGTGAGTGTAAACTGGAGAGTGAGCGTAAATTAGTGAATGAGTAAGTAAGTGAGTGAGTGAGTAAGTGAACTACTTAGTGAACTAGTGAGTCAGTGAGTGAGTTAGTGAGTCAGTAAGTAAGTGAGTGAGTCTGAGTGAGTGAGTAAGTGAGTGAATGTAAACTGGTGAGTGAGTGAGTGAGTGAGTAAGTGAGTGAATGAGTGAGTTAGTGAGTCAGTGACAAAGCAAATACTGTATGTCAGAAGGTAAACTAGGCAGTGATTAAATGTGTGAGTGAGTGAGTGAGTAAGTGAGTGAGTAAGTCACTGAACTAGTCAGTGAGTGAGAGCGTGAATTGGTAAGGAGGTGAGTGAGTGAGTGAGTCGGTGAGCAAGTGAGCGAGTACAAGACTGTGGGCGAGACAGGCAGGGGTACTTGGGTTCAGAGGCTCTCGCCTCTAAGGCAGAAGGAATGCTTTGTTTTGCCATTGCATGAGGTCATGTTATGATAACCCTCTGCATGAAAATATTTATATGCTCAGCGGAGCACGGAAGAAAGAGCCCTCTAATAAAAGAACAGCCTGGACATTTTGCTTAAGTCTCTGCTCACAACCCTGAGCAAGCGAGCAACACAAAGACTCCGGTCGTCCAAGTTCTGGTTCTTTCAGCATGTCTTTACAAACGTTTTAAGGAAGCCCTAAGACCCCAATTTAGTTCCCTTAAGGTCACTTTCTTCATGTACTGACATCAACACTCCTGTGTGGATTTACTCTTTGGAATGGATCTTTGATATCTGCCATATGCAGTATATCACATAGGCATTAGGCAAAGAAGGACATGCTCTGAGACGAAAAGGGTGGCCAGACATAGTAATTGATGCCAGATTGTCCTCCCCTTTACCAGACAAAGATCCAAGTTCTGCTCAACTTCAGGGAAAGGGGGGGAAAAACACCCACATCCTCTCCACAGTACCAAAAACAGCATACTGGCCTTGTCAAACTCACCCCCCCACCCCATCCCCTTCCCCTCCTTGTTGAAAATATCATCCTGAAATATGCAAGTAATAAAATGAAAGAGACGTGCGTTTAAGAGCAGCGGACAGAGATGTCCACCCATCCAGCCAGCCACCCCCACCCCACCGACGTGCACACAGCAGATCACATTTCTACCACAGCAGGAAATCAAATCTATGAGACACTTTCGACAGGAAATTAAAGAGAACAACAAGCTTTTCGACAAAAGCCCCGAGAAGCCTCTCCAGAAGACGGCCCTCAATCACCAACCTCACCACCGCTGCTCCACCATCCAACACAACCACCACCACCACCACCCTCAGAGGACAGTTCTGGATCCTGGGATGCATCAGGTCTTAAAGGTGGCGTTTGTCGGAATGTGGCCACAACTGGTACTGCAGTATAATTCAACATGCTGTCAAACTTCTTCAGCATTGTTGTCAAACATGTAATATGTACAGGAAATATTCAGCATTGAAATTATGTTACTCTCTGTAAAGCATTGTTTCCTCTCTAGAGGCAAGACGTAAAACACAAAATCATAACATTAACAGAATTTGCAGGCTGTAAATTAAGTTTAAAAATGGAAATAGTTTTGCCTGTACTACTGTTGTTAGTTAAAATGAATGTTTTCCTAATCTCTGGTGACATGTCAGAACCATTTTATGATTACTTGCCCTAAATCTCTTACGTACAGCATATTTAATTTGGACTGGTCTCAACAGATCTGCATCAGAACCGATTTAAATCTGGCCAGGGTTTGGCCCAATGTCAGTTGCTGTCTTGTGACAGCCCGCCTGCAAAGCATCGTGGGTAAGAGGAGGGTTGGGGATTTTTACAAAGAGAGCGAGACAGAGAGAGAGGGGGGGGGGGGGGTGGAGACAGACAGACAGAGAGAAAGACAGACAGACAGAAAGGAAAAAGGGAAACAGAGAGAGAGAGAAAGAGTGAGAGAGAGAAACAGAGAGAGAGAGACCCTTTCAAACCCTCCTGCGGCTCGTCTAGTCTGAGGATAAACACTGAGCTCCTTTCCCGTGTACACTCGGCGTTGGGGGAAATAAAACACATTTGCAAAAACAGCCAGAGCTATTCAAGTTTCTGGTTTAATCCGATCTCGGCGCACCGACTCCCAGCAGTGCCGACAGTCTCCAGGCATTCATCTCAATCTTAACTGAAGTTTTTTTTTTCTCTCTCTCTCTCTTTTTTGTTGCTTGTGAAAAACTGTCTGATAAACAAACTTGTCTCTGAGATATTATTAGAGGGGAGAGATGATTTTCAAGATGCAGAACTGAGGGGAATGGGAGAGGGAGTAATGTAGGAACTAAACCACACACACACACACACACACACACACACACACACACACACACACACACACACACACACAAACACACACACATACACACACACATACACACACACACACACACATACACACACACACTTGTACACGTATACACAAAAACGGACCAACACACATGCACAAGCACACCAACATAAACACACACACACACACACACACACACACACAAGCAGACACACACGAACATTCACAGACACACAAAAATAAACACACACACACACAGAAACACAGCACCGTCTCAGTATTCCTTTTATGGCAAAGTAATCAAATCAAATCCCACACATACACCCACCCACACACACACACTGCGAAGTCCCAAACCCCTATTTCTAGAGAGTTCTATTAATAATGCTGCAGAGGGAGAAGAAAGTCCCAGCTGCAGACCCAGGGCCACACAGCTGGACCATCCAGCCCAGGGCGGGACCTACCTCGCCCCTTTGTCCAATCCCATCCCACCTCTGCGACACCTCGTCCAATCACATCCATTCCTCCCCTGGGCCCACAGTATGGCAGACTGAGGTAAAACAAAAACACACACACACACACACACACACAAACACACACACAAACACACACACACAAAAGAGGGGGATGATGAGAAATAATAAAAGTAAACATCAAGACATTTTCTGGGCTGTCGATGGGCTTCTCCTGCTATTCTTCTTCCTCTTCTCCTTCCTCCTTCTCCTGTTTCCAAAAACATTTCCCTCGTGATGGGGATCATGTGACTCCAGCCTCTGTGGATGCTGCAAACCAGATGTACAGCAGTCTGCTGAAGAAAAAAAATGAGCTAAAAACAAAAGTAAATTATTCTCTCACTTTCACTTTCTTTCTCTCGCTCTGTCTCTCTCAGACACTCCCGTTGTCTCTCTCCCTCTATCTCTCTCTCTCTCTCTCTCTTGCTCTCTGCTAACCTGTTCTCTCTCTCTCTCTCTGTCTCTCTAGCTCTGGCTCTCTGCTAATTGCCAGTGGACTGTACTTCTGTTGGAGCACACGAAAAGAAATTGGCTGCCCACGCCTTCACTTCCTAGCAGGCATGCTTGCTCTGCGCGGGCAGCAATTAGGTGCACTTTGGCCACGGCTAATTATCTCTGGGCTGCCTGGAGATACCACGTGCACAGACCTCTGTTCCTCTTCCTCCTCCTCCTCCTTCTCCTCCCCCTCTTTGTCCTCCTAATTCTTCTCCTTTCCCTTCTCCTCCTCCTCCTCCCCCTCCTCGTCGTCGTTGTCCTCCTCCTCCTCCTCCTCCTCCCCCTCCTCGTAATCCTAATTCTCGTCCTCTTCCTTCTTCTCCTCCTCCTCCTCCCCTCCTGTTTCTCCTTCCTCTTTCCCCCTTGCTCCTTCTACTTCTTCTCCCCACTTCATCAGCGAAGGGTGAAGTTCTGAGTTATGAATAAAAGATGATAGTTTGAGTTTCTTATACTCCTAACCCTTTTTTATATATATATAAAGAAATGAATGATAAAAAAACAAGGCTGAGCGCTACACTCTCGCTGCTACTCTCTCCCAGGGGGATACAGTACAGACAGGCGCTGCCTCTCACTAACAAAATACCAGGAGTGAGGAGTGCAGTAGAGGGCCCAGACTGGGGGCTGCAGGGGCTTTGCATCATAGCTGGGATGGACAAGACACTCCAGGGGTGGGGTGGGGGTGGGGGTGAGGTGGGATGCAGGCTTGTGGCCTGGAGTAGGCTGCCATGAAATCCAGAGGATGTCTGGTCACACACACACACCCCAGGGCCCATCTCAATGCCAGGGCCTAGTGAGCGGCGTAGGGCAGTCCGCGGCCAGAAATACGAGCCCTCTGGGCAGCACAGGGCAGTTGGAGGGGGCAGTAGTGGTGGTGGGGGTAAACGGGTGGGGTGCAGGCGTTGGGGGGGTGTTGGATGGAGGAAAATTATAATGTCACCACCCCCGCCCCCTTCTTTTACAGAGGCAGCCATTCATGGCATTGTTGGGCTGGCGTGGGCCAGTTGAGATTAGTGATTAAAACCCTTGGCGGCCCGTCGAGAGAGCTGAAATGTTTAGACAAAAATACTCTCCCTCTCTCCCTCTGCCTCACTTTTTCTCTCTATCTATCTCTCTCGCATTTCTTTCCTCTCTCCCTCTCCCCATCTCTTCTCTTCACTGAGTCTAATGGTGCACATGTCTTTGTGTGAGAGTGTGTATGTGTGTGTGACACAGAGAGAGAGAGAGAGAGAGAGAGAGAGAGAGTGTGTGTGTGTGTGTGTGTATGTGTGTGTGTGTGTGACAGAGAGAGAGAGAGTGTGTGTGTGTGTGTATGTGTGAGACATAGAGAGAGAGAGAGATAGAGAGAGAGTGTGTGTGTACGTGTACGTGTACGTATGTGTGTGTGTGTGTGTGTGTGTGTGTGTGTGTGTGTGTGTGTGTGTGTGTGTGTGTGAGTGGGGGGGGTGTCAGAGGTGGGGCAGGCTGAGCCAGTGGCACATGTGGGCAAATAAAGCCCTGCTCCTGGGGGAGGACTGGGGGAGAGAGAGAGTGTGTGTGTGTGTGTGTGTGTGTGTGTGTGTGTGTGTGTGTGTGTGTGTGTGTGTGTGTGTGTGTGTGTGTGTGTGTGTGTGTGCTCCTGGGGGAGGACTGGGGGGAGAGCGCCACACAAAGCTGCCGCTGCCTCGTTTGCTGACACTGCTGAGCCTGAGCATACGCGAGTCACACACACACACACAGGCACAGGCATACACACACACACACACACACACACACACACACACACACTGGCACATGCACATGCACACACACACAGGCAAGGCACACACACACACAGACACACACACGCACGCACACACACGCACGCACACACACAGGCAAGGCACACACACACACACACACACACACACCAGCACACACACAGGGAAACACATACACACACAGACACTTGCTCATAGGCACATAAACACAAAACGCACGTGTGTGCAATAACACACACATACACACACACAGACACGGTACGTGTGCAAAGTGGAATGGAAACCAAATAAGTACAGAGCCCTTGTGTGTATGTGCATGTGTGTGTGTGCTTGCCAGTGTGTGTGTCTACATGTGTGTGTGTGTGTGTGTGTGTGTGTGTGTGTGAGAGAGGACTGGGCTGCTTTCTCAGTGTCCCTTTTCAGCCAAACGTCCAAAGTCAACAGCCCTGCAGCAGCCCAGATACCCTCTGCAGAACCATGGAGGGAGAGAGGGATAGAGGGAGAGAGGGATAGAGGAAGGGAGGCAGAGTGAGAGAGAGAGAGAGAGAGAGAGAGGCAGGGAGAGAGAGACAGCGAGAGACAGACAGAGAGAGAGAGAGGCAGGGAGAGAGAAGCAGGGAGAGAGACAGAGAAAGAGAGAGGCAGGGAGAGAGAGAGAGAGAGGCAGGGAGAGAGAGAGGCAGAGAGAGAGGCAGGGAGAAGAACGGAGTGTAAAGAAAGAGTGCGAGTGAAAGGGGTATAGAAAGGGGAAATTAAGGGAGATAGCAGGACAAAGGGGAGAGTGAAAGAGTGAAATGGAGAGGAAGGAGAAGAAGTAAAAAAAGGACCTGAGAGACAAGCGAGGGGTGGGTGGGTAGAGGTATTACTGAGATAGGGAAACTTTGTGTGTGTGTGTATGTGTGTGTGTGTGTGTGTGTGTGTGTGGCAGAGAGAGAGAGGGAGAGAGAGAGAGAGAGAGAGAGAGGGAGAGAGAGAGCGTGTTGTATGTTTGTGTATGAGAGTGTGTCTGTCCGTGTCTGTGCACATGTCCGTGTTTGAGGGAGTGTGTATGTGTACACGTGTGTGTGTATGTGGCAGAGAGAGAGAGAGAGAGAGAGAGTCTGTGTGTGTGTGTTTGTGTGTGTGTCTAGTAGTATGTGTGTGTGTATAGTTGTAGTATGTGTGTGTATGTGTAATAGTGTGTGTGTGTATGTGTAGTCTGTGTATATGTGTAGCAGTATATGTGTGTATGTGTAGTATGTGTGTGTGTGTGTGTGTGTGTACAGTATGTGTAGTATGTGTATATCTGTATCAGTATGTGTGTATGTGTAGCAGTATGTGTGTGTATGCATAGTATGTGTGTGTATGTGTAGTTTGTGTAGGTGTATAGCAGTATGTGTGTGTGTGTGTGTGTGTGTGTGTGTGTGTGTGTGTGTGTGTGTGTGTGTGTGTGTGTGTGTGTGTGTCCTCTGACAGTGGGAGGCAGAGTGTGACGATGGAGGAATACAGAGATGGAGGAAACAGCAGGAAGTGAGCAAACAGACAAGGTGGGAGAGGAGAGGAGAAAAGAGCAAAGAAAAGGAGGGATGCATAGAGTAACTAAAAGAAGAGAAGAGAAGAGAGGAGAAGAAAGAGAGCAAAGAAAAGCAGGGATGCAGGAAGTAACTGAGAGAAGAGAATAGAACAGAAGAGGGATGCAGAGAGAGTACCTGACAGGGGAGAGGAGAGGAGAGGAGAGGAGAGGAGAGGAGAGGAGAGGAGAGGAGAGACCAAAAAAGAAGGGGTGCAGAGAGTACCTCTGACAGTCCGAAGGAGAAGGAGATGAGAGGTGATGCAGAATAAAGAGAGGAGGGATGAGAGAAAGAGGGGAGAAGGAGGAGGGTAGGGGAGGGGAGGGTAGAGGAGTGGACCCTTACTGCCACAGGAGCTGATGCCTGGGCTGGAGTGTGCCGGAGAGTCCTGGCCTTGTCAGAAGGGCCCCGCTGCCCTGCCAGCATTCATCTCCCCAGACACCATCAATTACCTCTAATTAGCCAGATGATGGTCCGCTGAGCAGAGAATGAGCGCGGTGATTAATCAGGTTGTCTTCCTCCTCGCACCCTTCCTCCGTTCGTTTGCCCTGCAAGGAAGGAGGAGGGGAGCAGGGGGAACAGGGGGAGGGAGAAGGTGGTGGAGTGGTGGAGTGGTGGGAGGAGGGTATGGGGGAGAAAAAAAAGAGAAAAGAAAGGGGAAAGAAGGGAAAAAAAGGCGAGCCAGCAGACACCTTCTGTTTGACTTTCTGTGTGTCTTTCAGGCTGGTGGCGGACAGGTTGGTGATGCATTGAACGTGAGTGTCTCCATGACGCACAAACAAAGGAGAGCAAGGGCTCCCAGAGGGATGACAACAGAGGAATATTAATTATATTTTGGGAAGGGTGGTGTGTATGTGTATGAGTATGTGTATGTGTATGTGTGTGAGGGTGGTTGGGGGGGCGGGTGGGGGGGTGTTGAGGTGACAGTTGTGACAAATGACATTACATGTCCAACTCCTCCGACGTCCTGTACTCAGTTTAGCCGCGTGGTTCGGGTAAAATTCCCTGTGCGGCAGTGACACCGTCTCTGCACATTTATCAGACAGCCAGCGTTTGCTCGAGTTCGTCCAGCAGTGTGTGTGTGTGTGTGTGTGTGTGTGTGTAAGAAAGAGAGAGAGAGAGCTTGTGTGCGTGTGTGTGTGTGTGTGTGTGTGTGTGTGTGTGTGTGTGTGTGGGTGTGTGTGCGTGTCTGTATGTGTGTGTGTGTGTCCGTGTGCTAATTCCACGGCCTTACCGTTCCCTCTTCTTCTCTGCCCTCTTCTCTGTCCTCTGGGTGTGAGGAGTGTGAGGAGTCGGGGCCGCTGTGACTTACGGCTGCTCCCTGGCATGACGTAATGGCGGAACATCCCTGGGAGCTGTCGGCTCACAATCTACTGAGGAATGTTTCATAGGCCCTCGCCCAAGGTAACAAAAATATGAAGATATTAAGAGTCTGACAGGAGAGATGGGTGCATACGGAGGGAGGGAGAGAGAGAGAGGGAGGAAGAGGGAGAGAGAGAGAGATAGAAAGGGAGATATAGAAGAGAAAGAGAATGAGAAAGGGGAAGAGACAGGGATAGAGACAGAATATAGGAGATGGAAGAAGAGATATAAAGGGAGAAAGACAAAAAGAGAGAGAGAGGGGCAGAAAAGAGAGTGTGGAGAGAGGGAGAAACAAATAGAGAGAATAAGAGAGACTGAAGGAGGGATATAAATAAGAAGAAGGACAGAGGAAGAGGCAGAAAAGAATATATTTGAGAGAGCAAAAAAAATAGACAGAATGAGAAAAATGGAAGGAGATACTGTATATAAAGAGGGAGACAGAGTAAACGAGAGAGGGCAGAAGAGAGAAGAACGAGAGAAAAAGAGAGAGGGTTACATAAAAGGTGGGAGGAGGGAGGAGAGAGAAGAGAGGAGAGAGAAAGACTCTAAGGAGAACTACTGAAATTTTATGGATTTGCTGTGAGATCATGTAGTCAAGTGCTACATGAGAAAAAAAAACACGTTTGTGTGAGGCAGCACAGTCAGCATAGTGCTTCATGAGCTCTGATCATTGCTTACTAATGAGGGTTGTTTTTTTTTCCTCTCTTGCTTGAGGGGCTAGTGCTGGAAGTTGTACAACAGTTCCTGTGATTACAGAGGGGAGTTTGGAGTCGCTTTCCCTCTGGTCGTTTCCCCTTCTTGGCTCGGAGTCTCCGGTCTCGCCGGGGTGCAAGAGGGCTGCAGCAGGAATTTTGTTTTGCCTAAAAATGTGCACTTGAAATTACCCACAAGCCTTCACAGTTCAGCGACAAAGGGCAAAACCTCGCTGTCAAGGCTCCTCCACTGCGTCATTAAGCAAACAGACACTGGATACATGACCGAGGGCCTTGCTCTCTCTCTCTCTCTCTCTCTCTCTCTCTCTGTCGCGCTCTCATTCCACACACACACACACACACACACACACACACACACACACACACATTCTTCATGCATACGGCACTCATTCACAATCAGACGCATGAAAAACAGCTCCAAAATGACAGGCTTCGAGGAGGGCTCAAATGGCTGGATTAGACAGGCATGAGAGATGAGGGGGGGGGGGGGGGGGGGGGGGGTTGAGCAGGAGAGGGGTGGGTGGGGGGGGGGTGATAAAAGCGAAGAAGCTTCGGCCCCAGGTGGTTAATATCACACAGAGGACATAACTTCGGCAGCACGTCAGCGAAAAACACATCAGAGGGCCCGGGCTGCCTGCGACGGAGAGAGAGCTGCCTCCCATACAAACACATCCGCACTGTGTGCACTAGAGTCAGATTTCCTTACGCGTGTATATATACTCAGAGAGGGATTCTGTGTGTGTGTGTGTTTAGGAGAGACAGAGAGACAGGGAGATAGAGAGAGTGTGTGTGTGTGTGTGTGTGTGTGTGCATATGCAAGGGGGAGGGAGTTGTTTGATTCAGAGAAGTGAGAGACAAAATGAAAGAGAAGATGATTCAATCCAAAGATGAGAGAATTCGTAGAAATACCCGAATAAACAGCACCTCAACCCAGTCACGTTTCTCTGAATATTATTTGGCAGACTTGCAGCTGACCCAAGCCATGTGTCCCATTTATTAAGTTCTGTCCCAAGCCATCATTTATTGTGGCTTCAAGTCTCCATAGTTTTTTTTTTTTTTTTGTCCTGTTCTTTTTTGGGGGCGATGTTACTGGTCTATAAAACAAATGCATCTGGGTTCGAGCTGTGAGGCAGCCAGCTTTGCGATACTGCAGTCCATCACTGTCCCATGCCCACAGGAACCGTCTGTCAACTTTGGCAGTCTGACGTGAGCTAAACAACCCGACGGTCGTCTGAGAGGGCCATTATTTTCACTACTTTGTGAAATGTTATGATGCCAGCCGCCAAAAAATGGCGGCCTGTGCAATATGCGCACAGGACAGCTTGGATATAGCCTGGGGTTTTGGGCGCCGCGTGGAATCCGGGGAAATTGGTTTATAAAGGCTTTACCCATTCCAGGACCCTGAGCACTGCCAAATGACTGGACCCGTTATTTACGTGACGCCAAACAGACTCAATTCTGTGAGTTCTCTTCGAGAGGCAAAATAATTTCAAGTGACCCGTTCACATGTAAACCGGCGCGCCTCGTTCTTGTTTCCATTGCGATGGGCCACAGTTGCAATTCATCATTCGGCTTGTGAGAAACACATAATTTGTCATGACCTCCCAAGACTTCAACTTTAATAGACTACTAGTTTAAGTATTCTGCGAGCGATTAAATTCGTTACCTGTCCTGTACCATTCACCAAATGAGTTATGCAACTGCATCACATGATGATGATTATGATGATGATGATGCATTACGTGCAAACTACCGCTTTCTTTCCCTATGGCGAATTCCATAGTGGTTATCTCGCAACATGATTCCGGGATGCTTGTTCACATCTGCTTCTTCTAAAAATACACAATAATAAGTCCCGATTGCCATATGTGCGTAGTTTACTGCACGCTATTCTGGCGTGCCAATGTTAACAAAACATTCATGACTTGCCTTTGCTTAGAATAGCACAATCCCCTTGACCGTGGAACTTGCAAGGCCATTAAATCCACGGCCTCTCATTATGAATGCAATGCTTCACTGGACAGCTACTTTTTCAGACTAAATCAGCAGTGTGGAATAACTGTGGTGCACTGGTGACACCAAGTGGCAATTAGAGGAACTACAACAAAGTCCAGAGTCGATGGCTGCATGGAAGGTTTTATTGATCAGAAGCAAAGGCCAAGAAATTCGCAAGTTATGCCACCAGATGGGGCACAAAAACGGCAGAATACGCTACCGGGTTAATGACAAGTTGTCCCTAAATTATCAGCAATCACAACAGCGTTGACATCAGGAAAGTAAGGAATGCTGAGAGCAATGACAGGTCAAAAAAGGTCACTGAGTGAGCATAATAAAAGCTTTCACAAACCTGTGGCTTGTAAAGAAAACAAGTGACAGCAAGCTACACAGACCAACAAAATATAAACCAAATATTCACTGATGTACTCTCCTCATGACAGACCTTCTTCTTTGACAAACATTTCACTTCCTAAAAAAAACACACATGAAAAAAAAACAACATAAATGTAAGTACTTGTTTTAAATAAGATTACTTTGTTAGCTATACCTGTATATTAATAACCATACTGTAAGGCCTGTGCTTTAAAAAAAAACGAAATAAAAAAAAACAACACAACAACCTTTACCGATGTCATTTCACTCGTCGACATGGAACCAACCAGACCTTCCTTCACCACAAAACACTGAAAAGAGCTTTTGTTACGCCAGCTACCTCCTCCTGGGTGACCACCTTAATGGCGTCTAAGAACAAACTGTACAAAGAAGCAGCACAGCAACACTGCACTCTTAAACCCTGTGGCAGGGTGGCCTCTGTCACAGCAGGGGCTGCGGGACACGACCGGTTACAGAACACAGCGACTGCATGCGGTTAAATAGCGTCTGAAGTACATGTGGGGGATGACTAGCGCGCTAGCAAAGATGACGAGATCTCTGGGGCTAAGTAGTGTGAGACTTAAGTGAGTATCTGGAAGTGCTCCAAAAGCATGTGTTTGTGTGTGTGTGTGTGTATGTGTGTGTGTGTGCTTCTACTGTTTTACACCCAGTTCTAAGGTAGCATCAAGCCTAAGGCTGTAAGTCAGTTTTTTTGCGTGTATGTGTAAGTCTGTGTGTGTGTAGTCTGTATATGTTATATTCCCTGCGATATGTTTCCTCATACTGAAAATCCCCTGTAACCCAGAACTGTTTGGCTGTGTAGGGAGTTCACTAGTATCTAAGATGTGAACTTATACCTGTATAACAAATGCAAATACCTGTGTGTATGTGTGTGAGTGTGTGTATGCAGGAGTCTATGTCCATGTGAGAGTGGACCTCTGTGTACTTAACCAGAACGTGTGCATGTGTAATAGTGCATTTAAACGTGATTGGGTAGCTTGGGTAGCAGATTGCTTACGTGTATATATGTGTGTGTGTACAGTATGTGTGTGTGTTTGTCTGGTGTGTGTCTAGGGTGCAAGAGGCCCAAGGCTGAGCTCCATGTGGTGTATATGTATGTGTGTGTGAGTGTGTGTGTGTGTGTGTGTGTAGGGTGCGAGAGGCTCAATGCTGAGCCCCCTTTGGTGTGTGTGTGTGTGTGTGTGTGTGTGTGTCTACGGTGCGAGAGGCCCGAGGCTGAACTCCCCGTAGTGTGTGTGTGTGTGTGTGTGTGTGTGTGTGTGTGTGTGCGTGTGTGTGTCTAGGGTGCAAGCGGCCCGAGGCTGAGCTCCACGTGGTGTGTGAGCCAGATGGCCTCGGTGGGGGCGTCTCCCTCCTCGCTGGGTCGGATGGGTGCCGCCAGGTTGCGGAAGTCGTGGCGTATGCGGAACGCCACCGTCACGTCGCCCTCCTCGCGCTGCGGCACCACCTTGATGAAGAAGCCCATCTTGTTGGACTTCCTGAAAGCCACCACACTAAACAGAGACACAAAAAAGAGAAATAAAATAAAGAAGCACATTAGCACATCTATTTTTTTTTAATATACATTTTCTAACATTCATATTAGACACATCAAAACAACCAACTAAAAGCTGTTAAAAAAAGTGTTCGACTTCCTGACAGCCTCCACACTTGGCACAGACACCAAAAAAAAAGAAATAAGAATAAGAAATAAACACATTAAAGCCTCTGAGTATTCATACTGCCACAAACTGGATGCACTAGGAGATTTGGTGACCAGCCAAAAGCTGTTAAAAAGTTTTCAACGTCTGCCCGACTGCCACCACACCTCACATGGACAAAGAAAGGCAGAAAAACACATTAGCACATTTGAATGGCTAAATTGCCACAAACTGGATGTACTGGGAAATTAGTAGACCAGCTAAAAGCTTGAACAGATAGACAGACAATCACAAGTAAATTTCACTTGTAATTGAGAAATCATAAAGCTTGAATCTTGACTGGTTTCTACATTTAGTCTCAAGGCTAAACTAGATGCGGAACTAAAGGTCTCCGTTAACGTAATGTTGGCAAAAACAGTCCCCCCCCCTCTCCCCAATGTGCACAACGCTCTCGCATTACTGAATGAAAGGTGTGCTTGTTGCAATATGCTGTGTGAACGGAAGGCTTCCATGATGCACCTGGTGTAGCCATGAGCTGTAATGTCACACAGATGAACTGATAAAGACACTCTGAAAGTTCATTACTTGTGCTATTTCAACTCTGACCAAGTTACCTGTGGTTACCTGAGTCATTCTGCTCAAGGTGGACGTGTATAAACCTCACCCTATTTAACTTCAGCTGACTCTTGTGACAATGGAACGCAAGATCTCAAACAATAATAATTTCTTCTGTAGGAAATTGGCAACGCATCCCCACAATGCTTCTGATGTGGTAAATGCTTTTTGATTAATGTCTTTGATGAAGAAAGAAAATATCTAACGAAAGGTCCAGTTACCACACCTCAAACATTAACTGAGTGCATGTGAATTCCTGGTAGTCTGTCCTTATCTGAGTGATTGACTAACACATGTTGATTCTGCTTCAGAAAAGCAACAGATTCCCATCAGTTCAATATCACTCCTGTGCCAGTA
Organism: Setipinna tenuifilis; assembly: GCA_030347295.1. Classification (NCBI taxonomy): domain Eukaryota; kingdom Metazoa; phylum Chordata; class Actinopteri; order Clupeiformes; family Engraulidae; genus Setipinna; species Setipinna tenuifilis. Next base: position 12,051,325 of record CM059288.1, on the reverse strand, counting down.
AAGCCATGGCTACAGGAGGACACTGTGAAACTAATGGGGCGGAAACAGAAGCCCATCACCGCTGAAGCTAGGTTTTGAGCATGATAAATATTAAATGCAAAATATAGTGAAAACTGCCAACGGTGAGAGCTGAATTCTAAACGTAAAAGCTGTACAACCAAATCTTCTTCTACAATTTTACGTTTTTATTTTTTGTTTTTTTCCAGTGATAGGGGCAGGAAATGATGACTGTACTATAAATGGGACACACCCTCTCTCTCTCTCACCCTTCCAACCCTATGCAGGACCTACTGGCATTGCAACACTACTCTTTAACATAGACAATGGTATAATGGTATTCCACACGCTTCTGTGTTGTCATCTGGTGCATCAACGGGAGGCGGACAAGTAGACAGTAGAAGAGAAGACACCGGAGCAGCACAGATGCGGTGTCTTCTCTACTACTCTTTAACAGTCAAATAATAATACATAATCTTACATTACTACTAAATAATATAGTACGATCATATTTGCCTAATGTTATTACTGTGGTATTCTATTCACTGAAAGATTAGCCTCAGCTTGATTTGAATCAGTAGAATGTAACTGGCAGTCCTAAGCGCATTGGAATAAATAACAAAATGTAAAAGGTTCTGCAAAAACACAAAAATGTGTTTACCAAATAAAATTTAAAAAACGAGGTTGTGATCTAAAGGAATGTTTGAAAGCTGATGTTTACGGTTTTCAGAGCTGTCTTGAGGGAGGCCAGCACCAGACACTCTCAAAGGATATATTTTTTGGGGGGGGGTTTAGGGTCTAAAGTTTCTTTTAACTTGGACAACCAAAAAATCAAAACACAAGTTATTTTCTTCAAGGACTTGGCTGTAAAAATATATGCATGTCAAGATCAGCATCTCCTCATCAAAGACACGATGATTTGTTCTGATGAGAGAGAAAGAGAATACAAGAGTGTGACCTCCGGTCCAGCTTGTTTTTTTATCAGTTGGTGTTCAATGTCAGGTTAAAATAATATTAACACTTCCCTCTAACTTTAAATTCTAGCCTTAAATCGTGTTGTTAGCAATAAAGAGAACAGCTTGGTGGCCATATACCACTCCCATGCACACTGACCCATTTTTGGGAAATATGTTTGTCCTTGAAACACACCCTGCTACTGCAATACAATTGGACAGTTTACCCATCCTAAAACTGCATGCGATGTCTTAGGGTCAGACCACTGACTGTAAATCATAGACGTTATATCTATTGTACAGGACACACACACACACACACACACACACACACACACACACACACCCACACACACACACACACACACACACACACACACACACAGTCTTTGATCAGACATCAGCTCTGTGTTTATTTAGTACACATGTAAAAGTGCAAAAAATGCATATTTAAGTCAAACATATAAATACAAATAAACATATGTATGAGGTCACTGAAGACCCCCACAAGGCACACGTTACCAAATCAAGTGAAGATGTATGCCTTGCTATAAGTGCTCAGCCCTATTAAGGATGAGCATTTCAACAGGTTACTGGACTCCTCGTGGTTAGCCCCACCTGATGTAACGTTATTAAGAAATAATGTTCAGCCTTATCAGAACACAAGCAGGTGACTGTTGAATGACACCAATCAAGTTCTGACACATCAGAGCCTTACCACTGACAACTGCACAAGTGGAGATGGATAGGTTTACAAGGCTGCTACAACAAAGAACAATAACGTGTCAAGTGTTTCGGCGACGCGGTAAGTGAAAATGACAGCGGTACAAGGAATAACTGTCAACAATGTTCCCACAGGACCTGCTTATGATAAGCGGCACAGTGAAATATGGCTGACGCTGCCACTTGCACGGCTGCCAGCGTGCACTATTTGACAGTCTCTCTACAGGACACAAATGGGCAAAGCTGCCTTATAGTCTTTGTCTACGGGCCAATGTCCCGTGTCACCAGAATATTTAGTGTTTGGTGCTGCAAGCCCAAGGAATACAAAAAAAGCCACTGATAATAATAATAAAAATGATCAAAAATAACAGTGCGTCTGGCACAAGTTTGCCTTGTTGAATATCAGCAGCATAAGTTCTAGGTGGTTATTAAGTGGACCAATGCATTCCTGGTGGGTACATAATAGCGGTGTTGGTTTTTGCAAGACTTTTTCAGTCACTACTAGCTACTTGTAATATTAATAATAATAATAACAATGATTAATTTCCTGATGGTTGTGGTTCAAATGGATATATTTAGGGTCTTTGGGGATGTGTGTGTGTGTGTGTGTGTGTGTGCGTGCACGTGTGTGTGAGGTGGTGCCAAGGTGTGTGTCTTACTCTGGGTCGTCCTGGAAGTCCTGTGGTTCTGCCAGCTCGTCATATTCCGCCGCTGCATCCTTCCCTGCCAGGACCAGCTCTTTGGTAGGCACCATAACCTGCACACACACACACACACACACACACACACATGTGAAACCCAAAACCATATACGCTTACATACACCAATACGTTCAGACAGAAATGTATGATTCAGGCAAAACAGGCACATGTACACACAGACACACAGACACACACACACAAGGGCACACATGCGCACATGTATACACACACACATTAAAGCATGCATACACACACGCACACGCACACACACACTAAAGTACACATACACACACATGCACAGTTCTGAGGCGGCTCTCTGGAGAAAGAGGATGAAAAACCCAGCAGAGCAGAAACTGCTGTCACTCCAGCCATGCTGTGCGGCCTCCCTCCTTACACTGATGGAAGTGTGAGTGCTCTATAATATCAGCTACAGACTTATGGGCCATCAATATGCCTCCATCGACAACAAGCAAGTGGAGGTCAAGAGGGGTAAAATGACATATTCAGCCCCATGTGCTTGCCTCCGCCTTTGGGAGGAAGAGAGGCTAGTGCACAGTCAGCCACACAGGCCTCCACCTAGCAAGGGCCTGCTCCCGGTGTGCTGAGTGGTGCCTTCCTTGCATGGCAGCCCTTTGTAACTGGATGTGTGTATGTGTGTGTGTGTGTGTGAATGCGTTAATGTGAGGCATTCAATGTAAAGCACTTCTGAAAGAATGCGCTATATTCAGTGATCCTATACCTATCGCGGATATGCATGCTAGGTCACTATGCATGCTAAAGGACACAGTTTGTCAGAAAAATACTTTCGAATTTATGATGACTACACTGTAACATATAAATACTGATTAAAATGCGGTGATAATTCAATAATACAGTACATACAGTAAATGTATTAAAACACTGTGTGTGTGTGTGTGGGGGGGGGTATTGTAAGACTTCAACTATACGATAAAATGTTTTCTATATGGTCTCGCTATATTACCGATTTTCACCTGTCATGGGGGGTTCTGGAACATAACTACCGCAATAGATGGGGCATCACTGTAAATGCAGTTCATTTACCATTTAGCATTAGGGAGGGAGGAAGGGAGGCTGGCACACAGGTGCAAGGGGTTAGAAGAGTTGGTTTAAGCTACACAGCACTGGCTATTTTAGTGCCAGGACATTTGTTTCTCTTAGACTGCTTTCAAACACATGCTTGTTTGGCTCATTAGTGTACGGTTAGGGTTGCTGTGGTCATTTGTCACTGGTTGCAGGTGTGGGAAATTGGCTCTTTATAGTTTGTGTTTTGCAAAAACTGAGCACCATAATCCCAGATATAAACACTCAAATTTCAGCACGGCACTGACAAATGACACCAACAGCAACAGCAATCTGTTGCTCTCTGTAGATCATACCACACCCTCCATGGAGTGCTGTACCTTGGCAGTGCTGTTGACATCGTCAGGGTCCTCCTCCTCACAGGCGATCAGGGTGACGTGGGTGACATGCTCCACTGGGTTGGTCAGAGTCAGCAACACCTGACTCTCCTGCAACAACAAAACATGCCATCTTTTTTTACATTACTTTTTTTTGGCCATTTTAGCCTTTTATCAAACAGGACTGACTAGGGAGAGAAAGATGGGGAAGGATCGGTAACTGCAACTGCAGTGCAACGTCATATTTATACTCCAGGGAAACAGGAAGTGATGAGTTATGAATTAAAGGTTCCTAGATACTCTGATGAACTTTATAAGCTGCAGTAGAAATGACAGAAATACTTCAATTACATTTATTTTGTAGGAATTGTTAGGGGTGCCAATAGTTGTAGATCAGGAAAATTTATTAAAAATAATTATTTCTTAGTCAGGGATTTTTTCTTCACTTGAGTTAAAAAGCTTACACTTCTCTACAATGTCCAATGTGAGATTATGCTTCTGCAATAAAAACTTAATTTTAAGGCTTTGAACACATCTTAAGCAGAGGTGTCAATAATTATAAATGCCACTGTACACCCGTAAACCAACTTTAGTGCAACAAGCCAACCACAACTCTGGCGGATTAATGTTAACTGAGGAATTACATTTCAGCAGAATGATTCTCATTTCCCCTCTTCCACATGCTAAACCCAGATAAGAACACTTTTTAAAAAAAGAAATAGAAAAGTTGCTTGCCTTCATATGTCGAAGGTTTGGGATGGACATTATCCTCACTTCGGGGATGTAACTCCTGCAAGGGATTGATTGAAAAAAAAAATTACTTTTTTTTTTCTCCTGCTGCCAGTGAAGAGGATGACTTGCAGGTTCCCTGGGCGAGATAAGGAGTAAATACTTCTGCAGGAGTAAAGAGAGGACAATGCAGTACTCACACAGCCACCAGCTGAATTTTGAACTTTATTGAGGTTGGATTGAACTCTGGCTTGCTCAAGTTGTGCTCACATTTCTGGAGGAGATAGAAATAGAGTGAGAGTGAGAGAGAGAAAGCGAGAGAGCAAGAGAGGGGTGGGGGGGGAGAAGAGAGAAACAGATTTCCAATTTTTTGGGATATGATCGAGTTACAAGTCACAGTTGGTGGAGAAACTCTGTCGACACAGTCACCCAGACAACAAAATAACAGGTCTTCTGGTAAATGGGTACTTGTCTACCAGACTAAAGTAAAGGTGACAACCCAGAGAGACAAAGACAAATACACCTGCATTACAAAATGTCCAGTACACATGCTTCTGAAGAACTTCAGGTTCAAGAGCAAAGTTACTGTGTGACAAAATTGTTATCCATTACAAAGGTGCTTATCGTGTATTTGTTTGATGTAACTGTAATCGAAGTCTCTGTGTAGGCGTATCACCTCATTCAACACTTAGACCATGCAGCAGCATTGTGATGATAATATAACACACCTTTTGGATTATGGTCATTGTGTGATGTGGTCGTATGACTGAAATTGTGTAATGCTGAATTAGGGCGTTGACAATAAACTTAAGGTCAAGTCAGTGTGGAGGCAACTGAGACACAGTCTCATGACTTGTGTACAGTATGCAACATACAGACGTGTACAAAATTGTTGGGTACTCTGTTAAGGAAAGAAACATTGTTGGCCTTTTCTAGAACTGTACCATCGTTTTTGTCCAGGCCAGTTTCATTAGTTTGTTTTTTGAGTCAGCCAAAAGCAATGTCTGATTTTTATTGCTTAATTTTTAGTACATTTTCATTTATTATTACTTTTGTCAGCTTTAAGTTATTTCGATGACCACTGACCACCAACAATTTTGTGTCCACATGTGTATTTCGTATTCAACTACTGTGTGGATAAAATTAGACTGTGTTGAAATGAATGGTCACTCTCTTATCAATTCCTATGCAAACACACCTGTCTGAACCCTTTTTGCTGCAGTGTGTACAGTGGGTGTCTGGACTACAGCTGCTCTGACTCATACACGCCTATTTAAGTGAGTGCCTGACCACTGCAGCTGTGTGTAGCATCACAGACTGTCAATGTGTGAGCCCCCTAGGGGAGCTGTGTGTGTGTGTGTGTGTGTGTGTGTGTGCGCATGTGCCTAACCCCTCTGCCCTGTTCATCACTCATTCCAGATAAAAGCATCCAGATTGTGAATGCATGGGAAGGCAATATGCACTTAAATGTTTTATAATTATGCATCTGCGCACATGTTTGCATGTGCATTTTGGTGGGTGCACGTGTTTCTGTATATTTGTTGGTGTGTACATGCGCATGTGTGCGTCTGTTTTGTATGTGTCTGTATGTGTATGCGTACGTGTGTTTGCAAGCATTTGTGTCTGTATGTGTCTGTGTGTGTATGTGTGGGTTTTTACAGTGTATGCGTGTTGCATGTGTTGCATGTGTGTGTGTGTTGCATGTGTGTGTGTGTGTGTGTGTGTGTGTATGTGTGTGTGTGTGTGTGTGTGTGTATGTGTATGTGTGTGTGTGTGTGTGTGTGTGTAAGGAGGAGGAGGAGGTTACCCTGCAGCGCAGCGAGCGTTTGATCAGAAGGTGTTTGTGTTTGGGGTGCAGCTGAGAAGCCCCCGCCGGCTGGAAGTCTGGCTGGAGGAGCCTCTGCCTTAGGGTGGTCACTACACACACACACACACACACACACACACACACACACACACACACACACACACACAAACCAAGAAAAAGAGGCCTTTGGTTTACAGAAGAAAGCAAATAGAAGAACTTGTTCAGTCAGACACTCAAATATGAGCACATCAATCAGAAAACAAACACAAAACTCTACCTGTTCCTGCTCCGCTCACATCGTTCACACACATCATTCTCTCCCTCACACACACACATGCACACACACACAGACAAACACAGGCACACACACACACAGACACACACCTCCCCCATAATGAATATTGCATGGCTCTTTGACACACCACCTTGCATGACTTAACCAGCTGTGGGTGGGGTCGAGGAAAGGGCAGGAGGGGGTGGTACAGGGCCTCCCTGCACGGCGTTTGCCCCATCACTCTTATAACTCCCTCGACACGCGTGGAGGTCAATGGAAGACCAGAAAACACCCAGCAAGTGAAGCAGAAGAGGAACCATTTCCCTGTGTACTTTTCACCCCCTCTCTTGTGTTAAACTAAATGACCACTTTTCCTCTAAGTCTATGTGTGTGTGTGTGTGTGTGTGTGTGTGTGTGTGTGTGTGTGTGCATACTTGGGACTATATACTTGTTTTTAAATCACCAGTATAAAAGATCATGATTACACTCTATTTTACGGTCCCTGTTGCAGTGCACCTACATCATGAAGTACAGTGTAACAAAGTCTGTAACAACATTTAATGTTATGTTCTTACACTGTACCACAGGGTTAGAATTAGTCTTTGTGATAACATTTTAAGTACATAACATTACATGTTGCTACATTTAGATACACTGTAAAAGGAACTGTTAAAATAAAGTGTTAACAAGATCACTCCTCCAGACTGGAGGTGTCACGGTTATAAACCGGGGCCCCAAAATCGCGATACAAGCATCCATGACCTAGACCGCCCAAGAACCCCATCTTCCTCCTCCCCAACCCACAACCCAATACTGCTGCTGCAAAAACAGCACAAAAAGCTCTCTTTAAGTTACTGTACACTTTTTTTTTTTTTACAATCAACCATTTTAAGTCTAGGCTAGCTGTATAGTTTGTAGAGATGTAACAATGTACCTTGACATGCTGGCATAACATTTTGCTATTCAAAAATATGTATTATATAAATTACAACAATGCTTTTTGCAGGGCTATAATGTTGCACTGTGACGCATGAAGACAGGGTTCAGTGGGTACAGTATTAGTCATGTGGGCCTGATCCATAGCTATTTAAATAAAGTTAAGCGCCCACTGCACCAGAGAGGATTGAAAATAGACTCCTAATAAGAGATGATTACATTTCCCTGTGGTTTGTACTTTAGAATATGCTATCGTGCACCACACACACAGTCTGTGGGAATAAAGGCAAGGTTCGATCTGGTTCTCCTGCAATAACTTTTTCCCTTTTTTAAGATCAGGCAACTAGCCCCAGGCTGTCCTACAGACTTCAGCACTGATGCACAGACTTTGTGTGCTATTAGAAAAGGGGGGGGGGGGTGAAGGCAAACGGAACACATAAACGCTACAAATGTCTGCAGTTTAGTGTTACGTGCTTCCCAACAGTCCTGTCTCTCTACACCTGAATCACTAAAAAGTGCGCCATTCATTTGCAGTTTGCAAGTCGTTTCCTTTGCAAAGCAATCTCAATTAATGCTATTTATCTGTTCCTAAAATAATAATCAACTCTGTCCCCTTTCCGTACACATAGAATATCTTATCTTATATCCTACTGATATAATCATACATTATTATTGTAAATTCTAGGGGATAATGCCCCACTTTTTTACAGTTGCAACTATACTTTCTGTACATAATTCAACCTTGTTTCCATTTGTGGTTATATGCTAACTGCACTGCATTGACATTGTACCCTAACTCTGCACTATGACAAAAGTTCAATATAATGTAATGTAATCTAATCTGATCTGATCTGATGAAGTGAGATGTTTCTCCTGCAGCATCTTACCCTCGGGAAGGCTGACGGGCCGGGTGTAGTAGTCCTCAGGCAGCGGCTCCACCTCGTCTAGGGCCTGAGCGGGCTCGATGGTGATCTCTTTCTGGTCCTCCCCTTCCTTAAGGCTGCCGGAGGCAAGAAGAAGGAGACGAGGAGATGAGCACACAGTTACAGCACTTAAAATGGGACAAAACTACCTGCTGCATCAGAACATCTGCAATAACGAACACACTTAAAATGTCAAAAATACTTAAAACTTGTACTGTATATATGTCATTAGCGATCGGTGGTGCAGATATTGAAATAAGTCGAAACACTGGACAAAAATCACAAACCTAGTTTTGTTCTGAGCTATGCAGTATTAAAAGAGAGAGAGATGGCTGATGTTCTTCAAAAAACTGGTATATTTGAGTAACAGAGCCAGAACAAGTGTGTGTAAGAGCACAGTGTTCTGAGTGCTGTATGTGTGAGCACTGCATATGTATTGTACATGAGTCTCCTACATGAGAGAGGCCAGGATGGGTACTCACGACAGGCCGTACAGGCTGGAGATGGGGGTTCCTTGTCTGTGTCTCTGAAGTCTGGTTCCCAAGCCATATTTCTCCTGAAGGCGCATCAACATGGACACAGTCATTAGCATGTACGTACACACATGCACGCTTGCTCTCTCTCACACACACTCTCACGCTCACACACACTCACACACACTCACTCTCTCTCTCTCTCACACTCTCGCTCTCACAGGTTGTTATTAAGGACAATGACCTCACATTTACGCGACATTCCACATTTTTCCTTTTAAAAATTATTTTTCTTTTTTCCTGTCAGGGTAGTCTAAAAGCTTACACCATGGTCCGAGTTAAGATTAACTCTGTGTCACTGGCAGGTATGCAGGTTTGCATCATTCAAATTCGCCATAACATTTTCTAAATGCGCAAAATAAATTCATAGATTCATATTCTGGCTAAAAAAAGCAAATCCACTTTTTAGAGAAAACACAAGATACTTGTGCGCCTGGGAAGAGTACCTTTGGGAGAAGAGATTTAAGCCTTCCTGACTCTAATGTTTTTTTTAACATACTATTGTTTGGGAGAGCACTTAAGATTTAATTGTTATCATTTGTTATCGGTTTGCTTGCTGAGTAGCAGAGTTTAGTTGGTCTGTGAAAATTTCCAGGACACTTCATTAGTAGTGCACCTCAGGATGTACGGGTGTTTCAAGCCTTTAGTTAATTTAGATAACCATAAAACCACCCTGAAGTTTGTTTTTACAACTTTCATATAAAAACACATATTTTGACTGCGGCAACTTCATATAACTTAACTGACTTATTTAGCAAATCATTTTTAATACATAATGCACATGAGCTTTTCAAACAGTCCAGAACAAGGATGACACGAAAGGACAACCATGTCCAATAACTGGAAATCACATCTCCAAACAGACCAAGGAGAAGACCTATACCTTCTCTCTGTGTCATCACTCTAACTGACATATACACTGCAGGAACTTTGCTCTTAACATAGTTTTCCAACAGGACACTGCACCTTGGGAGTGTCTGGAGCCATTGCAGTATTTGCCCTTGACAAAGTAGCTATTTGATTTGGTTAAACATCTGACTGTTCGTGTAACCATCAAATACTTGCCAAATACGGCAAACATCTCAAAGCTTTGGAAGATCTTTGCATGGATAGCTGTACTATGCATGCAGTCACTGCCTGCCTTGACTTCAAAAATTTAGACTGCTAACAGGTATGTCTGGCCAGCCAGCAAAATTTGCAATAAAAACAAGCCAGGCCTTTTATGGAAAATGTTATTTTCCATAAGTGACCATGGTGTAAGCTGGATGATCTATTTCAAAGGTGTGTGTTAAACTACTTTAACAAACTCAAAATGAGGCAACCAATCTTTGTGCAAAAAAGTCAGTTTTAACACACACCTTGTCATGGTTTATGTACTACCTGCTCTCTCTGTGTAAGTACACAACTGCAACAGAATAATTCTAAACGTCCAAAGTGAATATATTTTCTACTTGTCATTTAAGGCTCTGGAAGGTGCGGTAAAAGCTAAGTCTGGAAACGGCCCCCATGTCCCTTTGCTAACTGCTTTTCCTGTTATTTTCCGAAGCATCTGAAATAGCACTACTGTTACTTTCACCTAGCACAACGTCAATCAGCACCGCTCTCCTCGATTCGCACATAAAGAGCCTGATTGTCAGAGTGGAATGTCTTTAGCCGTGGAGACACGCTCATGTGATCGGCCGTGTCACTTTGTGGCAAGTTAGCCGCAGTGAGAAAGAGAGGGGAAAAAATGCACCAGGGGAGGAGGAGAAGAAAGAACGGAAGAAAAAGAAGAGAAAGAAAGGCGCTTACATTCATTGTAAGAGAGACAGAACATTCTGTGCAGAGTTAAGGATGAAAGTTGTGAAAAATAACCACTCACCACCACGTGAATAGTGTGTTGCTGGGATGCAAAAACCAAAATATCAGCGTGCACAGCACAAGCAAAGGAATAAAAAACAAAAAAAAGAAGGGAGGGGGGAGAAAAAGAGAAAGAACCATGTGAAACCAAAGCAATCCAGCAAAAAACAACATTGACAATGACTGTTTGAGTTCGCTGTGTTGTGCTGGGTTGAGTTACAGCAACAAAAGATATGCAACAGTAAGAAAGGTAGGGAGCTGCGTAGACAGGCAAGTCCACACTGTTGCCCAGTCAGTGCCGGATTAGAAATTAGCTTTTCTTTTGTTTGTTTACACCCAATTACAACTTATTTACTGTCAATGGTACACATAAAAAGTATTCATAAAACGTTAATTTCAGACCCAGCACTTCAAATTTAAGGAAGTAAGTAATAATGTTAATATTCACAGCAGTAAAAACAAAGAAGCACATTTTTTCTGTGAGTTTTTGCTTTCCAAGGTGAGATTAAGCATGCAGTGTTACAGACTGTGCTCATCTGCAAGGTGATAGATAGCCGAGGTGATCACAGAAAATAAATAGTAAATAAACCAGTTTTAGAATTGTCACTCAGTGCGTCCCACAACAGGGCAGGTGAGAGAAATAAGGTAGCGGGGGGTGGGTGGGCCGTGTCCTGACAGACGGGGCCGTGTTACCGAGAAGGCCTGTGGCATGTAGGGCCGTCTCCTGGCCAGCTTCTTCCTGTCCCTCTCCAGCTTCTCCCTCTGGGCCAGCTGCTGATAGTACTCAATCAGCTTGTTGATCTGAAACACACACACACACACACACACACACACACACACACACACACACACACACACACACACACACACATATAGATACTCACACACACACACACACACACACACACACACACACACACACACACTACATCATTCATCTACTGATAATACTCAACCAGCTTGTTCATCTGAAACACACACAGGTGTGGCCGTCATGTCACCCTGCTCCTCAGCTTTTACATCATAACAGCATTCAAGACTCAACACTTGAAAAATCTTAAATCTTGAATGCTGATGTTAGTGTTATATGCTGATGTTATTGTTATCACGTCACAACAGCATTGAAGGTTCAAAATTCTTAATTATGTCTCAAATGTGAAGGTGCATTTTTGTGTTTTGCCTCCTTTGTTGCAGCAATAAAATAGTACTGAACAAATAAAGTTCTTGAGTGTTAATAAGAATGTAGAACAATATGGGAAGAGAGAAAGGAGGAAGAGACAGACAGAGGAGAAGGAGGGTGAGAAAAAGAAGAGGAGAGAGAGAGAAGTGTACGATTACATGATAAGTGTCACATTCTGACAACTCATGGTTACAAAGGGAAGGAAGTACTGCACAGCACCCTTTTTTTTGCTAAATCACTGAACGTACCATGCTGATAAACTTAACATCACACTGTTAAGATAAACTTCCAAGGCACACTGCCCAAGAGTGTATGTCAGTTCGATGCTTCAACTACACAGAAGCAGTGGCAGGATCTGACATCACTGATAATTACACATGCTTTAAACCCCTTCAAACTGTCAGATGCCAAGTGGATAGACAAGTAAGCACACAGACATTTGTTTTTCACAGCCTTAAGGAAAAACATCAAAAATAGTCAACGGTGCGTGCTACTATAAGTGTGGCACCTTAATGCTGCTGCAAGCAGCACTTTGTCACAGCAGTGGTTAGAAAAACGGTACGTTTTTTTTTCACAAGTTGCAAACAGTGGTACAACTTCTCATTTCTTCAGGGGAAAAAATACTGACTATGTGCAAGTCATGCTGCCTGTTACTGCCTTCATAAAATGTCAACAGTACAGACATCTTATTCATGTTCATGAAACCTACCCTCTGTGTATGCGGGTTTTCTGGTTCTTGCCATCCTCCACTGGCTGCGGAGAAACACAGAGTGAACATCATCACAAAAAGGCAACTGGAGATAAAAAATATTTCCATGTAACAGAATACAAGTACTGTGAGTCAAAGACTCAAGTAGCCAAAGATATATTTCAATCCAACAACTGTAACACATTAAGACTGGTAATGTAAGGAGGTGCTGGTGCTGTACCCACCGACAGATTTGTCTGCCATGCCCACATCTCGTGAGGTCCAGCGACAGAACCCACAAGCTAGATAATAGGCCTTCTTCATGGTGGTCTTAGTGGGGTCATCGGGAAGGGGTGCAGGTATGTTAGTGGCTCGAGTAGACAAAGTGTGCATGCAACATGGGCAGTCGAAGCAGTTGGCACACCTGGGGCACAAAAAGGAACTCTGTCAACAACACTGTACTGCACTGTGCTATATCACTCTTTGATATTTAATTTGATATGATTTCTATGACCCATTAAATTGAAAGGACAACCTGTTCTTTTTTAGTTTTGCCTCTGCTGAAGGCATATTCTCCAGACAACTAGGGCAATAGTGTGAATCCACCTAAGAACAAATGAGATCATTATGGGTAATAAGCTCACATGACACAGTAATAACAAACAAACAACACGTTATTGTTATGAAAATGGATAACTTTCATATGAGGATCATTAAAATGTGAGTTTCTTTTCTAACTGTAAGAAGAGTTAGTCGGAAAATATAACTATGAACTGTTTAGTATTTATGTGTGTCATTACAACTGGTAAGTTGCGAGCCAGCTGACTGGCTTTACTGTGTTTTTATTCGGGTGTGGTAGCTAGCTAGCTAGTTAGCGAGCTAACACACAGTTTACATTATCCGATGCTTCATTACGCATTTCTTACTTAGACTATCTACAACCAAATCACGATATGACTCTTATTTCAACTAATGGATTTAGAATAAGAAAAAAATACGAGCAAATAAATAACAGCAGTCAAGTAAACCCAATAGGTTGCCTTTATTTTCTTTACCCACTAGCTAGTTAGCCTGGGATAACTGCAAAATGGGCATGCTGGCCATGATTGACAATCAAAGCAGCCAATAGGGTAACTGCTCAGTGACAATATAGAGAAACAGACACATCCTTACACCAATGGGTTGAAAGAACTGAGACTGCGGAGCGGAATCTGGGCGGAAACATATGTCAAACTACACTAACTCGCTTCATCACACCGGAAAACTAACAACAGTTCTGATTGCAGAGAACATTTAAGCGACTTACTTCATGTGACACACATTCCAGTGAACGCAGTTCGCTGCAATAACGGCAGAAGTACAGCTGAGACAACGGAGATCGGATCTTTTTCTCTCCCCGAACTAGGTAGAGCACCCGTTCTGGCTGCAGAAGGGACGCCATCTCTAACAGACTACTCCACGTCCACGACGTAAAGCTGTACGTCACATTTACCACAAGAACCTTCTCAGCAGTGCCCCTAGAGTCAAGTCATGTTTCTGTCTGGGTTATCCTACCACAAATTGCTCAGAGAAGGATCTTTTATATAAAGAACATTTCTGCAGACAAAACCAAACAAAAAAATCTTATCACTATGTCTTCACCAGATAAAAAATAAGGACTCTGGTGAGTTTAAACATTGCCATTTAGACCGTGAGCCAGGGCCTCAAAATATGGAAACTGTTACCGAAAACGTGGCAAAGGCTACCATACCTTTTCTGAAAGCCTGGAATCTCAGCTTTTCAATGATGTATGGTGGCCATCTGACAAGAGTAGCTGTTTTGAGTTATCACACATAATGTAAACTAAGGTAGAGAAAATAATGCGTATAAATCAAGCAGAACACTGACATAGCTGAAGATCTATATTGGGCATATTAGAATATTTTATTTTGTTATGTTTGGTATCATTTTAAACAGGAGACTCTGGGCTTTCATTTAAAGCCTTTTGTGAACATGTTGGATAAGTACCGCCAAACCTGGAGCTCTTCAAACTTTTAATCACACACATTTTCCTGCCATTTGCTCCTAAGTCATCTTTTGTCTTTTAATCCTGTGGTACCAGGGAGCATCAGAGAAACAAAGTCCAAACACTAAAATACTGGCATGACCCTAAGGATTCAGAAAATGTATCATTTACCCATATTATCACATTATACATCCACACCCACACACATATTATACATCCACACCCACACACATGATGATGTGATACCAAACATAACAAAATAAAATATTCCAATATGCCCAATATAGATCTTCAGCTATGTCAGTGTTCTGCTTAATTTATACGCATTATTTTCTCTACCTTAGTTTACATTATGTGTGATAACTCAAAACAGCTACTCTTGTCAGATGGCCATCATTGTGATGAAGTTAACCTAGCACAGAAGAAGAGAGTAAAATACCCTGGATGTTTCAGTTTTACACAATGTTTGTATTTTGAGTTGTGCAATATTCAAGTCTGCAAACAGTAAGGATGTTGCCTTTGGCAGGCTGGCTGTCATTGGGCATGGGCCAAATGTGTCAGTGGAAGTGAGTGGATAGTCCCCTCAGATATGTCACAGAAGTTTCCAGAGCCTTCTACGCATGTAGGCTACCGGGAGAAAAAAGTTAGGGCTCTTGTCATCTGGAGCCTGGGAGGTAGGTTATTTTGCTGACATGTCAGTTTGCTTAGTTCAAGTTTAGGTTCAAGTATAACTTTATTGTTATTCTGATACATAGAAGGCATGAAGATAAATAAAATGTTCTCTCATGCAATCCTAAGTTGCAGTACGCACAACACTGTTAAAGCGATACACTTACATTAACAATGTACACACAACACTAACTCACTTCAGTTCATTGAGGCACTGATCTACGCATAACATGAAATAGGCCAGATTGTTCATGCGCTCAATTTTTAACAGAGTACATGCAAAGTGGGTCATCTTACAACTTAACAAGTTTGGGAGATGAAATTAGTCATGTAAATACAATTACTTTTGTGACCGTTGTATGGTTGGGCATTAAATAACACAGGATGAGCTGTACTGTGTACAGCTCCTTAAATAAATGTTTTTAAAAACCTAATTTCGCTTCTAATCAGTTTTGTGTAAATTTTGTAAGACACAGAGGGAAAATGTGAGAAAGGAACACGATAATATTTGGTAAAATTAAAAGGTAACACGGAGGAATTTTGGTTCCATGTTCCGTGTGCAACATGATGCAAGTGGTTGTGAAAGCAAACATGGGTGAAACCAATACTCATGTTCCCGGTGCTGTTGTCATAGGTTACACGACTATGTGCCCGTGAGGCACTGGTGTCCATATCAGGGTTCACATGAGAGACCTCCAAAGATAAACATTTACCTTTTTAGTCATCAGGCAAATGTTTAGTGTAGTGAACAGTAAGAGCCTTGGTTCTAAATATTGTTTTTGTGTCATTTCAGTTCATTCTTTGGATTGTACGATAAGATGAGCCTTTATTGTCTCTCTAAAAGAGAAATTTATCTTGGACAATTGAGAACATAGAACATATATGTAATCACACACTCCCCCAGCCCCTGATAAGGCACACTGTCCAATTCCTGAGACGTTGCACCAAAAATAGTATTGCATACAGCCCTATGACCTAAGACTGAGACCTACCATTAAGTAATTTAACTCACCATAACTGATGACACATCTTCTAGACTATAAATATTAAATCATACTTCAAATATGTTTAATTTTAAACCATGTGTTATTTACCTTGGATTGAACACAGTAGACATACTTTACAGTGACAGGGAGCTACAATTATCACATTTAGCAGATGCTTTTCTCCTAAGCAACTTACAACAACACTATAAAACATCAAATTATGAACAACATTTTCATACAGGCTATGCCTAAAATTGAACCTGTAAACCTATCAAACCATGCCATATTATTTAAACAAAAAGAATCCGGGAATAAGCAAAACTATCCTAAAACATTGTTTAAAGCATATGTAGTCTATAGCCAAGCCACTTTGGTTACATTTCATATAATTTTCTGATCATCCAAAAAATTCTGGATTATCAGATTTAAATTGCATCAATTTAAAAAACTGTTGCTTCAGGTTTCAGTGTGGTATCATTTTTAGTTTAATCCAGTGAGGCAAATAAAGGACTTGTTCACAAGGTGTATTAGTATGCTATGCCAGTTATCTGTAAAATGAACGAGTAAAAAAAAAAAAAGGGATGTTGGGCCTTCATCACTCATCGAGGCTTAATCTCTTGCTTGAAACAGGAAGGTCTGTTTCCTGTAGCCGTGCACGTTCCAGACGGACTATCCTGTTTCTGTGCTTAATGCATCTTGCAGCAGCTTTAATTGGCCAATCATCAGCTTATAATAATTCTAAAGACGATACTCCAAATTCCTCATCGGGGGATCCACACACTATAGGACCAATGGGCCTTTTTGCCTTTTTACATCATTTATAACAAAGTAATAAACAAAGTAGGCCTATGCTACCGAAAAAAAATGGCTACTGATGAAATGAGCTGAAACTATTTATTTACAGCCGGACACTGTCATGTTATAAGGAAATTAAAAAAGTTAGAAATATATAGTTAATTTTCTAAACTCCATGTGACTTGTTGGACATGCTTAAAAATTGCCACCATGTCCTCCAAACGTGTCTACAGGTGATTGTGTATTACTTAAAGGATCCATCATTGTCAAGAATACACTTTCAGTTAAAGGAGAATTTGTTGTGCTGGATAGGCTTCATGAAAGGGCTTTAAAGAACAGAAATGCACCATGTCATTTCCCTTTCCCCCCAGGCTCACAATGTGTTGGTGCAATTTTGCATTCAGTTGCTATGCAACATAATTATCATCAGTGCCTCAGCTGCATCAAATACATGAGGAAGGTTTCTTCATACTCTATGTTAGGCAATTTAGATGAGTCATAAGGTAACTGTTTTACCCTGCTCACACATTTCCTAACTGGTTTACCTAAACAAGCAAGTTGCATATTTCTACTGACATGGGCGTAATTCATGGCTTAAGACTTCATGGCCTAAAATGGATTAGTATATAAACCAAGCATGATGATGATTCTGGTACAACTGTGTCTATTATTCGCCACACATTAAGTTCTTAAGTTATTTTTTGTTGGCTCTGACAGCATATGAACTGTGATATGAACTGAAGTGACTGCGGAGACAAACATGCCCACTCCCTTTCTGATAGTAAAGTGTTGGTGATGAGTCACGAAGGGGTCATTGACTGAAATAGCTCCAGTCTATAGCGAAGTCAAAAACAGGGTCCGCATCTAACACAAACCAATTGTTCTATTTTGAAATACGTCACCTGTTCCTCAAACAATAAACATCCTGGCTTAATGGCACCCTGTTTAAATGCCAGCTGTGCATTTAAAAGGCAAGACTGCGTAATTACTAGTTAGTTAATTAGAATCAATGTGTTCAGTGGATGGAGTAAATAGCTTATAGTAAAACATTTCCTTTCGTTCCACACTCTGGAATAATAAAAACGAGACATGCCAAAATGTCATCTTCGTGACCCTAAACGTGTTAACGACTCAGAATGTGGTATGATGTTCTTAGTCATGGTTTATGTATTTTTGCGCAGTCCAGACGTTTGCAATTAGGCTACAGTGATGACCTGTGACAAATTGGTTCATATTTTGCCAACCGCGTATGCTTTATGAGCTTGCTTTTGATTGGCCAGCGGTAGATTGCGTCACTTACTTATCATCGCAGCGAATGGATGGCCATCATACAAAAGGAGCAAGAATATTTTGATAAGATACTAACTACGTCCCTGGGGAAAGATTCCACAAGCAAACCTCCTCCATCATGGGGAGCCCAGAGAAACAGTGGATTATTCCGTTAGTCCTGTTAGGACTGCTTCAGATGAGTAGTGGGGATCCAAATAAACAGGTAGGTGAATTAATTTATTTTTAACTTATCTGCGTTAATTATGGTTAGGCTATGTAAGGGAATACGATGAAACCCCAGTCGATATGTGATTGTAACGTAATCGTAACTTGCATTGATAAGTCAAGTTATTTTGAGCAAGAGTAACAAATGCTTTGGCCAAATATTAAACGTAGTGAGATTCAAGCTCTTTAACTGTGATATACGTCAAATGTGGAGGGAAGATTGTGAAAATATCGAATATGTAAAGTCTAGTAACCTACTTTTGTTTTTAAATGTTTTGATTGGAATTAATCTTTAAAAGCGGCAATTTAGTACTCTGAAAACAGTGCGGGTGCTGTGCTTTTCAGGCAAGTGTTGGCGCTGTGTGTGACGCCACGCTCGCAGGTGAGGGCTTAGCAGCTGGTTAAAACTATTAAGGAGGATGAAATGAAACCAACGCTTAGCCAAATATTTAACATGTGGGCGCATACTTTTAATGTGTGCCAGTAGATAAAGTCCGATTGGATGCTTGTCATTCGTGCCTCTATCAAGGTTAGATTAGGCTACCTGTTGATCTTAACTGTGCTGTGTCCTCATTCTAATGGCGCACAATGTGGATTGTTCGCGTCGTGCAGATCACTTTATCATGCCATAGATGCGCACTATGCGTCTAAATTTGTGTATGGCTATCGACATTGAAGAATGGACTAAAACGTGACTTGCTTAATTTCACAGATTTGCTCCCCTACAGTGGGCACCATATACGATTATGCAGCCAGAACTCTAAATGGGTCGGAGTACATACATTTCAGACAGTATGCTGGGAAGACCGTCCTCGTTCTAAACGTTGCCACGTACTGAGGACTAACTTTCCAGTATCTGGGTAAGTCTGTAGAGCATTTTGAGTGGGCTTTGAAGCTTATTAAGCTTTAGAATTTTACAGGCTGTTACGGTAGGCCGAATTGTTCAGGTAGATTCAGACTTTTCACATGTGGTTAAATGCGCATAGTCGTTAATTGGTTTTAAAACCACCTAGTAAGAGCGTAGAATGGTCCTGACAATCCCCGTTTTGGCCTTTTCACAGAACTGAATGCACTGCACGAGGAGTTGAAAGGTCGGGGATTCACCATTCTTGGGTTTCCATGCAACCAGTTTGGCAAACAAGAGCCTGGAACCAACCAGGAAATTCTTCCCACTTTAAAGTGAGTGCTCACATTGTTTGTTCTAATAAGTCGCAAGTAAGCCAGAGTGCCATTAAGTTGCACAGTGTGCCATGAAGCATTAGCCATGTCACATTTCAGATTCAGTCATTAATAATCATTGCTCCACCAGGAAAAATGCACAATTGCACACTCAGGTAGCTTACGGGTCTACAGTAGTTTGTACTCTCCCCACACATTCATTCATTGTGAATTCAGTACTACCATTTCACAGTTTTGTTTGCCAAAACTTTATGGGGCTTTCGGGAGCAATCCCAAAGCCTGTGTAGTGAAAACTAATCATGGGTGTGTCCTGTAGGTATGTTCGCCCAGGCAGCGGGTTTGTCCCCAACTTTCAGCTGTTTGAGAAGGATGACGTGAACGGTGTGGATGAACAAGGCCTCTTTACTTTCCTCAAGGTAAGTTTCTTAAGTGAATCACCAGAAAACAGTCTTCACTATTCACTATTCTAAAACTACTTAAATTGCAGTAGTGTTTATATCTTCAATATCAAATATGCCTGTGTTTGTCTAGATTTAATTGCTGCCTGCCCTACACTATTGGTGGTCTTGTAAAGTGTTCTCTGCCATTCTGTCTTGTACAAAAATGTCTTTCTCGTTGTCTTTAGAACGCTTGTCCCCCTGTCGGGGAGAGTTTTGGGAATCCCACCAACAGGCTATTCTGGGAGCCTCTTAAGACGACGGACATCAAGTGGAACTTCGAGAAATTCCTGGTTGGGCCAGACGGCCGACCCGTGATGCGGTGGTTCCCCAGGGTCAACGTCTCTGAGGTCCGAGCTGACATCCGGAGATACTTCGACCTTCAAGAACAGCAACAACAAAAACGCAGACCCTAAAAATGTCAGTCTGTCAAGGCATTGGTTGAACCCCCCCCCACACACACACACACACACACACACACACCAAAAAATGCTAAATGGCTGCAGGATCTTTACAACCATGTAGAAAATATTGAAGAGCCTTTGTATGTGTTTCCTAGGCACCTGTAGCCCGTGGTGCTGGTGAGGTGTGGGGAGAGGGGCCTGTTGGTGACGGTGGGGCCTGAAAGCAGAGACCCTGTGGGGCCCCACCTGAGGGCTGCAGGCCCAGGGTGGCTCTTCTCAGTGCATTCAAGCCATCCTGGAGCCCCTGTGGAGTCAGGCCTTCTCCCTCAGCACCCACTGCCTCATGGCCTACTGATGCCTCTCATGTCTGTGTGCTTTCAATAAACAAAAAATGTATAACTGAGCAAAACAACCACTGTGTTTGATGTGTTTGATTACCTCGATTAAGTGGGCTAAGACTATACAGAGTACAGCAAATGTGTAGTAATGTGCAGTGTTTTTTTTTTGAATGGTTGGAAATATGTATGTTCTTAAAGGGTGTTCATGTTTTCCTCAGATAAAAGTATGAGTGGCATAAATGATTTAAATGAGCAAGCGCATCAAACTGATTGTGCACAATATAAAGACATTTAGAATATATTTATTAACCTAGTCAAATACAAAAGGGGTTTCACATAAGATGTGCTTTTGCCTACTAAGGAGAAAAAGATCACTCCGAAAGCACAAAACTACAATCCAGTCAAAATCACAGCTATACCAGTAAAGAAAGCAGACATTTCAAAGTGCATTTCAACTGACAACCCTTCCACTTGCAAATCACGAGGAATTTGATATTTAAAACTGATTTTTAACTTGGCTGTACCGTGCATTTTCCAAGGTAACTACCTAAACATTTTCATGTTTATTTACAGGATACATGTCATACCATTTAGACCGCAAGTGCAATTGCACTGCAAGTCCAGAGGTTATGGGGAGAGCGATTTTATATGCAAGAGCTGAAAGAGTCCATTACAACTTTATTTTTAATACTCCAGAGGGGATATTCCAGAAAGGGTTAGTCACTTACCTGTGTATGTGTTAACTTGGAGCAAGTGGTAAATCTACTAATAGAAGAATCCCGTGGCTTTGGTTTTTTAGCTATAGAACACTTCTATTAGGAGATATACTGCTTACTCTGAGTTAACGTATCTGGGTTGGTCACTAAACTGACTTTCCTGAAACAGCCCCTCAGGGATAATAAGTCATGGACAGTCTGTCCATCCAAAAAAAAGAAGCTGGAATTCCAGGAGGTATTAATTAGGGGCCCAATCTGGCCTTGTTTCATTAGCCGTTTACATTTGGCATTTTGAGGTCAGATCTTCAGAATTCTTATCGGACAGTCTTGTGACGTGTCAGCAAAAGGCAACTTGCAAGTGGAGATGGATGCATAACAATACAAATCACACTTCGTCTTTGTGACGGCAAGACACACACATCCACACACACACACCGAGCCAAAGTAAAACAAAAATCGGTACAGCGTACCCGCTCTACAGATTTCTGCACGACTTGTAGAGCAACAACTGCTTTGCCTAAAGGTACGACTAGTCGAGGTTAGGTTAGTGGTTTGCTCCAGCTTGGACAGAGCTGCAGGAAGCAGGTCCCATGTCTTTGTCACAACATGACAGGACGCCCTGGCGATTATTAGATCTCACACTATGAGAGCAGGTGGGTATTCCTAGTTGGTGGTTTAGTGACTAACCCGGGTAAGTTAAGTCAGGCTCACTTGTAACTCTACTAAAAGAAACAGTCCTATAGCTTCATCCTCCTACCAACACAAAGCCACAGGCCTCTTCTGGTAGGAGGATTACCAGTTACCAGTGAGTTAACATACCCTGGTAAGTCACTAAAGCCTGCTTTCCAGAATACACCCCCCAGGAATGGTGCACGGATGAAACCAGAAATTGTTTTCTGGCCTCCTCTCCATCAAACCTCCTTGCTAAAATTCCTTTATATGGCTTCCAAATGAAAGGGAGAAGGGAAATGGGAACCACTTTCATGTAAAATGCCAGGGTTTCTATCTCCTCTCATGTGTATGCACCTGTGCGTGCACACTTTACTGCAATCTTTCAACAGCTATAATATACAGGAAGGGGCAGACACTGACAAATACACAAAGAACATCATTACTTAGGACATTAAAACAAAAACAATAGTCTATGTGGAACAGATTATAAATAATAATTATTATAAACCATTGGTAATTCACATCCATGTGATCATATAAGGAAAAAAAATTCTCTGAACATCAAAAAAAAAAAAAAAACATAAAATTATAAATCAGTGGATGAACATCACAATAACAATCTGAAAACAAACTGGCAAATCCTCTCAACATAACATTCCAGGGATACCAGTGACCAGTACCCTTCCCTTCTCTCCGTTTCTACGGCAACATACTGTAAATAAATGATATTCCTCAATTTACGCTCGTGTCAATTACATGAAGTATGAGTCGTTTATGTGGAGCACTCATTCACTGGCTATGGTAATTAGTATGCTGTCATCGTTAACTTTGATCCTTAAAACCATCGGTTCCTGCATAGAATTCTATAACGCATATAATTTAAAAAAACGATAAAAGGAATACAAGTTCAATAAATCAAAAACAGAAGAGAAAATCCAAATAATATGTCTGTATACTCTCAAGAGGGGAAAAAACAGTGTCTCACAAATAGGTTTATAAACCTTAAGTATAAACAACATTACAATAATATAATATTGATCCAGTAGGAACCTATAAGTTCTTTAAACCACACCATGCCAACAGAAAATGAAACTGCATCATGCTACAAGCCAGGCGCCGTCCCAGGGACAGAGAGGCTGTGCTGCTGTTAGTGCTTTCCGGGGTCGACGTTCTGCCGCTCCCGCTTTCCGTAACCCGACGCGCTGGCATCTGACGACAGAAGGAAATAGGTAGGTGTCAGTGATCATATCAAGTCCTTGTGTTTTGCACATCACTGCCATTTTTTTTGTTTTTCTCTGCTTGCACATAGATGCATTCCACTGTGTCACTGTGATACTGCACAAAGCTACAGTCTTACAGGATACAAAATACAGGAACTACAATACTACAGCATTATAATACTACCCTTCTGTGCAAAGTAAAGCACTTTGTGTCAACCGTTTTTAAATGTGCTATACAAATAAATGTGACTTGACTTGACTTTACTACATGTTGCCTTGCTGTCTGTCTAGTCGTGTAATACTCGGCTACTACTGCCTTCCTGTACAACTCTGGGCTCAGTGCTTTAAGTATGTGGTAAAAATAGAAGCCATTATCAGCGAGTACGACATTAGGGCCTTCTCACACCTGCCCTGTTTAAACACTAATGAGAAGAACTTTTAAATGCGACAATTTTGTTTCCAGCATACCAGCTGTGCAGTGAAAATCATAGCATTCCATCTGTAGCCTTTACGATGAACAATGGATTTCAATGAGCGACGGCGACAACAATAGATTCAAATCATTACAAACATGCCGCTCGAGTTCAACACTGGTGTGTGAGGTTGTATCGAAAACAATGGAATGTAAACTGATAGAATGCTGGATATGCAGTTTGCCACACTTGGTCAAGGCCACTTTGTCAAGCACATCACTGATTACTACAGTGTGCCGCAGCTGCACACCAGTCTAAACCATATCTGCCAACATTTTAGTGGCAAAATTTAACAGATTTTAGCAATGACTGTGAAATATATTTACATTATATAATACTAACATCATATATAACATAATATACAATATACAACATTAACATAATATATTAACATCAATAACATATTTATCTGATTAATAATAAGACGTTGTGAAATATGGGAGATTGCGGACAGTCGGGGGGGTGGAGGAGTGGTCTGAGTTACGGGAAGCGATTGGGAAAAAACAAGAGGGCTGGCATCTGTGGTCTAACCACTGTGGAATGTTACTGATTGTCGCCTGATTGCGTCTGTCGGCCAAGGGGGGCTGGTGTGGGTGTGACGCACCTGCGTTCTCCGGAGGGGGGCGTGCCGTGTCGCCCTGCCCTCGGCTGCCTCTGGGCTGGGGGAAGGATGACTGCCAGGGAAAGCCCTTTAGGAAGAGAGAGCAAAGAGCAAAGCGTGGGGTCAGCACTCAGGAAAATGAGCCCCATCACTGCAGCTTGGGGTGGAATCTACCTACTGTCTGCCAATGAATACATTAAAATTAATTTAATGAATACATTAAGTGAACACATTAATAAAGACATTTAATGAATATGTTACAATGTAAAGGGGAACATCATAAGCACAAAATTAGTACCGCTTCTACTAAAACAGTGGTTGTCAGTAGCTGCATGCGTACTTGTATACTGGTGTGACCAGTCCAAATGTGTGTGCTTACTGGGTTGACGGCCTGGAAGTCTCGGCCGGGCGCGGTGCTGAGGTTGGGCATGCGGGGAGGGAAGTGGATGGGCCAGCCCTCCAGGCCCTGGTGCCCCACCTGCACGAATGGCCCGCAGTAGGGCGGGCTCATGGGGCCGTTGGGTGCTGCTGCCGCTGCCGCCGCCGCCCCCGCCCCCGTGGAGGGGTCCGAAGTTCGCCGCTCCGCCTGACCCTCCTACAAAGTTCCGGGGTCAGCAAAGTAAGCAATCATTCAAGTTTCTATCCAATTCTGAAATTTTAATTTCTGATTTTTTTTTTTTATCTGCTTAGTAACCATGAAGGTTTCAGTTAAATTGTGATTAAATTGGACAGACAGCGTATGTGATTACAATAGAAGACTATACATGCATAGGTCCGCAATGCGCTGGTTCACAGAAAAGAGGTCTTTTTCCCCCTTTAGCCACAAGGTGGCGCCATTCTACTACATTAGACATGAGCGAGGAGTTACCTGCTTATGATGCATCTGCAGCCTCTCCAGCTTGCATCTTTCAGACCGCTCTCTCTGACACTCATTCTGGGCTTGGTGAAGCTTAAAACACACACACACACAGAAACTTATTCACACTTGTTCATTCTCATACACAAACATCTGATACTGAAACTAGTGCATAATCATCCGTGTGACTTTCGTCTGGCAGAAACTTGAGTAAACCACAGCTATTCTCAATATTTACAGTAAACATGACTGTTGTTTTTTTCCCTCGTGGGGTAGGGGGGTCATTGTCATTCTGTCACAACAGATATCAGTGGTGAAGAGGCTGCTGGAGTATAAGCCACTGTTAACACTAGGGGGACACAGAGTGGAGGGAGGAGAGGTGGATTGTGGATTTCTATTCTTCTTTAAAAAAAAAAAAAAAGTTCTATAGCCGCTACCTGGTTGGTCAGATTTGTCATCTGGCCCTGGAGTCTTTCCACTTGCCGTCGCAAGTCCTCTTTTTCCTCGTTCATCCTTTCCCGATCGCTCCTCTCCTTCCTGAAGTCCTCCTCGAAGATTTTTACCTGCAATAAGCAACCATGTCAGTGAACAGCATTCACAATGACTGAACCACTGATTGTAGTATACATATATACTATGGTATATAATATTGGTGGTTTAGTCATTGTGATTGATAATCACCTAACCCGAACAACCATGTCAATAAACTGCAGTTTTAATGACTAATATTGCTCTTTTCTCGAGACAAGCCTTCACCACAGACAAAATTCCACTGGTGAGAGCAGGTTGACTGGACATGGTCCTTTCCAACCTTACACAACAGCCCTTGCGTAACCTCATCAACATTTGGTTTGCCACCACTGAAGGTGCTGATGCTATCAAAAGGCCTCTCATCTGCGTCATTCAGGCAGGCTTTAGACGCATTCACAAAAAGAACGAGCAAAGACGCACGGAGTATCTTGGTTTCCGAGTGTGGTGGTGTGGTTGGGGGGTGGGGGGGTGGGTGTCACCTGTCCCAGTTGTCTTGTTTGGTTTCACTCAAAACAGAAAATTCCTCATCAAATCAGACAGCTTCAACTGTACTGAGGATATACTTCAACAATCATACAAATGGACTAGCGATAATGGTTATCAAAAAACCATCTCAAACTTGCTTGACAATTTAACCTATTCTCTTGACGTTTGTGAGCATTAAAAAGGAAGTACCAAATGAACCCAGATCTGATTACAGAAGTACACTCTCCAATAATCTAACCTCCAATCTTTACTCACGTTTCTCAAAATTTCACAAAACCAAAATTACCCCTGAAAGGTCGAAGTAATGCTCATCTAAACAAAAATATTTCTCACGCTCCACACACACCCAAAATTTTAATTTTAAATTTTAATTTATTAAAATAGCTACATCACTGCTTAATGAGACTACATGGAGTGGTCACCTGCTCTTTTCATAATGGCTATCTGTGTTAGTATTTACCTGCATTTTTAGCACAGCTATCCATGTTAGCATTTTACATTACATTATTACATTGCATAACACTTGGCAGATGCTTTTATCCAAAGCGACTTACAATAGAGGACATAAACAAGCTACAGATGTGCATAGGCAAAACAGAGTAAGCAAAGCGTATGGTACTGAACAGTGTTGGTGAGTTAGGAAGGGAAATACTGAAGAGAAGAGTTTGCACAAGCTTCTTAAAGGTAGAGAGGGATGACCCTACTCCCTCATTTACCTGCTCCTTTAGGAAGGTTATCGGTGTAATGCACACATACGTTCACGTTGGCAGCTACTGAAGTGACAAAGCAGCTTAAGATGCCCCAAAAGCAACATTCTTGGTAGTTCATGTTGCTCATGTACCCCATTATGTGAAATTTTTGAATGTTCAATAAGACTTGTCCATTCAACGAATGTTAGTAAATCTACATATTACGACTGGTTACTGCCGGACCCTGCCATAGCTCATTACCATAAAGTTAAAGGTAGAGTGGGAGATGTTTTCCTGGAGCACTTTTTATGATATCTCTCAAAATCCCCTTTACACCCCAATGGCAACCAATAAATTAAATGCTCCAACAAAAAAATAAAAAGTTAGTCATCTGTGGGACAGATAGGACTGAAAACACACCATCCAATCATTTTAGGCAACCCCTAAGAAGCTTTGCTAATGGCCTTGTTTTCGCATCCAAAGACTCCGTCTCTCCTTAGAGAAAGAATGACTTCTGTCGCTGTGGTACCTCTAGTCGCTACCAGTGTGATTGTACAACTCTTTTAGCACAGCCATCTGCGTTAGCATTTACCTGCTCTTTCAACAACTAACTGTGTTAGCATTTACCTGCTCTGTCAGCACGGATATCTGAGTTAGCATTTACCTGCTCTTTTAGCACGGCTATTTGCGTTAGCGCTTCCTGGTAGCGCAGGTTCATGGCCCCATCACCCAGGTTCATGCCTGGCTGCTGAGCAGTGGAGGGTGAGTGCAGGTTCAAAGCCTCTTCCAGAGCCTGCTCACACACATACACCAAGAGAGAGAGAGAGAGAGAGAGAGAGAGAGAGAGAGACAGACACACGCACACAAACACACGCGCACACACACACAAATGAGGAATATGTTACAATTGAGAGCTCTCAGTCACCAAAACATTAATTTAACTCTAAAGAGTAAGAGACTGGGATGCTTAGACATTTAAAATACTTTCAGACACTGTTTTTTTTATAGTTTACAAACTCAAACAAAGTGACATATGGCTGCCAGCCACTCCACATATGATGCCAGAAGTCAGTGTGCTATAGAGACTACATGCAAACCGAGGGAGGACAACTCAGTCAGCCCCAGTACACAGTAGCTTACGGCGCCAAAATGACATGGCTGTAAGGAGCGTGAGACTTCTAACAGCAAAACCAACACAGCTAATTAGAGAACTGTGACATTTCTAAACAGCTCTATGCAAAGCTTTTACAACCTATTATGGGCGTGTGCGAATGTATGTTCTTGTGCTTATGTTTGTGTGTGTGCACAAATGAGATGAAGCGATTAAAGTGGATTTAAGTTTGTTAAGGGGATATTTCTAAAGAGATGAAGTATACACGAGACGTGTACATAAATGTGTAAGCACGTGTGGATTTGTGTAGGAATGAGGGGGAGAAAAAGAGCAGATAAACATTGTTTTAAGGATATTTCTGGTGTGTATGTGCATGCATCTGTGCTTGTGTGTGTGTGTGTGTATGCAAGAGAGAGACAGACACAGTAAGTGAGTGTCTCTCACACATACATATACACTGTGTATGTGTATGAGCGCGTGTGCGTGTGTATACACAGAGAGTGTGTTGTGTGCTCATACCCGGTTGAGGCGCTGGATCTCCTTCTCCTGGTACTCCCTCTGCTTGGTGAGGGGCAGCAGCTGGTCCTGCAGGTAGCGAACCTTCTGCTTCAGCTCACACGTCTCAGAGGACATAACCTCCTTCTCACTCTGTGTACACAGTACACACACACACACACACACACACACACACACAAGTCAGTGGCTTGCACGGGAACCACATCTACAGAAAGCCCCGCACAAAAATATGTCACTGTGTTGCCATGCTAACCAAGAGGCAACCAGACTTGAGCCAGAGCTCTGCAGACCTGACAGTACCAATATGAAAATGATGCTGTTTATGTTTTAAAAGTTGTTTAGAATTATGTAACTATGTATGAATTTGATACATCAATTAATCAATTTCATTATTTCATATATTTATTCCCCCAGTCTTCCATTCAAATCAAACTTTTTTCAAATCTCTAAACAAATTAAAAAATAACAAACAGGAAACAAACCTGACTTTCCTGACTGGCAGGTACCAAGTCATAAATAAGCGGGACCAATCAACACATAAAACAACAACAAAACTGCAAGTCATGGACTGCCCTTTTTAACGATAGCCATCATGTGCCTCTATGAGTCACAGGTGGGAGAGACTACATTCAAACACTTACCAGAAACACACATGCTTAAAAGCCATGCAATGACACAGTAGCAGTTCGTATATGCAAATGTAGTGAAACCCTGCATCATAAACCCCCCCACCATTCACAAAGACTTATGGTACTGGTAGGAAGTGACACTACAAAGGCCCTGTGTCTGTAAAAGGGTTTTTTTGGCAACGATCTCAGCCACAAGCTGCTCTTGAACTTGAATCAGTTGTTTTTATGACAGGTAAGAGGTTTTGTGAAAAGGGGAAAAACTGATTTTAAATGTCCACAAAGAAGCGATGCTGGCAAATGGGAAGAAAGCAGGCAAGAGGAAGTGGACTTACTGGAATCATGAATATGCTTAATAGGTACTGGCATGCTACCTAGGACACCATGAGTCAGATTAATGTGTAGATCTACTGAAATACCCGAGTCTTCTGTCAACATCCAAATCCGTTAGTTTAGGGGTTGGCAACCCCAAGCACACATGCCACAGTTGGCACACAGAGGGATTCTCACTGAGCAGCCCTTATTTATATACGTTAGAAAAAGTTTAGCAGTCTTATCTGCTGTTAAACAGCCTTTTTGGCTGTTGTATAGGTTGCATTGGCTGTAGTATGACAGATGGAAATGCACCCTTCTGGCTTAAAACAGTTCTCCAGGAGATGAATCCCACCACAGACATTCTGCCAAAGATCGTTCATCAGGTTGCACAACAGTTACCGATGGCAAATTCGCCCCCTCGGTTCTGGCATTTCCCTCTGGAAGATTATGGGTAGAAGTGCTGTGTGCATCCATTGCCATTTTGAGACAAAACGTTGAAGTGTTCAGAATTCAAGGCTTAACCAGCTCACGTAACAAAAACGAACCAAATGATTGACATTTTCCTAGGAACTCTTTTAAAATGTGGGCTACCCATACATATAAAGTCATCAACAATGATGAGGTCATGTTTAAGATGATTAACTGCTACAGAACATGTAGACTAGAAAGTCAACTGCGCTGCACTAGATTCAGTAGCAGCAGCAACAGCCCCTTGGGGGCTAGATCTTGGTGATGCAATGACATTTTTACATTCTGTGGCCAAATGTGAAGATCATGTGCCAACAGTGAAGATCATGCCAACTTCTGCGTGCCACCACACACAGTCCTGTCTTCCCCAAAGCGCGAGTCCCGCGCCGCAGAGCTGAAGATGCTGTCAACACCTCGCGTGGTTAACAAAGGCAGATAGATAAGATGGCAGCCCCGGGCACATTCTTGCGGCCAGAACGCTACCAATTTGCCTTTCGCTCTGAGGAGCTACCGAGCCAAGTGAGTGGGCAGCAGAGGCTCTGCTTACAAGAGGGTTAGCGGAGTGCCAGAGCACCTGATTCGCTCCTGGAATGCCCAAAAGCCACTGGGTAAATAATGATGGCATCAATCACTCTTAACGAGCGTAAATACCCGTCCGCTGGGGCGAGGGCCTTGCCCTGCCCTGTCCTGACCGTGCAAACCTGTTTGTGTGTGTGTGTGTGTGTGTGTGTGTGTGTGTGTGTGTGTGTGTGC
Source organism: Setipinna tenuifilis (assembly GCA_030347295.1). Classification (NCBI taxonomy): domain Eukaryota; kingdom Metazoa; phylum Chordata; class Actinopteri; order Clupeiformes; family Engraulidae; genus Setipinna; species Setipinna tenuifilis. Next base: position 12,020,284 of record CM059288.1, on the reverse strand, counting down.
GCGTGCGCGTGTGTGTGTGTGTGTATGTGTGGCAAAGAGGTAAGGTATGCATGCTAGGAGGGACACACCTGCACAACGCGTGTGTGTACGCATGTGTGCATGTGCATGTGCGTGTGTGAAAGAGGTGAGGTTAGCATGCCTTAGGACCCACCTGCACATTGTGTGTGTGTGTGTGTGTGTGTGTGTGTGTGTGTGTGTGTGTGTGTGTGTGTGTGTGGGTGTGTGTGTGGGTGTGTGTGTGGGTGTGTGTGTGGGTGTGTGTGCGTATGTCTGTGTGTGCGTATGTGTGTGTGTGCGGCAGAGAGGGAAGGTATGCATGGGACACACCTGCACAGTGTGTGTGTGTGTGTGTGTGTGCATATACCGGTGTGTGTGTGTGTGTGTGTGTGTTCGCATGCGTGTTCGTGTGCATATGCCTATGTGTGCGTGTGTGAGAGAGAGGGGCGAGGTTAGCATGCCTTAAAGGAGGCACCCACCTGCACATTCTCGATCTTGGACTTGGCCAGCAGCAGCTTCTTGTCGTAGTCACGCTGCCTCTGCTCCCGCTCCGCCTCCAGCTCCAGCACGGCCTTCTGGGAGTCCGCCAGTCGCTGCCGCAGGTCCGTGATCTGGAGAGTCACAGCGGCACGAGAGAAAACAGTCAACAAAAAGCACATACACGAGCGCATTGATCAACAGAACACTGACCGGCAGTTGATTAGTTCATTTAACCGGGTTGTCCTGCATGAGGAATGAAGACCGTTGGCTTACAATGACATACACACTGGCACCAGCAAATCAATCACCATACCCCATATCATGAAAAAAGTGATTTAAATGGCATGAATAGTAAAAAAAAAAAAAAAAAAAAAAAAAAACACTTGGAAAATCAAGCTGAATTTACAATTTATTTCCTTACAAAATAAAAAAATCTATTGGGAAAAACAGTGACAAAAGTAATAAACAATGACAAAACTACAATAACAGGGATGTAAAGGTCATTAGCCCTCTTACTTACTACCCTGTAGAGCTACCTCCTCGATCAATAACAGCCCTCAGTCTTTCTGGGTATGTCTCCATTTGATTTGCATAGCTAAATAGGCGACCATTTGCCCATTCCTCAGTGGTGTTCAGATAGAAGACAATAAAGCTGTACATGTGTTTTGGTATGCGTTACCATTTTAGACTTCATCATATTAACAATGAAGTATCCATTTCATCGACATTTGATGACTTACCATAGGCACTGTAGTTACATAGTTATAGCAGTAGCACAAGATGCTGTAATAACATTCCTGCTGTTTGGCCCAACACCCAACCCCACATTTAGTTTAGTTTAGTACTAAAACTACTGCTGTTTTAGTAGTTTACAAGTAAACTAATGTACACTAACAACACAATTATGGTTTTGTTTGTTCAGCTTTTTGGTAAATGTTTGGCATGATTTACCTGGCAAACATTATTTCGACATTTTTTTGCCATAAAAGCTTCAATTTGTTGTTGGTTTTCTAGATTTCTGCTGTGCATTATACTGTATTTATGAGTTATCTTATGTGCCTTCAGCGACCTTGCGCCGTGACACAGTTGTTAAGAATATGTCCAGTTTGTCGGTTTGTGATGATATTTTGTTTGAATTGGATCTTATCTAGCATCATCCCTGGCACACAAGGAAGAACTGAGTACTGCCTAAGGTGACCTTTCCAGAGAGAGAGAGAAAGAAAGAAAGAGGGAGATAGACAGAGAGAGAGAGAGAGAGAGAGAGAGAGAGAGGGAGAGAAACGTGTCAGCCCTCTTGTCAGCCCTTCTGACTGGCTGAGCTGAGCTGTGCTCATTTTTAAATACTACCTCAGAAGCAAAAACATGTTTTCAAATGAGTCAGGCGACTGTCTGGAAACGAATACGCATGTAAACAGGTTCAAAGGACTGTCGAATTTTATTTTTGTTCCAGTTGGGGTGTTTTCTAAGCGCCAAAGACGCATGACGTCAACACAGAAGCGTGCAGATGAACACCCCCCCCCCCCCCTCCCCTTCACCCTCCATCCCTCCCAAAAAAAAAACAAAAACAAAAAAAGGAACAAACAACACCTTTGAGCGATTTAAGAGACAACCGGCCTGATCTGCTCTGCTGATTGCAGTCACCACCGCCGCAGCAGCAGCGAGCAGTAAGCAGCGAGCAGCCTCTGTAACGGGGCTGCGCAACTCTGGGCTCCCCCTCACGCTACGCATCTCCTCCCCTCTGCTCACCACAGCAGGAGGCTGGCTGGTACCGGTGAGGTGAGGGAAATTCTGTTTGAGGTGTGACAGGAGGGATGTGGCCTCTCTCACTGCCTTTTTTTTTTTTTTTTTTTTGTTCTATTTCAAAGACCGCGAAAGCAAACAGCGATAGAGATACAGATACAGATACAGAGAGAAACAGAAATAGAGACTAATATTGCAGTTACCATGACGAGAGAGAAAGCGAGATAGAGAGGTAGAGAGCGGTGGAGAAAGAACTGCAGGGAGAAAGAGAGAGAGAGAGAGAGAGAAAGAGAAAGACACTCTGTTGTAGTTACAATGAGAGACAAGGACAGGTAGTGAGAGAGGTGTAGAGGTGTATAGAGAGAAATAGAGGTAGAGAGAGAAGGGTGAGGGGGAGAGAGAGAGAGAGAGAGAGAGAGAGACATAGAGTTTTCCACAGAGTCTTTAGATCTTAGGAGTGCATCTCATCTAGGGCCATGCAGTTTAGTTGGCTACATCCCCCGTCACCAGACCTCTTTTACACAGCTAGTGAGAATGTAGTGTGAGCCAAAGGCATGTATTGTCCACACTGTCCAATTCAATACTGTTCCTATTCAGAAATGTGAATAAAGTCTTGTCTCAAAAATCTGCAGAAATACTTTTGCAAAATGGAAAAAGACCACATTTCCAAGAGTCTCAAAGACTGCAAGATCAGGGCAGTCACTTGAGACAAATTTGGTTTAATCTCTACAAAGCTAATGATGATTGCTTATCTATAACTGCAAAAAAGGATGCATTGCTTCAAAACATGGCCAGCAAGTATTCCAGTATCTTCATCCAAAGATGAACATTTTGTTTACATTGTTAAGTCTACAGCAAGATGAGAATCGGACAACACCAGAGCAGCTCTATTCTACCACCCACACCTAAACAAACACTGCAAGCATGTACGTGCACGCACACACATGCATGCACACACACACGCACACACACACACACGTACTCACACACACACAATCTCTCAGGTGGAAATATTAAATATGACCTTCTGTTCAAACTGTGTCTTCATGGCCGTCCACTGCACATCCCACTGTTTGTTCACCTCCAGGACCTGACGTTACATGAAGACAAAATACACACAACAGTCATAAGAACAGAAAGACAACATGTCAACATTTCCCTCTCATGTGTTCATCCAGAAAAGATGTACTGAATGAGCATGTCTGCCCATGTCTACTGTGTTTTGTGTAGGAGTGTGTACGAATGGTAGAAAAGAAAAAACACTAAAGTAGATTAACATTTCTTTTGAGGTTATTTTGGAAGCAAGTGTGTGTGTGTGTGTGTGTGTGTATAAATGTTTTTTAAAAGTTAAATGAGCTTACATCTTTTCTCTGCTTTTCCAGAAGCTTGATCCTCTTTTCATACACCTCTGGGTCACAGGTCTTGGCTGGGGTTTTCTCAACCACTTTCCCAGTCTGTAAGGGAGGGGAGGGGAGGGGAGGGGAGGGGAGGGGAGGGGGGAGTGGGGGGTGATACTTCCTCTTACTAAAGACCATTCTGACCGACATTCTCATATTAGGAAATAGATGATACTGAATGACGACATTTAATTAGGGTTATGTTTTTTTTTCCCTCGATAATCATAAGCAGAGATATTGCGACATCTGACTAACCCAGATGTTCTATTACACAACAGTTGAAAGATAGTAAAAACAAAACTCCATTTGTCAGCAATGTTAAGAAACTCTATACTACAATTCATTTCAAACAGGGAAATGACACAGACGTGACAATAAGACTGGGGTGGGAGTTGTGAGCTTAATAATCACGGTTTTCCCGGCACTGCCCAAAAGCCAATCTGACACAAGTATGAACAATGAAGCATTTGCTCATTTGCGTTTGGTCATTAACTACTCCATTAGCATATAGGCAGACTGTTACTCTTAAAGGAGTGTTAAATCAGTATCAGACACTGAACTAACGCATCAGAATCCCTTCTACCCACAACATGAATGATTATATAATCACAGCTTCATAGATTCTCATAGATCAATGCAGGGCCTATGCAGTGGTCATAACTGGCTTTTTTAAGTTACAACTCTGACTGGCCTCTCCTGAGATGACTGACCGAGCACGTTTTTGGGAGTTTTGTGAGTCCCAAGCAGAGATGTCAATCCCAGTTTCAGAAAGTAAAAACCCAGCCATGCATTTCTCCTTAGCCGATATACCTGTTCTGATAATTTGTGTATTCATTAGAATCAGCTGGTTCAAAAAATAGAGAGAGAGAGAGAGAGAGAGAGAGAGAGAGAGACAGACAGAGACAGAGAGGTCGGTTTTACCTGCTGCATCATAGTAGCCTCCACCTTGACCTTAGCCGGTTCCTCTTTGGACACCTCCTCCTTGGGCTCGGATGCTTTGGCCTCACCCTCTCCGCCTCCGGCGATCTGCTCCTTCAGCTTCTGGTTCTCCTGTCTGTTTAGGACACAGAGCAAAAGTGAAAGCATGAGTGACGAGAGAGAGAGAGAGAGAGAGAGAGAGAGAGAGAGAGAGAGAGAGAGAGAGGCACCTTACAAGTACAAAGAATCCCAGGGTTTACTGGGTCAAGTTAACAAGGAAATGAATGGGTATGAATGGGTACAAGGCGGGGGGAGGGTCCTTACCATGGAAAGACCCTAAAATATCAAAAGTGAAAGAGAGGTCTAGCGGCAAAAGAGGAGAAGCATATAGATGCTTAAGGTTTTAAATCAGCTTCCATTTTTGAAATTACTGTGTGTGTGTGCGTGTGTGTGTGTGTACGTGTGTGTTTGTGGGAGTACAAATATAGCACAAATGTCATACCGGAGTTGCTCCAAGTCCCGATTCCTATACTGCAGATCCTCCTCCATTTTCTTCCGCAGTTCGTTATTCTCCTGCCGCAGTTGTTCGCAGAGAGTCTGTAAAACGACAGCCAAAATAAGCAGATGAAAAATGAGAAGGGTCAACAGCCCCAAGGAGTTGGAAGAGACAACAGGAGATTTGTCTCTGTATGTATAAATGTGTGTGTGTGTGTACCGTATATAAATGTGTAGTGTACAAAAGTGTATACATATAAATGTATGTGTTTGTGTGTGCGCATGTGTATGTATGAATATTTGTATGTGTGTGTGTGTGTGTGTGTGTGTGTATTAGCTTTGCCAAGAATCTAACCTGGAGAAGTGAGGTCCTCTGCTCGTTCTTCTGCACCTTGGAGGAGAGGTGGTGGAACTCCACAGCCATGCGGCCCAGGTGGGCGAGTAGCTGGTTGGGGTTGGACTCCTCGGCGAACACGCTGAAGGAGCTCTCCAGGCGCTGCAGCTGACTGGCCAGCTCCATGTTCTCCTGGGGCAGGTGGGGTACTGACGCAGACGCAGGCACCGCCGACGCCGCCGCTGCTGCGGCCGCCACAGCAGGAACTACAGGAGCCTGGAGGGAAACACCAGAAAAGCCTCTTGAGGGGGCCCAGCGAACCAGCCAGCCAGTCAACCTCTCCCTCTACTCCCCTCCCCTCTTTCCCCACCCCTCTTGTCCCCTCCCCTCCTGAGTCATCACATCCTCTTCAAACTCACCTCACCTGACTAGGGCCCTCTGGGTATTGGTTTCCTTACTGGCTACCGACGATTACACAAAGAGGAATTTCAGATATTGCTAATTGCCCTCCGTGTGTGTATACATATGTCTGTGTGGTCAGCAATAGTTTCTGACGGGTAGCTATTCCCATGATGAGTCACACGTGCCGTGTGTTTTTAGTCATTCTAATCCTGTGGATTCCCTAGTGAGTCACCACGGGACGGGCGCAACATGAGAGAAAAAAAAAAAAAATGCCGTGTCACTTACACAGAAACAAGCCACCCTGATAAGGAAGAGTTATGGGATAAAGCCTGAGACCTGTGCCACAAGGGTCCACCAATCAGCTTTCACAAATGCTGTTTACAAGAGCCATGTTGTCGAGAAGGGAAAGCGGTGGTGGCCTTTGTCCGCATTCGGGGGTAAACACCTAACAGAACACTTGAGCCCTGTGTTGCCCCTGTTGCCAATCAACAGGAGTCTGTAGTTAAGCATGCAGCAGGGAGAGCAAAACTTAAGAATGAAAAGAAACCTAAGCAACAGCTCTCCGCCCACTTGACAATCCCCCCTGGTTAAAGTCCGATACTGGACCAGTGTTAACTCTCACTTTCTCTTCCAGGGCAGTGAAATAGGAGCTCTCCAGCGCTTGTGTTTGAACAGTGACGGATTTATTACCTTCATTATATTATATTTATGACGCCTACATACTCAGAATTTACCTGAATTTAAGAAGGATACGCACATTTAATTGTCCATTTTCAAAATTCATTCAACCACCTCCGAGACAAGAACACAATACAAAAAGAAGTAACTAGAACTTCTGATATTTCCACACATGCCTGAAACTATGAGGTGCTGGAACTCACCGCCTGAGTTTCTGTGGTGACAGCTCCACGGTCTTCCATATTCACAACCTCAAACTCTGAGGACACTTCCTGTAAAGCAAAAAAAAAAAAATCACACATGTGAAATTACTGAGTTTCTTTATTAGATACAGAGCATTTTAAATGGAAACAGAGGAAACAACATTAGCTGAATGCGCTGAATGCACTGAATGACAAAAGCACAGTGTTGAGCAATTAGGCCAAATTCATGTGTGCTTTTGGCGTGTGATGGCATGGCAACACGCTCAGGCAGCATGGCAGTCACTCACATTGAGGTCGGGTTGGAGAGTCTTCGCAGTCATACATTCCCGTGTTTCTGTGCAATCAGCACTAGGATGAGTGTGGTGCTTGGCATGGCCTGAGGGAAATTTTACAGAGAGGGAGAGGGAGGGAGGGAGAGGGGGAAAGGGAAAGAGAATGACAGGGAGATGGGAAGGGAGGGGGTGCGAGAGAGTGAAAGCGAGAGGGGACAGAGAGAGAGATAAACTGAACAGGAGCATACCACAAATCAAGTCGATCCAGACTCATTCCTCCTGAAGAAGTTATTTCAAAATGTTTACCACTGCTTAAATTAGCCCATTGGGTTACATCAGGTCAAAACCTATCTAAAACATCTACAAATCATCTAATAATCACACTTTTAGACATCCAAAAATGAACTTGGCTCAGCTTCAACATATGGATCACACAATGTATACAAACCACAATTCAGGCATTTTTGGAACCTTTTTTTTTTTTTTTTTTTTTTTACTTTTTTTCCTTACTCTACACACAGGCCCAACAGCAATGTGTGTTTTTGACAGCCCATTAGCTCACCCTGGGTGTCAGTCTGAACGGGTGTGCCCATGCACAGACTGGAGGCGAAACTGGGGGTGGCAGACTTCAGAGCCTCGTTGTCTCGGACCAGCTCCTCCACCCTCTTCCTCAGCTTGGAAGCCTCCATCTGGGACTCCTCCAGTAGATCTCCTGTGGGATGGGGAGCACACAGAGACCGCATGAGATGGGAGAGAGAGAGAGAGAGAGAGAGAGAGAGAGAGAGAGAGAGAGAGAGAGAGAGAGAGAGAGAGAGAGAGAGAGTGAGGGAGTGAGAGGGAGGAAGGGAAAGAGAGAAAGATGGAGAGTTTGTTTGCTTATTTCATGTTTAAGCCATATGAGCAACTGTGGCTGTGGCAGGTATAATAAACAAGAATATGAACATCTATACAACACTAATTTGAACATCTATACAAGATACAAGTTCCTAAAGTTTCAAAAGGTGGAACCTAAAAACATCAATTGCAAAACTTTGCCTATTAAAACATTGTGGGACGGACAGCGTGATGCAACAACAAAGTAAATTTAACGGTTTCAGTATAGACAGAGAGGGACAGATTAATGATGAAGCCAGCCGTCTCACATGTAGTTAGGACACACAGTTAGAGGTGCAAGAACTTCTACAAAAACACTGTGTGAACTGGCTGCACAGCCATCCACCACTCACATGAGCTTTCAGACACCATCTGTGCATTCACATCATCTAGCACCACAAGAGGAACTGGTTGGGACACTTTTTTTTTTTTTTTTGAAAATGTGACAGGTCGGTCTGAAAAAGGTCACCTCACCAGTTGTGCTCCAAATTTAGAGGACAGGTTTTTGCACTCGAATTTTTCGGTTTCACAAAGTGCTTTAAAATGTTTCATAATAAATCGTCAGTTACAGACAAATAACTGATAACCTGCACCTACTCACCTGAGGCCTTTAAAGTTGAGCTGTGCACCACATTTGTTCAGTCACATGCATAATAGAGATTACAATCACAGAAACTTGCATTCTCAAAATGCCATAATAGAAAGATGTTTACAAGATAACCTCCAACAGTTCCCTCAGCTTATTCTTTCACCATTTTACTTATTGATTTACTCACACAAATCTAAATTCATGCCTTTACAATGCACACATAACTAGACAAAAAGAAACTCACTCTGGTCTAACAAAGTGAGATGTTTGGCTTCCCGTCCGATGTGTGAACATACTTCTGTTTGTCTATTTCACATTGAGTCACAAACAAGTACGTAACAATGCAACACTAGCCAGCCTGTCATTACTGGCAAGAACACATGTAAACCTCAATAAGTCTCACTATATTCCATGATGTAATATGGTCGAGAATAACCCAACTCTACTGTATGCATCAGTAAACTATTGCAACATCAAGTCTCCATCCACATCTTTCTTTACCGGTCATTCCCCAGAGGAAAAAAAAACACATCAAATGTATCAGACATTAGCATAACCAAAATTCCCCATATTTCAACATAATAAGCTTCATTCATTAAGCGCCTTTCATCAAAGGAAGTAGCTCAAAGTGTTTAACAATTTGTGAAACAAAGAACACAAGACATATTGTTGTTTCAGATATACAAAGCCCATGGAGTAGAGCTTAAATCAGGGTGCTCTATGGGTCTCAAACCTGGACCATTAACAAGGCTTCAGGCAGTGGGGGAGAGGGCATATGTCAGCTACATACCTAAACTCTTTAGGCCCTTCATCCGCTCCCTCAATACGCTGTTCTCCTCCAGGAGCTGTCTGTAGCTACTGCCGCCGCTGCTGCTGCTGGACTCTTCTCGGGTCTGACACTCACTCCCGCCAGGGTCGTAAATGCGGTACGGGCCTTTTCCTTCCATCATCGCCACCTCCTCAACCCTGCACGACCATGGCTCCTGGTGCAGAGAGAGCGAGACAAAAACAAAAACAGGCACAGACAGACTGAGAAGAAGGCCAAAGAGAGACACACAGAGTTGAGATATGCAGCCCCATTCGCATTCACCTTTTGTTTTCATTTTACTTCTTCCATAACTCAAGATCTGATAAATGACATTGTTCACCAGGTCTGCTTTGACCTCTTGTAGGCAGAGATTGTATCTCTGTGCACCTCACATGTACATTGACCATTTACAATTCAAAGACTTGACATTTGAATCGCTCTCGTGCAGGGGATTTTTGAGTTGCTATTTTAAACCTGGTGATTTGAATGGACACGCCAGTCATAGTAAAAACAGGCACAGTAGCTGAAAGCTCTTCTGGAATAGCCAAGGATTCTACCCACACGATTATTTTTGCCTATTGTTAAAACACGTAGGCTCAAAGTCATAATAATAATTTTGCTCCCTCTTATTCTTCAGACAGATCACATAGGCCTAGGCCTGTCAAAGAAATGTCACAGACTTGTGAATTTCGTTCAGTCTTTGCCAAAGGTAGACTGATGAGTAGCGGCAACGATAAGGATTTATCACCAATCTGTCTATGCTACCCTCTGCACAGAGTTTAAAATTGGGAAGCTCAACCACAACCACAAATTAACTCAAATATGGCAAGATGCTAAATTGAGGCGACCACGGCCACATATACACAGCAAAGGCAGAGCACGTACTAGCCAGCTAACGACTACACAAGATTAGATTGCCAACTTAGCTATGACAAGACATGGTTTCTTTTTCATTTTCTAGTGAAAGAACGACTGACTTTTCAGGGAACAATCATGCCAAGCTAGGTCACCACACAAGCTAACAAGAAAAGCAAGCTACACGTCAAACAATGTAACGTTCACGGTCAACATTACCAGTCACTGCCCAGAGACAAGTCGATGTAATGTGGTGCCTAATCGCTAGCAGCCAATAACGTTACTCTGTGACACTGCAAGGTAGCAAGCCATCATTGCCATCTTTAATAGAAATGCTATCTATTAAGCGATAAAAAAAATGTACACAAATGCGGATCATCTGGCTGACAAGCTACTTTTAACCAGGTATGGTTGGACGCTAGGCTAGGTCGCAACATTAACATGATTCTTCAATGTAACGTTACAACTGTTAGGCACATGAAGATAGATATCGCTGTACCCCTAATTTATATCCGACCAATTTGATAGACCAAGCAGTAATTTTTCGCAAAATGTAGCTAAGTTAGCTATTGCCAGATGGCTAACGATATTTTCTTGTACAGGTGATGTACAATGTGATCATTATTGTTAAATACCTCGAACAGCTGTTGACTACTACTCCGCTACTTCCTACAACAGAAAAGACACACAATACCAGCTATCTCTGTGTGACCATACGAAAAACAATGGGCTCTAAACAAGCAGACATTGGTTACAATTTAAACGAGATAGGGGACTAGCTACCTTTCAGACCGAGAAGTATCTTCGTTTGTCCAAAAATTTGCGGAAGTGGTCCATGTCGTAACCTGGGAAATTCCACCTAACACTTGATGTAAACAGCCATGGTTGACAGCCCGATGAACCAATGCCGAGCTTCATACCGTTGGCTCATTTAAATCTTTTAAAGATACAGTTTTAAATTATTTATCCTGAGTGGCAAACATGCCAAAGTGTCAACGTTTGGCAAATTAACCGTTTGGCCTAAGATGTTTTCATGGGAGTTGTTAGTCATTTAAAATGTAAAATTACTGAAGATAAAGTGGACTAAATGTTTTCGATTTATTCGTTGTTTTACACTATTATTTTACCTTCTAAGTTTTATATATGGCACAGGCCCCTTGAAATGGCATTAAGCTGATTAAAAGACTACTTTGGTGAAGGGTTACACAATAATAATTAGCTTTTTGGAAAACACTTTTCATACAGAAGAAGTAGCCTAGCTCAAAGTCTGAGAAAATGCATTTAAGACTGGTGGAGGAAATAACCTGGTGTTTGCCACATGTGATTTAATCCGACTTATTATAACTTAGACACTACAAAGTTTAAATAATGAAATATCGAAGACCATGTAAGTTAAAAATTAAATGCACGCAAGAGGAAGGGTTCTGATGGTCGAGAATGCACAGCCAGGCCGGCCTGAAAAAGTCTGTTTTCTAAGTAGCCTTCAGAATGTCAGGACATTGTCCTCGTCATATGGATTTACTGAAAGACTATTTTAGGCCTATTGTTGTTATAGCAAATATGTCTGCGCTACTAATTGCACTCGGGAATTACCAACATATCAAGTCGTACTTCTTCTTGCATCTCCTACTTCACGATTTGGTTAATAAATGGGTGTCACAACAGCTGCTAACTCCTGCTGTCAACAATTTACCTGTTTGAATAGGCCCAATGAGTCATGTTTTTTTTTTTTTTATAACAATAAAAGTCAATCCAATAGGCCTATGATAGGCTACCAACTAAATGTTATCATTAATTAACAATGTCACCAAAGCAATTTCAACAATGCTTGAATATTCACTTCTATATAATTAAATAATCATATCATTGTTTTCATGTTACTAGTTCTCCCAACAAAACCCTGCACTGGTTCAATAGGCTACAATAAAGGTATAACAAGTGAGTCTAAGGTGCTTACATTATTACAAAGCCTATGATAATTATAAAAGATAATCCGTTATACATACAATTTCCCTAGGAACAAAAACAGAATCCCTGCACAGATACAATCTGTTATAAAAATGAAGGAAGATCTAAAACTCCAGAAATACAGATTTGCAACGGGGCACAAAATATAGACCTGATATACGTGTTAAAAGTTATTGAATTTTTTGTATCCAAAAGCTGCAGAATAAACAAACACTCACCTACACACTTTAGCTTGTGTCCGAGAGGCGTTTTTTAAGGAAACTGTGGCCAGGGGGAAGCGAATTCACTGTGTATTTAGACAGTCAGGGGGAATTCCCACATAGTGAAAGGCCCTGATATTTTCAGCTCAAATAGGGGGGACCTGGTCTCCATCCAAGAAGTTCAGTCAGTCTAGTTAAGCATTACCAGAAAACAGCAACAGATTGTACCATTTTGTGTGCCGTTTCTCCCCTGCAATTAAAAAAAAGAATTTGAATTGTATTGTCTGGGCTTTCGTGGCAGAGTAAAACTATTTGGGGTTTTCTTAGCCAAGCAGAGAGAGAGAGAGAGATTAAAGTTCTCTGTCATAAACAATTTATGTAGTGCATGTCTGTCATAAAAGACTTTTTAATGCCTTAATTCTAACACTATGGCATCTGGAAAAACCATGACTGGGAATCATGTCAAATTGCATAAAGACAGTTTGAAATTGCTGCTTCCCTTTAGAGAAAAAAATCCCTTATGGTACATTTCACACCTGCATCCCTTGTATTTCCCAGGCTGAAGGAAGTAAGGGATGTCAATGTTTTTTATTATCAGTTTCCCAGTTGATTTGTTTGTCTATCACACAAATGTACATGCATTGTTCAGCTTCCAAGCATGCATGATTAAGCTATTACATTCATGATAGTCAGCCTACTAACTGGAAAAAAACAGTAACTGTGATATCACTCAGTGGTAAGAAATATAATTTCTAAACAGTCAAAAATGTGGAAAGATTCTGTCAGGTAATTCTTTGATACTATACCATTTCAAATGCTTCAAGGTCTTGCTAGAAAAAAACACATGGCTAAATAAGCTGCCAGATGACATTATCAACCATGCTTATAGGCAAACTAACCCAAACAAATATGCTACTCTGAATGTTTCTTTCTGCGACTGCAAGTCAGATGCACACATTACTGATGTTGCGACGGATTTTGGCGTACTGTGGGGGATTTCCTAGCCTCACTGTTTTTTTTTTCTTTCTTTTTTTCTTCTTTCCTCTTTTAACTCAAAGATGGCCTGACAACAGCTGCTCTCACACACACACACACACACACGCACATGTGGCCAAAGACGAAGGAGCAGCGGTGTGGTAAGGATTGCCTTTGCCAGGGGCTACCATTCTGTCAATTGCTACAACAGTTATGGTAGTATTACTGTCACCATCATAGGTATTTGAGAAACTATACAGGAGTATAGATGGGTCAAACAGCTCTAGTCCCAATGAGCTGACTGTGGCAGTGGTGAGGGCAGGAAAGACACATGGGGTGTTGGACACAGACGGAAACACACGAGTGAGGGGGGGGGGGGGGGGGGAAGACAAGACTGTGAATGTCCGTCTTCATGAAGTCAATAAAAACATCCTCTGTTGTCGGAAACAAAACTTCTCCCTCATGTGACTGCGAGCTGCTTCTGGAGACAGAACTGTTCAGTCATGTTGTACAGCCATGGACTAAGATTAATTTACAACTGGATGATTAGGATGACTAGAAAAGCAGATCCAACTAGCCTAACAAACTTACTGTTGTGCTTTTGAGAATCATTATCCATGACATGTAAAAGACGTTAACATACTTTTGCATTTCATGTAAGAAGGTTCTATTGTGCCTTTCAAATCATCAGTCAACTTGGTGTTCAGCTATTTCGGAAAGAAAGAAAGTCGTAAATTACAATGGGGAATTTCCACCGTCAAAAAGTAACTCTTCATTTCCTCTACCCAAGACTAATGAACTAACCATTTAAGAGGGCAACACAGTTCATTACAGTGATTGGCATCTAAAATGGAGGTGAATGGCAAACAAACCTTTATCAGATTGTACTCTGGTAAAAAAAAACACACAATTGATCATTTGTGATGAGTGCACTACAATAGCAAAACTTCTCTTTGAAAACTTTATTATGTCAGAGATCGGGGTATAAAAACACTGGCAAATCCTGGGACAAACATGGTGTGATATGGGCTAGAACAGCTTCTCAAAACAAAAGACAGGAAACTCTACTGCAGAAGGACAGATAACTTCACACATTCACACAAAGAAATATTTTGACAGGTTTTCCATTTATTTCAAAGGACAGCACCTTTAGTCAATGGCTACAGGTGGCTTACAACATCAACAGCTACAAGAACACCTGCACTAGAACACTTGCAGTTAATCCTCTAGCCTTAATGCCTTGAACTCCAGATAAACATGGTTTCATTTAAAAAAAAAAGAACATAAAACAATTAAACATCCTGTTCCACCACAGTGGTGGAGTCAGACACAGTGAGTGACGGCATATCGCTGGGAAAAGTGCAAGGGGTGAGAGATCACAAGCTTTGGCAATGAGAGGCAGCAGCACAGGGGTGATGGGGTCAGATAGTGGGCTGTGGAGTACTGGACGTTACTCAAGTTCACAAGATAGCTTGTGGGGACAGTCCGCGTCTCGGTGTAGTTGCTGAGGCAACAGCGTCTGTCCAGGGCTTTTAGTCTTCCCCACCACACAGCATCAGCAGGGTTTTGCGGTAGTCCCCAGAAGTATCACCCTAACAAAAAAAAAGGAAGTGGCTATTTTAAGTCCAAAACAAGAGACTCATAAATAAGCAGAATGGACGAAATCAAACACAAAACAAAAAGACTGACGAAGGTTGCAACTGGGTCGTGGAACAGCAGAATGGAAGCTGAGATGGCTGTGACCTCATGGGGTTGTTTGGCCTTTGGTTGTGTAACCCTGTGACTACATTGGGGCTGCGACATGGACCACATTTCATTCAGAAGAAACCCTCTGAAGCAATATGACCTTTTGCCACGGCAAACCATTCACGCAAACAAATGTAAAAAAAAAGTATCACGTAGTCAAGGAAACCGAAGACAACAATTCTGGCAAACACATACTGTGGTTGGTTATTATATACAAGCCAGAGCTCATAGCATCTAAGCTGTCATAACACTCGTCCTTATCTGCAAAACTCAGCTGTAAGAGGTCATGTTGACTTTGTCAGACCTTGACTTTCATGAGGAAGTGCTTTAATTGGAGGTTCCTTAAGTTTACATAAGCCAGAAATTAGTTTAAGGTTCTCATAGTGTTAAATTGTGTTTATTTTAGAGTCATATTGCAAACACTTCCTGAGTTGAACTCTATCTCACTAGTTTCCTACCTACTACTATCACTGCATAGCAGCTGAAATGACAAAATCTATTGTCACATTCATGAGTCGGAATATACAACTTTTGCATTTAAATTATGCTGGAACACGTTTCTGAAGAAAACTTGACACTCGAGTTTAAAACTGTCCTTTGAGTTTTTTTTTTTTTTTTTTTGTTAAAAAGTCCTCATCAGCTTTTCTAATGACATTACCACAAAGAGTATTGGTTATTGAGCATATCCTGTCACATAACCCATGCTCTGATCATGCGCAAGCTTCACAGAGGAAGTCATGCATGCAGGGGAAATTCCTAAAGGGGATGTACAACATTTGAAGGGCCATATCTGTTGCCGCACACTTGAATGCATATGACATGATGCAATATGATACGGTTATTGATCACCGGGGCGGTTTGCAGAAGGACAAGAAGACCATAACTTACGACGAATGCTTCTACCTGGATGAATTCATGGAGCGAGGCATCGTGTGTCTCTTTGAACTCCTTACGGATGTTGAACAAATCGACTCCACACCTGGACACCATGATGCGAATGAGGGCCCTGTCGTCTGTGCCCAAGCCCTAGGAGAGACAGGAGATGTTGCATATGACATGGAGTTGACATGTGTCAGAGGAGCACAAAACACAAAAAAGACAAAAAGTACTTATAGATAGATAGAAAAGTCAGTATGCAATACTAAAACATGCCACAATGTTGACACCAAACACACTTGAATGTTCCATAGTCACCCCAAACACACTCTCATTTATCTTCCATAGAAATGCAAGACAAAAGAATGTTTTTACCTTCATGGCTTTGTACAAGCGGTCAGCAAAGTAGGCGGGCTGGTTCTTAACACTCCTCACTGAAATATGAGCAACAACAATCAGTCACAGTCGTTTTAGCCATTTATCCTGCTTTCTGCTACTGTTTCTTTGCAGCCATAAAGTCAAATATGGGCAGCTTACCGATGGCGTAAAAGGATTGTTTGACATCTCCTGACATCTCTTTCTTAATGATCTGCTCAATGTCTTTGTTGGTGCGTACAACAAACTCCTGGAACACTGTAGATCACACAGCAAGAAAAGGGGCTTATGTGGCTATACAGATGACACTAATGCCACACACTCCGTTCAGCATTTCAAAATGATCTTCTTGCTGCAGGAAAAGAAACCTGTTGCTTCTGACTTACCTCTCCTCAGGTGACGGAAGCTTCTGGTACAGAGAATGCTCATGAACTTCACCTCCATCTCGCTGGAGTCATCGTTGCAGGCATCTGCCAGTGTCTGGCAATGACAGAAAACACACAATTTGCATGTTGCTGACAAATCCTCACACATGCCACTGTAAAAGGGGACTTTAATTGCCTTTTTTATGTTTTACGATTTAGCTTTTGTGAATGTAATTGTATGTGAAGCTACAAAACTTCAAAAGTCATCAACATGTGCACACAATATATTATGAATACAGTAGGTGGTAGACCTGCTAGTAAAGTATCCAGAAACTCCGAAGGAGGTCTGCTCACTTTACCTCCCTTAGCAAAATATTTTTTTTAGAAGCGTGAGGCTCAAAATGTCACTTGTGGGAACATAAATAAAATATTTTGCTGAAGGGAGCTGAAGTGTGCAGACCTTCTCTAGTCTTTAAAGTTACAAAAACACACACCAGTACACGCCCAAGGGAGTAATTTTACACCACAGAAACTGTTTTTCTCATTTTCTCATCTCTAGTAAATGCCTTGTGGCGATTTGAGAATTTTTTCTTACTTTTCTTTGGTCACAAGGTGACATCACCTTACATTAAGGCTAACGCCCACTGACAGTGTCTCACACCCGTTAAGAGATGCCAACATTTAGGAATAAGTAGTTTTTAACTGGGCAATGCCCACTGGTGGAATCTGATAGGCATCGTCACGAGTTTGGAACACGGGTCTGGTGCTTGAGTGTCAGGCAAAGCCCATAGAAATGGCTTTTAGTGAAATTCACACATTTTTACTTTTTTGTAAAACATTACAAAACATTTCACATTCTTTTGATCATTTGAGCCACCTTCTGTGCAACAAGACAAGACAACTTCTCTATCCTGGCAACCATTACCCTATAGGTAAACGGAAATATTACAATTTAACTAATCTAGCTTGTATTTGCACCTATGGAGAAAAAACATTGGAAAATAAAATGGGAGATTGCCAAGACATAGAGGTACAATATGGGAAAGCCTAAAACCACTGGGAAAGCCAATGAGTCTGCATTTGGCTAAAGTGAAGATTTTCACCATTCTCATTAATAGACTGTGAACGTATGTGTTGAAATGTCAGCTATATTCTGGGATTTGCCAATGGTGCTGTCAGTAGTTGTTGGGTTTTAACAGTCCTTATGCAGTGTAAAGGAAGTACACAAGCAAAAACTGTGCATTTTACACTTACCTGTGCATCTTCCTGTACCCTGTCCATTTCAACAGGCCCATCCTCTCGTGCCCCCTGTGAGAGTAAAGGGTCATACTTTAGTTAGACGGTCATCTAGATAGTTCTATAGACTGCCCACAAATGCAAGGCTATTATTAATAAACCATCTGTTGAAACTCTATGTCTTGTTAAGGTTAGGGTTAGGGGTTGGGTTTCATTAGTGTAATAGGTCAATAAAAAAAACTAACAAAATGAAAATTATTTTTAACTACCCATCTGTTATGTGGGCAGGCTGTACAAATGAAGTGCTACCATATAACATGCCAGTTTACCACAGAGAATTCAATACCACTGGCTTATGAAGGCCTCACAGAAACAGTCTAAAAAAAACATAGTTGCATAAGGCCCATACCTGGACTAGTGACACAAGAATTCTGCAGAAGTGGCCAGAGGTATCTGATGTAATGGCATCCTCTAGGCTCTTCTTGTAGGCTGAAATGTATAGGTTAGTCTGTCAGTATGGGTAAGAGGAGTACATACCTTACAGTTACACAACAGCCCCATGACCTGACAGTGATGCTCATATAATATTTGAATGTTACTTGTACATTAAGAGCCTGAAGTGGTATCTAAATAATTACATTTTTGTAGCTCACATTAAATGCTTTGTTTAACCCTCTGGCACAGAGGAACTAGCGTTTTCAACTCCCCCCAGAGGACAAAGATTGCAAGACATTAACTTCTGTTATAACAACTATTATTATTGCTCAATCACCAGTATTGGTATCATTATTTTATTCTTTGCACTTTGGATTAAACTTTTTTAAACATGCTATATAAATAAATGTGTCTTGAATTGATTCCCTAATTACAGGCAGTAAATGTGATGTACATACTACAAAGAGATATGTTGATGCTTTACACTTAGATTCACTGTAACAGACTCACTTCTGTGTTCACCTGTATAAGTCTTTGTAATGTAAGTTATGTTTATACTTCTTCCGTTTGTTAGCTTTTAAAATTTAACCAACTGGTTTTGTTTTTTATGTTTTTAAGTGTTACACATCGGTTTTGTTTATAAGCGTCCGCTAAATACTATAACCACAACCATTCTATGCAACCATGCCAATTGGTTCGTATCATGGTTCATGTTCCAACTAACCCACTCTTTGTTGATTGCTAAATTTGCCTGCATTGACGTAAACCAACAAAGAGCAGAAATAAAGAGAGCAGGTTAAGCCCTTATGGCCGTGGATGTGCTGCTTGTCTCTTCCTGTGTCTCACCTTCCTCGTAGGCAGCACACATGGCGTGGATCTCCTCATTGCTCCGCGTTACCAGGATCTCAATAAGAGCATGCTCATCAGTCCCTGCTCCCTATGGCGACAGTGAGAACGTGCGACAACATGGAATTACAGATGTCTGTAACTGTCACTGTGATTAGTAGAAAGGCAATTATGACCAGTCAAATTGTCGTTAATTTTTGTTAATGGTTGTTAATGGTCATTGCGGATAGTTATTTAATGTTAAAGGGGCTTAACTAGCTGTTACTGAAATTACAGCTTAGTAGTGACCTGTTACTGTAATGTCAAAATGTTTTTTCATCCCACTCACACACACACACACACACACACACACACACACACACACACACACGCACACACTCACACACATGGTAATGCCAAAAAAAATGCTGTTGAAATAGTAATTTGTTTATAAATTGCCTGATCCAATTCACCCATTTCTCAATGTGGTTTCTGTGTGTACTCTGTGGCTAATGAGGTTGTCCTATGTATGACTGCAGACCAAGTGGAAGATGACCACAAAACCAGTAAGCTACAGCTGGTGGTGCCACCAGTCTTCCTGTTGAGCTTCTGGTGAATTTCACCCGAGCCCACACCATACATACATGCTGACACATATGGGCCATGTGCACTTTTCTCATGAACATACGAATGGGGGGAATGAGTCAGAGGACAGAGGAATGTGAAATGCCACGTACAGATATGCATCTTCCTTCTCTCTCTCTCTGTCTCTTTCTCTCTCTCTGTCTCTTTCTCTCTCTCTCTCTCTCTCTCTCTTTCTCTCTCTCTCATTCTCACACACACATATAAATAAACCCAGACACGTCAGACATATCACGTACCTCCATGGCCTTTTTCATCATCCTAGCATCAAACTCAGCAGGAGTCATCATCAGGCCCATTATGAGTCTGCACAGGTTCTTAGAAAGTTCAGATTTGAGGTCAGCCATGAGGTCCTGAAGGACAGACAGGTAAGAGACACCACACGCTTAGTCACACACGCTGACAGGCAGCCAAGCTCTGAGAGGAACAAGGGTACTCGAGCGAAATTCTCATCATTCATCTCAATACCCTTTAAAACTAAACACTGTCTGAGCAAGCAATGTCCTCATAATGGTTGAAAAACAGAGCAACCCTGTAGTGACCTGAATGGTGTGAGCAATGAAATATGTAGACCGGAAACCACTTTATGCTCTTTACTAAAGTTAAAGAGGCTATTCGGTGCAAAATGAACTTTTGGTATGTTAAAACATGATAACGAGTTAGTATGTTTGCTGAGGAGCAAAACTACGCTAACCTCTTGCATCTCAAACTTTTCAACTATTTTTACCGTTTTTGTCAAAAAAAGGTTCAACATGCTAGTGATCAGGGCAGGAAAGAAGCTTGAAGATATCACTACTTTTAAACCATTAAAAAAGTTTGAAATGCAACAGGCTAGCGTAGTTTTGCTCCTTAGCAAACACACCAACTCATTACCATGTTTTAACGTACCCAGTTTACATGGAATTTCCCCTTTAACTGGAAGGCAGTCAAAACAGAGCACACATGTACAGTAGAACACTGGTGTCACATACTTCAGCTTGGGGAAACAACGACTCAACACAAAGGTTCTGGGGAAACAGGCCTTTTAAGACGCAGACATGATTCTGATTAACTACTGATGATGACAGTAATGCCATGTTTTACTGTACACCTGTACATTACTATGATGGAGATGGCCATAGCTTCAGCATGTAATTACTATGGGTCGGAGGTGTCAATCCCGGTCTCAGAGAGTAAAAAAACCTACCATGTATTTCTTCCAACCATTTTCTGAACCAGCTTATCCCCATAGACTTTATATTATATACAGTCAATGAGTCAATGGCTTATCCTAATGAGCACACAAATCATCAGACAGGTAGGTTGACTAATTAGTGGAATCTCCTGTGGGAAATGCACAGGCAGAAGGAATACATGGCAAGGTTTTTACTTTCTGACGCAGGGATTGACAGCTCTACTGTGATGACTTGAAGCCCACCTAACCATTCCCAGGATTTTGAGGAAAGACTTGACGGCCATCTTACCCTTCCCAGGAGAGACTTAAAGACCTGTCTGATCTCCTGCCTCTGCTCGTTGCTCCTCTGCGCCACGATGTTGATGATGGCATCTTCATCTGTGCCTGGAGACGGTGATAGGAGAGAACGCAGTCGCTGAGTCACACAGTATCAGTGTGGTCGGCCCCCACGAATCACCATTACACTCAGCTCTTGGCTCACAAAATGTCTGTCTAGTGTCAAGGATGTGGCTCAAGGGAGTTCACTTCCAGAGTTGGAAACACATTTGAAACTGGCTCTATTATGATGTCAAGCTGTGTTTCTCTGTGCAATTACAGGCATCATATTTCCCCTTCCAGGACTGAAATGCATTTAAGAGCCATTCTGCTTACCAAATCCTTTCATAGCTTTCCTCAGGTCCTGGGCATCACTGCCGGGGTCGAAGTCTTCAACGGGGAAGACCGTTCCTCTGGGCTGCGGACAAAACAGATTACAAGCACATTAACTAAGCTCAATGAATGAGATTTTTTTTCTGGTGCTGCTGGACTACAACACATATAATCTTGTGCATTTCTGCTGTCTTGTGTTTTCGAAGCACTTTGAGGTACATCTTTTGTATGAAATGTGCTATACAAGTAAAGATTATTATTATTATTATTAGAAGAAGAAGATGAATACTGGGAGAAGTGTGAAATGCAATGTAAAATGCAAAGCAGACCCAACCAAGTACTACAATCAAGGAATGGCATCCAGGAATGGCATCAAGGAATAAACTTGATCATACTTTTCTGACGACTGATGGGTGTGAGTATGACACAAAGCTACACAAGCATATGAGGGCATCAGAATGGCAATGCTTATAAGGCCTGGGTTCAGTATGCCATACAGAGATAATGGCGCTGTACATGGTACTGTATGTCATTTCATATGTCTGTGTTTGTATACACATTTTAAATGTGTTTCTGTAACTCATTGAAAAATATAAAGTGTACATGCAAGATATGTTTTAATTCCAACTACAGACTACAAAATCTTATATTGCTTCAGATATTCATTTAAAAAAAAAAAAGCAATTTGTGTTGGAATATTGTTATTTATCCATTATGTGACACAGATGTTCATATAGGTAGGCTAAACCTTCACAAGCAGGCACATGTATCTACAATACATATATGTTAAAAAACACACACACACGCACGCACACACACACATACACAGACACACACACACACGGATACACACACGGACACGCACACACACAAGCACACACACGAATACTTAGACACACAAAAGCTCAACTTCCGTAATCAAATTTCTAAATGTCAGGTTCAAAAGGGCAGAAGTATTAACTTAACAGACTGAAGCACAATGGCCCGCTTTGTGCACGTGTAAATAGTACCGTCTGTCCCTCACATATGGGGCTGCGTGTACACACAGGGTCATGGGGTTCGCTGTTAGTCATTTCAAAGCCTAACAGGAGATGTAACAGACGTATCTAGTGGAGGCTTGCGTGCGCATGTACGTATAACCAGCTATTGTCACAGAGATCACAGTTACACCTCCTCCTGGGAAGAAACCTTGAAAAGCTAACTCGGTTAGACAGTTAAGCAGCCAGCCAGAAAAAAAAGAGAAAAAGAAAGGAAAAAGCTGCCTGTGGCCTTCAAGGCCAGGAACATGGCGACAGACAGTGCAGGGGGAAATGGCCCCATTTCAAGACCTCATTTGTACACTGTGCAGACAACATAGAAACCACTTCTGACATAACCTAACATCTAATACTTCACCAGCTAATGCTAAACATTGGAGAGATCTTTAGTGGTGTTTAGTGGTGGACTAAACATATTCAAAAGTGGAAGGCACATCCTCAGAGCAACAAGACGAGGCATGCTTGACTGATACCTAGGACATGTTTGTTGACAAAACAAAATGACAAATGGACTGCATCTAGCTGAGTTTTTTCAGAAGATTACCCAGAATGCATCCCCTCTGATGCTTTCGTTCTATCTAGCCAGTAGAGTCTAGCATTCATAACGCTGCGTCTTGTTGCTGGGAGAGGTTTAGGCTGAGTAAATTATTTTAGGGAGAAATTGCAAGAGAGAGATAAAATGTCAAATGCTTTTATCTGTGTATGTCAACTATTTTCCATTGATATTTTATTACAAAATAGAATTTGGTAGCACATTATTTGAAGGGTAATGCATAAGACTGTCATAACCTTGATATCATACCTGTCATAAACATGACCGAATGTTACCGTCTGTTGTTAATAATTGTTAGTTATTAAATTGTCATTTCTTATGTCAACTTTATATTGTTTAAAATTATTTTCTTATGACAATTTGACATGTACCAAGATGACATAGCCTGTAAATATCCTCGTCATGACAATGTGAAATTAACCAACCACCACCTGTCAGGCTGTTACCTATACTTCACATACATTGACCTTTTGTGTGTTAAGGTCACATATATGACACTGTACTTCCTCATTTAGGATAAATATAACTATGCTATTTATGACAAGAGTTACTGCTGTGGTGGTCAGTGTCTGTCATTGTGTGCATACAGTCCCGTCATACACCTGCAAGGTAAACACCTAGGCATGCTAACACAAGGATTGCTAACACAGCCCACTAAGGTGGGTGGATTAAGTTTTATGTGGGTGAACACAGTGTACTATAAAGGTCAATTTATTCTACTCCATCAAATGCTGTAACCAACGTCAGGTGCCATTTTGCCCCTACGCCTACGCCTGACATGCACCTTGTAAAGATTCTGAGATTCTGGGCTGTGATTGGTCCACTGGCCCTGTGTGTAGGCTTCAACAGCCTGCTGTTGTTAGGTAGTTAGCAACATGCTAGTTGACTGACAAGCTTGGCAAAACTGGACAAAAATAAGAGAGCATGAGAGTAGAACAAAGGGCCGAAGAAGGCACTTAAGTTTTGACAATCTGAATATATTTTTACCCTAATGAAGGTATAACTGACCGAAACGTTTGTGAACGTAAAGTGGTTAGTCCATCAAGCAACGTTGTGCTTTTTTCATTTTGTTTATTAAAGTTATATTCTGTCTATGGCAATATGTTAGCGTGTAGAATGGAGGTGCACTAAAAAGTAGATGTGTGTGCAAGCAGCACAAGGATCATCTGAGGTTATTTTATGTGCACAAGAGCACATTAGCATGTGTGTCTGGGCTGCTGTGAGAGGATTTGTGTTTGCATTATGGGTGTGCCTGTGTGTGTGTGTGTGTGTGTGTGTGTGTGTGTGTGTGTGTGTGTGTGTGTGTGTGTGTGGGTACAGTATGCGTATCAGGGATGGAAATTCTCACAGTGACTGGTGAAAGTTCACATTTTGCAAAATTAATTTCCACCCCTGTTATGTATGTGTGTGCGCTTGCACGTGTGTGTGTGTGTGCGCATGTGTGGGTGTGTGTGTGTGTGTGGGTGTGTGCTTGGGTGTGTTTCTATACATGTATTACCGTAATTCTGGTCATCGCACTGATTTCCCACATCTTGTAGGCAATTTGAGCGGCCTCTGGGAAGAACTCTCCTGCCACACTACAGAGAAAGAGAAGTGAGACAAAAACACAGTGTAATGGCTCCATTATTAATCATCTCTCCGCACAGCCTCTGTCTCTGGGACTATGCAGTCTCAGTCTCTGTCTCTGGGACTATGCAGTCAAACAATCCCGTACACATGGGTGATTTTTAGTGGCACTTGCTGATAGGCACTTTCGTTTTTTTGTTTTACTGTGTCACAACACTTTTTCAGGTTGGGTTCAAGGCAGGCTTGTGATCACTAACAGTATGCATCAAAGTCCCACTATAGTAAAATGAGACATACCATCTAACTGGTTGGTTAAAAATATGGCACCATGTTTTCAATTTCTCTGTACTTTTTCCTTGCTTGGTTCTTAGTTCGTTTTTTGTCAGGGACCCATGGTCATATCTGAGATATGATCAGGAGATCTGAAAAAATTCCCATCAAGGGTGTTTCCTCACTGAGACATTACCCTGAATTGAGTCCAAGAACTTTCGGAGTTGTGAACTAACATGGGAGAAGACTGAAGTATGCAATGTCTTACATCATAGTATTATCTAAGTAAGTAGTTAAGTAAGACAAGCAAAGGGAAAACAAGTCAAGTTATTTAATTTCAGTTTTTTTTTTGTTTACAGAATATTAAAAGAGTTCATTGTATTCTGTTATATTTGCTTTCTGTGATCTTGCCTCCATAGCAACTGTAACTGTAATTTTCCCCACAGATTCTCAAGGGCCTATTATGATTAAATTAAAGCACTGCAAATCTGAGTAAGTAAATTACATTTCACTTTAATAAGGCAGCCATGATACCAGTTCAGAAGGAACTATACCGGAGTATTATGAAGTCAATGTCTCCCCCTGTTGTCTTGCAAAAGTCATTACAACTTTTATGTCTGTATAATACAAGTTGTGTACAGTATCCTGCTATGGTTATATTGTTGTGTTTTGTTATTGTTATGTTTATACTGCCATGTTTATAAGATATTTAATGTACACTGTGGGCCTAGGGAGCACTGCAATTTCAAGTCCTATGTACAACCTGTACATATGGCTTTTGACAGTAAAGCTGACTTTGACTTTTGACTTCAACCAGCATACATGTACAGTATTCCTGAATAAAGCAGAGAAAAGGACACTCACTCATCATCTCCTCCACATAGTTTCAGAAGAGTGCGCTTATATTCCCCCGAAGTGTCATCCTGTAGGGTATCAACAACAATTACATGTGTGCTTGGTAGCTGCTATGCTCACCAGAACTCTAAGAAAGAGCTTAAAAACCTGTAATAAACTAGCACCAAGTATATATAACAATACTAGATAAAACACATTCTCACTATGTCATCATTTATTGCATTAAACATAAAAGTATAAGTCTCTTTTGTGAACGACTTTCATTTCTCAGGTGGGCTGCGTGCATGTAAAAACAATTCAGACCTGGATCATGGTGTACAGGGACTTCTCATAGCGCAGGCGGAAGCATTCCCTGATGTCCAGCATGTCGATTTCGGCCCGAGACACCATGATTCGGATCAGTGTGTTATCAGCGGTGCCCAGACCCTGGTGGGAGTACACAAATACAACCATGCAGGTTCATCATGTATGGCTGTGTCAAAATAAAAACAGCTGTACTGATACAAACACACAGTACACACATATATTCATTCATTCTTTCATTCAGGCACACTGTATGCAATCATGGACCTACATACGTACGTACGTACATACATACATACATACATACATACATACATACATACATACATACATACATACATACATACATACAGACAGACAGACAGACAGACACTCAGACAGACAGATAGACACACAGACAAACAGACAAGCAGACAGACACACAGACATAAATAGTCTAGACAAACAGCTAACCTTCATGGATTTGTAAAGACGCTTGGCAAAGAACATGGGGACACTCCTGATGCACTGCACTGCATTAGAGACGAGAGGACAGTTACAGATCTGATAAAAAGTCATTTTCTGACACACCAAAGGTATTTGTTTCAGAAAATTACACCATACCGACAGCCAGCATTAGCCTCTCAAAGTCCCCAGAGAGTTCGCTCTTGATGCTGTCCTCAATAGACTTCTCTGCAATCTTCTGATACTCGTCAAACACTGCACAAAAAAGTAAGAAAACACTTCATTAACAAATCATGAAGACAAAAATGTTGTTAAAATACGCAATGACCTGACAGTGACATGCTAGTTAATTTCTATGAGTTGTTAAACACAACAGGGCTAGAAATAATGAAAAGGCAGTTAACCTCTAGTTATTAACACTAAGCTTCTAATGTGAAGCTAAACACTAAATTATACACAGGGAGCAGACCATGTGGTACTGGGTCACAGATCATTCTTGGCATGAGTGAGAGATCTCACAATTGTGTGCAAATAGCTGACACAGAGAACGAGAGTGAGTGAGAGAGAGAGAGAGAGATAAAATAAGAGAGAGAGAGAGAAAGGGAGAGAGGTGCACACACAGACACACACACACACACACACACACAAACACACACACACACACACACAGCACTCTTACCCAATCTGAGATGGGTGCAACTGCGATTTCCCAGCAGCATGATAAAGATGGATTCATCTGTGCCCCACTGCTCCTCTCCTGCAGCGAACAGGTGCTGCAGCCAGCAGAGGGCGATATTGCATTCAGAGCTCAGCCCAGCCACACCACACCAGCCCTCAAACATGCTCACTGACTGAGCACAGACTACACAATGCCTGGCTGGGTTAATGCAACTGGTTCTCATCTTAGACAAATGAGCTAGCTTCTAGAGCTGTAACACTAACAACATAGTGACACAATTTTACTGCATATCAAGAAAAATCTTTGGACAAAATCTTGCAGAATGAATTCAGTCCTGACAAAATGTTACTGAAACTCAGGTCACATTGGCCACAATTCAATTGTAACAACTGCAACATTTAAGATGCTATTGAAATGATATGAAATGCTGCTGCACATTGATGTGTGATGTGTGTTGCCCTTGCAGCCTGATAGAGGACAAGGTGTGGTCTGGGTTTAGGTGTGGTCCACATACCTGAGCATCCTCTTCCACAAGTTCCTCCATCACAACATCGTCCTCATCTCTGGTCCCCTGGCGAAGCAAGGCAGACACTACACTCAGCCTCTCATCTGAACAACATGGCACACTACGCACTCCAGCAACAGCAGTGCTGTGTGGCAGCAGCCACTGGAGATTCCATAAATAACAACTGCAACGTGGACTAAACTAGCGATGGTCCTCCTTACTCACTTAAGACTCTCATAAATACACCTCAATTGGTTTTAATGTATAGCACACAAGTGCACAATATAGCATAACACACACATATATATAATATTGAATGCATATCCGCCATAAAATGTAGTTTTAGGTATGGTAGTCCTTTTTTGGGACAGTGCCAACTTTTACTTCCAGGGCACTGCTTTTCTCAATGGTTCTTGGTGTGTAGCAGTCATGTACAAAACATAACATTGGTTGCTTATCAGCCATTAAGTTCAGTATTAGCTAGGGGAGTCCTATTTGGCTGACATGGCTTGGCTGAATTAACATTTTTTGTAGTGTTATTTTACTTTCTTACTTCCTACTTTTTCCTTCTATTGCACTGCTTTTCTGTCCATGTTAACATGTCACACTAACCTGGAGTAAAACAACCAGCATTTTCTTAAAGTGTCCTGAAGTGTCGCCAATAACAGCCTCCTCAAGATCCATGCCATATGCTGCAAACACATAGTCATGAAAATTAAATAAAACTCCATTACCCACAAAACCTTGTGTAGATAGTGCCACATGCTACAAACACATAGTCATGAAAATTATTAAGTAGAACTCCATTAACCATGAGTCACTTGTGTAAACAAAATAAATCTGTAAAATGCTTGTGTAAATACTGCTGTGTGCCTTTTTTGACAGGAGCAACTTCTTACCATCGCTGTAGGCCTCCCTAAGAGCATGTGTCTGTTCATTGGTTCTGGAGGCCATGATCTCAATCAAACATTTCTCGTCGGTTCCAGCACCCTTGTGGAAAATACGGACAAAGTCAGCCTCTTATTGCTTAAACATGCACTCCTTTATCATAACATCTCTGGGAATGTATCTGTGTTTATTCTAAAGGCCTACTCATAGCTAAAGAAGGTAAGCTAAAGTGCAGACGGGCTATATCTGTCTGCCTGCTAAATTACATACAGCGCCCACGCTTAGCCAACTCATATTATCTAAACAGCCATGCACTGAACTCTCCAAGCCCCCGCCACACTTACCGCGGACTGTAGCCAGCATTGAAAGTACAAAGACACAAAAAGACAACAATGAGGAGACACAGTGAATGCAAGCACGTATGAACAGACAAGATGACAGGCAAGAGAAGTGAAACAAGTAGGCAAAGGCATCACAGCCATCTGGACGCTGCCTCAACCCAGACATGTATATTACATGGAATGACAAATGCATGGCCACATCTGGAGGAGGTAAACTGTAACGCTGTGATGTTATATCGAGTATTAAACTCTGTTTGCATTGCAAGTGGTGCTGTCAAGCTCACAAGAAAAGTGGTGTGTGAATGAAGCTGTGTGTATTAGCAAAGCTATATGCCCAAAGCTTTCAGCAGGGATGTTTTGCAAAGCTGTTTCCTGCTGAAGGGTGCTTGATATATGTTCCTTCCTTCTTCGTGACTACATGCCGTCTTTACCTTAATGGCGTCTTTCATCTCTTTGGCATCGTGATACGCTGGCAGCCTCATCAATGCGATGATCAGGCGCTCAAACTTGCCGGTCAGCTCGTATTTCAGATCATCAATCAGGTCCTGAAAGACAGACAGTGTTGTGTCCTTGCTTGGCTCACGATCTTTGCGTCATTTGTCTCAGTGTCATGCCATGCTGACTCAGTTGTGATGTGGGCTTCTGAATTCTGTTCCATTCTATTGTTCTGGCCTGTGGAATTCTGGGGCATATTTTTCTAATGCCACAGCCAGGTCAGGATTCTATCTAGAATTGACCCACAAATGTTAGCAAAAC
>CM059288.1:11865581-11980581 GCA_030347295.1 Setipinna tenuifilis | reverse complement strand
CACTAGAACATTTTTATATAATCTCAATTGCATTTTCTAAACATACTGTATGTGTATTAAAGTATAGTTTACATTTTTGAGTTTGCAATAAGGGTTTTATTGTTTCTTCTTATTGTGTTTCACGCTGTCAGGTGTTTTATACTTCATGCTTTCAACTTTTTTGACCTGTATGCTGTAGTTACAGCTTTAGCTTATCTGACCAATTTCCAACATAGATTTTGAAAATATTTTATTTAATCATAGTTGCAGTAGTGGTAGGATATCAGTAACATTCTCAGTATGAATGATTCCACAGCTAAATACATAATCTTCCCAGCTATATGCTTTAAATGGCATTATCATTTTTGAAAAATTATTCATTAATGAAATGCCTTCAAAGATAACTGAGCTTGTCTCTGCCTCTCCATCTTTCTTTTCTGTTTGTTTTTTCATCCCTCTTTTTCACCCCTTTTCTCCCTCCCTCCCTCCCTCTCTCCTCCTCCTTCTCCAATGTGCTCACCCTCCCTCTTTCCTTATCCTTCATTCTCTCTCCCTCATATCTCCAATTTCTTTTCTCTTTCCCTGTCTTTCTCCCTGTCCTTCTTTCCACCTCCTTTATATCTCAATTTTCTCTGTTTCTTTCCTTGTCCCTAATATTTCTTCTCTCTCTTTTGCTCTTTTCCTCTCTTCTTGTCCCTCCTTGTCCCATATCTCGTACTTCTCTCTCTCTCTCTCGTATTCTTTCTCTCCCTCTATCTCTTTCCCTCTCTCCCTGTCCTTCTTTCCCCCCCGACATACCTCCATACTCACTCTCACTCTCTCTCTCTCTCCCGGTCCCTCAGCATGTCGTGTCAGAGGGTGCGTTCGTTCCTCGGGGGCCTGACCCGCAGGAAGCCCCTGGAGCCGGAGGGCGAGGTGTCCACCTTCTGCCGCTGCCTGGCCACGCTGGACCTGGTGGCCCTGGGGGTGGGCAGCACCCTGGGTGCCGGCGTCTACGTGCTGTCGGGCGAGGTGGCGCGCACCCAGTCGGGGCCCAGCATCATCATCTCCTTCTTCATCGCCGCCCTGGCCTCCATCTTCGCTGGCCTCTGCTACTCAGAGTTCGGCTCGCGGGTGCCCAAGACGGGCTCGGCGTACCTGTACAGCTACGTCACCGTGGGAGAGGTGTGGGCCTTCATCACCGGCTGGAACCTGCTGCTGTCTTACGTCATAGGCAAGAGCATCAGTATATCACACACACAATGCAAACAGAATACATCACCTTTTATACTGTAATGAATCCGCTATACGAAACACATTTTATATTAAACAAAGGTACTGTTTACATTTACAGCCAAAAAGATAGGGTGCATATGTGCCTTATACGTCATATGTTTCTGTCTGTTTGCATTTATGCCTAAATCACATCAGGAGCACTTGTTTATATATGACAGAGTTTTGTATCATGTGTTTTTGAAAGCTTGAGCTTTTGAGGGGTTCGCTGTTCCCACTCTCTGTGATTGTTAATCAAGGCACCTCGAGTGTGGCCAGAGCCTGGAGTGGCACGTTTGACGACATGATCGGGAATGTCATGGCTAACTACTTCAGCAAGCACCTAGCTATGGGACTGCCTGGTCTGGCTGCTTATCCTGATGTGTTCGCTGCAGGACTGATTATGATTTTAGCAGGTACTTGTGTGTTTGTTTGTGTACTCCAGCGAAGTAAACAAAACTGCACATAACATTTTTTATGCACAAAAGGGGTCATATAGGTTATGGTGCAATACTATTATGGTATTCGGGCCAAGAAAGAATATTATTGCAATTCAATTGTGGAATATTATTTAAATGTATTTTTCACCACATTATGTTTTCATACAGCAAGTCAGTTGTTAGCCATCTTGATATGGTAAAATTTGATATGGTAAAAAGATCTGAACTTTTCTCCAATGTCCACTGCTGAATGAGGTTTTGGGCCACATTGTGGACATTACAATCAATATAATCAGAGTCTCTGGCAAAATAAAATAAAAACCATATCATGAGATAAAAAAATATCACAATACTGCCACAATGATATACTGCACCAAAAACGTATTACAGTAGTAAACTGTTGTTTCACATTACTGTACTATAATTCTCTATTTTCTAATCTTTTGTTTGACAATAGATTTCTGATAGATAAATCTAGATCATATACCATCAAATAGGTTATTACATTAATATTAATTTGAAAATTTGTGATCACAACCAGTAACATTTTTTAGGTTTTATGGTAAAAGTTAAAATCATAATTCTGACAACCCTGTTTTTACATCTTCATAATACCTCAAGAGAAGTACAATTTGTGTTCTCTTGTCTCATTCAGGTCTCCTTGCTTATGGTGTGAAGGAATCAACAACAGTTAATAAGATTTTCACTTGTGTGAACATACTGGTGTTGATCTTTGTAATAATATCTGGCTTCATCAAGGGAAATATTGATAACTGGTACATCACTGAGGAGACCTTACAGAACGTTACAGCTCAGCTTGAGTAAGATTATGGATTCATGTTTAAGCTGCTTGTTCATGGCTTTTGAATTGTCACACATATTTTGTTCCCCATCAGCAGCATTATTTATTCTAATCCTTCTTTAGAAACTCGACATTCTCAGTCAACGTGACAAGTAAATTTGGAGTGGGCGGTTTCTTCCCCTATGGATTTGAAGGCACACTGGCTGGGGCTGCAACCTGTTTTTATGCCTTTGTGGGTTTCGACTGCATTGCAACAACAGGTAATATGATTTAAGATTTTAGTCAAACTGAGGTTAGGAAACCTCTAGTAATTAACTAATAATTAATTAATTAATAATTGTGTGCAGTGTATTAATACTTGTCTTTGTGGCACTGTACTTTATGTAACAGGGACCATAAAATAAAGTGTGTTACAGTTTATTTAACTGTCCCTGTTACATCATGAAGTACAGCATAACAAAGTGTAGAACAATATGTAACATGTACTTACACTGCACCTTACGGTTAGGCTAAAGGTAAGTGTTGGTACGTACATTGTAAGTACATAACATTACATGTTGTTACATGTAGATACACAAAAAAACAGGAACCGTAACATAAAGCATTACCATAAAGTGTGACCCAGCTGCCTTATTCCCTGGCATCCGCAGGTGAGGAGGTGAAGAACCCTCAGAGGTCCATCCCTCTGGGCATCGTGGGCTCGCTGCTCATCTGCTTCCTGGCCTACTGCGGCGTGTCGGCCGCCCTCACCCTCATGATGCCCTACTACCTGCTCAACATCCACAGCCCCCTGCCCGTCGCCTTCACCTACATCGGCTGGTCCGCCGCCAAATACGTAGTGGCAGTGGGCTCCCTGTGTGCCCTCTCCACCAGGTGAGACTATGAGGCATTTTAACCCCCTACAGACATACAGGCCTGATCTCAGATTTAAACCATTTCTTTTCGGAAAGGTTGGAGTTCAGTATTTTACTGAAGTTTAGTTTTAGGTATTTAGTATTTTAGGTCTTTTTAATCTTTTTATCTATCTATTTTTTATCTTAGTTCTTAGGTTTAGAATTTCCAAATTACCAGTATTGCTAAATTCAGTTCATATTTTGTTTTGAATTTAATTGGCCACTGTTTGTATCGAAGGCTGAATTTCTATTATATTGTTAGATGTTGTAACCACCAATATGTTGGCCAACAATAATTACTGAAAAGATTTTAGCTAAAGATTGTTTGTTGCCTGTTTGTTAATTTGTCTCTGGGCTCCAGACAGTGGATGTGCAAAAGGTTTTTTTTTATCACTTCCTTTACATGACAAGCAATGTGACTTCCTGCATAATGTAAATTTATGTTATCATGTTGGACATAATAAATGTGTCAAAACATGATGCTTTTTGACTACAACAGTGATGGACCTTTTCACTCAGAATGTCCTCAAAAGTCAGAGACAATGTAGTGCAGTCAGTGATGCGGTGAGAGTTAGCAGTGACCTCGTTACATATCGCATACACTGACCTTTTGACCTTGACCTTTGACTGTGCAGTCTCCTGGGCTCCATGTTCCCAATGCCTCGTGTCCTCTTTGCCATGGCTCGTGATGGCCTGATGTTCACGTCCTTGCAGAAGGTCAACGCTCGACAGAGTCCCGCAGTGGCTACGCTCTCTTCTGGCACTGTGGCAGGTAACACTAATGAACTGAACAAAATGGAGTAACTCTTTAGATTCCATGTCCTGGTAACACTTGATTTTACGGTGCCTTTTTAAGTGTATCTACATATAACGACAGGTAATATTATGTACTTACACTGTACTTACCTAAAACTAACCCTAACCCTATAGTACAGTGTAAGTACATAATGTTACATATTGTTACACACCTTGTTACACTTGTTACACTATATCACACTACACTATATTTCATAAATGACAGTAAAATAAATGCAACCCATGTTTCTTGTTACTGTGCACTGATTCCCTGTTAAACTGTGATGATGTAATGGTGAAACTGCATGCAAAATGCAGCTTGCTAATTAATACAAAAGCACATTTTACTACAGTTGACTTTGTTTAGTAAGGTTAGTATCTACGTAAACCTGGCCTTGCCCATAATCCTGACTTATAGCATCATTCTGTGTATTCCTTTTACTGCATCCTGCATGGTTTACTGAGAAATTATACCCCATTACCACAAATGCATAGGACCTATATGTTAAAAATACATTTCATATATTCATATATGCAAGCTTCACTTTTTACAAAGTTACTAGGGTTTGCTACCACATATTTTACTTGCAAGTTTCAAATATAACATATAAAACAATGTGTACAATTTATGTATTTATTCATGTTTTCCATATGTGTAACATGGGCTATGTAATATAAAAGGCATCTCCATATAGCTTTCCCACGCCTTCCTGACATGAATGCTCCCAAGACCCTTACTCCCCAGTGGTGAAATCACTGTAAACTCCATTTCTGCCATGGTGCACATTTCCCTCCCCACATCTCACCTCCCACCCCTACGAACCCACTTCTCCTCAGCCGCCCCACCGCCCCCCACCCCCTGCGCCCACCGCCTTGTCACAAGCTTGATGTTTTGTGTGATCTGTCTAAAGGGCTCAGCAAAACTGCATGTTTCTGCTTCTTTTTTCCCCTCAGCAATAATGGCCCTTTTATTTGACCTGAAAGCCTTGGTTGATATGATGTCTATCGGGACCCTGTTCGCCTACACGCTCGTGGCCATTTGCATTCTCATTCTCCGGTTTGTACCTCGTCTGACTGAACCTCACCAGTATGTTGAGTATAAATAGACATAGGCTTTCGCCTATGACATCTGATACAGTTAAATTCAGCATTTTTTTCCTCCCTGTCTATCTCATCTTCTCTCACTCTCTCTCTTTCTCCCTCTCTCTCTCTCTCTCTCTCCCTACTGCCTTACCAGGTACCAAGAGAGCGAATCAGAGGAGGATCATTTTCACACGTCCACGACCTCTGCGTTTGCATTTCTGAAGCCTCCATCCCTCCCAACCAACTACACTTCAAAAACAGTTACAACATGCACCGTGTTTGTTGGTATGAATACACTGTCGTTTGTTGCATAACACTTACGTACTAAGGAACCAGCTGAAACATTTAGCAGTTATCACAGTGTGCCATAAAATGCATCATAGTTACAGTTTGAATAGCATGCACAGCAAATACCACACTGCAGTTTATTTAGATATCACACAATGCACTACTATATATTTTGTTACGTCTGGGGATATATTGCTACATTTAATACAGCTTTTTTATTTAAATTTCCAACTGGTCAAACCAAACTGTGATATTTCCTCACTGCCAACATCTGCTTGTTTTAGAGTAGTGTATTAGCAGTAGAGTGGAGTACTTTATTTATCCCGAAAGAAATGAAGGTGTCCAGTAGCATATACACATCATGCATACACATAGGCACACAGACAAATGACATCCACATACACATACATACTACAGGAGTACAAAGGAAGGCATCAATTGTGTTAAAAATGCAGTGTTGTGCTATGGTATCAGTGCAAGAGAGTGTCATTGCAAGTACATTTCCAGTGCAAGTTGAGTATCCTCAAGTACAGCAGGCTACACAATAAAACAAAGAATATTCATAACTTAACTATAAATAGACAACAATGTATTGACAATACAGACAGGCTAGCAAACTGGGCAAGTGGGTAATATATCCAGTAAGGGAGTTTAGCTACCGAGTTCCTATCAGTGCCAATCAGTCCAGTCCAGGGTAGCGTATGTGTCCACAAACCCCCTGTCCCAACCTCCGTCCCCACCCTTACCTCGACTTCCTCCTGCCCCAACCCCTGCCCTCCCATTCACCCTCACCCCTGTCTGCTCCCCCACAGTTGCCGTGGTCGTCACCCTGAGTGTCTTCATGACGCAGGCCATCCAGGCGCTGCTGAGGCAGGAGGTCTGGAGCCTGCTGTGCCTGTCACTCATCCTGGCCGTGCTCGTCCTCACGACCCTGGTCATCTGGAGACAGCCGCAGAGCCCCATTCGTGCCCCCTTCATGGTGAGTAGAATAAAAACAGAATGCTTTTATATTGTCACATATACATGTACAATGAGATTAAAAGCAGCTCCTTCTCTAGTGTAGACATGTATGTAGGATATTTACAACAAATAAAATAAATAATAGTGCAAGAAAAAGATTAATAAAAGGTGGGTAGAGTGTTCCCAGAGCTCCACTCAGGCCGCCTTAATGACTGCTTGGAGCCACAAAAGGGCTTAGGAGGGCTGACCACTTTGCAATGGTGATGCAGTTTTCAATGAAAGTGGTGGGTTTTTACTTGAAGCCCCAATGGAGTCTAGAATCACCTCTGATGGTAAACACTACAGCACATGCCTTGTCCTATAGCCTTATACTACTTATTTCAAATCACCTTGTTCGACCTCTGTGTTACTAAAAACAGGTACTTTGACTAATGAACTCCTCTCTTTGGCTGAAGAGTTGTGCTTTAGAATTAGAATCAGCTGATTTAGTGAATGGCTGAAACAGATATGTGGTGCTGGGTTCTAGAGTCTGAAGCCAGGTCGCCCATCACTGCTCTGCAGGGGCAGCCAGTAATATAATAAGCATTCCGGAGCAGGCTGGAGGGAAGGTGGTACTGACAAGCCCGCTGAAATGAGTCTGAAGGGTTTTGGCAGCTCCCGGACGAGCCCCCAAGCCAAGAGAGGATGCATGGACAAAAAAGTATGCAGCCACTCAGTAAAAGGTCAAAGAAAGTAAAAAAAATCTGTGCTGCGTTTTCATTGATTTGTTTTAGACTAAGCAAAACATTTACATTCATTTACATTCTCTGAAAGTCAGCAATGCCAAAACATATATGTGTGACAGCTGAGGCTCTATGGGGGTTGATTAGACTTGTCTCTGTGGTCAACACAGGTACCCCTAATTCCCTTGCTTCCTGTGGTGAGCGTGTTCATCAACGTCTACCTGATGGTCCAACTGGGAGGGGACACCTGGGTCCGTTATGCCGTCTGGATGGCTGTGGGTAAGTTACGAAAAGGGGTCCACTGAGGACAACAGCAGTATTTTCTGTCATGTGCTTTCATTAGTTTCACTGACGACTATTTAATTAGATAGCATTGTACATGGATAGTCAGGACACAATGTGAAGTAGGCTACAGCCAGATCAGAGGAAGAGCATTCTTTTCTTAAAACATGTGTATGCATGCGCAAGCACACACAGTCATGCACACACACACACACACACACACACACACACACACACACACACACACACACACACACACACACACACACACACACACACACACACACACACACTATAATACTGCCTGCTCTCTGTGTGTGTGTAGGATTTCTCATATACTTTGGGTATGGCGTCCGTAACAGTGTCCAGAAGCAAAGGCTTATCAACAGCCAGCTCAACATCCAGACCATTGAGGACAAAACTGGTGCCAAAGATGGTGCCAAAGTGGAGAGCTCATGAACTTTAAAAGCCAACGTTTGTCCATATGTCAAGGCCTTTTAGTCTTAGCGCCACTGCAGCTGGGTGCCAATGTTATGTAAAAAAACACCGGGCAAGAGAAATGTGAGTGAATATTTTAATGTCTTTGAAATCTTTTAATGTCTCTGAAATCTGAAATCGTTGAAGAAGGCTTCCTACCACATGTATGGATCTTTTTATGTACCATTCCTTTTATATGTTTAAGTATACCCTTAATTTAGCGCCAGGTTTAAATCAAAATGGCGACCAGAGACTACAGAATGAAAGTAGTGCTGATAGGAGAAGCAGTGCAGAGTTTGGCTCATGTTTACATTTTGTACTGCAGGTGTGGTTATTTGCCTCTGAGCCAAACATTACAGTAACAACTTACTGACTGCTCCATAGCTATATACTTAAAAATAATACAAAAAACAGATATTCATCACCTGCACAGATCAAATAAATGAAATAAACAGCCACGCTGATTATCGAGCATACAGTGTGGCCATTTTATGGACTTTATATAACTATTAATAATGACATTGCTGCTCAGATTAACTGTAAATAAAGAAATAACGCTTAATAAAACTGAACCTGAATATGTCCTTGCTTCACTGCCTCAACTTAAAAGTCAAGGCCACAGCATGGTAGTGCACTCTAGTTCGTTTCGCTCGAGTGAGTTGTCAAGAAGCGAGGCTTATTACCGTCTTAGTGCTCCAAACGCAGCTGAAACAATGTCTCCATTCACACAGGCTTACCTGTGCTGTATTAGCCGCAGATCAGCTCCTTGAATTCAAGACGAGGCTTGGCTCCTCCAAAGAACTGGGTCAACTTGGTCAGAGCACTGTAGGACGTTTTGGTGTATAAAACACAAACTCAATGCCCTCACCACCACCATCCATCTGATGAGCTTCGGAGTTATGTCAAGTTTTGTCAATGCATATTAATGAGCCTTATATAACTATATGGAGTCGTTGCAGCTCGGTTTTAATTTATGGGCCACAATTCATTTTATGTCAAATTTATTTTTTGTTCTTTATACTGATGACAACATTGGCAATGACTCATTTTATTATTTTGGGGTCCTCTTGGTAGAGTTTTTATCTACACAACAATGATGGGAACTTCTTGTAACTATTGCAAGTATTTCTACTTCAACAAGCTGTGTGTCGCATGTGTTTTGCAGCATGTCAAAATGTGGGCTGCATCAGGAAAAACCTTTTCAGCAGCTAAATAAACATTCTCCGCCATTACAACTGGGGGGGCTACCCCTGCCGGCTGCTGATTGGCCAGAATGTTGTTGAAAGGGTCCATTGAGTTGGGCAGAAGGAATTTAGGGTGTCCATGCCAGCCTCCCGACAGGAATTTGCGTGACTCTTGTAAACAGCTGACCACTCACTTCACACGCACCTTCCCACAACTCTCCAGCCTTTCCGCTCTCTCTCTTTTTCATTACCCCCCCCCACCTCTCTCTCTCTCTCTGTCTCTCTCTGTCACTCTTTTCTCTGTGTCTTTTGTTCCGTCCCCCTTGCCCTTCTTCTTACTGAAGTGCTGCTGAACTTTTCACAAGTGAATCCCTTACTCACTGTCCTGTGGCTGACCATAACTCTGCAGCGATGAAGTGGCAGGTGATGTTAGGTGTCGTGCTCCTCTCCCTGCTCCTTGCTCAGTTTGGTAAGTCTCTGTCTGTCCTCCTGCATCCAAAAATGCTCCTGTTTACAACTGCCTGTAGTCAAAAGTCACGGCTGCTTTTTTTGTGATGTTTTGTTACCAACAGACCTGGAACTGCATTGAGAAGTTAATCAATGCCTTATTCTAGTCTGCAGTGCATGCTCAATATGTTATCATCACCCGACTTTGTTTAATGGTAGATGAAGTAAATAAATAAATACAAACCCAAAGCTTTTAAATGTCATAACTGAAATGCATAGTTACACTACACAGTCCTTATGCACTTGCAAATAATAATTTCAAATGCACAGAATTCCTCTCTCCGACATCTTGTTTCTGTCTTGTTCTGAAGGACATTGCCAAAATGAGGACAGAGATGCAAAGGGCAGTGAGGAGCCGAAAAAGCCCAAGGGGAAGGCTCGGACAGGGGGCAAAGGAACGGGGAAAAAAGCCAAGACCTCCACAGCGAAACCCAAACTACGGGCCGCCACGCAGCAGCCCCCTCAGGCGTCCCAGGGCACACACCTGACCCAGGTGGTGAACAAGGGCAAGTTCCAGAGGGTGGGGGACAGCCTGAGCGTGCCTGCAGGAGACACACTGGAGCTGCGCTGCAAGGGCAACCCTGTCCAGTGGGGGGTGCCATACTACCTGGAGGAGGAGGACGCTGGGAGGCTTAAGTAAGTCTTAACCTATCATATTAATGGGCATGACAGTGAGTACGTAAATAGTGGACATTGAGTGTTTTAATAGGCTTGCCCTCATAGCTATTTTCATCTGGATTACAGTTTAATTTGTGGTGCCTGTAACATGTATCTACACGATGAAGTACAGTGTAATAGAGTTTTTAACAATATGTATCATTATGTACTTACACTGTATCATAGGGTTAGGGTAAGGGTTTGGATTGGGTTTAGTATTAGGTAAGTACATACATTGTCATTGTCATTACATTGAAATAGACTGTAAAAAAAACTGTTACAATAAAGTGGAACCCACCCTGTAAATACACAGAATAAATGGCATTAACATCATTTAGATGTTTAAGACAGCAATTTTACTATTGCCTACTTACATTTAAGTAACATTTGCTTCCCATATTATATGAGAAAGTAAAAGAATATATCATGATTTCTCTAAACAATACATTAAAATATTATTCATGGGTCTGTTTGAATTACATGGCTCCAAAACCTCTTTGTAAATGTAAAATTAGAAAACTTTAAGGCACTTCTGAAAGTAAACATTTCTGAAGCAATCCCATCCCTTTTTTTTTTTTTTTTTCTATGTAAATGTATTTGAAATTGTATTAAAATACATGAATAAATAAATGTATATGTAATAACATAAATAAAAAAATAACTAAACAGGATGGTTCAGCATGATCGCTATGGCACACTGATCGTGGCCAATGCCACTGGAGCGGACACTGGCGAGTACACCTGCTACCCCATGTACTGCGAGGACACCGACTGCCGCAAAGAGTACGACAAAGCCGTCAAAGTCTTCATCTTTTTCCCAGGTGAGGCCATGTTTCTTATAAATAACATAATTTAAGAGGGTGAAATCCTACATATATTATGTACATATATTTGTCTTGAAAGTGTTCCAAAACAACAACAAAACAAATGCTGAATTTTAACTGACCAGTAGTCTAAGCAACAATCTGCCATTGTCTACATCCAGCATGACAATGATTAATACCTTCTTGGTCCTCCACTGTATCTGCCATAGATCCTCAGGAGCTGTTTGTGCCATCATCGGACTACTATGAGGTCATCCAGCTTCGAACCAACTGGCCAACCGTTCTCCCCTGCCAGGTGACGAACCCCCAGGCCAAGGTGACGCTTCACCGAGAGTTCCCCCCTGAGGAGGTGAAGGTGGACGGCACGGAGATCTCATTCAGCGTCAAGCGCGGTTTCACCATCCACCGGCCAAAGCCGCACCACGCAGGCTCCCTGTACTGTGTGGCCAGCCATGGCAACCTCAGGCAGAGCTCAACCAAGTACATGCTCATCTATGTCAACTGTAAGGATGTGTTCAAAAGGCTCAGATTTTTCTGTCCTACTTTGTTGACTAAATCATGACTAATTTATAAGCTGATTTACAAATTCCTAATATGTCATCCTTAGTACACTGCCAATGTTAAAACAAATAATCGCTTGATACTAGAAGATTATATGTTGTTAAGTTGTTAAGTATCTGTAAAAATAGGTCCAGCATTCACTGTGTGCTACTGTTATAACAAAAACATTATCAGTTAATACTATAAGATTATTATGACATTGTTAAAAATCTTTAGAAATATATATCTTCATTAGCCTCCTCATACTTATTACTTCTTTCTTAGAAATAACTCATTCAAACACTACAGGCTACACATCCTCTGGTTGTTGTGTCTTTTTTGCAGATCCAGCAGCCCCACCTGCCCCCGTCGTTGAGGCATCTTCCAGCTCAGTGACGGTGGGGTCGAACCTCCAGGTCACGTGCACTGTGGTCGGAGAGCAGGATGTGACTGTGGAGTTTACCTGGGAGTACCCTGGACAGACGGTATGCTTAAGCCAACAGTAGGCTAAGCAGACATCCACATTTTCCATGGACAGTCCCTATATCTGTTGGTTTGTCCCTGATAAGACACGTGAAAACCCACTGTACTGTCCCCAGGTTTTGTAGTGAAAATGTTACTTTATTAATATTATTTAATAATATTGACAGCAGAACTAGGACTTACCTTGGC
Organism: Setipinna tenuifilis; assembly: GCA_030347295.1. NCBI lineage: Eukaryota > Metazoa > Chordata > Actinopteri > Clupeiformes > Engraulidae > Setipinna > Setipinna tenuifilis. The sequence goes on along the minus strand of CM059288.1, from coordinate 11,968,225 downwards.
ATACATTTTTTTTTTCTCTGCGAGATCTGGTCACCCTTTCCAACCGCAAAACAAATAAGGTGTTCTCCATGCCATGAAAGCTGACCCTGAAACTATGTACTGACTGCGTTGGTAGTAAACATGACCTTCCAATACACACATACATTTTATTGACTTCAGATATCACCTGTCCCATTAACAAGGGTTAAAGTTTAACCCCCTTTGTAAAGGTAGAGTCGCTAAAACGGCCTGTTTTTTTCCCTCCGTCAGATTGGTCGGCCCCTCTACACCCAGGGCAGTGTGCAGCCGGCCAACAACATCGGGCGTCTGCGGCAGCGGTCGCAGTCCGTCCTCATGGTGGACGAGGTGAGGGACGTAGACCAGGGCACCTACACCTGCACCGCCCAAAACCTGGAGGGCTCACGCTCTGCCTCCACCACAGTGAAGGTGGTGCCCAAAGCTAACACCGGTAGCACCGGTACCAAGCCCAAAAAACCGTGAGGAGACTCGAGGATAGATTGTGATTAACCTGCACTCTCTTTCACCTCAATCTGGTTGCACTTGCCTACTCGCTTTGGAGGAAAGCGTCTGCTAAGTACTATAACTGCAACTGTAGATGTAACAATATAGGGGTTACTTTGGTACCCTTCAGTTGTTAGGCTATTTATAGGGTGAGATTTGGGAAGCAATGCAAAGTATTAAATGTAGTGTGCATGAAGTTTAAAATGTTCTTTTAATCTTAGAATGCACGCTTATGAACTGACTATCTAATCATCGCTGATCCTTGGAGGTGGCTGAGCAGAGGATGCAGTTGTATCACGCTTCCCACATACAGTAGACTAGAATGTTCTAGAGAGTGGTTATGTAATGTAAAGGTAGAGGGGTATATTATCAGTCACAGAAAGGCAGCGTACATTGTTATGTAAAAGATATGCAGAGGTTATTTTTAGGGACTGCATGAAAGTGTGATTTTTTTCACGATTGTATCATACCTCTTTCATAATAAAATGTCTTTGAAAAACACATCTCAAGGTGCATTAGGTTGTCCACCAACTCACACAGTTGTTTGTCAATGCTAAAGAATATATTTATTTTAATTTCTTTATTTGTTTATTAATTAAATAAGCAGTAGGCCCACTGGCTGATAAATGTGGGGCATGGCCTCACACAGGCACTGCTACAAATTGTGGCCCCCTGAAACTAAATAATTTTGCCCCCCCCAAACCCCCTTAACCATAGCATAGTCCTCTGTGGGCTGCTATGAAGCTCGGGGGCCCCTGAATTATCCTAACTTACCCCTCCCCCCCCCCCCCCCAGAATTCAGACACTTTTATCAAACTAGACCTTAGATATTAGCTCTGATGTAAGATATTTAAGACTGAGGGGTTGGTCTGCCGGTATTCACAGACTTATGCTATTAATGAGATGGTGCAAATGTAAGTCGTGGTTAAGCCCAAATGAGAATAAGTCATGCTCTTTATCTGCCTTTTTTAAACACACACACACACACACACACACACACACACACACACACACACATACACACACACACACACCCCTTAACCTTGCATGACTACCTCTCTCTTGCCAGCTTCACACAGGAAGCATGCATCACTAACGCGCAGCACAAGCACGCATATGCACTCAGGTGTGTGCCTGGAGGCGAAGCTAATGTGCTGTCTGTGGTAAAAAAGAATGCTAATGACAGGGCACAGATAGACTTGAAAGATGCACATGTTTTAAAGTCTGGAAACTGACATTCGCAGTGACAGTAGCCGTGAGTTCATGCCTGGCTTAATGCCACTAAGTGGGCTTTGTTGTGCAGGTCATGATTGAGGGACACTGATTTAAGGCTGCATGAAATGTGGTGGTGGTGGGGGGGTTGAACATACGCCGGGTGTGTAGTCTTCCACAGGCAATGCAGTTTTTCCCTACAGTTTTAGAGCAACCAAGGTTTCAGATCACACAACGATTACAAAAATATTATCAATTTTAGTCAGCTGGCAACCCAAACCTCTGTTATAAAAGTTTATTACATAGGTTAGAGACGGGTCAGCCCTAAACCCCAGTCTAAACTTAACATTAACTTTTACTGGTTTATTGGTTACAGTAGAACTGTGACATTAGTCATTATCTGCTTCAATCTATGCCAAATTCGCTGCACAAAAGGGCACAATAATACCTTACGTAATTAAGTGTATGGAAAATGCAATATCTTTACAGAAGATGCAGCAATGTGTTACTCTTTTCTCTAGAGGGCACTATTGAGTTACTGTCGTCTCTGTGAGGGGAATCGGATTAGTTCGCTGGCGCTCGCAGTGCGCAGTTCAAATCACAGAGAGGGAAAAGGGACCGTGCCACATACAACATTGCAGTGCTGTGAGACAACACGTTCGAGTTTACCTCGCTGTGATTTCCACCGATATACAGGACCAAATACATCATACGTGAAACTATAAAGAATTCAGGAAAGCAGTATTATTTTTCTGGCTGTGATCATCATCTACTTGTGAAGTATGGTAAGTTTCACTTCGCCGGCGCTATTGGGCTTAGGTGTGTGCAGACAGCATTACGCCAGTGTCTGCTGTAGAGCAGTGTCTGTTTTGTGGAGTGCTTGCTGACGAGATTTTCGATTGAGCTCGCTGTAAATAAGAAAGACCTCGTGCCTGTGGCTGAGTGTCAAACGTGAAATTGGTAGATTTAGAAACGAGCAATGACAATTGTTGAATATGACGATTTTGTAGTCCTGAGAAAGGCTGCTCACAGCACGGGATTAGTAGCCATGGTGTAACAAATTCTCTGAGAGGCTTGTCTCAGGATTTCACGAGAAGTGACCATGACAACATGAAGTTGGCCAGACAGGTCAGACAGCATGTAACTCAGTTAGAACCTCTCATCTTCACAACGGAGCTTCATAGCGTTAGTTGTTCCCTACCAAGGAATTTATAGTGCAATGAAACAAACAGAGGAAATCACGGTGCTGAAACTGAGGAAGCTTTTCATTTCCACCTTCGATTGTTAAACTCTGCGTTTGTGGTTTAGCTTGCTGTCATGTCTGAATGGACTGCTGTTTAAGGTTTAAGGTTGTTGGACATAGTTGTGTGTGTGTGTGTACAGTTTTTAGATTCAGCTGCAAGACAGCGAGCACTACATCTAGACTAGTACAGGGTCGAAAATCAAGAATATATAGTCAGGATGAGTAAAGTTTTTGAAAGATCTGGCTTTATTATGTTGTATGCCCCAAGAAGAAGGTTTTTGGACATAGTACTATAGTACTATAGTTTTATCCTGTAGCAGCTGTCATGGTGGTCTTTGAAGAAGCTGCGACCTCAAATTCTTACAGCATTGCACAGGAGTCCATTTGTTCGTGTTTGGGTGTGTGAGCTTCTTGCCCCAGACTCCATTGCATAGACCCCTTTTGATAACCAGCAGTTTGGGGACAAAAGGGAGCCACCAGTCCTCCCCTATGCCAGCCAGTAACCGTGGTTACCAGAGGCCACAGGGTGACCCTTGACCTCTGCAGCCATGGGCCCATTGTGAGGTGGCCCTTGTTGGGGGTGGGGAGCGGTGGGGGTGGTCAGGGGGTTACGATCCAAAACAGCCCTTTTTACGTCACGTCATATTCATTTTCGTCAGACCGAGTGGGTGGACCGCCATCAGATATGGCCTGCAACGTATACCGTAGCCCACTCAAAGCCCCGCTTTGTACAACATGACAGGCAGGTGACATCGCATGACGTGTGTTTTGATCTAAAAGATCTAAAAGACTGCCAGCTCAGGTGCTAGTGTGCCATCCAGTTTTTTCTCTGCTCAGTTGAAGATAATTCACAACACAATCTCACCACAAAGGGTTATCTGAGACATCTTGGCGTCTGGACGCATATGGCAATTGATGAAGTGGAATGGCATGAAGCCGATGGCTAGTTTGCTCTTGAAAGGAGTTGTTTATGTAAGCACTAAGCACTATTGTGGAGGAGTCGAACTTGTAAGCATCTCCATGCCTGCCCCGGCGGAGATACTCTGCCGCAGGCGATGATTCGGTCATCACGAGTCAGAAGAGGAGGAAGCGGCAGTGTGGCTCATCAGCTGTGTTTAGAAGACTGAACGTTTGTGTGTCATTGGCTGTCATGCAGGAACGGGGTGATGGTTTTGCGGGGGTGGGGATTAGGGGTTGGGGGTTGGGGTGTATGTAAGGTATGATGCTGGCATTTCTAGTGTCTCATTCAACCCAGAGTAGGTGAGTAATGGGAGGAGATTGGAAGTGAGTGGATGGCGTGAGTGTTAAGACGTGAACGAAAGCTGGCAGCAAAAGGTAGCGTGAGATCTGACGCTTGCCCTGCCACCACACCAATCCCCTCCCTTTCACCCTCAACACCACACCATCATCCCCATCCCCCGGGGCCACAAAGCTCATTACTCCAAGGGCCCTTTCGCTTCTTCGTCACCTACAGCTCCTCATGTTATCTCAGCTGGCCCTCCTCTGCCCCTTCCTCCTCTTCCTCCTCTTCCTCCTCCTCCTCCTCCTCCTCCTCCTCCCCATCCTCCCCCCACTTCACCAAATCCCTGCTCCCTTGGCCTGCTTTTAAAGCAACCCCAGACCCATTTCAGATGCTTGGGCGCCATCCAGAATCAGCTTGGAGGCAGAGAAAAGGGAAAAGTAGTGCAAGAGAGAGAGATGGGGAATGAGTGTGAGAGAAAGATGGGGAAAGAGAGAGAGAGAGAAATGGGGAGAGAGAGGGATAGAGATGGGGATAGAAAGGGCAAGTGAGATGGGAATAGAGAAATAAAAGTGAAAGAAAGAGAGTGACAGAAAGATGGGGACAGAGAGATGGGGATAGAGAGAGTGATTGGGATAGAGAGGTAGTGAGAGAGAGACAGACAGAGAGAGAGAGAGAGAGAGAAAGAGAGCAATTTCTACTTCTGGTGCTGTGAGAGTAAGGCCCTATCTCCTCCTGGCAGATGGTCCTGCTGGCCTTGCCTGATGTCCCTGGGCCAGGGCCCACGAGCAGGGGATTCTCCCCAGGGGAGAGAGAGGCTAATCGGCCCGCTAATAAGCCCTCACGTCCACGGAGCTGCGGTCGTCCCTCCTCGTCTTCTCCCTCACACTCTCCCCCGACTCCTCCCTCCCTCGCTCTCTCTCTCTCTCTCTTTCTCTCTCCCTCTCTCTCTCTCTCTTTCTCTCTTTCTCTCTCTCTCTCTCTCAGCGTCCCATGTGGCTCAACACTTGATCTGACAGGGCTGAGATGGTCTCGTGCTGGATTAGGATTAAACAGATTTCACCCTCTCTCTTTAGATACTGCTACACACACACACACACTTGCACAAGAAACGCACGCACACACGTGTACGTTCACACACACACACACACACACACACAAATACACACTCTTTCCCCACTTCTCTCTTCTTCTCTACTCTCTCTCCTTTTTATCTCTCTCTCTCTCTCTCTTTCTCTCTCCTTGTCCCCCTCTTATAGTTCTCAGGTTCCCTTTTGTCTTTAACTCACTTCATCCTCTGGGAAGAAGATTGTCTGTGTCTGTGTAATTAAAGACTGCTAACCTCTCTCCTTTTAAAACAATGCCAGGAGGACTAGGCTAGCATAGCCCGCTATTAGCCTGCACAATGTAAAAACTAAAGAGTGTTTTTCCCTAGAGAAGTTTTGTCTCTGAATCGCCTTTCTAAGAAAAACCATGACAAGGGAAGAATGATTTCTCTGAGGAGACCTGGGGGCCATGGGACATTGTGATTTTTTCCCCACTTTTTTCTGTCTTTTTTTTTTTTTTTTGGTCAACTCAAACAGTTCTTTGATATTTTGGCTTCAAAGTGCAAACAGTGATTTTGGTTCCTTTTACACAGAGCCCAGGGGCATGCTTCTGCACATCCTGATCTTTTTTTTCCTTTTTTTTTCGACTGTGATGTACCTAAAATGGCCCTGGGCCACTTCCTAGTTTGTTCTTTCTAACCCTTCATCGTTGTGGGAAGCCATAGATCTGTCAGGCCCTGTTGCATCAGTGCAATCAGCCAGCCCCTTACCACACATACACACACACACACACACACACACCCTCACACACATATTCACATTTATGGAAACACATGGAAATACACACAGACACAAACACACAGACACGGACACACACTCTCTCACTTACTCTCATACACACATCCACACACACATCCACACTCTCTGTCTCTCTCTCTCTCTCTCTCTCTCTCTCTCTCTTTCTCACACACACACCCACACACCCACACACACACACACACACACACACACACAGACACAGACACACACACCCATCCACATGAGTTTTACTGGGCTGTGGAGACAATGGGGGCGCCCCCCCCGGGACGGCTGGCTGGGCTGTGCGCTGATTCCTCAGAGGTCATGGGCGGTGGGTGAGTGGGTGGGTGAGTGGGTGGTGTGGAGGGGAGTGGTGGGTCTACCACTGCAGCCCCTTTTGTCTCCGAAATACCACACACGGGGGAAATAAAAAAAATCCAGAAATAAGCAACTGGGCTATTGTTCGGCGCTCTGATTACAGAGTGTTAATGTGACCAAGTAGAATGGCAAGGAATGAGAAACAACCTGCACATTGTGATTTTTTATAGTGCGTAGCCTAACTTGTGCTCCGCCCAGTACAATAGTGCTCCCTCGATAGGCCCTAAAAACAAGTTCTGAGAAACCTGCACGTTAAAATGACACTGAAATAGCCAGGGACTGGATGCCTAGTAAGCAGCAGTTCAAAAAGAGATTGAGAAATTACGCTCAGGGATACACTGTAGCACTGACACCAAGCAGGAGTGATAGACTTTAAAACCTGCACATTTCAAAATGACAGAGATAATAGCCAGGGACCCCGGTTTTCTCTGCATTGCAGCACACACACACACACACACACACACACACACACACACACACACACACACACACACACACACACACAGTAGCCTAGTGTTTGCATAGGCAATGCTAGCGTTCAAAGGCACATTTATATGGAACAGCTTTCAATAACTGCACGCTCTATTCTCAGGGCCGAGGTACCTCACAGCACCAGTGGGCGGGAGTCAAGCTCACTCGCTCTTATTGTTTCTTTAAATAGACAAGTGGCTGCCTACCAGAAAAAAAAAGAAAAAAAGGAAAGAAAAGAAAAACTAAAACACTGCCCTAGGGATCAGGATTTAGAGATGTGCTCCCGGCATTATATTCACCAGCTGGGCTGGGCTGGGCTGGGCTGGGCTGGGCTGGGCTGGGCTGGGCTGGGCTGGGGGTAGGATGCCGTTTCGTGCAAGTGTTTTGGTTGCAGTGTGAAATCCCTACTGGGTTAAGAGGAGATGTGATTCAGTGTTAAGGTAGGCCTGAATCAGTGTCTGTGACAGTGGCTTATGCCTTCATTCCAGAAACAGTCTGTTGCTCAGTTTTTGCCGACAGCTTTTTGTGGCCAGCCACCACACACACACACACACACAGACAGACACATACATACGCGCGCACACACACACACGCACACCCCAATGCCCTTACCTTCAGTGACCCGCAGTGCTGATCCACTTTGATCAATGCACTAGTGCAACAGTGTGGCAAACATGATGGCACAGTCCCCCAGCATGTTATGTAACTCTCGTCAATAGCCTCATCTAAAAAACAAAACACGTCAACGCAACACTGTCATTGGACTGTGTTTCGCGATTTGCGAAAATTTCCTCATAGATTTTCTACGTGAGCCCTACGTAATTTTCTACGCGTAGATTTTCTACGTGGGCCCTTACGTAGATTTTCTACGCAGAGATTTTCTACATAAGCGTAGGGCCCACGTAGAAAATCTATGCGTACCCTTACAAAAATAAAATATTTGCGGCAAGTTGCAGCCAACTTATGGCACATTTGTGGCGAACAGTTTAAGTTTAAGCCATAAGTTTGCCAGAAGTTCACCACAAGTAAGCATTCTAAAGCCATTATTGCCACAAGTCTGCCAGAAGGCCACCATAAGTTTGCCACAAAACTAATTTGCATGTGAAAATATGACCTTGCCACAAACTTGCGGCAATGTTGCCAAAGGTTCACCACAACTGTTTGGCAGAAGGCTGATTTTTTTGTAAGGGTAGAAAATCTATGTGTAGAAAATTTACGTAGGGCCCACGTAGAAAATCTACAAGTACATTTTTTACGTAGGTTCTACGTAGATTTTCTACATATAGATTGTCTACGCATAGATTTTCTACATAGGCCCTACGTTGATTTTTTCGTAGATTTTCGTAGATTTTTGTTCAGGTGCTAGTTTCAGACGGAAAATTGTGGATGAAGGTTAATGTGGCATACTGAAACTTGGATGCAAGTATTAGTTAATTCTCTGGTGTCTCTGGATTTAATTCTCTGGTGTTTTTGTACCTGTTCTGTTTTTCCCGCATCAGTGCATCTCCTGTGTCCTGTCTGGGTAATCTGCCCTAAAAGCTCCCTTGAAAGGTTACTCCAGCGCTAGGCTAGCTGCTGGAAGCTCAGGTTGAGGAAATGAGTCTGGCTCTGCAGCTTTGCATAGACGGTGCCTTCCCCCATCCCTCTTTCTTTCTCTCTCTCTCTCTCTCTCTCTCCCTCTCTCTCTATCTTTCTCACCCTCTCTTTCAATCACTGAACTGTCGTTCTGTCTCTGTGTCCCTCTCATTTTCCCCCTTCTCTGATCATTCTATCTCTCATTCTATCCCATCCTCTTTTTTTTCTCCATCTCTCTCTCTCTCTTCCTCTCCCCCTCTCTTTCCCCCCTACTCTTGTTCTTTCTCAGACAGGTAAATGAGAGCAGGCTTGGGCTTGTCCCTAGTGAACTCCTCTGTGTGTGTCCTTTCTCCTGTTTTCCTCATATACACACACGCATACAGTACACACATAAAGAAAACACATGCTCTTCTCTTACAGGGAAACATAGTCTCCAGACACAATCAATCAAAAGAAAGAAAAAAAGCACACACACAATCACATAGAGGAACACCCAAAGGCAAACACATAGCTGCATTCTCATTCACTTATCTTTTCAAAGTAAGCCAGCTTTCAAAATCAGCCAGCCCCACCACACGCACATTCACACACACACACACACACACACCACACACACATACACACACACACATTCACACACACACACACACACACACACACACACACACACACACACACACACACACACACACACATACACACACACACACACACACACACACACACACACACACACACACACACACACACACACACCACACCACACCACACACACACACATCTTCAAACCCATCTCAACTCATCCAGGTTTTCCCTGTCATCTTCAGACATCTCCCCCTTTTAAAATGTCGGCGGGGTCAGAATTTTAGGAATTTTACAAGTGACTGAATCTGCCTGAAGGGCACGCATAGCACACAAAGAGTCAGGAAGTGAAGACACGCAGTGACACACAGCTTGCAGTGTGAGTCCGTTATTGTCTTCTCATTTGCCCGAATACGCTGAGGTGCTCTGGTGGGGGCTGTGCCTGCTACGCGACTCCCTGGGTTTCACAGCCATGTAGCGTGGCAGGTCGACAGCAAATGTTGTTTGCCCAGAGGGCCCCTTGTGTTTAGCCTGTTAACGGTGGGCAACTTGCCCTCTGACCAAGGCTTGTGAGCCTTTTTTTTTTGTCCAGCTCACACTGATAGAGCAGTGGACTGACTGACAGGCATTCCAGAGGTGAGAACAGCTTCGGTCTGAAGTCACACGGGACAAAAGGGGACAAGAGTCACGACTGGTCTCTTAGAGCCGAAAAAAAAAAAGGTCAGGAGTTTCGCCCGCTTTCTTTTCTCAGCAAACGTTTTTTTTTGTGGTTTTTTTCCATTTGCTTTTCAAATCCAAGTGTCTCCCACCAAACATTATGTAACGTGATACTGAGGAGAACTGGCCTGGCTACTCAGTTGAGCGTGTAAAGACTAAGCTCATTGTTCGGACTTACTGTGGGACTAGGGCACTTTCTGTTTTTTTTGTTTTCCTGTGTGTGTGTGTCCTCTCTCTTTCTCCCTGTGTGTGTTGAGAGTGTGTGTAAGTGTGTGTGTGTGTGAGAGAGTGAGTGAGTGAGTGAGTGAGTGAGTGAGTGAGTGAGTGAGTGTGTGTGTGTGTGTGTGTGTGTGTGTGTCTGTGTGTGTGTGTGTGTGTAACTGTGTGTGTGTGTGTGTGTAACTGTGTGTGTGTGTGCACAAGTGGAGGAGCCACAGAGGGCATGCAGAGCAATCATGTACATTTTTTTCTACACCAAAACAGGCCTGAACTGATTTATACTGTTTTTTTTAATTAACTCAAGTAATTAAAAGTAATACAAACAAAAGAGACTGGCTTGAAACGCCGCTATGCATTGGTATCGCCACAGTCTCATCAGTGTATGGGAAACACTGGTGTGTGTGTTTGCGTGCCTGCTGAAAGTGGGTGTGTGTGGATGCACTTCACAACTCTTTTTTTGCCGGTTGTAGATATCCACGCATCATGTAATCTGTTTCTATTGGCCGATAATCCCAAAAGGAAATCAACAAATTCCACAAACGTTAAGGTTGGGTAAAGGTTAACCAGGCCGTGCCTCAATTAGTCTGCCCTTATGCAAAAGCAAAGGTGGAAAAAAAGGGGGAAAAAAAACATCCTTCATCACGGGAACAAGGAGAACAGGTCCTGCCACAGTACCCTTAAGAATGGAGCTCTCTCTCTCTCTTCTTTACAAAAGCAAAAGACAGAGACGATGAAGACTGGCGGAAAGTACCCGGACAACTAATCCCCACAGCTCTTTTTTGCATGCAAGCCTACTGGGAATGAATGGGTTAGCTGTGGACAGACCTCAAGTTGCTCTCCCATCTCCTCCCCTACTGGGCAGAGCTTTATGCACACAGCCCAGTAAGGCAAACCTCAGACTATAACACTGTGGTGTGGTGGGAGGCGAAGGCAAGCAGGTGAAAGGAAGAGGGGGGAAGGCTCTCCAGTCGGCCTGGTTCACTCACAGGTGACTGTGTTCTCTTTTTTTATTTGAGCTTCCTCGGCAATATTGACCAGCGCTGCTTCTCTTTCCTTGGACTTACCCTTCTGAGACATTGGTGAGCATTTCCTTGTTTCCTTGTTTATTTTTGTTTTCTGTTTTTTTTTCCCCTAAAAGCAATGATACAGTAGTGCAGTCACTTTGTTTCGGTTTATGACTGTGTTTTCTTTTAAAAATAGTTGCTTGGATGTTTACTCTACATAATTAACATCCATCATGGTGGAGTGAGTTCTTTCCATCCTGCACCATTCTTAGCATTCTAACCATCCTCTACACTTGTTAAATTAGTAATTACCATTTCTTTTCACTTGTGGTGCAGTGCTGTTGTTTATTGACCCTCAGAGCCTAACAGCACGGAATAAACTAAATGCGCTTTGATAGGGTACCACGCTGATGACTGACAAAAGAGATTATTTTGTGCCTGATTAACTTTTGAATTAGCCTAATTTGCAAGTGAAGTAAGTTGACGGCGGGATAATCCTTTATCACGCTATTGACGTCAAACCAAAACAGCTGACTCGCACTGGCACCGGCGCCGGCACCTTATTTACCAGGGACACAACATCCTCATTCCCGATCTGGGAACCTGCCGTGCATATGCAAATGGTCCAACCATTGTTTCCCCTTTGAGTGGTGTTTTCAGGCCTGGCCATCGAGTCCTTGGGCACTGACCATGGGCTTTTTATTCTGCTTTTGTGCAGCCCAGCCTTTAGTAAGGCTTCAGGGAGACTTGAGGACGTCCTGCTGAATTGTCGGTGGGGTAAGAGAATGTATAGGCTGTTGGGAGGCGGAAGGCTCATAGAAGGCTGTGTAACCAATACCAGCGGGTTTTTCTATTGAGACCCGTGCCCTCATCAGCCAAGACTATTTGTAGCTCCTGTTGCGTTTACAAGAACTTTTCACTAATGAGGCCAAAGCTTTAACTGTTGTTTTGACGACTGTGGTCAGATTAAACCCTGTATATATTTCAATTTGGGTTTTGTCAACTCAGCAAGTGAAGAAGGAAAAAAGATTAGACAAAATGATGTTTATGTGTCCGTTCTCCGTGTGATTAAGGGTTTTTTTGTGTTTCACTTTACGGCGTCTTGGCTTTGATCCCAACACATGGCCGACACTTACTTACAGGGTGAGGGAGGATCTCAGAGGCTAGAGAAAAGCTGTGTCTGCACTGCACTCACTGACACTCTGCAATGATGGTAAACCCCTGAAAAGTGCAGATACCAACAAAACACAGAAACCCTCTCCACTGCAATGTCTGGAAAGAAACAAGTTTTTTTTTTTTTTTTTCAATCCCCTTGACTCTCCGAAAGTCTGCTTGGAGCAGCTCTGCTGTTTACCCAAACATGTACTCCTCATCCGAAGGACTTGTTTTGCTCTTCATAGGAGTTTAGCTTCCATAAGTAGAGCTAGACAATCTAATTGCAGTGATCTCCCCCAATATACATAATCATAGTGGTGCTGCTGCTACCCAAGGCGCTTATTTCGTGTGCTGTGATGATATTCATTAAGCTGCAGTCTGTAATAGCTCATCTGCTATCACTGCAGTTTCAAAGTCGGATGCAGGTGGAAACACTTTTTGCTGTGGACAGTCTTGATCTACAACTTTAACCTTGATCCAGTGTGCAGTGTGTTGCACCTGTCACGTGTTAAATAAGTAAATGGTGGGGAGAGAAAAAAAAAAAAAGAAATCTTGTCCTCTGAGTCAGAGCTAATCTCAAAAACTTCCCATCTAACACCCGCCCCAAAAAGGGCATATTAATCATTACCTACACAGAAATGTTAGGAATGTCTTTTCTTTGCCGACTTATCACTCCCTTCGCTATTCCCAAAGCGGAATTCTCACTAATGGTTCCTGAGATCAGGGTCCATGTGCAGCACTTAACTGTGTCGACCCACAGAGGTGTGGAGACGTCGCCAATACCACTGATCTTAGTTTTTCTTTAAAAAAAAAAACAGGCACTTAAAGAGGACAAGTGCTAGGAAGGGCTGCAGTGTCATACATACAACAGCTTGTTTTGTCCATTTCTCCAACATATTCACTGTACTGTTATAGAAGACTTTTTGAATGTATACAGCTAATATTTGAGGATTTTGAGTTGACTTTTATTTCTGAGAAACATACTCAAAAACAATTTCAGCAATCAAATCGACTAACCAGTTATTGAAGTAGTTAACAACTACTGTAATGAGTTGATTATTAGTCTATTAATAGATTAGTTATTACAGCTGCACTGTTCGGCCCTTTCTGAAAGGGCAGGTCTTGTTGACTCCTTCCCACATGCTGTGCATGCTGGCTGTGTGTTATGGACCTGAATATGAGTCATAACAAAAACCCGAAACTGGTCGTGTACGGGTCAGGAAAAGGTGTGTACAAAACAAGTCGAGTTTCCTGACTATACTCCTTATTACACTTATTCTATTTATGGCAACAGTAAGCAGATGACGTCGTGAGATGCTGCGAATCAATCTAGTCTGTCACGTTTTTCCATGAGGGTTTTTGAGAACATGTGATTTCGTGATGTTGTTTTTTTTTTCTCTCTCTCTCTCTCTCTCTGAGTTCAAATGCGTTCTGTTCCTTGCTGCTGCTCGTTTCAGCATAGTCTGGGATTAAAGCAGATTACTGATTTAACTCCAAATAACTACAAGCAATTAAATAGCGCTGGATTACCATCCACCAGGGAGAAGACGAGACGAGACGAGATTGCAGCTGCCTAGCATAGTGTTGAAATGGAAATGAAAGGGTAACCAACCAGGAAACTGGAGAGAGAAAAATATGTATTTGTTTTGGCACAAGGGAAACCTTAAGCCATTTGGAGCTGTGGGTTTGACAGTGACTGAGAGAAAGCCCAGAAAGCACACAGATCTGGGCCAGATTTGGTGATTTCTCAAGAGATTTCTCCTATCGAGTGAGCTTCCCGTCATAAAGCATTGCCCTGCAGATTATAGAATCATATAGGCTCATGCACATCCTAGGCCCCAGAATACTATACGAGACACCATGGAGATGGTCAGTACAATGTTTAGTGTGCTCTCAAACCAATATTTGGTTTCAATTCAGGGAGGAGTTTGTGTGTTTCAAATGACTTGGTTTCAATTCATGTGTTTACATATCAGCCAGGACAGAGCAAATTCTGACACGCTGTCAAAACTAATACCTTTGTAAACAGTCTTGTGATTGGTCATAATTTTGTGGAATCACAAAATTTCTGAGACCACTCTCATCAAGCGGTCTCAAACCGGTTTATTTGTTCTGCTATGGGGTATGTTTGCTGTGCTCACACATGTCCCAAACTACCACTAATTGCACTACTTGTTCCTATTGATGAGGGAGAGCTCCAAGACTCCAAGTCTAGAAGTTGCAGTAAACCTTTACAGGTGGGAAGGAAAGGAGGGTTGTGGGTAGGGAAGAGGCCTTACTGGGGCAGTCGGGGATCCAGCTTGTTAAAACGACCCCGATGTTCCAGGGTCACTTGCGGGCCCTTGTAGCATATTAGTGGTAATCAGGTTTAAAGTTCACGCCATGACCTTGCGTATCCCTTCAGTGAGGGTAATCAGCCTTAAGACCATCTGCAAACATTGTTCTCTTTACATGCACACTGACAACGCTTCATTGGAGAAGCTGTGCACAATTGTCTGCACAAGTCTTAAAAAAGGATCCATCTCTGTCAGTGGAAAGACTTACTCAAGAGTAAAGACTTACTCAAGAGTAAAGAGTTACTCAAGAGTTATTCTTGGAATTATTTCACTTTTAACTAATCAATCATTGCGGTTGTTCTAGTCAGGCAACGTGCTAATAATAAGGTCATAGGTTTAGTTCACAGGTCATAGACACACAAAACACACACACACACACAAACACATGCACACATATACTTACACACACAGAAACTAAGAGATTACATACCTCATCTGGATTGGGAAGACACTTTCATTGCTAAATAAGCAATTACGCTTCTAATCCAAGGGGTTTGAATCAAGAGTACTTTGCTTTGTAGTATTGCTAAATTGACATACTCATGCAGTCATTTGCATCTCTAAAAAAACCTTTTATTTTGTTGTAAATATTAAACCTGTGGGTAGGATATCATAACATTCGACTTGTTGTGGTGTAGGCTTGGGAGCTCTGTTCAAAGCGTAAGGCTCACACAGACACAAGCATGGCTGTAATGCATCATGGACTGTTCCTGTGTGGAACTGAATTTTGGTTATGTAACTTACCTCGTGTCAATAAGCAGCATATCTCCACAGCAAACCGATTCATGATTTGCCGACACAACCTCCAATGTAATTAGAGCATTGGCGGACAAACTAAGAGAGTGTCAATAAGCCAATAGCAAATAAATTAGACCCGTCTCAGAAATAGTCCTGCAGCAGCATTTTGTTGACTTTTCCATTCAAATTGTACAGATGCAGTGTCTGTCCAGTGGATTTAGGATGAGGAAGAGAACTATATTGTTCTTCCCTGGGCTATACATACATAAGACACCTACTCACCTCTGAACAACCACCCCCACCCCCAACACCACCCACACATACACACACACACCCACACACACACACACACACACACACACATCCACACACACACAACCCAATCATGTTGACTCTTGAACAGTGACCCTATGTGTATGGACCCCGACCTGAGTATGACTGAGAGCCACCACTGAGTGTCCATCCATAAAGCAAAATGGTCCACTATATGCAGCAATCTGAATAGTACCTCTGTATGGACATAAACCCACCCTTGCCCCCCCACCCCCCATACTTGCAATGCAGTGTCTGTCCTCGGGGGTAAAGGGGGTGGGGGTGGGGGGTCCTATATGCTCATAAGAAAAGGGGGGGATCTTTATAGCCCCCACACCACGAAATGAGTCTGACCTGTCCGCCAGACCTCCATGATTTATGTCACCAGTGGCCCAACAGATGCAGTATTCAATCCCAGGTCACAGAGCAGAGCCACTGGGTAAATGAGATATTGTCAAGCACTCGTAAAAAGCAGAAAAAAAAGTTTAAAGTTTATTTTTTTTACATTTCTTGGAGTTGACATGCAGGCAGGCAGGCAGGCAGGCACAGGCTTGACACCGCAAGGTTTCTTAGCAAAGGGAAGTGAATTGTTCGGGAAGCAGGCTGACCCACACCAATTATTAAGTAACCCTTCAACAATAACAGACTTGGCGTGCCATTTTCACCAATAGCTGGAAGGCAAATGGGGGGGTTGTTTGTTAATGTCGGGAAACGAAAGGGCTTAATTGTCAATTTGTGCTACTGTGCGTGCTCCTTCCTCTAGTCTTAGTGTTCTGGAGCAGTGAGCCGTGAAAGCTGCGGTCCCCTGTGACATCACCGGATGACCAGTGGTCCGCCTACACAGAAGGGATCAGGCCGCCTCACCAGATTGATCCTTCCATTTTTATTATCATTAGGATTTATTTATTATTTATCATGCTCCCGTCACAGGCACTGGTGCTGGGAGACATCTGGTGTTGTTGGTGTGGTGGCCTTTCGCTTAAAGTACAGTGTAACAACATTTGTAACAATATGTAACATTATGTACTTACACTGTAATATAGGGTTATGTTAGGGGTAACTATTAGGATTAGGGTTAGGATTAGGGTTAGGTATGTACAGTGTAATTACATAATATTACATATTACACTTGCACTGTGTAATATTACATTTGCATAGTGAAAGGAAGCCAAAATGCCATCTAATGGATTGAATCAGCCCTGACCCAGTCCTGACACGGTGTCTGCAGGTCCTTACTTATCTACGTCATAAAATGTATATGTTGCCTCCCCTTCTCCCCTTCATTTTTATTTACCCCCAGGCCCCTCTTTAGCAGCTCACTTATTAGCATTTTTCAAAAGAGACACAGCTGGTAGAACTGGGCTTAGAGCTGGAGGGGAAGTGAAGTTGTACTTTAAAGCCTGTCAATAAATCCTGTGCATGCTGAGTCAGAAACGGGGGTCGGGTGGGGGATGGGGGGTGGTCGGTGCCTGTGACAATCCTCATTTGCGGCCTGGGAACGACATAATTTCCTCTGTGTAACGAATGCCAGCTAGCACAGCTTGACGTGAAAACGTTAGTAAATGTCCCTCCAGACACCTCAAAAGGATGTATACGCAACTGACTGAGCTAATAACCTGGCTTCTAAGTCACTTGGTAGTGCGTCTGTCTCCCAGTGACGCTGTGAGGTGGCAGGTTTGACACTGGGCCTGGACTGTGCAGGGAGACCTTTAACTAGGCTTCCCTAGTAGGCTTCCCCTTTGTGCTATTTGTCAAATCTATTGTTAGCCCCACTTAGAGGTAATTGCTTGAGAGTGGGGGGCGGGGGCTAATTGCCACACCTTTTACTCATGTAGCTTCTAGAATAACCAGAGAGGGATTTTTTTTTTTTCATTTTTTAGAATTATTTTGGGATCACTGCTGTTTAATTGTTATTTGTTATTTGTGGTGACGAGGCTATTACCAGCAAGTGTTTGGGCTTTGCTCAAAGGATGAACCTGCTCAAAGTGTGCTTTGCGAACGTGCTTGCTATAGCAGTGCTAATTTCAGCTCTCCTTGGAGCTTGACCATCGTGGCAAACCTGACTTAAAATACCACCGTCCCAGAGCACCCAGAGAGTCTAGCACCTGAAATCCGGAGTGCATTTTAAGATCCGTTTTGGCGTTTTTGCGTGCTCTGCACAATGCAAGTTATTAAAATATTAATGTGACCTTAAAGGCGCAATCAATGCTGAGGGGCAGTCGACGCAGTGGACGGGGAAATCGCGTGCCAGTGGATGTGAGCAAGGGGGCAAGTCCATTTAACGCTGACATTAACTCTGACATTTTCTTCGCCATTCTTGTCTGCATATGTTCTGCCGTGAAGCATTACGGTGGTGCCGGTGCCGGTGGTGGTGGGAGGGCGTCCCAGCAGTGGATTTGACTGTGCGATTGTTGGCCCATTTAGTCATGAGGCCTGCCCTGCCCACCACTAGCCCACCCCAGCATCCACAACTTCCCCTCCTCCTCCACCCCACCACCACCCCACCCCCAACCACCACCACCACCGCAGGGGTCACCCTGCAGTCAAATAGAGCTAAATGGGACACTTACATAAAAACACAGTGATTGCACTCAACATGCACTTGTTCTCCATTAGCCACCTGATCCCCTACACTCCCCAAAACAGACAGACACATAAACACACACACACACACACACACACACACACACACACACGCTTACAAACAGAAGAAATCCTACACTTGTGCCTGGCACATCCTCTCTCCTGCCTCCCAAGCAGTTGTACTGTATCCAAGTCTGCAGTAGAAATGTTTACTGTGGAGGAAAGAGGGTACAGTTTCAGGTGCTGTTTAACAAATGACTACGCTGCATATAGGGCTCTCTCTCTCTCATACACACACACACACACACACACACACACACACACACACACACACACACACACACAGACTGTCCCACTCTCTGCCTCCTCACCGTGTACTTCTTTGTCTTTTTCTCTGTCTCTCTTTCACCCTCTGTTTCTCTCTCACTCTCACTCCCACTTACCTACTCACACACACACACACACACACACACACACAATCCCATTCTCTCTCTCCATGTCCTGTACCTCTGTACTTCTCTTACTCTCCCACAATTTCTCTCTCTCTCTCTCTCTCTCTCTCTCTCTCTCTCTCTCCCCCCCTATATTTCCCTCTGTCCCTCTTTTACTCTGTACCGTGACCGCCCCCCCTCTCTGAGAAGTGAGAAGCAGGCCTTTAATTAAAGCTGGTCCCTGGGTGAGGAATGTGCTGTGCTGTGCGCGGGCCCTGCCAGTGTGGGGGGACTCGACTCGTCTGCTCCATAAATCAGGCCAGGGCTCCCAGCTCACGCAGCCATCGCAGCTCACGCAGATCCCCCTCTCTCTCTCTCTCTCTCTCTCTCTCTTTCTACCCCTCTTTCTGTATCTCTCCCTCCCGGTCCCTTTTCCTTTCCCTGCCTCTAACTCTGTCATTCCCTCTTCGTCTCTTTCTATCCCCTTTCTCTCTCTCTCTCTCTCTCTCTTTATCGTACCCCCCTTTCTCTCTCTCTTTCCCTCTCTTTCCCTCTCTTTCTGACTGTCTCCCTCCGTTTCCTTTCCCTCCCATCCCTCTAACTCTCTCCTTCCTTCTCCTTCTCTCTCACTCTCTTTCTATACCCTTTTTCTCTCTCTTTTTCCTTTCTTTATCTATGTCTCTGTCTACCTCCCTCCCTCTATCCCTTTCCCTCATTCTCTCTCCTTCTGCCTGTCTATCTTACTTTTTCTGTCTCTTGTTCACTCTCTCTCGCTCCTTCTCCCTCTCTCTCTCTTCCTTTCTCTCTCCCTTTCTGTCTCTCTCCTTCTCTCTCCCTCTCTATTTGCCTCCCCCCTCTCTGTCCCTCCCTCTCTCGCTGAGTGGAAGCAGGGCAATTATGGAAGCAGACTGGATGTTACATTTTTCTCTGGCCCTGGGAGATTTGTGGCCTCTGTTTAAAAGGGTTCCCCCCTGCTCTCTCCCACACACACACACACACACACACACACACACACACACACACACACACACACACACCCCTTCATGGGCCAGCTCTTGTCTCTTGGAAGCGATCTCTTCTTTGACCCAGCAAAATTGGTGGTGTATTATTAATAGCCAGGGTATCGGGGGTAGTGTAACTCGTGTTATTCATTCTGTGTATCTGTGTTCCCATTGTGTCAACACCACCATGCTTTTGAAGGATATCGGAGATGTGTTTCCCTGAAAATAGTTTCAGATGTCTTAATTTGTTGTATTTTTGAAACAGGAAATCATTGTTGGTCTGCCGTTACACATTATACAAATAACTCATAAGGTGCTAGCGTAATAATTACCCAAGAATCCATCAGCATGTCATGATAGACGTGTTGGGAACATGTCTGTTGGATTTGCATAGTTCAGGCAGGGAGTGTCATTTAAAACCTGTACAGTATATCCAATCCCTCCTTGTGAGACCGAGTCGAAACTACAGAGAAGATTATCTGGCATGTCATCTCCTGACTCATCAGTACAGCTACTGTATCGCACCTTCATATGCGTGTGGTCAATGAATGTGTTTTTGTGTGTGTGTGTGTGTGTGTGTGTGTGTGTGTGTGGGTGGGTGGGGGTATTGCTACAAGTGTTCCAGGCAAATCGTTGACTTTTGCATAAAAACATGAATCGGCTCTTTGATCTCGACTGGGTAGGGGGCCTCACCGGTGCTTTTCTCCATTTCTCCCCCAATTTACATAATTGCTTCGCCCGTAGGGGAGAATATCATGGTGCTTGTCACAAGTTTGGTGATTGTTGTTTACATCAATGAGGTGTCAGAAGGGAATGGAAAAAATAATAACGGGGAAAGAAATTCTCAGTGGTTTTTCCAGTCAATTTCAAAACTGCTTTGTAAGGTAGATTGGTTCTGTGGGATTTCATAAACGTACAAAAAGAATTAATCAGTAAATGACAGCTTCTGCCTTTTCCTTAAATTATGTCACGTTCCCCTTGGTGTTTTAACATTTACATTTTTGTTACATATGCAACGAACGAACGCAAAGGGCAAAGGGTGTTGAATGTTAAATGCCTCTCACGTTTCTGTACTCTCAGTATCACTTCAAACACATCAGCTCTGCTTGTGTGTGCATGTTCTGCTGGAGTGCACCCACTTGAGCGAGTGAGTGTTGTGTTTTGGGCCTCTTAGGTTGCTCAAAGGCAGTGGTGGGGGTATCTTTAGTTCAGGACAGGACTCAGGCGGCTGAAATCAATACAGCCCCTTAATGACCTGTCCAGGACGGAAGGGAAAAAAAAGAGAGAAAGAGGCAGGTGGGGGGAGGGAAAGGGGGAAACTCTGGGCTTTTCAGGTACCAATCAGATGTGTAGTTCTGTCTGAATAGGGAAGTAATGGTGAAGGAAGGACTACATTTTTTCGTTTGCTGATTGTTGAAGCAGAACGTGTAAATTAGAGCCGTTATTGTTCCTGCGGCAGGTTCAGGCATTGGGCCGCCCGTCGCATCCCACAATCCCCCCTATGTGTCCTGCAGGCACCTGTTATGCACATGATGTGTGTGTGTGTGTGTGTGTGTGTGTGTGTGTGTGTGTGTGTGTGTGTGTGTGTGTGTCTGTGTGCGTGCCTAGAAGCCATGTACACGTGTATTTCTGTCTTTTAATACTTCAAACCCATAAAACCCATGACAACCCATCAGACTGTTATGAGAGGCTGTATTTAAAGCCTAGCTTTAGGTCTTTCTTTTTTTTTTTTGACTGAACAGCTTAACCTTAGAATATTTGTCTGCTTGCACTGCCCCCAAAGCCATCCCTGAGCCCATGGAATGCCTGTCTGGCCCTGCGCTTAAAGCAGTTAGATGATGTGACATTCCAATGGTGACCATCTACAGCAAAAACATTACAAAAGCTAACTATACTAACCTCATATAAAACTACAGTAAATTCATAAAACAGTAACGAATATACTAAAACAAAGTCATAAAGAAGACAGTGACTTGACACCAGGCCTCAAAGCTTATGTAGAACCATATATAATGTAGATGTATTGTGTTTATACACTGATAACAGATGATAAGGACCACTGGTAACATAAACTGCTATATGAATGCATTCCAATCTTTAATAGGCTGTCAAAGAGACCAGGAAGAAGTTGATAAGATGATATTCTCTGTCATACATCTGATATGCCATATACACTTTCATCCCAGAGGTTATCTAGGAACATTTTTAGTACAAGTGTCATTTCTACAATGCATTTCTTTATTTAATTCTTGTTTTTTTTCCTCTCATTTTTTCCCTCAGACCTCGTTTCTGAGCCATCCGATACCATAACCAATGGCAACAGTCCAAGCTCTGTCCTTGAGCAACGATCCCAGTAAGAGCTTCGGCGGCGGCGCCCCCTACTCCGCCCTTCCCCTGGCCTCTGCCCGTTGCATCATGGGAAGCGTGGGCAGCCTGATCGAGAGGCCGGACGCGTCGCCGTCCAAGGGCAACCGGGCCGTGCCCCAGGTGCCCCCCCGCCACAGCAACGGCCTGCTGAAGAAGGGCTTCAACCAGCGTGAGATACTCAACTACCTGAACATCACCAAGAAGGAGCACAAGGGCAGCAAGCACATCCTGACCTCCTCCTCCAAGAGGGAGCACGGCCGGGAGGAGGACAACCTCTACGCCAAGGTCTACCACAAGGACGGCAAGGAGGTGGACGTGGGGAAGAACTCCCTGCCCATGGGGGGCAAGTTTGACAAGGTAGGCAAAGTTTGACAGGGTAGGTAGGGGCCTCAACAATGCTTTTCTCCATTTCTCCCCCAATTTACATAATTGCTTCGAAGAGAATATCATGGTGCTTGTCACAAGTTTGGTGATTGTTGTTTACATCAATGAGGTGTCAGAAGGGAATGGAAAAAATAATAACGGGGAAAGAAATTTTCAGTGGTTTTTGCAGTCAATTTCAAAACTGCTTTGTAAGGTAGATTGGACAAGGTAGGTAGGTATGATAGAAGTTGCTAGATCAGAACTCAGAAATCGGATAGTTCTGGACATACAACAGAAGGAGGTGTTTGTAGAAGACTTTATTCCAAAGTGCTCAAAATTCAGAAAAGAATGGGTAAGCAAAAGAAGAACATTAAGTGTATGCACACCATGCACACTTTGGTGTACATAATTTATATCTTTGAAAGGTCCTTAGCCTTCTGAAGGGTGCTTAAACATCAGTATTAAGGAAGTGTGTATAAATAATTTCTGACTGCGAATTACACTAAAGATTGTTGAATATGCACCCTGCAGTAAACTGGTTTGAAAAGCTCAGCACATAAAAATCTCAAAAGAAACAGAATTACTGTTTGTCTTAATAGGGTGCTATGACAAAGTTGAATTTAATAGTTCACTGCGGTTCTTTATCAGATAAATCTAACTGACCCCTAGTAACCTCTTATGTTTTAAGGCCGGTTTAAATCCAGAACTATAACTACAATTATGACTTGTAAAAATCTTTCTCACTTTAGTGAATGGCGTTGTACACATATCAACTACAATGGCAGCGACATACTAAACAATATCCTTGGGATCACTTTCAGAGTGATTTCATGAGCTATAAAACAACTATCAGCCAATCAGAATTCTTAAGAATTTACACAAGATCATGCTCTATTAGTTGTTTAAATTCCGCCAAGAATGTTGCCAATGACTTTCAATGTGGACACACATATCATCGTACTTAGTTGTTGTTATTGTTATAGTTCTTGGTGTGAACAGACCGTTACACTGCACAGAGGCCCAACCGCATTGTACACAGGCGTATCCTCGCATCGTAGGCTATGTGTGAGATATCGGTTTATGAAAGGGCCAGTGGCAGAATGAGATGAATGATTTTTCTACGGTCACTTTTCTGCCTGGTAAATGAATGGCTGTCTTCTGATAAGACCTTTTTTTTCTTCTTTGGCTGGTCCTGTGCTGCGGCCATATTTCTTCTGTTAGGAGCGATATTAATTCTTGAGTGAGCCGTACCCCACCCATTCTTCCTCATATCTGAGTAAATCACGTAAGCGGTTGCCCGGTGCGTGCCATGTAGACTCTCTGTGTGTCCAGGCCTCTGAGGTGGGGGGAAATTTATGGCCGCAATCAAATCTAAGCTGCCCGGCCCCCCCGAATCCATTGAGCTGAAAGCACGTAATGGAAGGAGAAATATATGGACAAGAAGGACTGTGTCCTTTGGTAGCAATCTAGTATGTGGCGCTTGGCAGCGGGTCAAAAAAACAGCAGAGGCACATTCGTCCTGTCCTGTCCTGTCCTGTCCTGTGCGGTGGGCAGTGCGTTGCGTAGCGGTGCAATGGATTCGTCCGCCCACTCCCACTCTCACTCTCTCCCTCTCCACTCCCTCTCCCCACAGTCTCGCCTCAGGCCGTCCGCCTTCAAGCCGGTCACGCCCAAGAACTTCAGCTCCATGCAGAACCTCTACCCGGCCAGGGACGGCCCGGACACCGGTGGGCCCGGCAACGGCCCGCGCCCGTCCTACGTCACGGTGGCGTCAGGGGCGTCCAAGTCCTTATCAAGCGCGTCGTCCTCCTCCTCCTCACCCTCGCGCACCCACATGGGCAAGACGGGCACGACACAGCACCACCACCAGGGGCCAGTGCGGCACCTCAGCCAGGAGGAGGAGGAGAACGCGTCCGACTCGGGACACCACTCGCTCAGCAGCCTCCTCCCGCCGTACCGGCCGCCGTTCCGCCCGCCGCTGGGCCACATCAGCATCTCCATGGGCCACATCGACCACATCGGCTCGCTGGAGCGACACTCGGCGGGGTCGCGAGGGGCCCTCTCCACGGCCACCGAGGCCTCGCTGCCGGGACCCAGCTCGGGGGCGGCGACGTTAGGTCGTCTCCGCGGCTATGGGAGCGAGGCCCCGCCCCCGTACGAGCTGTCCATGTCCATGGAGGACGTGGTGCGGGACCTGGAGGAGAGGCTGATCGAGAAGGACCACGAGCTCCGGCAGATGCGCCGCAACCTGGACGAGAGCGAGGACGCCATTGCTCAGGTGAGGCCCTCTCTCTTTTACAAGCAGCTTCATAAAAGGTATACTGCCAACACCTTTAGTTTTTATGTGTGTGTATGTGTTGGTGTTATGTATGGTGTTGGGGCTGTACATTTTTGATGTGGAAATTGATAACAGAAACTGTTCAGTTCAGTTCTGATTTATCATTAAAGATTATTGAGAATTTAAAAAGTGCAAAATTTTCTGGCATAATATGTTGTTACATTATGTTACATTATGTCATGTTTCGACCAGGAGGCCTTCTTGAGATCAAAATTGATGATATCAAAGTAAACATGACCTGAAGTAATTACGATGTTAAAGCAACAGCTTACAATAATGTTTATGAATCTTGAGTGGTTCATAAACTTGTAACAGGCTGAATTGCACTTCTGAATTCGCTTTGCAGCCCTCCATGAGCTGTAATTGCACCATGCAAGTTTGCAAAAGCGGGTCGCCGATCTGTGGTTCTTTGGTCCACTTCCTGCCTGTAGAGCAACCAAACAGGAGACGTGCTTTAATGTTGCTTTAAGTAAATATGAACTGAATAATATCAGAACGTCATCAAAATAAACGTTACAGAAAAGTGGAGCCAAAGTGTGTATTCATTTTAGTTGTAGTCATCACTGGCCAGCACTCCCTACAACATACATTTGGTTGTGTGCGTTACAAATGTTCTCCTCCGATGAGCACAATGTAACAATGTCACAGCGCTCTGTTCTGATATAGAGCCCAAAGTCACAGCAGCATTTCCTTGAGGCTGGCCTCATTCCATACTGATGTAGCGGAACAAACCTGTTTAATTTTGGCCACACGCCCTCTGCTCCCGCCGCCCGACTCTCGTGTCCCTGTGTGCTAAGTTGAGACGTCTCCTGCTGCCCCTGTTTTTTTGTGTCACAGCTGTGTGTGTGAGCACGTGTGTGTGTGTGTGTGTGTGTGTGTGTGTGTGTCTCTGAGTATGCCTCTCCACGGTCCTCATCCGTCTCCTCCCCTCCATCCATCACCCTGCACCATCGCTCGCTCCCTCTCCCTCCATGCTCCATCCGCTCCAAGCATAACCCTTAAAAAAAAAGGAAAACAGCACGACCCATCAAGCCCGTAGTAAACCGTAGTTAACCACTGCCTCTTTTTTTTTTCTCCATTGCCTGTGCTTCTTTATTTTCTCCCTCCACTCCTTTTTTTCTGCACTGGCCTCTTCCCTCTTTTGCTTCCTTTTACAACCACCACCCCCTCCATTTATCACTTCATCCCCTCGTCCACTTGTCCTCCAACCCCCCTCCCCTCCCCTCCCCTTCTCCCCTCTCTGCCTTTGCACTTGTTACCCCTTCGATCTCGACAACCCCCCTTCCCATTCCTCCCCCTCCTCCTCTTCCTCCCCCTCCTCCTCCTCTTCCGCCTCCTCCCCCTCCTCCTCTTCCTCCTTCCCCTTCTCCTTCCCCTTCCTCCTCTCCCTCCTCCTCTTCCTCCTTCCCCTCCTCCGCCCCCTCCTCCTCTTCCCCCTCCTCCTCCTCCTCCTCCTGTTGCTGCACCTCCTCTGAGAAGTCTTCCGTGTCCCGGCTGGCGCAGGTGTTCGAGGAGAAGCAGCGTCTGTGGGAGCGGGAGGTGGAGGAGCTGAAGCGCCTGTACGCCGCCAAGCTGCGGCAGGTGTCCCAGCAGGCCCAGCGCGCGCAACGCAACCTGCAGCTGCAGCTCTACAAGGCGCAGCAGGAGCGAGGGCGCCTCCAGCAGGAGGCCGAGGGGCTGCGGACCGAGTGCCAGAGCCTCCGCAGGGGAGGAGCAGGAGGAGCAGGAGCTGGAGCAGCAGGAGCAGGAGGAGGAGGTGTGTGTCTGGATGTCTCATTTACAGTATGTCACAAAAGTGAATATAACATAAGATTATGTGATTATGTAACTTATGTGCATACACTAAAAAAGAAACCACAAAATAAAGTGTTACCAAAAAAGAGAAATGTACAACAATATATACTACTAGCAAATATAAATGAAATAAAGTGTTACCAAATAGACCAAAGACACTAAAATCTACAACAATGTATACAGTATGTCACAAAAGTGAGTACACCCCTCACATTTTTTGTACATTTTTTTATTATATCTTTCCATGGGAGAAGTCTGAAGATATAATACTTTGATACAATGTAAAGTAGGTGTAAGTTGTACACTGCCTACTTTACATTGTAAAAGTGTTATATCTTTAGACTTCTCCCATGGAAAGATATAATAAAAAAAGTACAAAAAATTTGTGACATACTGTATATATTGTTGTAGATTTTAGTGTCTTTGGTCTATTTGGTAACACTTTATTTGTCTCAACACTTTATTTTGGGGTTTCTTTTTTAGTGTATGTACTGTACATAAGTTACATAATCTATGTAATTATGTACTTACACTTGCATATCTAACAAGTGTAAGTACATAATATTATGTACTTACACTTGCATATCTAACACTAATCCTAACCCTATGGTACAGTGTACGTACATAATGTTACATATTGTAACACACTTTGTTACACTGTACAAAACTGATGGGTCAAGGACAGTGAACAGTGTACTCTGTGCATCTGTTGGCTTGCTCTAAACCACATCTCGCTGTACTTGTATCGTGATAATAAAGGATTTGTATTTCTACTACTTGTAGGAGGAGGAGGAGCAGGCCGCAGTAGTGGTGGTGGGGAGGGAGGAGCACTGGAGAACAACCCCCAGCTGGAGGAGACGCAGTGGGAGGTAAGAGGAGAACAAGTGTGGGGGGGGGGGGGGGGGGGGGGGCGTAGTGGAGGAAGGGGAAGAGTATAGAGTGGAAGGTGAGAGCAGAGATTGGAAGGGGAAGAAGGAGGAGAGTAGAAGAGGGAGGGAGGGAGGGTGGCGGGATGAGTGGACAAAGAGGCTTTTTGAAGGAGAAATAAAGAGCGGATGGAGAACGAAGGAAAGAGAGGATGAGGGGGCAGAACAGATGTACAGAAAGAGGGAAGAGGAGGAGGAGAAAAAGGCGTTATTTGACTGTTAGGGGATAAAGAGATATTTCACTGGTGAATGATGGAGATGTGTGTATCTCCATACTGTAGTATGCAGCAGCAGCACTGCAGACTATGATGTAGAAAGCAAGCCACATATCAGCTGTAAATGTAGACATAACCATTTTTGTCTATATATATTTCTTTTAAAACAGTGTGGTACATAATAAATGTGTGTGGTATGAAACCACATTTATGTAGCCTTTTAGTAAGAAAGTGTAAGTGTAACACATCTTTATTGACTGATTACCTACATTTTCACACACACCCAAACTGTGCAGAGCATCACTCACTGCCATGCTTACTTACACACACACACACAAACACACTGTCTACACTACACACACACACACATACAAACATGTACACACATACACACACGCACACATACACACACACACACACACATACATACACACACACACATAATTATGGACAGACACACACACACACACACACACACTGTGAAGAAGAGCATCCCTCACCGCCATGCTCACCCCCACTCTTCCCTGTGCTGCGCCCCCTCAGGTGTGCCAGAAGTCGGGTGAGATCTCCCTGCTGAAGCAACAGCTGCGCGACTCCCAGGCGGAGGTGGCCCGCAAGCTGAGCGAGATCTTCCAGCTGAAGACGGAGCTGCGCGAGGCCCGCGCCGACGCGCGCAACAAGGACGGCCAGGTGGAGGCGCTGCAGCTCGCCCTGCAGACCGCGGCCGCCCGACGCCTCAAGGTCACGGGCAGCACCCAGAGCGTAGCTGGGGCCGGGGCTGGAGCAGGGGCAGGGGACCATCGAGGCAGCTCACAGGAGGAGGCCTTCGGTGGGGGTGGGGGTGGAGGTGGAAGTGGAAGTGGGGCGTCCAGTGGCACGGAGGAGCGTCTGCGGGCCGAACTGCTGCTGGAGCGGCGGCAGAACGAGGCGCAGGCCACGACCTTCGAGGCGGAGCGGCACACCTGGCAGACGGAGAAGGAGAAGGTGATCCGCTACCAGCGCGAGCTCCAGGCCAGCTACCTGGAGATGTACCACAAGAGCGAGGCCCTGGAGAAGGAGCTGCACGAGCTGAGGGGGGGTCGTGGGGACCTGGGGGGCGGTGGTGGAGGAGGAGGAGGAGGAGGAGGTGGTGGAGGTGGTGGTGGTGGAGGGCTAGGTCGAGGAGGGAGTTTAGACAGGCGTATGAGCGAGCAGGAGGGAGATTTCACAGACGACGACGAGCCGCCTTCTGGTTTGCCGTGGATCGAGAGGATCGAGTCGTCAGAGATTTGAATGTGTACTCCTTCCTCCATCCTCCATCCTCCTTCAACCCTAACCCTTCCTAGACTTGTCTGGACTACGTTTGGGGAAAAAAGGGAACAAAGCTGACCATCTTCCACCTTTTAAAAAAGAATGGAGGAGGACGTTTTATATGACACTTGTCTTCCGTTCTATCTTTAAAGAACACGTGGATATGCTCAGACTGTATTTTCCACACTGAAGTTTGCTAGATGTTTTTGTTCCTGTTTTGCTGTTCGACAGAGGAAACCAAAATATGTTCTGAGAGCCTGTCTTCAGAATTTGCTTGCTGTTTATTTTGGAAGGGAAGAAGATACCAGTCGGTTTAAAAAGGGACTTTTTTTTATTTGTTTATTTTCTATAGCTTACAGGATCATCTTGTACTGTGTCCCTCAGACCAAGCTGCAGTGTTTGGGCTGTAACAAAAGCCCATTCTCTTATCTCCGCTATCTTTGCCATGCAAATGAATAGCCGTAATTAGGCCATAAACACTCCCGATAAGATCAGCTCCCCCACATGTCTTTATAGCCTTTGACTGATAAATAACGTTGTTTTGACTTGAAGTGGGCCACCATTTTTTTCTCCCAGTGACTTTACAGTGTATAGCCAAGACCTGTTGTCTCTCCGATGGTGCCCCAAGCAATAATCTAATCACACAAGCAAAACAGATAAGAGGGAAATGACTGTGATGTTCTTTATTGTTCTTCGATCAGTAAAGACTACAGAATGTGACTGCAAGAGGTTTTTTTTTTGTTGTTGTGGTTGTTGTCTCCCCACGTTTGGCCTCGAAGGTGTGCGCTCTTCCTGCAAACAAGCATGCTGCACTTTAGAGAAACCTGAAGAAAGTTCTTATCTTCTCTGGAAACATCCTACAGAAACGAGAAACGAGGAAGGACAGCTTGGATTACCCATAAACATGCACCCCCACTCCGCCACCATGTCACACCCTACCCACTCACATGTACACACACACACACACACACACACACACACACACAGAGGAATGACAGGCATGAACATTTAGTACTCTGCTGGCCTTCCTCTTTGCTCTTCTTCACACGTTTCTCACCGCACCATCCCCGGGCCCCGACTGCATGTATGATATGCGGGTATCAGGTGACAAATCCCCTGGAATGACGTTGTGCAATCTTGCGCAAGCTTGTGTTGTCAGTTAGTATGTGAAGATTGAATGACAAGAGGACTTAGCTGGAGAGAGCTGAAGCGTCCAGTCGACAGGGACGCACATCCCCTTCACTGCCTGAGATATCTGCTGTTGTTTGTGGTAGTTGTATCAATGATTAGGTTTAAGAAGCTGATACTGTGACATGTTCATAACTGGTGGAACAGTAAAAAATGTATTTTATGTATTGACACTGATATTGATAAATTTATATTCCACTGGCCACTACAAGGTATATTGTATATAAAACAGAAGAGTAGTAACACTACTTTCAAGTTGTTGATTTTCTTGTAACGTCCATTAAAATCTCTAAAGCAAAATATTCTCACGCTGAATCTTCCGTTCAAATCAATGCTGCACCTAGTTTCAAAAACAGTACGTGGTTAAAATACTCAAGTCTTACAGTACGTGGTTAAACTTAAAATGCTGACTTTCCATTGACCTAAACGTAGAGTTTCAAAGCACCACCCACCCAACCACAAAGTTAGGCCTACAAAAGCTTTCACTAAGGAGACCAGTCAGGTCTGCCACAGTGTAAATTGTATGCGATTGATCTGTTGAGTCTGTTGTGGAGGGACAATGTCTTCTCTATTCTGTTCCAAGTTCACACAAAGGAGAGTCTATGGAAAAGAAATCAAGGTGCCCCCCCTCCTCCTCAATGCACCCCCCTCCCCCTTTTCCCTTCTAGTGTCCTGAAGAACAATGGTGGACTTGTGAGTGATGAGGAGTGAGAACTGCCAAGCCCTAAGAACTCCCAATGCTGAGGGCTTTGTTACCATTTTAATGTTGTCTCTCTCTCTCTCTCTCTCTTTCTCTCTCCATCTCTTTCTCTCTCTGTCTCTTTTGCCCTCTGGTCCTCCCCAAGCTCGCTTTTATTGATTTGAGTTTATAGCCCTCTTAAAACCAAGGCTGCCCTGAGGTATGAAAAATAACCCATGAAAGTGGTCTCGTCCTTGGGACTCTTATCTCACCATCCTTCCACTAACTGTCTCACTCCCCCCCACCCCCCCAACCGTGCCAGGTTCCCGCATACCTCCTTGCCGACTTTGGACTTTCAGAGGGTCAAAGGGCAGTCATGTTAGGGTCCGGGAACGAAAGGCAGGAGGGTCTTTATTTGCTCAAGGAACAGGTGGTTTGTATGGAGACTGTCAGGGGAGGATTTGCACAGGGAGAGGCTGGAGTTTGAGTTGGTGTTGGTGTTGGGGTTGGGGTTGGGGTTGGGGCTGGGCGTTTGGCCAAGTGACAAGAGACCGAGCCACCACAGAGCAAGCAGGTGGTCCACGGCAAGGATGGCCGTAAAAAGAAAAAGGCTTATCCAATTAGCTAGTGAAGTCGATGAGATTTATGGACACTATGTGTGCGGCTGGCTGCTGTGCCAAAACAGCCCCTGCAGCTCTCTCTGCAAGCCAGCAAACACCACCCATCAAAGGAGTCAATACTTCTCATGAGCGAGGAGAAAGTGCCGAGTGCACAGTTGAGTCACCCACGGAACCAGCCGTTACATAAAGCCCGCACTCGATAAACCCTGTGCTTTACGTAAGGAAACGTGTTTTTAAAAAAAGGGGGCCTGTGCAGTTGGTGAGCAGTGAAACAGGCTCAGCGTACTTAATTAAGCTGAACAGCATGGCCTGATTAATAGAAGCTTCTGACCTCAGACGGCCCGGCACGCTTAGTGTCCAGCTACTTGCACCGAAGAGTGTTTATGGGGACGGAAAGGGCCCGTTGCACACTTAACCACAGGCCTCAGAGAACCCAGAACAGAAAATAAAAGAAACGTTCACACAATAGCTTTACATAGCTTTGGTTCACACTCTTCAGTACAAGAACAGATGAGGTCTTTTCAATGTTCCAATTCCAAAAGCATAGACTCAAACATGTACCACTGGGAGACCAATAAAAATGCTGTCATGTCAAATGGCTATTATAGTAACTACAGGGGCTTAGCCATGGGTACTTTTGACATGACCTAACTGGCCTTGTCCACATTCTATATGTGCTCATTAAGGCCATTTTTTTAACAAATGGTCGAAAACAAGGCTATGCCTTCCATGTCCTTTCATGCATTAACAGCGCCCTCTAGGGGGGGGAACACTGAAAAGCACAGATTTTTACAGAACTCTTCTACTACATTGCCTATTAATTTTACAATTTTATTTAATTTTTTCGTCTCACCTGATTTCAGTTTTATGGTTATAAATGTAGCAAACAGAGACAAACAAGTTCAACAGTATAGTATAAACTTTTTTATTTTAAGATTTTTATCTTAAGATGCAAGTATAATATGAAACATACTGTACTATTAGAGGATAAATATTTACAATAGAAGTTGCATAACAACTGTTAGCAGAAAAAAAAACACACGTTTATCATACACTTGGCTAAATGTCAATCATGAGAAGTCAGAAAAGACAGGCTGGGTTGTAGATGCGTTCTATTCACTCTGGTTCATCATACTTTAGGGAGGCAATGGGTGATTGTCTACCAAAGTAATGGTGCAACTGGAAATAAAATAAAAATCAAATCATAAATCAAGCAAAAACAATAGCCCATGCTTTCCCATGTCCTCCCTACAATCAAGGCAAGCCTGTCAAACAAAATCACACACACGCAAACATACTCAAATCACGATGCCCCTAAACGCCAGTCCAACGCTGCAACGCTGTTGAGAAGAGAAAACTATTTGCAGTGGCTACTGGTAATATTTTTTTTTACCTTTACAACACCCATTTTAAAGCACACGGCCTGCTCTCTCTAACTCCCTTGCCTCCTCTAAACGTCTGCTCACACACTGAAGTGAAGCTCTCCAGCCAGCATATTTAACTCGTGTCGATTTTTGACAGGCTGTTATTAAATGGTACTAGATTTTTTGTTTTACTTTACATAGTTTGTTCTCCAAAATCATTCATAACAACCTCATTTTAAAAAAAGCAAGCAAACATCTTCCTTGCAGCAAAAAAAAAAAAAAGATTAAAATTTAAAGGGAAGCAATTTCTTGTTTTTTCGGCACTCTGGTTAAAAGCCAAGACGAATCAACAGCCAAATCACCCAGAGGACAATATGGTCTCTGTACAACATGGTCCTCTCCTTGGGCCTCAAACATCTTCGATGCAAAACAAAATGAATCTTTAACACGTCCCTGGAAAACCTTGTCTGATGCTGAACTTCTACGCAGAAAAGAAATGTACTCCAGAGATTCATGTGGATGATGGTGGAGGTGGTGGTGATAATAATAATTTTAAAAAAAGGAGGAGAAAAAAAAAATCACCGAACTGACAATCGAACAATATCTGGATGTGAGCACACCTACAAGAAGCCAAAAAAAAAAAACACCCCAGTGACACTGCACTGCACGTCACAACAGCAACGTCAGACACTTTTTCTTCTTTTTTTGTTGTTTTTTTGTTGTTGATGTTTTTCTGCTTGTCCTAACATTCATCATGATCAGATCTGGAGAGTGTGCAAGTGTAATTGATAGTCACTCGGGCCATGTAATAGCAGAACGAGTGACCTTGTGAGTCTGTTGACCTTGTTCATTGTGTGACGTGCAGATTAATATCCTGCAGTCAGACGTTACGGGTTGGGTAGAGGGAGGGTGGGGGGGCGGCGGTGTTAGAGACTCCATGAGCACCATGAATCCTACTGGTCAGCCAGTAGGGTTACCTCATAGCATGACCCTCACCCCCACCCCCCGCTTTTTTATTTCACTTTGCTTTGAATACAATACAGACACATGTGACTACCCAAGAAAATGACAAATGAGTCTCTCAGTACGATTCACAGTAGATTATTGTTTTGTTTTTTTTCCTCTTGAGAAATTAATGTTAAATACATACATACAGAGCAAGGAAGAAATGGCTTGGATCTTGTAAAAAGGATGAAAAAAAGAAAAAAAAAACCCTAGAAAGTACAAGATCTGCCAGTTTCCTGCCCCGTCAACGTGTAGTAATCAGTAAGTCGTCACACGATACATGGATATAGGTACTTTTTATGAATCTCCCCATTCACTCACATACCTCTACCACGTCCCAACACAGGGTTGTAGAGACACACTCTAATGTTTACAATCAATTAATCCATATTCAGGAAAAAACGAAAATCTACAGTCTTTTAACTTCACCTCAGGTTTCACTGACAAGATTCACAGAGTTCACCTTCACCTTAGTCAATATGCGTTTTTGAGTGTGCACGGATAACTGAGAAAGCCAAAGCCATCTTTTTAATACGTGCCTCTAAATATGTCTATGCATTTATGTATTTATATTATATATTTAGAATGATGTTTAAATATTATCTGTAAATAAACAACGGTCAAGCATAAACGTGTCACGTTTCACCCGTACAGAATGGTTGCACACGATTTCACCCTCAGAAGTGAGCAGACAAAAAAAATCTGGGGAATAAAAATTTTAAAATTAAGTCTTACAGACCAAGAAAAAAAAAATAGGGAAAAAAAACTCATCCATGTTAGAGAAGAACCACACACGCACTCAAAACAAAGCAGGCCAGACAAATTTCGAGGGTGAAGCAAGTGAGCAGTTGAAAAAATGAATGTATGAGTGATCCGTTTTTTCAAACTGTCATTAAAACAACTCCGCACAAGCAACTCTTGCACATTCTTCTCTACGGGTGAAATCAGTGAAGCCTCCGCACCATCCTCCCATGGCCATGACTGCTCCAAAAAACAAAAACAAAAACAAAAACCCAAAACGCTGTCCTACAGTCGGACAAAGCAGGGGAGGGTGCTGAGGGAGGGGCGGGGTCATGGGGTCAAAGGACAAAAAAAAAAAGGAAGTTGGTAAGCGTGCAGAGGAACAGCACGATGTCAAGTCTGGGAGCTCACGCCTCAGGGTTAACCCTTTCTGCTCTCGCACTCTGGACCATCCTGGTGTCGCGTCAAAAGTAGATCTGTTTGGCATCTGAAGGGTTCTGCTCCATGGGGCAATAGGGACATTTCAACCTGTCAGACCAAGACGAGGAGAAAGGCAATGAGAGGTACAGCCTCATCTGTTTTGCTTCTTAGCACACAGTTTAGAACTACGTGCTTTACGACGGGCTAATGAACCAGTCTCACATTCGATATTACCCAAACCATAAACACCTGAGATTGTCTGCTACCTCCATCTTGTCTGGGTAAAAACTAGCACTCCCATGTCATCCTTGCATGACCTTCTAGAGATCAATTGCGTAACGGGTTAAACCCTTACTGTTGGCTATATATTTATTTATTTGTTTGTTTGTTTATTTATTTATTTGCTGGGCCAAGGCCATGGCCTAAACAGCTTTATCAGGGCTAAATAAGCACTACACTGGGCCCTTCTGGAATAGGCTGCAATGCAACCGTAACACTCATGAAATGTAAAAACAGCATACATCCAGGCTGCCCAATTGTGGAAAGGCTGGGCCTGGTGTTAAAGATTGGCTTTAGCATGCAGGAGCGGAAGTATTTTAATAGTGACAGACAAAAATCTGTACTAAAATGGAAGATGAGACAAACCTAAAACAGCACCACTAGCAGCTGAGGATATGAGGCAGAGCAGTCTCATAACCCTGTACCGACTCTGCACTAAATAGGAGACATTCAGTGCAAATGTCCTGTACCATTTACAACAGGACTCTAAGAGCGAGCAGCAGAGCAGAAAGTAGACATAACTAGGCCAGATACTGGTCATAAGTAGGCCTCTGTAATAACAGCTGCTCTGTCTACCTTTGTCTGTGTCTTTGTTGCTGTGTCTACATCAAAACACCACTGACATAAAATCGTGTTGACTTTTCTCTGACGTCAAATCGTTGCTTTGTTAAGCGGGGCGGGTGAGTACGGGAAGGAAATGAGGCCATCTTACTTTCCAGCATTGGTGAGCTTGTTCAGGGCGTCTCTGGAGATCACATGCCCACAGATGAGCTTCATCGGCGGGTTGCTCTCCGAGGTCTGTTGCCTCAGGATGGGGCAGGCAAACACTGAGTGGTACCAGCACTTCTTCCCCAGGTCAATTTCAATCTGAACACACAAAGCATGGTTGCAGCTATTAAAATCACAAAGCTCACAAGGCGTTATACTTTTACTTTTTTTCCACAGAGAATGCTTTTATGTAGTACAATACAATTAGTTTTTAATAATACATTATTCTCTGTGAAGGCCATATGGGTTGTGTACCTTGGATGATGGATTTATAAGGTGACAGAAATGGAAGTAGGAGTGTTGTAGGAGTGTGATTATGACAAGCAAGTGTGAGTGGAGAACAAGGCAACAACACAGACATGGAAAATGGTTCAGACATGAGCCCTGTTTTCCCCCTCCAAGTTAACTACTACGCAGCTCATTTGTCTAACCACTGATGTTGACATTCACTGCTGTAGTAACTACACAGACCCATCTTATGTCTATAATTCAGCTAAACATCTTTAAATATATATATATATATTTATTGTCAAGACCACACCAGGTTAATGTAATTAGTAATATGATGTGTAGTGTGTGGCCTGGAGCAAAATACTGCTGCTAAGTTAGAGGTCAATCTTCTCACAATGTCCATTTAACAGCACAGGATTTTAGTGTGCCAAGAGAGACGTTATCAGGAAACTGGGCCCTGGCCTTTTCGCTTCAACTGTGAATGGGTAATGCTGACAAATACCCGGCCTTAACATTTCTGAGATTCTACCGAAGTTTAAGCCTGAAAGCAGCTTTATTGTGAGACAGACAGACAGACAGACACACACACACACACACACACACAGACACACACAGACACACACAGACACACACACACACACACACACACACACACACACACAGACACACACAGACACACACAGACACACACAGACACACACACACACACACACACACACACACACAGAAAGGGAGGGAGTTACCGGAAGTTCGTCCTTATGTGTCCACACCCCACTGCACTGCCTCTGCTCGATGACCTGTTTGATGTTCATGAGGACGGGTAGGGCCATGCAGCCAGAGGCAAAACTGAGACACACAGCATAGCTGGATTACTATAAGATCACGCCAAGTGCATCATGGGACATTACACACAAAAGACCAGATAAAATAGCAGGGTGTGTTATGGTGTACCATCAGCCACCTGTCTGAGTTTATGTCTTTGTTGACATAACATGACATTAAAGTGATACAAAGGGGTTTGTAAAATAGTTGGTGAGCAAAGAGAATGTACTCCAAGACCAAGTGGTATTTCAAAGGTTGTGTGCTTATGCACCAAACTCCTACTGCAATGCAGGGGAAAACAAAAACCATACTTGGGCAGTCAGTCTGACTCACAGCTATTACACCCTATTACACCATGTAATCACGCCCAGAGTGTGTGTGTGTGTGTAGTCAGTGTGCGGAGGCAGTGTACATGTTAGGAGAAAAGTGTCTGCACACCGGTGTAGATCCCAAAACATTCCACTTAATTCAAAATGGCATGGGAATTATAATGCCATTTTGAATTAAATAAAACATTTTAGGATCTACACCAGTGTCTGTGGACAGTCTTTTCTTTTTATTTTAGTGCACTGTTTGCCCTTTAATGCACCTGGTTTCAATGAGATGGGATGGGCAGACATTTAGTCCTTTATTTTTATTTTATTTTACAGTAGCTGTGTGCACATATCCACCGAACTCACCTGACACTGAGGGGGGATTCCACGGAGAGGCCCAGGAGGGCACAGGCGTCCCTGGTGAAGATGTTGCAGATCTCCGCCCACTGGTTGGTCTCCAGCAGAGTCCGATAGGGCGAGTTCTCGATGCCGTGTCGAAGGTAGACGAGACTACCCATAAGGATCTGGATATCTACATAGGGAAATTATGATCCCATGCAGTATTTTTTAAAGTCTGATCAAGTACATTAAACTTTAAATAAATATTACAAAGAAAAAAAGGAAAAAAAATATAAAGCTTGCCCTGGGTCAATGATTTGTTAAAACGAGTAATAATACAGAATATATGCTCATCAGAGTACCATTAAAATGAAAGAAAATAAAATCAATAATGTCCTCAAAGGGCCCTAGGATTCATCCCACCCATCCCCCCTGGCTTGTCCTGACGGTGCCCCTGGGCTCACCCACCTCTCTGGTGCTGTGCGGCGAAGGGCTGGAAGTGGCGGGCGTACTGCAGCGCCTCCATCTGGTTGCCGATGCCCCCGTTCAGGAGGCTGATGAAGTAGAGGCGGTGCAGCTTGAACTCCAGAGTGCTGTTCAGGTCCAGCAGCCGCTGCCGGTTTGTCACGGCCCATCTGGGGGCAGTTAAGAGGGGGGAAAAAAAGAAAAATGGGTACAAGGGTAGTTGGGTAAAAGGGTTAACAGATGAGTAATGCAAGACCATCCAATAGCCATGATTTGGGATACAATGTTTTAGGTGTTTTTTTTTCCCCAAATGGCCTTATTACTTGTCTATCGTTTTAATTTGTTCATCGTTTTATTTTATTATACGTCTTGGCTGTTGTATCTAATTTAAGGTCATTTTGATTTTATTTTATAATTTCTTTGGAAGTGTATTGAAATTTTGGTGATTTTGCTTTCTAAATAATAAACTGACTGACTGACTGAGACATGTGGCATAGTAGATGTGATGTGTCTCATTTTAATACCGAGGACAATACATGCAATGTAAGTAAAATGAGGACCATAAGGTAATATATTCTTCATTCGAGAAACAAACAGTGATGACATGGTAGGTCATGTAGATGTTCCCATAGGCAATGCAAGCAATACAAGGATGCACCAAAACAGGCTACGATAAACTCAAAAATATCCACAGCAGGATCTCAGGTTCGTTTTCTTTTGGATTTTAGTCTGGAAGTTGTAATATGAGAGCTAACCTTACACCTGAACAGGACAACGAAAGCAGTTTGTGCACTCACTCTAGAGCGGGCCTGAGGTCCTGCATACGCAAAGCCTCCAGGATTCGATTCAGTTCTAAAAAGGGCTGCTTCATGCTCATGTCGATGACCACTCCAGACTCCTACAAGACAAAAACACAAACGTTTAATTAACATTTGAAGAGCATCCCTTCACATCAGGTAGACAACATCTGCAGTGTTAAGTGTTGAATATTCAGCATCTCCTGCTCTAAAGGTTACAGGAGATGATGAAATTAATTAAAAAGCACCTTTCTTTCTGCATGTCAGACAGAACACTTTTGAGTTCTCTCTTGTGTAAATGCTTTTTAGCTGTGTCAGGTATTAACATTACATTACATGTGATTTAGCATAAACTCTCTAGTATTACTAACAGTGAACTAACTACAGGTACAGTCTCTATGGAACAACTTAGGGTTAAGTGCTTGTTCATTGGCCCAATGGTGGGACACCCTGGGATAATAATAATAATAATAATAATAACCTTTACTTGTATAGCACAGTTCATACATACAAGATGCAACTCAAAGTGCTTTACAGTTTAGCAAGGTCACAAACAAGACAGCATTTCTTGTAGTCCAATGGCATCGGACTAACTGAATGCAATAATGAAATGGCGTAGTGTCAAAACAATGCAAAGTATGGATGGAACTGACAACCTCTGATGGGCTCTATAACACCTACAATTCAGGAGAGGTACGATACCTGGCACAAATCCTCAGCAACACTGAGCATTCCTTGTCGGTAGAGGTGTTCCACAATGGTTTCGCTGAGGTACTTTTGTCTCTCTGGCGTATCCCACACTGTTTCAGCAACTACTGCACTCACTTCTGCATCAAAATTCTGCAAATGACAAAGTAGCTTTTCTTGTCATGTTTTTCAACCATTCTCATAACTTTGTCAGAGACTACGTCTGTAGTGCCATGAATGTTGACATTAAGCCAAGGTAAAGGTTTTGTACCCTTTAAAATGCATAATTTACAACGACAATGTGTAATAGACACATTATATGAATATATTTTAGACATAAGACAGAGGATTCTATACATCACTCATCAAGTCAGGAAAATATTTTCATTTAAAGTGAGAGAGGTCTGAAGCAATCTTCTATTGTTTACTATGCTGTAGACTCACCCTGTCAATGGCCTTGCCAACCTTGGACACGCTGCCATGTATATCCTTGTGTTTGGATGCCAGCATCTGCACTGTCTCTTTGATTTCCTTGCAGCACTGGGTCATTGTTTGAGAGAAAACGGACAAGTCTGCATCTTGCACACCTGTCAAAGCAAAGGAGTAGAATGCAAATCACAACGGGCGGAGCTGACAGCGTTAGGTTACATGGACACAATCAGATGTCATTGTGCGAGTTTGCTGCAAATAATAGAACATTCATCCCCAAATTGAAAAAAATGACTGCTGTCCCCCAACCCCTTACCTTCCCAAAATATCAGACAATTCAGTGGCAATTCAGTCTTGAACAACAGACATAAGAGCTCACCAAAGGCCACCAGCTGACTGCGCAGCTCACACACGTTCCTCAGCAGCTCATCCAGACGCTCCTCTGACTGGTGGCTGTACGTCATGAAGCGGTGGAGCACCTTCTCCAGCTCCCGCTCAACGCACGCACACTGCTCCATCACGCATTCACACAGCTCATCCACCTAAAGAAAAAAATACACAGTTTGGTTATGTTATTTAGCAGACACTTTTCTCTAAAGATGTTTGAATTGTTTACATTGTAGCTTCGTTGTTATGAAAGGTTAATTACATGGCAGGCCTGTCTTAGGTTGAAGACAGCCAAAAAATATGTGGGTATTACAGTTATAGGTTAAACACCAACACTATAGGCTACATAACAGGCACACCAGTGCTAGCCTACTTCTGTAACAATAAACATTGGGCAAGATAAGACAGACACTTTCACAACCTTTTTGAGAGGTAGCCGGGTGACAGCTACAAACTAAACAGTTTTCAACTACAGTGATGGTGGTTATTGTAGATTGACCTTTTGGATTCAAATTCCAATTACATCTCTGTAGTGGAAACTATAACAATCAATAGGCTGCCATTTCAGTAAGCATGTGCATCAAGCAAATAAACAGACTTTACCATCTACAACGTCTAATAAAGTTTTACTTTTAATTGCAGTTTTGTGTTGTTTTTTGGTACGGGTGCATAAAGCCCGAGAGCAATGCTGACTCACAAACCGGACTGAGCAAGTTTTCTAGTCGCACAGAAAGTCATTGTTTACTTGTAGCAAGAGTACACGGTTTACAAGTAACACCGTCCACCAAGCATACTGTCACTGTTTTGGCAACATCTCTGTATAGTAATGGAGGACCCTCTGATAAGGTCTTGTGACGTTATTTAATTAGTGTAAGTGGGGAAATCATTACAGTTACTCTTGGAATCCTTTCCATTTTGACATTTACAACTTCTCTGCCAAAAAATGGGAAACCATACCCAATGCAACGTTATGCTAGCTCAGCCAGCTAGGTGGGCCCTGAATGAATATGTCATAGAACCAACAGAATCCAGCCGCTGCTAGCTTGGGCTAAACAATCTCCATTAGTCTTTTAGAGATCAATTTCAAAAATTGACAAACACATTTCTTGTACGAATTGATTTCAGTGACGCGTGGGTTTGATAAAATATTTTAACAACAGCTGGCCGAAACTGTTTAACTATTCAAAACGAATTTGCTAACGCACTAGCTACATGCAGGACAAAATATTAGCTACAACGCAGGCTAACGTTGTCTCACTAGGTTTTAATCATACAGCATAAACACACACACACACGCGCATACTAACACGGCTGCTTAGCGCACGTAAATAGTCCCTATACGGATGCAACAATTGAGCTGAATATCATTAATGTAAAACCGATGGTGGATTTTTGAATTAATTCCACATGACCTTAACGTGAGTACAATTAAAGTGTATAAAGTAAATACAGCTAGCAATGCTAGCTGCCTACCCAGCAAGCTGTAGTAGAGCTAGCTCACTGGACTCAGGAGATACCTAGCATGTAGCAGAGCTATAACAACCAAGAACAGGGAGGCGAAAAAGCTTGCTAGCTAGGTCCTTGATATTAAAGAATTTAAGTCGCTGTCTACATGAATGTGTGATACTCATACGCATTATTACAGTTTAGAATTGGCACTGTCTTAATTTTCTACCAAGTTACATACTGTAGCTATAATATAACCTGAAAATAAAACAAACACAATGTACTTGCCTGTTGTGACAGCACTTCTCCACCAGACGTCCCTCAAAGCTATGTGAATTTGTCCTTTACTCTCCTTTTGGCCAGTAGTGGAGCTCTCCTAACACTGGTTAGAACTCTGCCATCTACTGTAGGGGATGGGAAGGTGTCATCAATTGGAAAGATTTGCCTAGTAACCAGGCTGTTGTATCTACACAAGGCCCTGTACGTTTTTTGGATACCCCTTTGTAGCTGTATTTCGGTGTGTTGACTGCAAGGTACGCCAGGGATGCACTTAATGCATTTCCATTGATGCACTGACAGAAGTCAGATTATTAGAAGGCAATTGTTGGGCCTATAGTTTCCATTCAAGCCCCCAACAGTATCACAATGTCTGGATCATAATATGACAATTTGCAGAACAAATAAAATGATTTAATTTTTACAAACGCTGTTGTTTTTGCAAAGTGTATTCAGATACGATGCTACGATCCTATGTCTTTTTCATGACCAACCAGAAAAACAATCTCTAGAAAAGTATTACAGCCTGTGAAGATAAGCACAACAATCTAGTTTATGTTAAACTTGAGGGGCAAGGGAGGTGGCTCGTCTTCAGATGTTGACAGGCTGGTTCAGTCAGTTTGGTCTCTCCAGAGCTGAGGCTTGTGCTTACTGCATGACTGTGGCACCTCTGGCTGTGGACTCTGGTCCCATTTGTGAGACAGACCGTTGCCCTCTGGCTCAAGGTCTGTGTTGAGTAAGCCCTTTCTTTTGTGTGTTATAGCAAATATTGTGTGCGTCAATCCAGCAGCCCCTTACCTCATTACAATTTTCACTGTTCGTGCATTTGACCTTGCATTTCCCAGGACTTCCAGAATCACTTGGGTTACTGGGGTGCCATCCCCACCACTGTTAGCCCCAGTTTTACCAAATCAATTGCCCCACCCCTTGTTTTTTTTTTTTTTTACATCATCAATAGATGATGCAATCTTTTAGGCTCTGTGCCTGTGTGTTTTGTAGTTTTTCAGAGGGCTTGCTGTGCTTTGTGGATTTTACATTAAGCATTTCCTGCACACAGCATTCGAGTTGGTTAGACAATGTGGTTCGCATTTTAACAGTAGGCTACATCAAGAAGTAGGCTGTTGGCACAGAGGCCCGACACCTTCATAAAGAACACAGGAAGAGAGACACCAGTCTTCAGAAAACAAATGTAAATCTGTACAAAATCTTATCAAGTTTATGTCTGCATTTGATTTGGGAAAGAATCAGAAGCTGCAGGAAACAGCCAGGCCAGGGATAACACTGGGTGATAGTGTGATGTTTGCATAACATCTGTAATATGACACCTTATTTTACCAAATGTTACAGTTTAGGACGGTGGACCAAGAGGGCCAAAGTAGGCTATGCATAGGGTAGTCTACAT
Source organism: Setipinna tenuifilis (assembly GCA_030347295.1). Lineage (NCBI taxonomy): Eukaryota > Metazoa > Chordata > Actinopteri > Clupeiformes > Engraulidae > Setipinna > Setipinna tenuifilis. The sequence goes on along the minus strand of CM059288.1, from coordinate 11,924,731 downwards.
GGCTATTAAAATCACAAATAAAATAAAAAGACATATTCAACGACTTTCCTACGCAAAATTCTCTGCATATCTCTGTAAGGAGTTTCCATAAAATAATGTGTCCAAACAGGAAATATCTATGGCAACAAGAAAAACTGGTTTAATAAGTCGCGAACACATAATATGATCACTATTGCAACAATTGATACCACAAACCACAGTCCCATAGGACGTGTGAATACATAGTGTTCTCTGTTTTCATCGGGAAGGATGTTTGGGGTGAAAAAAAAAGCTGTTGTACAAGATACAAAGTTCGCACGACCATGGACGTGATGGACATACACACACCCCTTATTTCACTCTATCGGCCAATCAAGTCACCAGGTCTGGCGCACGCCCGTGCCACATCATTCCTTCTTTACGCCATCGCCTGATTGGAGATAAATACCTCACGCTTTCTTCTGCTCGGTCCCAGTCAGTTAATTGCGGTGTAGCAGAGGATTAGACCCACCTGTTCAGTTGCTCCTGGTTGAAGGTACCAAATCTCCACCGAAACTCAAGTAAGGACTGCTTTGAACTCATGCTCTTTGGTGCTAAACTGATTTTGTTTCATGTGAAGATACTTGTCTATTGAATTCTGATAAGAAGCAAGATATGAAGTGACATGAATGCTCAAATGCATGTGGCTAATTCAGCTAAAACGAAGTTAGTTTTGCAGGGTCTGTGCGTTGAACTTGAACTTCCAAAATTATGTAACTAAAAAAAAAATCTGTTTCCAATGTATGTAATTTGAAAACATCCGGACAGTTTAGCATAGTTAGTTTAGCTGGCAAATAACTACTGACTAACGTACAGCTTTTTATATGTTTAACTGAGTTTTTAGGTTTAGATTTTCCTTGTAAACTCCTTCCTTATGCCTCGGTGCAGAAGATTACCTGAAACCAAAGCAGGAAGTTTAAGTATCGGATTGCATTTTCTATATGAAAAGGCTATAGAGCAGCATGGGCGTATATGGTGCATGAAGTAACGTATTCCCTTCAACGTTTGCACCCACCTGCTATATTGCATGCTCCGGATTTACGCATACTCATAATCATACTTTGTCGGTCGTAGTTATCTTGTGATGCATTGATCATGCGTGTTAATGATAAGACTCAGTCAACACCTTCAGTTTCTCGAACGCACTCGGTGAACTGTGTACCCACTGTCGCAGAGAGTAGAGAAAACTTATCAGTTGCTGGACTGAAGTTCAACTGAAGAAGCAAGCCAAATATTTACAAAGAGTTAAGAGGGCGGTGGTGTATGATTGGGGTCAAAGTTGAGCATAGTGATGCACTGAGCTGACACAATGCACTTCAGTAGGGTCATGCACGTGTGGATAGAGGTGAGTGACCGCATCCAATTTCCCTCACATTTAACCACTTTCTTTCCTCATCAGGATGACTCACCAGTACCCATCCCTCTCCCCGGAGCAGAAGCAGGAGCTGGCTTCCATTGCCCAGAGGATCGTCGCTCCTGGCAAGGGCATCCTTGCTGCTGATGAGTCCACTGGTAAGGGCTTGGGCCAGCTGTGGCTTTTTATTTGGGATGTTTGCCCTGAAGTGTGTGTGTGTGTGTGTGCGCGCCAGTGACTAACAATTATATCTGTGCACTGCTTCTAGGTACCATGGGCAAGCGTCTTCAGAAGATCAACGTGGAGAACAATGAGGAGAACCGCCGCTGCTTCCGTGACCTCCTCTTCTCCGTGGACCCATCCATCTCCGAGTGTGTAGGTGGTGTCATCTTCTTCCACGAGACGCTCTACCAGAAGTCTGATAAGGGCGTCCTCTTTCCCCAGGTCGTCAAAGACAAGGGCATCGTTGTTGGCATCAAGGTAAACCTCCTTATTCCATATTGGCTTTGATAAATACATTACACTTAGCAGATGCTTTTATCCAAAGCAACTCAAAATGGAGGAGATAAACAAGCTAAAGATATGCAGAGGAAAACTGTAAGCAAAGGCGTAATAAAGTTAGTGCACCCAGAGTACAAGACGGTGTTGGTGAGTGGAGGTCACTCGTAAAGATCTGCGTCTTAAATTACACTGACTTAAACCCTGCTGTCTTGATCACGTCATGACATTTTTTCCTTTGTTCATAACCACAGGTAGACAAAGGCACAGCTGGTCTGAATGGTACAGATGGGGAGACAACCACACAAGGTGAAACCTTTCTTTCTGCCTCGTCCTACATTCTGTGCAATTGACACATGAAAAAACATACTCATTATGAGGCTTTTCCCCCCCTCCTTTTTGCCATTAGGGCTTGATGGTTTGTCTGAGCGTTGCGCACAGTACAAGAAAGATGGCGCAGACTTCGCCAAGTGGCGCTGTGTGCTCAAGATCTCGGACGGCTGCCCATCCGCTCTCGGAATTGCTGAGAACGCCAATGTCCTCGCCAGATACGCCAGCATCTGCCAACAGGTCAGTCCAACAGCTGATTTGTTTTGCAAACCTAACTTCCTTAGGGCTCATGTTTGTCATATCTGCCCGTCAACTGGTCAGACAGGCTTCAAATGAAGTGCATGTTTCACTATAGAGGTTTTTATGAGATATTGAATTAATTGTGGATTACTGCTGTGCTGTTCAGGATTTTATGGTGCATAATCGCCCTTGTGTCTTGCTTTTTTCAGAACGGTCTTGTGCCCATCGTGGAACCAGAGATCCTCCCTGACGGGGACCACGACCTGCAGAGGTGCCAGTACGTCACAGAAAAGGTAATACTGCCCTGGCAGGGCATAACTGATTAACTACTGATAATGATGAGATGAATAATGGCAAAAGAGTATTGATTGCCTTATCTGATGTTTTAGAACAGACTGTAACTTTACTGACTTTACACGCATTGCTTGTTCCATCAGGTTCTTGCTGCTGTGTACAAGGCTCTGAACGACCACCACGTGTACCTCGAGGGCACTCTGCTCAAGCCCAACATGGTCACTGCTGGACACTCCTGCCCCAAGAAATTCACGCCACAGGAAGTTGCCATGGCAACGGTCACGGCTCTCAGGCGCACCGTGCCTGCTGCAGTGCCTGGTGGGTAGTGGTGGCTGGCTGTTATTAATCTGCACTTTAACCTGTGGAAGCAAGTTTTATTGTAGATGACAGATAAGACGTGCCTTGTTTATTATTATAACCTTAACAATGTAAGGAGCACGCCAGCAATCCCAAACCAATCACAATCCTGAAAGAAAAGCGGATGACTTTTGATCAATCGAGGCAAGGTCTGAGTTTAAGATTAGCCATAATTAATTACCCCTTTCAATGTCAGCCTTGGTTACCTGCAGGGGTAGGTGCTTTAAGGTCTGTTTGACAAGTAGTAAGACAAAGCAAATATTGCTTGACTGCTGTCATTTGTAACATTCTGCTGGTGTGATGCTCACGTGTACTGACACACACACACACCCCTCCCCTTATCATGAGTACCACTGTGTCCAAGGCCAACCATGCATGTGTAACCACTCTTTAGCTCCACCCTTATATTTCTCCTCCCCGTCTTTGGCAGGCATCTGCTTCCTGTCTGGCGGCCAGAGCGAGGAGGAGGCCTCTGTCCACCTTAACGCCATCAACCAGGTGCCCCTGCACCGACCCTGGAAGCTGACCTTCTCCTACGGCCGCGCCCTCCAGGCCTCTGCCCTCGCTGCCTGGAAAGGCCAGGCTGCCAACAAGCAGGCCGCCCAGGATGCCTTCTGCACACGTGCCAAGGTAAGCCCCCAAACAACAAAATGGATTGACATGACTCTTGGTACACTTTTTTTTTTTTTTTTTTTTGTATCCCATGAACCTGTTAGAAATGGTGCGTTTATCCAGTGTACTTCCTGCTAATTTTGACTTGATATTGATCTGTCTGAAGATTCTTTTTTATCTAGGTCATTTTGGTCAACTTAACTCATTTAATATAACTGTACAGTTTGAAGTGTGTTCAGTGTGTGAAATTGCTAGTCTGTAACATGACTTTTGTACACGTTTCAGATTAATGGACTAGCCTCAAAGGGAGAATACAAGCCCTCAGGCCAGGCTGACCAGGCTTCCATGCAGTCCCTCTACACAGCCAGCTACGTCTACTAAACTCTTGGGCCATACTTGATCTGTGCATTTGCAGCTGGGTTAAAACCTGGTAAAATATGAAAACCAAACCCCTGTCCCTATTCCACCCCCACATTCCATGAAAAAAAAAAAAAAAGGAAAATAAAAATTATTTCTATTCAGCTTTTGCCTCTTTCTCTACACAAGACACGCATGCATCATCACTTACAACACCGTCTTTTATTTGTTGTCAAATGCCAATTCGAAGAAAAAATATAGTATTGCACTTTAAACTGGAAGGAAACACTAAAGGGCTAAAATTATGTAAAACATGTCACTATGTGATCAAATGTAATACTTTATGCTCCTTTGGGGAGTTGCGCACAAGGCCAAATTAATCATTACAGACCCACAACCTGAAGATGAGTGGGGTTTACACAATCTTCATTCCAGCCCATCTGCCACGCTTGCTTTGTAAAGGTGGTATATGCGCTTAGTGGTAAACTTTTCAGTGTAGAGTGGGTGGTATAACAAAAGGATGTCTGTCAGGTGGTGTTTCTTTGCCTCATTGATTGCTGTCCAACCCCATGCATCCTGCTCCTACCAAAAAAAAAGAAAACATTGGCAAGGGGCAGGTCCAAATATTTACTGTGTCCTCTTTGCCCTTGCCACTCAGTTTCAGACTAATAAGACTAATATTCTGAGTGCACCTTTTTTTTGGGCACCCATCCAAATGTCTCGGAGCAACACATAGGAACCTGAGGGTCGGTTGGCAAATGGAATGCATCAGTTTTTCTTAGTGTTTACAGCAGATATGACTTATCTGAGGCAAATGAAGCACACTAACAGGATGTTATAGGCCTCAGTCATTTTCTGCTTCACATCAGCATTGTTTCACCTTGATGTGTATATACATTTAGCAAATTTGGTAAGCTAATCAAGATGTGAGGAATAACTTTGTTTAGCCTCGACAAAATGTTTTGTGACTTGCTTACATTACTTATTATAGAAACTGACTGGAGCCTCTTTACCACCCTACTTGATAAAAGCCATTTTAAAACAGTGCATTTCTTATTACAGTTTACTACTTTTTACTGTTTTTTGACTGGTAGCCCAAATACTATAATCTTTAATCACTAATTTCCTGCCTGAAGAATTTTAGACAAAACTGTGCAAGTAACACACTTCCCAGTCAAGTTCCTTGGCCTAAAGCCATTACTGAAAGAAAACAAATGCACATAGAGGGCCTGTTTCTGATGTTCAGGGGGTGTTCCAAAAAGCAGGTTTAGTCATTAACCTGGGTATGTTCATTCAGAGCAAGTGGTAACTCAACCAACAGAATAGCCCTATGGCTGTGTTTTGCTAAGAGAATGAAGTTATAAAGGAGACTTACTGTACCACTTAGTCTGAGCTACCCTAGCTGGGTTAGTCACTAAACCACCTACTTGGAATACCACCCAATTGTAGGCCACATACCAGGGGCGTAGCTCCATACTCCAGGAGTTTGGCCACAGTGCCCACGTCCCTGTTCCGCACCGCTGTGTGCATGGCTGTCCTTCCGTTGTAATCACCCTGGTCCATATCCGTGCCGGCGAAGTACCAGGCCTGTAGCATTGTATAGTCCCTGGCTTGCACAGCCCTTAGTGTAGCACAGCATAGAGGTAAAGCATCAGTGTGTGTGCAGGATTATGACTTGCATGCAAAATACACTTACAAATGCCTTTAATTTCATGCATATTTCCTGAACAAAACAAAATCACAAGAGCAAGCATTCCTAGTGCATTTGGCTCATCATAAGGAGTGGGTTACTACTGACTTGCAGAGCTCCATGCCGATCCTTACAGATTCCATGTACACACAACCTCCTAATAATCGCAAGACCTTCACAATGTTAGTGTGCCTGGGGTGGGAACAAGTAGAGAAATTACTGTATTAAAAGGTCTTCCAATGAGAAAAGAGGCTGTTCATGTAAACAGATACATCCCATCCCATCTCTTCCCATTTTATCCTAATGTCAATCAACATTAAGATACACTCGCACACCCTGACTTACTTGTTTTTGATGGCAAGGGTCATTGGGGTATTTCCAAGGGAGTCACCGAGATTAAAAGAGGCTCCTTTGGAAAGAAGATACTTCATCATGCCAATGTTGCCTGTTTCACAGGCCCTGTGAATAGGTGTGTAGCCATTGTAGTCTGCGGCGTCAATGTCCACCTGACAATATAAAATGTATACAGCGTGTGATGACTACCAACAGCATACCATAGAGAAGTAAATACAACATAAGATATACATACATTCTTACCGATTTTAGAAGTTCCTGCAAGCTCACAAAGTCATTGTTATCTACACATCTGCAAGCGAAATCTGCATACATTGTATTCTCCTCCTTCTGAAAGACAATTACAAGCTTGTTCATGCTGCTATGACAAGTAAAATGAAATGCTGTGATAATTTACATAATGATCACCTCGCTGTCTTCGTTTGGCTTGGCGAAACCAAGCAATTCACCAACACACTTCAAGAAATCCCTGTTTCTTGTCTTTGCGCCCAAGACTTGAATATTTGTGACTGACACCAGTGGATCGTTCTGCATGGCTAGGAGAATATTAACTGTTGGATGTGAAGGTAATATGTGTCAGTCAGCGATGTATATATGAATATCACCATTCAAACTTAATTTAATTTAACCATTAACTTAATTTATGCAAAAGAACATTGACAGTTGAAGGCTCCAGGCTATCAATCAAGGTAGCTAGGCAACATTGTCATTATACCTTGCTAATTCAGATTAGTTACAACTTTTCCAGCATTAGGTAATGAATCACATAAACAAATGGCGTGTAGCCTACACCTAGGAACTAGCCTTTAATACAGGCAAAATAGTTTGTCTTGGAGGAACTATCTCCAGAGTTGTTTGCTAACGTCATCGTTATCTATTGCTAATCAGTTAGCCTACCTCAGATGGAATAAGGTAAGCTCCCGCCTTGAAAAGGAGGAATTTGTCAAACGTTCTTATCTCACCTGCAGATACAAAACCTGAGATTAAATTATTATGGGTAATATAACAGCTGTCCCGTCAAAAACTATTTCAGCTTGTTGCTGGATGAAACGCAGCTATCTTACCTGTTTGACAACACCCGATCTGACAGGCATGGAATCTCTAGAGTCTTTGGTAGCTAAAGATTCTTGTGTGAATGTTGCCAAGTAAGACGAGGGCTATGCACTAGACCTGTCTGTACAACATCCCCCTTTCAATATAAACAGACAAATCGCGGTTTAAAACGCTTATGTTGTATATGTCTAACTGGTGGACTTTGACCACTAGCTTCTAAGTTGGAAATTGTGATGTGAGCTGCTAGTGCTATGCCATTCTATGTCGATAATTCCCCCATCAAGCAGGTTAAAATCCTGTTTTTCTCTGGGCATAGATGGGTGTTTTTAATATATGACATTCAATGGAATTTGAATAAAACCTTAAAACCTTAACATTCTTAGATAGCCAAAATGCAATTTTGTAAAAGTACAGTGCCCCCTATGGGCCAGATTTCATGGTACTTGGCATGTGTTTTCAGAGGTTGTCCTGATTGTACACGAATTTTGTGCAAATGGTTCGTCTCAAAATAAATCCTTTGATAACTTTTTGTCAGCATTGTCTGCAGATGACATATACCACATTTGGTAAGATTCACGGATTTTATGGTAGCCTACTTACTGTGCTTTTAGAGGTTATTGCGATCGTACATGACATATTACAGTTCCCACCTTCTCGGTCCAAGATTTCGGCAATTCAAAACCCGAATTTTTGCATTTACACATTTCACTAGGTGGCGCTATAATGCAACGACTGTGTAGGAGCTGGGTTGATGCACCTCTGTAACACCAACAGATGTGTGCAGATGACATACCAAATTTGGTGAGATTCACATGAATGCCCTTTGGGGAGTTCTTTCATCATTTCAAAGTTCATTTCACTTTTATCATTTAAAAATTGTTATTGCTGGAAGTGGGTGTCGACCAGTGTTTTCAATGTGTGAGGTTTAATGGACATCAAGACAAAAAAAGGGGTGTTAAACTGTAGTGCTCTCCAGATAATAGAAAAAATGTAATTTTGTCAGAGCAGTTTATCCAAATATACGGCTCTACATTTTGTACTACAACAAGCCCTATTGGGTGAAAAGGCACTCTCCACTGATATTGACCCTTAAACTTCAGCAGGGACTATACCTCCAGGATGAAATTGTTCGCTTATTGGTCAGGCAAAATGCTGCCTGAGACAACCATGTCAATGAAACCACAGCCAGACCCTCTGTACTAAATGAAGTATAGTACGAGGGGCTGGTTTATCAGGCTAGCTCGGCATATCAATATATATGTAGTTGGTTTTGGTTTTGCACATACGGCCCACGAATATGACCAACTACATTTCCCAGAACACCTAGAAACGGAAGTCCAAGCTTGCCCATGGTAAGAGAGAAGTTGAAAAGGATTGCTAGTATCGAAACAGTAAATGAAGGAAACGTCTGAATTCCGAGGTTGCCTGAAATTGCCATAATCTGTGTCGGGTATGTAACTGCTAGCTTTAATTTTACGTTAATATGCTAGATTTTACCACGGACCACACCTGTAATTCTCATTAGCAGCTAATGACAATGTTACCCACCATGTCAGCAATGGGAAGCTAGTTAGCCAGCTAGCATAAACAGCCTTGCAAATTGTTTGTCGATCACAAAAATCATGATTACCATCAGCTAGGCAGACCCACAACTTCAGCAACCTACATAATTTGCAGACTATAGGTGTTTCTGATTTAAATTATAGAGGTACTCGGCGGAGTGTTAAAGATGTTTACAAGAGTGTAGCCTACATCAACGCTTTAAACCTTCCCCTATACACACACGGAATGCTTTTCATCTAAATGATCTTGTGACGTTGGTTGTGTCGTTTTCATTTGTAGTGCCACAATAGTCGCTCAGGATGACCGTTCTAGTATTTTCTATTTGAGTCACGGTCAGTTTCTCGTTTGGACTGAATTCACCTTCCTATTTTGTCGAGCAGTGTAAATACGCACTAAGCTATGAGGTCATCATCGTGCTCTGTCTGTGTTCGAGTTTGGTAAATGCCCTGGGTTTTATAAAATCTACTGTACCATAACATATTGACAGCTACTCAACAAGAAAATGATGTGATGAGTGTCGTAAAAACGTAAAACGCATTTGGAGAATGTGACTGTGTCTAATATTCGTCTCGTTCAACAGGGCAGGGTGGGATCTTCATCCATCTCTTTGCTTGTTGCTATGGCAATTCTATTTGCTGTGGTAGCTCGTGGCACCACCATCCTTGCCAAACATGCGTGGTGTGGTGGAAACTTTCTTGAAGTGACCGAGCAGATCCTGGCCAAAATCCCATCTGAAAACAACAAACTCACCTACTCTCATGGCAGGTATGGGACATGCTTATTCTTCTCGCCAGAATGCTGGTGAGATGTCAACAGACATCACTCACCAATCTATTTCAGTATTATTCTCGGCTTAGGTATTGTTACAATACAAGATGGTTAAAATGCCTCTTTTAAAAGTGAAAAAACTTTGCTTTCCATATTTCAGCTATCTCTTCCATTACATCTGCCACGACAGAATCATCTACTTGTGCATCACTGATGATGTGAGTGTTAATCTTTTTTGGATGTTTAAATTATTTACCATTATTGAAATGTAAAATACTGCACTGAACACTTATGTCAACAAAGATGGAAAAAAGACGATGTGCATGAAGGTGTTGAAGATGTATAGCTTTGAAGACCTGATGCTTAATTGTATGTCCTTGCTATGTTTACTGCACTGAAATGGACAATATTTAAAATGTAAAATAATATAACCATATTGTTTTATTTATGATGTGGGGTTCTTCAGTGAGCATACCGAGTTATTTGGAAAGAATTAACTGAATCATTAAAGCCCAACTGGTTTACATGTTCTCCAGGAACTGTGCATTTTACTGAACATTACATTATTGTAGGTCTGTCTGCGCATGCGCATTCTAAGTCATAACGATTATGCATAACCTATATCACTATTTGTTCTCATCATTACACATATGGTTTCTGTTTTTGCAGGACTTTGAGCGCTCACGAGCCTTCAGTTTTCTCAATGAGGTGAAAAAGCGGTTTCAGACCACTTATGGCTCTCGGGCGCAGACAGCCCTGCCGTACGCCATGAACAGCGAGTTCTCCAGCACTCTGGCTGCACAGATGGTGAGCCACTTGTCTCGACTCGCCCCTCAGCTTTATGCCACTGCCCTGTTTTTGTCCTGTGACTTTGTACACCCGCCTTATCAAGTTTAGAGATCGTCAAACAAGTTGAGCTGTCACAGAAGTAAAATGGAGACTTGAAACAGCTGTAGCTGTCTCTTTCGAAGCATGTAGCACATGTGAATGTGTACTTGGGTGGTAGACTGCCCAGAGAAGATCTGTACACTGTATATGCTCCAGAATGGGGGCGTGGGGGGGTGGGGACATGTCGGTCTGAGATGAGACTAAGTGGGGAGTTGCAGTGGGCAGTCCTGTCAGAGTCATGGTCTGAAGCAGCTAGCCTCACTGGTTTGGGCATAGCTGATCGAGCTGTTGTGTTTCTGCTGGGTTTTCACCTCAATTTGGTCTTTGCTTATGTATCTGTGTGTGTGTGTGCTTACTGGTAGCAGAGCCCTGTTTAAGTACATAGTTTAGTGACTAACCTAGGTAAGTCTCCTAGCAAGAGACTTCTCTCAAGACTTCTCTCTTTGCACACTTGTGCCTTACTTTGAGTTACCGTATCCAGGTTGGTCTCTAAACTGTATAGCCTTGGTCAATTAGTCTAAACAGTTGCCACAGAAGTTGTGAAAAATGTTTACATTTGTCTTATAGTCATTGTCTTGTTTTCATTTCCAAAAACTGGAGGCCAGTAGTAGGTACATCTGAGCATGTGAGGCAGCCATTAGTTGTTAGTTGGTCAGTGCAAAGAGCTGTGTGCTGTACCCCCTAAAAAAATTATATCAGCCCTTTCGATTGTGTGAAGCTAAGTAGCCATGACTGTTACCTTCTTAACCAGCTATTCACAGAGACTGATGTTGCTGTGTTGCAGACGGTGTTGCTGATTGTGGTCCAGTGCCCTAAAGCAATACGAAGTTTTAAAATTATGTTTCCAAAATTGTTTCAGTGGGTTATCAACTTGTAGCAGGGTCAGAGGCAATTCTGAATTCGCTTTGCCACCCTCCATTGGCTATAACAGCGCTAAGTAAGTTTGGAGGAGCTGACCGTCTCTGTGGTTCTCTGAGAGACAATTTCACTTCCAACCTGTAGGGCGACCAAAGACGAAAACTACTTAGTATTGCTTTAAGAGTAGGACGATAAAGGGAATGCAAGAGCAATAATTAAAAGATCCACACTTGTCATGGCACGAGTATTGTCTCATGATACATCAATATCATGACACAAAGTATGCAGTGTAGTATTTGAATGTAACATTGGTACTATAACTTATAAGTAGTATAAGAGAAACAGATCAGATTTGACTTTGTGTAAATTTGGGTGTAAGAGTTACTACTGAATGACTTCTTATGACGTACACTGTAGCCTCATCTGCTGTTGGGCTTTACCACTTCTGTGTGCTACTGTTTTTATTTGTTTGTTTGTTTGTGACCTCAATAGAAATACCATTCAGACCCTCGGGGAACGGACCGCGTCACAGAGACACAGATGCAGGTTGACGACCTGAAAGGCATCATGGTCCGAAACATTGGTGAGGACTGGGGGTGCCCAACACATCACTTAATGTCTTTTAATGTGTTTCTCTAGTATAACAAATTTAAATGGAAACATTGTTTTCCCCCCTTGTGACTATAATATGTGTAGATCTTGTGGCCCAGAGGGGGGAAAAGCTTGAACTTCTCATCGACAAGACTGAAAACCTGGTGGATTCAGTGAGTGCTTATTTCCTGCTGGCAAATTACCTAATCAGTGTTCTGGTTTTGCTGAAGATAATGCCCTCCTTTTTGTCCATCCATTTCTCTCTCTCTCTCTCTCTCTCTCTCTCTCTCTGTTTTCTCTTAGTCGGTCACCTTTAAAACAACAAGCCGCAACCTAGCTCGTGCCATGTGTATGAAGAACCTAAAGCTTACACTTATCGTAGCACTGGTGGTATTGGTAAGCATAGCCACTCTGTTTTGCCATATTCAATTGATTTTTTTTATATTTTATACAAAACTGGTTAGAACAGCCTCTGCAATAGACCTTAGTTTAGTCTGTCTACATGCCTGGCCTTGTTGGAGAAAATGTACACATTTAGGGTACACCACACTTGTCTATTTTCAAACGAAAACGTAACACTGTTATTTGGTCATATGAACTGCATCCTACACCCTTTACACACCCTTCCCCGTGCACAGTTTAGACTAACAATCAGCAACTTCACAAAATGTCATACTCTACCCAGTATGTCTATGCATGTGACAATAAAGATATCTTTGTATCCTTGTATGTGAAACATGAATGGCTTTTTAAATGTTATGTCGTTCCACGTGGACACAAAAAGATTCTTCTAACGGAAGTAAAAACTGTGTGCATGGATGTGACCTCAGTGTTGTTAAGTTAGTAATGGCACTACACATGTGACTGTCTCTGCAGGTTGTGCTGTACATCATTGTGTCCGCAGCCTGTGGAGGTCTGACCTGGCCCACGTGCCTGAAGAAGTAGGACGAAAGAAGCGAGTTAAAGAGAGGAAAATAAACGACAAAAAGAAATGGGTCGACATGAAACACCTCCACTCTCGCTTCCTGGGGGTCTTCTGTAAGGGAAAAAAAGTAAACGAAAACAAAAGAAAACCACTCTCAAGAAACATTTTACCACTTGAGCTCCATACTTCCTTTGCCTGGTCCTCCTTTCCTCCTCTTCTCCGTCTCGTCCCTCCTGCTCCTGGTTTTGGAGGAGGAGGTCGGATAGAGGTCACAGTGAACGCCTGCCGCACTGATGAGGAAATGGAGGTGCGGCAACATTCCTCCCACGCTCCACACCAGCCAGTAGCAGAGATGCAGACTCCAATTGCGAAAAATGGAAAAACTTTTTCCACCCCCATGTCATGTTTTTTTTTCCCCCCCTTTTGTGATCACATAAATGCAGTAGTATCACGTGTTGGACTGACTGACTGACTGAACAACTTAACTGACTAGATCCAAATGCATTCTAATAGCTAGTGTGTTTACTCTTGAGGTTGAACTCTGGTTTCATTTTGCGTTGGTTCCTTAAGACACAGTCACAAGATCCATTGTTTCAAATGATCATCTGGACATGTTAACTTCCAGAGATTATGTGCACAAGAGATGAGTTATTCACAGGTAGTGTTACTGATCAGGGTAAGCTTTGACCTCTGCTCTGAATGGTCATTGTTAATGGTTATGGATGCTCAGAAAGAAGAAAGCACACATTTTTTGTGTTGTTTCATTTGGAATGTTGCCTAAAGAGCATCTTTGCCAGTGGGTTTTGGAGTTGGGAGTCATGGGTTTGCAACCCTTTACCTACTAAACCTCATATGATTTTTGTTAATATCACCATAATTATGTACGAAGCCTTGCTATTAGTAAGTGTAGCCATCATTTATTCCCTTTAGAGAAAGAGTGGAGCCGTATCCCATAGTGCATCTGTGCCAAGGCACGTATCATATGTCTCATATTAGCTTGTATTGAAAATCTGTTTAAGGAGAACAACAGGTTTGTAAGATGTGCTTATCACTGTCCAAAGAGGACACCGGTTTGAGTTTTCCATTTTTATGTTCCGTAGAATGTGAATCACTGTTTTTTTTGGTACATAATGCAAACTGTGGTCCTTGTGCAAGCTTCAAAATCCTTGCCAATCACCCCTCTGATTCAGGGTCTTGTCTTTAGGCTGTACCTGAAGACAAAAAACACCTGAGTAGTAAGCCAGTACCTTTAACTGAAAATGTCAGCGCCATGTGTCAGTCTTTTACTTTGAACTGAAACGTCAGGATGCTTGGTCAGCATGCATGATCTTGAAACTCTTTCTTGTCTTAGGAAAAAAAATAGGAATGCATCCTCACAAGCATCCTGTGCGTTCGCCATCTGCCCAATGCCATATTAACCTTTAATGTGTTGGCCTGGACTATTAAGACAGGCTGTAAGTACAGGTACAGATCTGTCTATGGCAGAGACATAGATCAGAAGTCTGGTAAGCCAGATTAGCTGGCTTCACCACCATCAATAACAGTTAAGTTTGGGAGATTTTTTTAAGGAGTAGCAATTTCAGTCACCCTGTAACAATGTTTGTTTTTTCAACAATGCACTTTTTACATATACATTTGCTTCCTGCCATGATGTCTATAATCATGTAATTATTTAAAGATTGTCTATCTAAAATTTTAAATGAAAATAAAAAGTATTGTAAATGACAGTTTACACTTCTGATTTGAGAGATTGATGAAACATACACACAAACATTAAGTAATGAAAAGAATATAATTTTTGTCTTTGAGGAAGTGAAATTGAAATCTGCACACAAGATGACATAACTTATTGTTAAACACATCAGGATCACAGAAACAGACATGTTTATTGTTTAGAGTACAGAGCAACATTCACAGTCAAAACAAACAGGTTTGTTATCTGGGATCTACATCTGAGTCACATCTCAGTGAGTTCATAACTTCTTCCTGGAACAGCCAAAAACCCAGGAAATCATCCTCATTCTGTAACCTGAAAGGAAACAATGGCATTATCATACACACTAAAATTAGACCAAGTAGACACACAAATGTAGACCAACTGCATATTTAAGAGGTTTACCCTTCATAAGCCGTATTTACCTTGAGCTCCAAGTCTGACTTTTTTTGGGCCCTTTTGATTTCTCTCTTCCTGGGCCCAACTTTGCTTGTCACCCCTGGAAAGAAACATACAGACACCTCATTGTATTAACAACAACAAAGTGTTTTCTAGATAGAAGTCCTGGATTTAGACCCACATGGAAAACACATTTTGTCATTAAAATGTATTCTTAAAAACTGTGACTGTGACTACCAGTTCACCTTTCTGTATACTGCAAGTCTTTCTTTCTCCCCTTTTTGTAATCAGACAGCCTGAAGATGAGGCTGCTTATATGATGTACAGTATCTCTCACCATAGTCACTCAAGGAAGGGGGACCCTCCAGGTCCTGTGGGCCATCAGGCTGAGGCTCGTCTGACTTTTTGTAGTAATACTCCTGATCGGAGGGACCAAAGCGCTGCAGGGTAGAACAAAAAAGGGGGGATTACTACACGATAACAATAGCGACACAATTTATTCTTTGTAGTCATATGAGTGGGGACTTCTTTTAGAGTTAAGATAATCCTCTTAGAGTGCAAGGCATGCTGGAAGTGAGACACAGACTGTCTTAATGAAACCATGAGTTGCCATGGAGCAGCCAGTCAGCTGGGACTAAAGGCACAATTTGCAGCTGGGTTAGAGAGGTCCTGACCCCCCCCCCCCCCCCCCCAAAAAAATAAAACCTAGTCTAGTCGAAAAACCTCACCATCACAAATACCCCAACACATGACTATACCTTCCAGCACGCCCAGATTTTAATCCCCCAGCCTGTCAGCTGGAACCCACCTTGTCTGGCCACATGAAGCTGACAAACAGGATGATGGGAAGGCCTACACTGAAGACATAAACCCCCCACAGCCACGGCCTCTTCATTGTAGCCACAAATAGCTGTTCCAGAAGCCCTGGCTGATGATCAAAAAAAAGAAAAAGCATGGAAATAAATAAAACCTTTTTTGTAACATAATTCGCAATATATGAACAGCCATACATACATAGAAATCGGTTTGCTTGTCCTTATGAACAGTTACATCTGTAGGCTACATAAAGTGAAATCTGCTGAAGAGGTGGAATCAGTAAGTGTATAAGCATGACAGGTACATGATATGACTAAACCCAAAGGCAAAAACTGGCCCATTTTTAGTTTTGTGTGTGGGAGGTCACAGTTTCTCCATCTTTCTACTGTGTCTGCCATTCAGACAGTACTGCATTGTTTGTGGAGTGGACATACACTGTTGGTCAAGGGCTTTTGTTGAACTCTTTAAAAACATTACAGTGTCTAAAAACCATATGGGTTCTCAGCACTGATCAGTACATATAAGCTGGCCTGATACGATCTTTCAAACTGATATTCCACACGGAAGGCTCTGACAGTACATTCATGGCTTGTTGTCTTATCATGTTGCTACTCACTTCTGACTCAAATAGCCTTTCTAAATGAAAAAAATATCTTCTACAGTGTATCAGTCAGTCATAACACTCTTGCTGGTCACAGAAATAACATAGTGTCACATTGGGATGCGAGTGAGGTTACAGGGATGTAAGTGAGTTTTTCTTTTTACCTGCTGTCTCTGTCCCCAGGTGTCCTGAGTCCAGCGCTGAGCGATGTTCAGGTCATCACACAGTAGGATGTTGTCAAACAGAACCCCTGCCGTCAGGGACCACAACTCTAGCCCCACAGCCCTAACAGGGGTCATCCGGAAAGGGTGGAGGTCCTCGAAGTAGCCCGGGTTTGGGATGGACCGAGGCTGCCAAGGTCCCTTTATTTTAGGGAGTGGGAACCACAGGTTAACTCACAGTCCAGTATAATCATTATGTTTTCCTGCAAGACAGTGGGTAGTGAATGATGCTGTGGAGGGAGTAACTCATTTAATGTTGGACTGTTCTGTGTTTGAAAAAATGTAGTGTCTTGTAAGTAGAAGTTCTATGATGTAATGTTATCTCATTTGCTGTTTTTGTACCAACCCAGTCCTCTTCATCACAGTCAATGTGAGAAGCAATAACAATAAATCATCCACACATACTAAAAAATGCAGGACATCTAACATAGATAGAGTTTAACAGCTTAGATAAGGGAAGTATGTAGAAAATAAACATAAAAGAAGTTTGTTCATTTGTTTTTACAAGGCTCATGGGTGAAAAGACACACTATGTTTGAGGAAGTTAACAGCCAGTAATTTTAATCTCTATCATCTGAGAGCAATGTTTACAAAAAGCACTGAGCTTGAACATCATCACAAACTTAGCTATCCCCATGAGTGTCTTTAAAAAGGGATTCAGCAACCCTTCAGTGTAAGATCTTGTGCCTGGTGCTGTGTTGACTGTGTGACCGACACCTTGTAATTTGGGTTGTCAATCATAGGAGGCTTCCACTTCCCTCTGTAGGCCGGGTTGTGGAGCAGGGGTGGGGACCAGGGACCACAGCCCACAGCATGAGCACACAAAGGGTTAGGAATCAGAGCAGCCTCCCACTCCCCATCCATCTCCTCAGACCTGACAAGACACATGCATTAACCCAGAGATAGCTCAGTGTGTTTACTTATTCTTTATTTTCTGTGGATGTAGTCTACATATAAATAACAATGCCCTTTTCCATTGGGTACCATTACATAGAAGAAACTATATAAGTAAATACTGTAAAAGCCACAAATCACATGTCAGGTTTTACAAATATTGTTCTATGAAGACACTGATGCACTGAATTGGATTTCACTTGAGTGCATCACACCGTTAAGTGCCCATTTAAAAAGTACTGCATTATAAATAAGTACAATTATAAAAAGCACATTTTATGTAGCACTTTCTCACACTCAGTAAAATATTGAAAGCACTTTACATTTCAATGCCGTAATGGCACAATTTTAACTGTGTGAGTGCTAAAAAAAAGCAAGAAGAGAAATAAAGTCATGTGTATGATCACAACCCAGATCACATGTCCATGCTTATACTGTCATTCTGCAGTGCACACAGTTCTGACACAGGAAGTGGTAAGACATATGACTCGCCAAATGTAGTCTCATGAGGGTATAGAGTAGCATGACCGGCAGGCAGGCAGGCAGGCAGGCAGGCAGGCAGGCAGACTGGCTGGCTGGATGGCTCGCTGACTCACCAGTCATCTGGTTGCCCTGCCTCAGGGTCTGGAATAAAGGGCTGCTCCTCCTCCAACCAGCCGTGCGGCCTCTGGGCCGCAGGGTCAGGGATGAGCTCTGGAGCATCTTCATCCCTGTGGTGGACAAACAGGAAGTCATGAGGCTTCAGGGTGTGTGTGTGTGTGTGTGTGTGTGTGTGTGTGAGTGTGTGTGTGTGTGTGTTTTACTAGGGCTATGCTATTTTGGGAAAATATCTAATTGTGATCTTTCTGACAGATACTGCAGGTGTGATTTGATCTGTGGCAAGCATGCCTGGTGCATGACGAGCACATCACTGCTGATATGTGAGTGTCACTCTGCGTCATACCAGGAAGATGACATAGATAAAATAATCAGATGCGTGACAAGATTAACCAGTTTCAAACTGCACAGTAAATTGCAGCCATTGCCATTACATACTTGGGTTTGCTCCACTGTAACTGCACAGCCATAGTGTACACAGCCAGATTCTAGCCTGGTAAGCCTGGTAAAATTTACTGATGCTTTGTCTTCAGTTGCACATGGACGTGTGACTCCAATATCTCTTAAAACCTACTGCCTCCCCTGGTTGTACAATACTGTTACTGATTTTTCTGGAAAAGGACTGCATTTGAGGTAACACACACCAATCCAGGGGCTTTGTGGCCTTCGGGTCTGGGATGCGTTGTCTATCATCCCAGCCATCTGGCACAGTATCCTCAGGGTCCAACACCTCCCTGGGGGGATTCACTGAAGGGACCATGTCCTCAAATAAACTGCCTTTACTGATGATCTTGAGGTCAATCAGAATTTCATAGGTGTTGTCTGGATACAAACCTACAAAGTAACCACACAGGTAGGTTACAAATCTGTTGTTGAAGGGGTCACAACACCATGTGCGTAAAAGGTTTTACAGTCATTGACAAACTGAGCAGGTGATATCAAACATGAGGTACTCACTATGATTGGCAATATTAGTGATGCACGAAAGGTCTTTATTGCGTAATCACAGAGGTCTCTGATGCGATGACCTAATGATTTGAATCCCAGAAACTGAAAGAATGAAAGAGACAAAGCATGCAGTGTCAGCCAGAGGTCTGAGATAAACTGTCATCAAGACACTTGAGGTGTCTGTGTCTTGACAGATTTAGGTTTAGGATCAAACTGTTATCTCACTCTCTCTGTCTGTACTCACGCAGGGTATACAAGTGGGGCTTGCGATCGTTGAAGTAATCACTTAGGTCTGCAGCAGGCTGACGTGCGTGCTTCTCCTCGTACTGCCCTGTCACAGGGTTCTGATGGCGGAAGATGAAGTGGACCTTGTAGCTGCTGCCACACTTGTCAGGTCCAAACATGATTGTGTATGGAGTGGCATCACTAAACTGGCCCTGTAATAAAAGAGAGGGCCAGCTAAGACTTCATTGAAAATGCTGTAATATGACTACAGGATGCTGTTAAAGGATTGTATGCCCTGACTACAAATTTATGCAGTTTATTAGCTAGTCTTGTTTAAACTGGAAGTCAGTACAGCAATCCTTACGTCACTACAGATGCTTCACGAAAAGCTTGAAAAAGATCAGAAAAATAATATCCTTACCAACTGAAGGCCTGCATAATCAGATAGCAGCTTGATGTAGGCCCCTCCACAGTCCACACCCTTTTGGAAGTACACTTCATACCTGCATCAAAGTCACACCATTACAAGTATGAAGGCAGGAGCGCCTTTGTTGTTAAATGACGTCCTATTGCTGCTGTTGCAGAAGACTCTATCAGTAACAATGCTGTGGAGCATATTATAGTATTATAATACACAGACTAAGTTGTTGGGTATGATAGCCAAAATACAAACCGAATGTGTAACAACTAAATTAGGCCATTAACTGACTAAATGAAAACCATGTTTTGAATAGGCTGCCTGGTGAAACACACAGCATGAAGCCCAGGGCAAAATGTTCATAGATTGACCTTTTGACATGTGTCTGCATGTTTTTTAATGCCTCTAAAACAAAACAACAGGTCCGCTTCTGCAACCCACTTCCCTCCCATTGTCATAATAACAATGCTCTGGCTTCAGAAATACCATTATGGAGCTAACCAGCAACATGGGCAAGCTAACGCTTTCACAGACACATGTATGACTCACTGCAGGCAGAGAGGTTTGTCCTTAAAGTGGTATACAGAGTGCAGGTCTGCAGAAATAGCATGATGACGACCCAGACTCTTCATCACCAGCCCCTTGTTTCCTGGCAACACCTGATGATCTGGCTCCTCCACAGCCCACTTCCCTGGTGGATGGATGAATGGATGGATGGATGGATGGATGGATGGATAGATAGATAGATGGACTTTTTAAATACAGTCATGTCATTTTGGTTTGCATACAGAGAGGAAAAACGTGAAATATTATATATCTGTATCTCATGTACCATCATATTTCAGGTCATTCTCCCCCACTTTGTCTGCCTTGGACTGGACCCAGTATCTTCCACACAAATGGGGACACACAGTTTCATTAACAAATAAGGAATGTGGTTAATAATTCATGAAAAGTTATTTAGTGAAAAAGCGGAAATGCACCTGTTCAGAGGTGCCCAGTCAAAGGTTTCAGCAAAATGGGCCTTTTCTGGTATGGGCACATTTCTGTAAACATTCTGAAAGTCATAGATGTGGTAACCTTTAGTTGCCACTTCAGAAAAGAAAAATAAAGTAGTTGTATGTGCTACTCATAATTATAGTCTATCCGACTTTAAGCTTTAAGCACCTAGAAGAAATCAAGGACAAATTGCTAAACGTGTAGGTTACAATTTTATGGTAATCCAACAACTGACCTGACCCTCGCTCAGAGGTGAGGTAAGGCAAATCCAGGTGCAGGCTAGAATCACATGGAGACTATTGGCCATAACTGAGGGCAAAAACACCGGCGACGCTTTGGCTCCGGTTCAGCGCAAAGGTTGGCACCAAGCAAAGTATTATTTCAAGTAGGCTAGCAGGGGCATCACCATGATGCAATAACAGATCCTATCTCTAGAAAATAGTTCAAATTGACTAATGTATAATGGTGCTATTTTTTAATTGGTATTCCGTAAACTATGTCGTTTCTTAGGCTTTTAATCACAGAGTAAAAATAACAGTCTCATATCTGTTAACAGCTGCCTACCTCATCTGGCATTAGCCTCGTGCGGAAGTTTCTAAAACCACAAAGTTGTGAAATGTGGACTTTGATCTGGAGATTTTTTTTTTGCTTAAAGATGCAGTTGCTATTTGTAGCCTAACCAACATCTTTTGAGCTTAAACAGCAACATTAAGTGTTACCCTTTACTTCTGTCTACAACTATAGTGTATTTTTGCATGGGGTAGTCTAGACTGAGAACGGCGTTAAAAATGTTCCAAATAACCACTTGGGAGAAAAAAAGCTCATTATCTTAATAGCGCAGCCTACTACTCAAATCACTGACCTAAGAATCAACAGTTCCCGGCATGCACCAGAGACACCTCTTCGCTATTGGCTAACTACTCAGAGTAACCGACCAATAGAAAAGTTACAGACGGTTCCTGGAGTCGTGGCTTTTTGACGATAAATTGTGAGAAGAAATGTCTCCGAAACTTTTGTATGCACTGTTTTTAGTGTTACTCTGCCATGCAAGTTGCACCGATGGGCAGAAGAAGAAAGAGGTATTGAAAAATTACACATTACAACAACAGTATTCTGTACGATATCAATAATGGGATGTGATTCATTCAGTTCACTAAGCTAATTAACTTCAGTCCGCTAGCAGGCTTAGCTAACATGAGCATCAGCTTTTACTCATGTTCAGGAAGTTAATCATGCTGTCATTGGTTTTGTCTGACAGATTTGCAACTTTGCATCATTACATTGGTGCATGTTTGGTTATCCTTTGCCCCACTTAGATGCACCATTCCAGACAGTCCGATACTGACCATCATGGGTAGAACAGCTAGGCAGCTAGCAGCAGATTATGACAGATTACTGCAACCCAGGATCATACGCGCTGCGAAGAACGAACAAAATGACAAGACATGTTTACTGCTATTAGTTTACTAAATAACGCCAACCTTGACCTTACTTATGGTTGTTCTTGACGTTTCATTTATTTTGGTAGCGTAATGTTTTCACCTTCAAATATGGTATCGCATTAGGCTATATGAGAGTAGTTTTGTCGTAATGTTTTCTCATATAACACTACAACATCAGATGCGTCCTTTTCCAAATGTAAGGAAGTAGTTCAAAGAATGACCTCTGTTATTCTGTCTCCTGGGAACGTGGTCATACCACTTCCTTTTACATTGATACTAACATGGTCCAGGCATTTTTTAGTGAATAAGAATATTGTGGGAGTTCATCTATTTCAATGCAATGTGAAATGCAAAAGCAGCCCCAACCAAGTATTACCGGCATTAACATGATTAACATGAACATACCTTTCAGAGGGCTGACATTGCTGTATTCAAAGTGCTTTTTAAAGGTCTGATGTAATATTTCAAATTTCTATACTGAATGTTGGGTTTTCATTAGCTATAAGTTGTAATCATTCAAAATTAAAGCCAGAAAAGGCTCAAATTGCATTTAAAGAGTCAATATAATATATGAGCTTCAATTTTTGAATTGAAGTAATGAAATAAATAAACTTTTCCACAATATTCAAATTCATTGAGATGGACCGGTTTGTATGCAATGATATATCCTACATATTTCTGGATGGCAGTATTGTTCCAGATCATTTACAACTTGTTATAACATGTATAAATGGGTCTTCTGTATTGAATTGAATATTCAAACAGATGTACATGGTGATTTTCTTTTGCCTGACCCACTTTCTTGTCTACAGACTCTTCTCTCTGAGAAGGTCACCCAGATGATGGAATGGACGAACAAGCGTGCCGTCATCCGCATGAACGGGGAAAAGTTCCGGCGGCTGGTCAGGGCTCCTCCACGGAACTACTCCGTGGTGATCATGTTCACAGCGCTGCAGCCTCAGAGGCAGTGTGGGGTGTGCCGGTGAGAAACTGCTATGTGTATAATAACCTTTGACCTCTAGAAGGGAAATATATGATGTTTCATGTGGCATAAAAGTAGATGAATCTAGTCTTTGGAGTGTAACTGATGCTATCATATTACATAAATCCTTTTTTAGAAATGAAATAATGGATTGTCATATTTACAGGCAAGCAGATGAGGAATACCAAATCCTGGCCAACTCCTGGCGGTACTCCAGTGCCTTCACCAACAGAGTCTTCTTTGCATCTGTGGACTTTGATGAAGGGTCTGATGTCTTCCAGATGGTAAGCTCCCTCTCTGGCCCCTTCACGTCCACTCCTATATCAGACAAGTAAACAGAAGATGATGTGGAACATAAGAAAATAAAACACGTGTTGAAAAAGTGTTGATTTTATTAGTATTTTGGCCTCTTCTACATAAAAATACTGTAATTTCAAACATAATGATTTTGATGATGACTAGATATATAGATGGATAACTTTATTTGCCCTGGAAGGGAAATTATATTGATTGATGGCAGTCATATATATGCAGATATCAACAAAGTCAGAAGTACTATCAGGTGTTCAATACACACTTAGTCCACAAGCAGATTAAATCATGTATTTATATATAATTAGTTATTGACAATGACCACTCCTTGCTCTGTCCCACAGCTGAACATGAACTCTGCTCCCACCTTCATCCACTTCCCCTCCAAAGGGAAGCCCAAGCGGGCGGACACGTACGAGCTGCAGGTGCGAGGCTTCGCTGCGGAACAGCTGGCACGCTGGGTAGCGGACCGCACCGATGTCCACGTAAGCAAAGTTACTCATTATTCATGCGCACACACACACACCAGCCTCTGTCCATGCTCCTCTTTAGATTAACAAAAGGTTTCATCATTTCATGGTTTCCATCAATTCATTAAAGCAGGTGTCCTTTTAGAAAATATCAGTGAGTGAGTGATGGTCTTGGTACTTGACCAGGAATTGCACCCAAGCACAGGTGGTCCAATGGGCAGTGTGCCACCGTGCACAGAATTATGCACCCATAGAAAAAAGGTTTTCATTATGCCCAT
The DNA here is from genome assembly GCA_030347295.1 of Setipinna tenuifilis. NCBI lineage: Eukaryota > Metazoa > Chordata > Actinopteri > Clupeiformes > Engraulidae > Setipinna > Setipinna tenuifilis. Next base: position 11,900,665 of record CM059288.1, on the reverse strand, counting down.
CCTTCATTTACATCTTGCTTGTTCCTTTGATGATTAGTCGCTGGACATCCTATGTTTCAAAACCGCACTCTACCTTCATCGGGATATCATGTAAAGAAACTGTATTTAAGCACAACAAAGTCACTGAGTGGTATTGTGAGGCATAGATGGCAATGACATCAAAAATAGTCTTTTAGAAGGAAATGTTATTTCTGTTCATGTGGGATGTCAACTCATGTCAAGTAGGTTTTATTGCCGTTTCAGCTATATACATACAGCTGGTGTGACACACAACTGTTAAAAGCAGTAAAGACAAGATACACTAGTAACAAAGCTCTGATGTGCCTTTGGCCTGTCCACTGTAGATCCGAGTGATCCGCCCTCCTAACTATGCGGGACCACTGATGCTTGGCTTCCTGCTCGCTGTGATTGGAGGACTGGCCTACCTGCGCCGCAACAACCTGGAGTTCCTCTACAACAAGAACGTCTGGGCCTTCTCTGCTCTGGTGTGTATGCTGTGACTTAATTTATTTTTCTTACTCTCGCACTTTCGCTCTCTCTCTCTCTCTCTCTCTCTCTCTCTCCCTTCTAGTGAGGTTATGTAATAAATCATATCAATATGTAAACTAATAAAACTGTCAATACTACAGCTTCAGCTCATCTTCACTTCATCTACTCTTCATCTATACGTGTTTTATTTTGTATATTTCTTATTCTTTCTTTATTTTTTCCCGGTCCTTTCCACGTTTTTTCTCTCGTTCACAGTCTTGTCTTTATCACCTTTCCTAAACAGTGTCAAATTTAGTCATAGCTTGTCATAGGTAAAGGAGAACAGAACTCGAAAAGTGACTGATGTTTGCATGTCCCTAGTGCTTTGTGCTGATCATGACTTCCGGCCAGATGTGGAACCACATCCGAGGGCCTCCCTACGCCCACAAGAACCCCAACACCGGTCAAGTGGTAAGTCCTACTCGGTCAAAACACAAGATACTGGGGTTGAGGGGTGGTGTGTGAGGGTATATGATTCAGCTTTTTGAATTATTGATCTATGGCACTTGACTTTAAAGCATATGGTTTCCATTTTGTTTTTCATATATTAGTTTTATTTTTCTAGATGTCTGGGGGTGTGATGCCATTTTTTGTCATTGTCTAGCTGCATTTGAAATAGAAGTCAGTGTCATATGCATAAAGAATTGACATACTATGATAGACTAAGGGATATAAAGACTGAATGAGTGTGACACTCCGAAGTCCAAATGGTTGTTTACATGTCTTGGTGACATCACTCATTTGTTCCTCTGTCCCTCCTCCTGCAGAGCTACATCCACGGCAGCAGTCAGGCTCAGTTTGTGGCCGAGACCCACATTGTGCTTCTCTTCAGTATCCTTTTCAAAGCAACTGGAAATGCTCCAGCTGTATTGGCAGTTATTGTCTATTTACTCTAACACTGTCAACACACACACACTCACACACACACACTCTGATGTCTGGTTTGTCAGCCTTTGATGTAATCTGCCCTGAAAGTAAAAAAAGTTGCATGAATGATGGGTGTCTTACATTGTAATAATGACTGAACCACTAACCTGATATAGATCCAAGTTGTTAATGCGCATTTTAGTCATTTGGATAAGAAATTAAGCATTAATCTTAGCAGTCTAAAAAGGCCATTGATGGGGCATCTTGTTAAGCCAAATTGCCATGAATGTGCATAACTGGTGCAAATAAGTTAAATTCAAACCAGACTAGTGTGGGTTATTAACTCGTTAATCTCTGTCAGTCTCCTTAACTATAATCACCAGATGCCGCTGTGACTCTGGGGATGGTCCTCTTGCATGAAGCAGCCACATCCGACATGGACATCGGCAAGAGGAAAAGTGGGCCAGCTTGCTTTTCTATTACTTTCTGATTTTGCATTTATTCAAAGTAATTTACATCTCTGTAAAGACAGTTGGCTTAGCCTGTTGAGGTTTGTGAACGGTGTGCAGGCATAGCAGGGTGCTAAAATAACAAGTTAGGCTTACCAAAATGGATAGAAAAGTAACCTGTTGTTTAAAAAAAGTAAAAAGAAAAAAATAAGATAAATTGTCAAACACCTCAAAAGCACAATATTGTGGTCACTAATGTGCTATGAAGAAAACTATTAATTGTTTACACATGAGGTAGATCAGTTTAGGTGTTGGATGATTGCTGGGGATAATTACACACAGGTGAAAAATCACTGTTTTGTTCTGACTTCTGTATTTGATGCTGTAACTGGAGAGGTTTTACAGAAGAACAGTCTTGCTGCTGTGCACTAGGACATTTGTCCAATCTGTTTCCCACTGACACACTTCCTCTTTCCCCTCTCAGTCATGTGCATCGCTGGGATTGGCCTCGTGGTGCTCTTCTTCAGCTGGTTATTGTCCATCTTCAGAGCCAAATACCACGGATACCCCTACAGGTAACCATCCTCCTCTCCACACATTTACCAAGCTGATGGAGATGATAATCGAGATGAAAGTGTGTATTTGACATGTACTCTGTGCAGCCAACATAAGCCTGCCCCGCTCCCAATAGATGGTTAGATAGATGGGTAGATATATCGGTCCATAAAACTTTAGAGCTTTAAACAACAAATAGAAACGCTTAAGCTTATGCAAGATATCGCAGACAAAAGAAACTGGATGCATATTTACTGACATTGTCTGGACGAGCACCCAATCTGTTACACCTGCCTGGCTCAAGGTCATGTAACCAGAAACACAGAGTTACAGTTTAACAAAAATAGTGATATTTATAAAAGTGAGTGCAAATAAGTGTCGTGCTAGAACAAAACAAAACGCCAGCGGGTGCTGCAAGCAGCAGTCTGCTGACTGGTGCAAGAGCAGAGAAGCAGCGGGGTTTTCCATGCAGGTCTGCAGGGGCTTTAAGGCCAAACAGCATGGGGCAGTCAGGCAGGCACTGCGGAACACCTGTCCTCAGCTCATTGTGGGTCGCAGTTAAGCAATGCGCCACACCTGTGCTCAGCCTACCTGTAGGGAACATCACAAGGAAAACGTCCAAACACAGCGGGTCTGTACAATACATAGATGAATAGACAGATGGAGTAACTGACAAAGATTTATGGATAGATAGATGATTACTGTTTTGGTCAAGCTAGAGCCAAGACTGGGTGCTCAAATGTATGAGGAAGTAAACTCTAGTTCAGTTCTGAGGTGCACTTTGAGTAAATCCTACTGGGGATTGCAAAAGAAACCATAACCTGAAAAAAGGCCTAGTACGGCTAAAACCGGTCAGATTTTGTTTTGTCTTACACTTAAGCCCTATGTTAAAATAAGGGTTTTTTATTTATATATCCTTGACTCTGTGTATGAGTGCCTGGAGTTCGCCAGTTTGTCAAAAGGCCAGAGCCTTATTTTGGCTTCTAGTTATTAGCTGTTAATGTTATGGTTACTACATTGGTTTTAAATTATTAGTGACCAGTCAATCACTCTGATTGTTGTTCCCTTTGTCAGCTTCCTGATCAGCTAAATACAAAACCAATGAAGAGAAGCCAGGCCTCAAAGAAAGAAGAGAGAGGAGACAAGGTCCCAAGAAGAGTCATCGTGGTGTGGAAATGTGCCTTATTTTTCTGTGCTAGTAGCTTTTTTGTGTTTTTTTTTTCAATGTTGAGTCGTTTTGTGTTTTCATTTGTATTTAATTACTCAATGAGTGAAAAGCTGTTGGATATTTTTTTTAATTCTCATGTAAGCAATCTTTTCTAAGCTTCAACATAGGCATGAAGCCAACACAAAGTCCATCACTTCAAGAGAAAGACCTTGGAAATGCATACAGTTGTTAAGTGGTTTTGAAAAAAATATACAAGTGATTCTAGGTATTGTATGCATAAAGTCTTAATGTGGTGATTAGAATGTAAATTTTGAATGAAAAAAGAAAACTACAGGTGGTGTGAAAGATCATAGGAGGAAGAAGCATTGATGGTCATGCAAAAGAGATATGCAATCTTGCAATCGAGCATATCACCTGTTTCCAAAGTTGCAACAAAAAAAAAGTTTTAAGTAAGTACAATTTTACTGTAGTTTGCGGGAGCAGTCCACCTGGTGAGCGCTGAGATGAGAAATGCACTCCTGGTTTATTCATTTGGTGGTGGTGGTAGATGAATGTATAGCGGAGATTGGTGTGTAGACGTTGTATGAATGTCGTTTGAATGTTTCATTAGTGTTTTTGGACAGTGCGGGAGCTGCTGCTCTATTGCCTCAGGTCATGCTTTCTGCCATTCAAGTGCCTTAATAAAACAACTGTTTATCTACGGTCAAATCAGTGTGTCTGAAAGCTTCCTTTTTGAAGAATAAAAGATACTCTGAAGATCATCTGCAGCACTTCACTGTTTTGCTGCATTACTCAAGAGTGCGGCTTAACAAGCTGGAAGGTCGCTGCCAGGGATTTTTGAGGGTTTAGACAGTGACTCTTATGATGCAAAGTAAACATCCGTTGTGTACATCAAAACAAATTTATTTATGTTTCAGTGGTACGTTTCCACTCCTGAACTGGATTAACTTGTTGGGACATTTTCCAGTCTTGCTCACAGAGCTATTTCAATTTTGGAATTTTTCTCACTAAATATAAAATATTCTGTTCTAACCTTTTTGTTTCCACTGTGGCCTGCTGTGCATGTTTTCTATCGAAATAGAGATCATTGACTTTCACAGATTTCACAGGCCTGCATACAGATCAATTCATCAATAATTGTGAAAATGTTATCTGCAGACTACAGCATCCGAACACGGTTTGTCTCATCAAAGCAAGTCAGAATAGAGTTCTGTATAAAACAATTAGCACCTCCAAAATGATGGCTCTTTATTAATCAACTGTGATGGCTCTAGATAAAAGAATAAAATCTTTTTTAATTGGACACAGGTGGCCTATTACAGAATAATGACGCATGTTGTTTGCGCTTGTTCTTTTCAGCAGTCAAAAAATGCGATGTATACCTGTAGCCAGTAGATGGCAGAACTGTCACTCAGGTTTGATATCGTGTCCAAAATTCCAAGACGCCATACAGGAAACGGTGGAGTCATGGAACATCGGGAATGAACAATGTTGATTTCACACAGTTTTTTTTATTCCTGCCTCAAACAAACTTGAAGAAGTTATAACTCATTGTCCACCAGAAACTAGGCATGTGTGACGTGATAAACTATAGCCTAAATTACTTCCTGCTTCTTTTTTCGTCCTGGTTTCATCCTATGATGTTATCATTTTCTAGAACATGAGAAAGACTAAGAAAATAAGGGAGGCATAGCTAGGCCCCAGAGACTGGAGTTAATAAAGGAGAAATGTTCTCTCGAATTTCCAGAGAAGTTCTCTGTGATGCCAGTATCAGATTCTGTCTTCTAGTGGGTCGGTCAACTACTAACACATTCCCTCTCATCCAAAATGGGCTTAGGTAACAAAAACACAGAATCCTCATCAAACAACTGAAGCATGACAACCTCCCTAAAAGCATTCTAGCTGACTGTGCCTGCTTTTGTAGTCACTCTTTGAGCCGGGGCTCTTAACCACCACTTTTAGCAAGTCTGACACATTCCCCCTTTGCTCACATCCTGAGCTACTGTATCAACAGGTAACATGGAGCCCCTCACTCTCACCCCTTTTCTCTCCCCTCCCTGGCTCCCTGCTCTCTCGGCCCTCAGAGAGTATTTGCATGCCTGAACAGGTGCTGCGTCTGCATTCGCTACCGCGGGGGCTGAGGGGCCGGCTTACATGTCAGGCAGGCCAATCACACCAAAAGCTGCCTTTAATGCCATATAAGGCAATAGCCTGAGCAATCCCAGTAGCACCGAGCGGGTGTTTCCCTACAGAACGGAGGCATTGTTCCTCACAGAGACGGATGCCTGTCGGCAAGGGATGTGCGACCCGGACAGCCTTGCAAGAGGGGGCAGGCTCTAAATATAGACCCCCATTTTTATAAGTGTAGAAGAAGGGACATAAAACACCCTTCTACAGTTTTTTTATATATATACACAAATCAAACAGTCTTTCAGGAAGTTTTTTGAGTATTTTTTGTACTTGCAGGAAAAATGACCAGAATGCGACACCAGAGGTGTGACACCTCTGTGTGTAGACACTGAAACCTGTATGTGGTCACTGTCTGTGGCGCGCTTTGTAAAATTTCCTTGATGTGCCGCGATAAACCAGGTGAGACACGCCACACAGCAACAACCCATGCAAAAAGCAGTCAGAAAACTTCCCACTCTTGCCCCACACCTTGAGTGAAACACTCACTCACACTCTCATACACACACACACACACACACACACACACACACCCATACACACAAAACACAGCCACGAACACCCCATCCGCTACACAGAGACAGACGGATGCAGAGTGGAACACCTAATCGCCCGGGGGGTGAGGGGAAAGGGGAGCTGTGCGGTGTTCTGGGTCCTATTGTTCGGGCTGGGGCTTGGGCAGAGGCAGAAGCCTTTTTATGGTAGTGCTCTCAGGGGTAAGACTTTCCTGAGTGACATAATCGCTTTTCTTTGGGATAAGGAAGGGAGCACGACTGATTATTCCCCCGAGTTTAGTGCCCAGAGATGTGCCAGGGCTGCCATGACACGGATAAAGGAATCTGTGTGTGTGTGTGTGTGTGTGTGTGTGTGTGTGTGTGTGTGTGTGTGTGTGTGTGTGTGTGTGTGCGTGCGTGCGTTTGGGTGGCAGCGTCTCAAATGGGACTCTCTATAGTGTGCCACAGTCCGGACTTTAATGAGATTGGTGAAAACACCACCTGCAGGTTACTTATCTTCTTGAGGTACATAAAAAGGCAAACACTTTATCCTAATTAACCTACAAAGTCTTGCCTTTTCACGAACCTTGACTTACTTGCGCTCAGAGTGTCCCCTCTGAACATTACACCAACACACCCCAATAATTACTCAACAAAACAGTAGCAGGGTTGTTGCCATTCTATCACTGTTCATTGTTTTCAAGACAATCTGTCTCTTCTCTTTTTAAATACAGCTTCTCATTTTGGGTTTGCCTCTACACAGCTTTTCTCTCACTGGATGTCAGTCTGCAGAGATATGAGTGAGAGGTCAGTTCTGCATCAGAATAGTGCACTCAGGCCAGTGCAGTAGGCCGAAGAGGAACAAAACTCCTTGAAGGATCTTAGTCACATTATCACCCACGCTCTCCCTCACACCAATCTGCTCCCAGCTGTGTTAAAGTAGTGTGTTTGTGCAATTACACGCATATGGAGCATGTGTAGACATTACATTACACTTACCTAACGCTCTTATGCTGAGCGAATTACAGTAATTCAGGTATAGGGTTTCAGTTACAGTCCCTGGAGCAATGTGGGGTTAGATGCCTTGCTCAAGATCACTTCAGCCATGGATGAGGGTTGTTTACTTCCTGACCCCGACAGTTGGAACAAACCTACTGGAACGAACCTGCGACCCTCCGATCCCAAGGCCAACTATCTAACTACTAGGCCACAGCTGCCCAAGACATGTAGACGGGATTTTGTGTGTGTGTGTGTGTGTGTGTGTGTGTGTGTGTGTGTGTGTGTGTGTGTGTGTGTGTGTGTGTGTGGTGTGTGTGTGTCAGTATGTATATCTCTATTCATGTGTGTGTGTGTGTGTGTGTGTGTGTGTGTGTGTGTGTAGGGTTAGATTTCCATTCTATTTCTACATACCAATACCAAGCCTGTGGATGTGAGTCACACACAGTGAGTTAACATCACTATAACAGTGTGAAAGGTTATTTCATAATCTTGGGCACTAACATGTTTCACACACACACACACACACACAAACACAAACAAACACACGCACACACACTTTGGGTCACGCTCAGTGAATGCACGCCTCACATTTACACATTTACACTAAATGTGATTGCGTGTTGGTGGCTGTGAGATCTCATTACACTGCTTTCTTTTATGTTATTGTTTTTACCACTTGCCATTCTCTGATTTCACATTTCTTTTGAACTATAAGTACATGGTACACATGAGTGAACACAAGAGAGTTGCCGTGAGCACAGTTCAAATAGGACTTTGAAACTGATTTAATGAATGGCTATGTGTTGTGAGCAGACAAAAGGACACTGCAGATATAACAGTATTGGCTAACCACCTTGCTTTGTTTTTATGCGGTTGAGAGCAATGGAAGGTACCCGCAGTCAGCAGACAGCCAGCCAACACCACACCCCACTGGGCAAAGCTGTCATTCAAGTCCGCCCAGGTTGCTGGATAACATCAGACCTCTGCTGCTTCCCGTCCATACCACCACCACCACCCCACCCCCCCCTTCGAACTCTGGCCCTGCAGGTATATGGCTGAATCTGGACTTGATGGAGCCAGCGAGCCATTTCGCTCTCGTTCCAGGACACGACCCAGACAGTCCTGCCCTGTTTACTTCGCGCCACTTACACCAGGTTTGCTGGTATTTTGGACGTGATCAAGGAACAAACACGTGGTATTCAGTTTGGCATACCAAAGCGGCAGTGCAACCAGTCTCTGATCATTACCACATGTGTCCTCTAGGCAGGTAACCACAGACGAGGCAAAATCCAGATGCAAAAATAATATTAAGAAGTAGGATAAAATCGATATGCAAATAGTGATAAAAGTCTGGTAAATATTTAGGATTTTAAGTATGAAGAAAACAGCAAGTTGGTGTTAAGATTAAATGTGTTGTATTTACTATTTTGGTCAGACTCATTTGATTCAAACCAGGCATTTTAAAATTATTGTTTTGTTTCCAAGACGATATCAGCAATCAGCAGTATTACAGTACATTGCCCTGAGCTGGCACTATTATTCAAAGTAACCTCCAAGTGAGGAGCAACACACCAGCTGTAGAACCCTAGCGTTTCTAACTCTAAATATGCACTATGCTCTTCACACAATGCACCTGCACGTATAGAAGGTAGATTGTAGCATTGTGGGTGCCTGTTAGAGTTGCTCAAGTAGCAGGTGTTCTTGAAAGAGATGGATTTTCAAGAGCTTCTTGAAAATAGAGAGACTCCTACCCCAGTAACAGTTGGCAGCTTGTTACACCATTGAGGAACTACAGCACAGAGCAGTCTTGCCAGAAAACATTAGTCTGAGGAGAGCATCAGTCAGGAAGGAGCGTAAGCCTTTATCACTGGCTCCAAGCATCCACCACAAACGGCAGTAGAGGCCAACTTCAGATATATGTCTGGCAGGGATTTTTTATTCTGGTGGATCAGCTGCCAAACAGCACTGGGGGATTCAAACATCTAAAACTCCTGAATTACATCCGATAATGACTCTTTAGAGGTTCCTCTAAGTACTATCTTTGGATGGAAGTAAATGAGGATTCCCAAGGACACGTTCTTTCATAAAGTTGATTCATAAAGCTGAAGTCATGATTGTTGTTTTCTATGCATTTGCAGAGCGTCTTCGGTATTACTTCTTTTGGCGGAGTTTAGATAAATTACCAGCATTATGTAAATAGATTTCTTATTCAAATGGTCAAAACGATCGTTAAAAAGTTGGATGCAAACCTCTACTAGGGAGGTGCAGGTAGCGGGCATTCTGGCAGCTTATGTGCTTTCTAAAACAAATGCATATCCATTGACATTCCTCACACTAGTTTCCATCAGCTGCTGAATAATGCAACACCAGGGCCCATGATGCCATGCAAAGGCAAAAGACCGTAACTTCAAGTTCACAGGGTGTCTTTCACCTTTGTATGGGTGTGGATGATAATTTGCTTGCTCAGCAACCTAATTATTACATTTAACAGTGAAAAAGCATAACCATATCACTCTTTTTTTACTTTTACAAGCATGGAGGGACAGTTTGGACACATGAGAACATGAAGGTCTATTTAAATATGATGTTCCTTTTACAGAAGGGTTTTAGAGAAAATATGGCTTTAGTCTTTGTTTGGAGTAAATATTGAATGTGCTAAGCTATTCGGCCTGTGGTCAAAAAGAATAATTTATGTCAATATGCAATTTATTTTTATTACATGCAGACGAAGTGTTACAGATTAAATGTTGACATAGCAATAAAACATGAATGGGTTTATTGTGTGGAGAATGAGTTATGCAACGGTGACTTTGTTTTGTCTGTGTATTTGTGTGTGTGTGTGTGCGCGCGTGCATGTGTGCATGTGTTTCTGTTTTGCTTACAATTGGATTACAACCCCACTGTGTTAAAAGCACCAGCTCACCTTGGCTAACTATTAGAAAACCGTCAAGCTGTTTATTACCCCCTTCTACCTACCTCGTCTTCCCTACAACTCTACCTAAACGGGATACATTTCACAGCTTTTACGGCGTAAACAACACCAAGTACCCCAGGAAACCTTGACCATGCACCAAGAGCCAAGAGCCGCAATTCCTGTTACCTTGCTTCACTGCGGTCTACAGTTGTTAAACACAGAATACCAGAATTTACAATGCAGACAAGAATGAACAGAGATAGAACGCCCTCGACAGAAATTCGGAGTATGTGATAAGACACACAGGGCTTGTGACGGCAGGGAGAGCAGAGAACAGGAACAGGAAGACAAAAGGAAAAAAAATCTACAGCCTAAATGCAACATGTGTATGCATGTATGTGCATGTATGTGCAGGGGTTGGGTGGGCAGCAGTAGTGGTGATATAGGTCTACTGCTGAAGTGCAGGTGTTTTGGCTGCTCTTATCACTGTGGTGTAGTATTCCATTCCAAGGGCAGATGCCTCATTGTTAACCTTTAAAGTTGTGCAGTCTAGTCAGCCCCTCCTCACATTCTACTTTTTAGGGAGTGGCCGTGGCGATGGTTGTCAGGACAATACTATACATGGGCCTCTCACAGCAACTCTCAGTGTTGCACTTCTAAAACACTTCTGGCACGTTTCTTTGTAGCAAAGAGAAGGGAGTGGTGCATTTCACTGTCCTCCCACTTCTGTTGTTTCGCTTGTTCAGTGACGACTTTGGATATAAATTACATCAGGATGTACAGTTGCACTCCCCATATACTCTGCCCGCCCCCATCCCCACCTCCCACTCCTTTTCTTTGATATCCTTAAACCATGTGCTATTTACGAGGTGTTCACAGCATCCGTGACCCACATCAATGGTTCGCCTGATGTCTCCCTCTCTGGTCTGGTTCAAGTGGAGCTGAACAAAGTTCCACTGAAAGTCTCTTAAACTTCTCCAATGTCTCTTTAAGTGAGCTACTCTCCACCCGCCGGTGGTTCCAGTGCTGTGCTTGTCACCATGACATCTCAACGCTTCACTAGCGCATAGAGAGAGAGAGAGAGAGAGAGAGAGAGAGAGAGAGAGAGAGAGAGAGAGAGAGAGAGAGAGAGAGAAAGAGAGAGAGAGAGAGAGAATCAGTGACGCCTGCCATCACCCTGTAATTTAGCCTAATAACACAACAAAAACACGCCAGTGCCCATGCTTCCTCCTATTCTCTCTCCCTCTCTCTCTGTCTGTTAATTTTAGTTTTATCAGGAGTGGGAGGACGAGTGTCGTAGTTTCCTGACAGCGACAAAAACAACATACGGTAATGACATTAAAAAGCTGACAAGTTGGATCAGCCATCTCTGAAGGCTATGTTGAGATGCAGACAGCGGCAGTGTACTAGAGGCTTGTGTTAAACAGCCATCCACACACTCACAAACAGGCCTAAGAAAAAGGAACCTTTAAGGCTTTAGCTGACAAACATTTGTAACGAGCAGGATGTCAGATTTGGAAAACATATATGATTGTTTTCTTTTTGCAAATCCTGACCTAAACAATTTCAGGTCTCTTCATTCCAGTGTCTTGTAGAACACCTGGAAAATCAAACTTAATTTATGCCAGTTTCAGCTTTTTAATATTTCATTTCCAAAGAGGAGACACAACATCTAAAAGGTATTTTGCTCTGCAGCAGCTCCTCCATCACTGGAAAAATCACTGCAACTCAGCAGCCACTTCCTTCCCACATACCTCTTCATTTAATCTACAGGTCCAAACAAAATATAGAGTGTATTATAGGTGTGCGGTCATTCCCATGTCTTCCTGACTGCCTGTTATGAAAGCACGGGGGGAAAGAATTGGAGGTTTGTTACAGCTTAATGGCTGTGAGATTACCTCAGCTGTGAGTCTCAGTGGGATGACTGGAGGGTTTGGACGCCATTCCCATGCTAAAGAGTGATGTGCACTTCTGCTGGCCTGCACAGACACCTTCCTGTGATTGTGATTCTATGCATTTGTGTGTTTGTATGTGCATGCTTGTGCGTGTGTGTGTGAATATGTGTGTGTGTGTGTGGGTGTGTTTGTGTGTGTGTGTGTGTGTGTGTGTGTGTGTGTGTGTGTGGGGGTGTGTGTGTGTGTGTGTGTGTGTGTGTGAGAGAGAGAGAGAGAGAGAGAGAGAGGGAAAGAGAGAGTAATTCTATCAACATATTTTAAATGCATGTTAGATTGTGAATGGTAGATTGGTGAATAAAGGACCTAACTGCTGTTAGCTGATCTGTGTGGTCTGACTGCCCTCGCCCTAGCCCTGACCTCCACCCTCACCCATTTAGGTCTTATGGAAGAGATATGTTTGGATTGTTCCTTCAATATCATTGCTGAGGGCAGTATTGCCAAGTAAGGGCCTGCATTGAAAAGCTCCAGACATAAACACATTGTCTCCTAAGAAAAACCTCCTTTCCTGAAAATAGAGACTGACATTACAGTAGTGAGACACACCCTTGTTTTAATTGGGAGACCATACGTAAGATATGATGAAATATCCTGTAACCGCCTCAATTTTTCTTCCTTCTTAACCCAATCTTTCCCTCTTTTTCAATCTCTCTCTCTCTCTCTCTCTCTCTCTCTCTCTTTCTCTCGATGACTGACAGGAAACAGAGGCCGTAGTATTCCACTCCAGTGAAGTGATTTGATTTCCTGTGTAGTTTCTCTGCCAGCCAACTCCTATTAAAATGCAGCACAGGGCGCTGGGATCAAAGACTCCGTGCCCCGGCGCAGTTGGATGCAGCTGCTTTTACAAGACTCCATTGCAAAGGCTTCAGAAACCACGCAGACACTACCAGCCACCAGGGGCATAGTCTAGTCAGGTTGGGGGTGTATCGAGGCTGTGAGGGCTTTGGGGTGGGGGGGTTAGGATGATAGTAAGGGCCCAGGGAGCTTCCTGAGGATATAATAACATAATAAATAATGAGAGGTCCCAAAAATTGTATTTTTTCACAAGGCCCACCCCAAAATGTCTGTTCCTCCCCCACCAGCCATGTCGCTGAACTCAAAATTTGTTGTGTTGTGCGTATGTTTAGACTCCAGCTTAGGGGGGGGGGGGGGGGGGGCATGGTGGGACACAGCTCAGGGGTCTCTGTTGATACACTGGCATGTGCCGCCACAGCTGGTGTGGCGGAAACACAAAGAGACTGTTTCTGGCCAAGTTATCGACAGGATGTGAGGTAATGCTCGATGGTGGAGATGGACAATGTCCTGCATGGTCGAGGGCAAAATGAAGGAGGAAAAAAAAAACAATGCAGACCATAAACACGCTAACAGGAAATGACCCCCATCAAGTCGGGGGGCCCCACAGGGCGATAGAATGAGGCATTAGGCGATAAGGAATTCACAAGAGGGCATGGAAGGTGAGAGGCCACGAGTAGCAGGGCAGAGGGTGGTTGTGTGTGCGTGCATGTGTGTGTGTGTGTGGACGGGTGTTTTAGTGAAAGCCAATGTTGCAGCTTCATACCATAGATGAGGGTCGCCCCCGGTCTCCCCACACCTTGGTATTTCCTCTAACGGTTGGTGAAGGAAATACGAGCACTTAATTACAAGCCAGCCCCAGAGCTGAGGCCAGTGAGTGGGCTATTTTGTCACTGCATATTAGGGGAATGAATGAAAAAAGCTATTTTTGGACGCCACTGTTTTCTGTCAGTCTTTGAGCGTGCGTCGTGGCTTTTTTTTTTTTTAAAAGAAAAGAAAAGAAAAGAAACAGAAGGGATATGAATGTAGGGTGACATGCTTGACAGAGGGGGCTTCGGGGCATTTGCAAGTTCTAATTGCCGATCACAAGTAAACTGAACTAAACAGGTTCATGTTTGGAATTTTTAGCACACATTTGTCCCATCACCGGCAATCATAAAAAGGAATGCGCCTGGATTCTTGTCAATTTCTCTCTCTCTCTCTCCTGATAAATGAAGCATCTTGGGAAAATTCCCCTTTTTTGACAAATTGTTTACTGTTTTCTTATGTGCCCTATAAACCACTTATATGTCCACTGTTGTCAGTGGAAGGCAACATATCTGTCACCATATCATGATGACAGCTATCTTCAAGGTTGTTTTGGTTGAATATATTAAACAATGAAACTATAGGTGTGAAATATCAAATTATATCGTTTTACTGCATTACATTAGATGACATGACTTTGGCGTGTGTCATTCATACACTCATACACTGACAGAAAAAAAACGCCAATTTATTTGGGACGACCCATACTTGATATAGTGACCAACGACCAATCATATTAGAGACACCTTTGTAGCATTTTGACCAGTGAGAATATGTGGGCGGTGTACTCGTGTTCCAGTTTTGTCCTGGAGGAGGGATTTCGGATACGAAGAGAAGTGTGGGACACCAGTACACAGCATACACTGAGGGACCAAGAAGTAAGTTGTGAAATGAAATTATTTGGTGGTATTTGTTTTGTTTCGCCGAGTTTGCTGTAAATACTGGGGTGTTAAGGCTTGTGGTAATACATTTCAGTTAGCAGGATCCGTCCTGTATTTTTCTTAAAGGTTCAGACCTCCTGCTTGTAGCTTTGTCATAGCAGCGATGCGCTCAGCAGCAAATCGTTGCAAGATGAGCTTTCTGAGGTTAGCAAATGTAATGTGTAAAGCAAGATATTCAGTGGTTTTCAAGTCCTGTTTTTAAAATAGTGGAAGATTATATTGGTATTGACCTTTATTCTTAACACCATCTTGATGCTTTAGTGTTTCGTGTATCGCGCATCCTTAGTTAAGTTTGATATCTGGTATGTCCAAAAAGTCTACTCATAGTTTTGAGAGGTCGTCACGTTTGTCTGACCGTCCCATTGTTTAAACGGATACCAGTGTATGACATGACTCGGATAGTTCTGGAAATATGCTACGCTGACTGTGCGTTTTACCTACTGATTTAACTGAATTGGAAACACAATCTAATGTTAATCTCTGTTGTGGCCAGATTTTTTGAGAGGCAAGTCACTGAGATCACGTTAAAGCGGGACAGAACAAATGCAAGTTTGTAATGTGATACGTACCGCAGTCGTCTCGTGCTGTATTTGCAAGCTCTAGCAGGAGAACAACTGCGAAATGAGAGAGCAGCAACTGGCCAACACGTGTTTTCAAATCACTTAACGGACAACGTGGAGGATGTGTTTTTAGTGGTGTGTGCCTGATGGAATAGGTACATTGGCGTGGTGATAAAAAAACAACTGTTGTGAGAACACAGGTTGAAGAGACAAACGTTACCATTTTGTATGTATGGGCGCGTTCGCAGTCGTGAACTGTGCTGCAGGGTCGCGGTGACTGGCAAAGGATGACGCATCGTCTGTTGATGACCTCGAAGGGAAGTGATAGACCCACGTGAAACCACGAGTGGATGAGTAGGCCGTGCCCACTCCCCTTTTAGAGAGCGGAGAAAACATTCCTGTTTTTTCCGCTTAAGTAGTAATATTCTGTCCCGTCCGTGAACATGAACTTGACCGTCATCATTGTCAGTTTTTAGATTTTGTGGAAGTTGCACTTTGTGACATCCCAAAGTTTGTGTCAAAGTGATTACTTCACCATGACAGTCAAAATAAGACAGGCTTTTAAGTGACTAACTAAGCATGTACTTGGAATTCCTATTTATTGTTTTTTTATCTTCTGTTGGAGTAAAAGATCCTTGATCTTGTGTCTGTAATGTCAGTGCGGTTATGTTGAATAACAGATTTCCATAGTGCCTTAAAATTGGGGAGAAGCTTTGTGTGTCTGTGAATGTTTGTGTTTTCAGTCCAGAATGGAGAACAACCATGGTTCCTGAAAAGGAAGAGGCCATTCCTTCGCTCAGATTCTTTGGGCAGATTGGAATGTAGCTATGAGGTTAGGTTTTTCAGCTTGGCAGCTGCAGCAGTGTGACGAAGGAGAAGAAAAGCGAACTCTCTCTAAAAAGTCACATCTCTCTCTCGAGTCCAGAATCATGCAGTGAGACATCAGACTTGGGACTATGGAATTTCTGAATTAATATGTCTACTGCATCTCTACATACTTGCTATAAAAAGTCACTTGGTCTGTGTGTGTATGTGTGTGTGTTGTGTGTGTGTGTGTGTGTGGGCTTGCCAGGGACCGGCAGTGCAGGGGTGTGGTCGCGTAGCTGCTGCTGTTGCTGTTGCTGCCTCTCCTTGGCGTGGCTGCCCGTGTGTTCGGCTCCTCTCGCGATACTGGACCCGCCCCTGTAATGCTTTTAGGCTGATTGATTGGTCTGGGAAAGCTGAGCAGTAATTGTTGGCAGCCGCCTGCGCAGGCAGTCCTGCATGTTAAGTGTGATGTCAAGATTCGTCCTCCATCTGGACAGTGTGGACAAAAGTCCTCCTCTCTCTGTCTCTTTTTCTCTCTCTCTCTCTCTCCCCCTCCCTTCCTCCCTTCCTTTCTCTCTCCTTCCCCTCCTCCCACTCTTTTTCTCTCAATTTCCTTACCATCTCCCTCTAACATAAATAGCTGTAGTGTAACAGGAACTCATAGTGTTGTTCTTTTCTGCTATTTCTCTCTTTCTGTCTCTGCGTACCTCTCTGTTTGTTTTTTTTTCTCTTTTTTTGCATCTTCCTTGAGCACGTAGTGGGCTGTAACCTCGAAAGTGTCAGGAGTGAGGAGCAAATCACACGCTTTTCCCACAATGTATTGTTAGGGAAGCGTGCGGTTGCGAGGACCTTGCCCAAAATTTACACATTGGTTTTGAAAACATCACTCCTGCTGTCTTGTAGTGGGAGGTTAGGTTATGCTGACATCTAAGCCAAAGCATAAAACCCCCCACCCCCCCAACACACACACACTCGCACTACTTCTCAGATATCGTATTCTGTCCCTCTACACAAAGCTCTGACTAAGCTAGCACAAAAACCAATGCTCCCTTGTTTCTTGTTTCAGTAAAGCGTAGCTTGAGGGGCATTGATGCACTAGAGTGTGTGGCGCACTGGACTGAGTTAGCAGGCCCAGTAAATCAATTTGTGGCATTTAATTCACCACAACAGAGTTGATATCCTGAACGATGTGCGTAGTTTTTTTAAAATTATTTTTTATTTATTTAACATTCTTTTAGCCTGTGTGCTGCTAGGCAGGCTGTAGTCTTGTTTGTGGTCAGATGTAAAATATCTGGACATGTGTTGCCAAGTGTTGGGCTGCTCCCTTACTCTGGCGTGTTAATGTAAGAAGCGTGGGGATTACGGCTGTGGGGCCCGGGCGTTACCCAGTTGTAGGAGCCTCCAGCTCCACTTATCATCCCATTAAACTCAGCGCGGTGATGCAGGATAAGCGGCTGGTGTTTAGGGCAGTGGATTTGCAGATCGCCTATTGTGTGGAAACAGGGAGTACTGTTAATTGGGGTAGTGTGCCACTGTCATGAACTAAAGCTCCACTGTGATTGGGGGGGGGGTCTGTGTGAAAACTATGTACACTTTGTTCTTCCTGATTGGCCATGTACAGTAGGTCTTGTTCCCCTGGTTTCTGACTGTGTGTGTGTGTGTGTGTGTGTGTGTGTGTATTACAGTCAGCATACCAGTGGGTGAGCAAGAGAGAGAATGACTGTGAGTGTGTATGTGTGTTTGAGAGAGGGAGCGAAAGAAGAGTAAGCAGGAGTGCGAATGACTGTGTGTATATGTGTGGCTGAGAGAGAGTAAATGTGTGTGTTTTGTGAGCATGTGCTTGTGTGCATGTGTGACTGTACAGTGGTGTGCCTGTAGCCTTCCCACATTTTCCCCTTGTTAAAAAACCAAAGGCGATAGAAGCACCATTACTCAGCCCCAGCCGGCACCACTCCTCCCTCAGCGCACGACTTGACTGGGAGGAGGAGCAGCGGCGGAGACATCGAGAACTTGAGCAACACTAAACAAGGATCTCGTTTTTTTTTTCCTCCATGTCTCTTAAAAAACAAGGCTATCATTCATGTCAGCGCGCGTGTTTCATCGACAAGGAGCCTCCAGAACAGGAGCTCGTGCTCGTGCTCTCTCCCAGGAAGTGGGTTTGGATGCTGGGGGATTTGTGCGGATTTGTTTTTCTTTGAGTTGCTGTTTGCAGCTTAAATTAGAGACACGTTTGGTTGAGTCATCTGGGCTCAAGTTCGGGAATGGTGTGGCCAACCTGGGGAGCAGCTTACCCATCATGTCTCCACTGTCTTTCTTTTAAACCCCCCCACCCCCCACCCCAACCCCTGCCCTCATGCCTCATGCCCACTCCTGGTTCCCCCCTATTGACATCCACCCAGCCAACCCCCACCCTGCACCCCCAGTCCTGAATCGTCTGTCGGTCGGATGTGAAAGTGATTATCCTCGCAGTCGCCCCAAAAACCAGCCTTAATGCATGTTTGCGCAGCTGGCAAGGGAAGCCGCATAAAGAATGCGCCGAAAAACTCCAGAGCCTACTTGACTTTTTTGAACATTCTTTGCGAATCGTATGTTTTTATCTCTCGTCTCTCACGGCTCCTTTTTCTGTGTTTCTGTTAGCGTTGGAGCAGCTCAGGGGGGAACGTCTGCCTTTCTCCTCATTTCTTGGCTCTTTTTTTTTTTCTCTTTTCGCCCCAACATTTGATCCGCTGGGGTACTGTCGGAGACGTTTCTTGTGCCGCTCTCTCTGGCCAGAGGTCGGCGTTTGTGTTTTGTTAGCCCCTTCTGTGTGAGGGGATTCGCTACTGAAAGCCCAGAAGCTTGCAGAAACTTCCGTCAAGAAACCCTGACATACACACCAACACACACACTTACTTAGAAGCATATGCATAAGTATAGATGCAATGACACACATGTATGCATTATTATGGATGAACTGACACATACACGCACACACACATGTATATATACACACACACATACATGCACACATACATGCACAAATAGACATGCATGCTGGTGCTACAGATTTTGCATAAAATAGGGACTCTGATGGCCAAAGTCTCTATTTCATGCAAAATCTATAGACCCAGCCACCATGTCTGTTTATGTATGCATATATGTGTGTGTATGTATGTGTGAGGATGACCTGGACTAGTTGAAGAGTGACCGCCCCACTCAGGGGAGTGAGTGAGTGAGTGAGTGAGTGAGTGAGAGGGAGGCAGGGAGGCAGGCAGGGAGGGAGGGAGGGACTGTCCCCTGCTCCACCTGTGTGAGCCGTGGGGAGAAGCAGCACAATGGCTGAGGCATTCCAAGAATCCTCCCCGGTTTACGTAATCCACGCTTGCATGTCCTGTTTTGCCATGAAATCCAGGGAGCGTCTTTGCAGGGCCCAGCCCCCTGGGGGCCCATGAGTTTGAGCACATTAAGCTGAGTGGACTTACCTGCTGTCAATCACAGGAGGGAGCGGGGCCTAGAGATGTGCAATAGTGTAATGGTGTGGAGGCTGCTGCGGGCTGCAGAGGTAGGGGTAGAGTAGGGGATGCCAGTGGAGTAGTTGGGGCATGGGGCCTCTAGGCTGGGGTTGTGTGGTATGTCTGTGTATGTGTGTGTGCATGCTTGTGTGCGTGTGTGTGTGTGTGTGTTTGTGCGCACGTGTGTGTACATGTGTTCCCCAGGAGAAATTGGGCATTGAACAGGCTGAGTCTGATAGGCATTCTCAGAATGGCTATTGGGCCATAACGTGTGTTATCTTAGCCATTTTCCAAAGGTATAATAGGCAGCACCTATATTGGCTTTAAGCTGCCTTCTTTTCCCACTTATCTCCTTTCCTGTACTTTAGCAGAGCTTATGAGCATAGCATTGCTTATCATGTATGTGTGTCTCTTGAGTCAAATTGCTCTTGTTATTATGAATAAGCCTCCTAAATAGGATGAGCATAAAGGCCCCAAAGAATGACTGCAAGCATAAAGATAACATGTGAGTTGTGAGCTGTCTGTGTCAGTGGGATTGTAAACAGCCTGACAGAGAGATCAGTGCTGTTTGGCCCCGCTGGGGACCTGTAATTGCGTCTTGGGGCGCGGAGAGCTGTAATCCAGAGCCCCTTTCATGTGGCCTCTCTTGATCGGCCGCGACCCAGAATCCTCTTGTCGGGTTTCCCTGTGTCGCTTCTTGGTTGTATTCGTTCTCCCTCTCTCTCTCCCTCTCTCTCTGTCTCTATCTCTCACTCACATACTCACACACACACACACACACACACTCACTCACTCACTCACTTACTTACACACACACTCACTCACTCATTTACACACTCACTCATTTACTCACTCATTCTCTCTCTCACACAAACACACACACACACACACCATGTGCATGTTCTCTCTCTTTTCCCGTCTTTTCTCTTCTTGTGAATGCCCCTTTTTCTCCAACCATTCTCTCTTTTCTTCCCCTCTCGTGTGTCTCTTTCTTTCTCTTTTTCTCTCCCTCTCTCTTTGTTGCTTGGTCTGCCCTGCAAACGTACCTCAAACTGCTCTTATCGTGGCATCTGCAACAACAAACAGGCTTTGTGTGACTGTAATGGCGGCGGGTCACTACTGTACTCCTCTGGGTGCTGTAGGGCCACCGGATGAAGGTCAGTTGGTTTGTGGGAGAGCAGAGGGATCATGTGAGGTAAAGGAGAAGGAGTGTGTCTTTGTGTGTGTGTCTTAATGTGTGTGTGTGTGTGTGTGTGTGTGTGTGTGTGTGTGTATATACATGTCCATGTTTTTAAGTGAGTGTGAGCGAGGGCAAGCATGTAAGTGAGAGGGATAGAGGCAGAGTGAGAGTTTTGTTATGTCAAGAGCATTTTTTAAACTTGTAGGCACCACGTGGTGTGTGTGTGTGTGTGTGTGTGTGTGTGTGTGTGTGTGTGTGTGTGTGTGTGTGTGTGTGTGTGTGTGTGTGTGTGTGTGTGTGTGTGTGTGTGTACGTACGTTCCTGTGAGAGAGAGAGAGGGAACGGAAAAGGAAGAGCATGCGTGCACAGGCTTCCCTTCACACCCGCCTGGTTCATCTGCTCTCTGTGTGAGCGTGTCTGGGAGGCCTGGAGCTTGTGTTTATTTTTTTGGACAATGTAGGTCAGTAGTCCAAAAGAGCCCCTGCTCGGCTAGCATTAGGCTCAGGGCCTTTTTTGTGCAGTACACACGCCACACAACACTTTTCAAAATGCATACTTCTGCTTAAGCCACCTCATCAGTCCTATGTCTTCCTGAAATACCTGTGGGCAGACAAAGAGGACTGGTTTTCATCCTTTCGCCTCCCCCCCTTTACCTCACGCCATCTCTCTCTTTCTCTTTCTCTTTCTTTCTTTCTCTCTCCCCCATTTGCCTTTTTCCTTTGAATTGCAGCAACCTTAGCCGCGTAGACGGGGAGTTTTTTTTTTTTTTCCTCTCCAAGAGAACTGGCCGGCCCAGTTTGGTGTTTTACGAGCCGTGGTGAAAGTTAACACCTGTCGCGCCATGTGCTGTTGCAGAGCGTTAAACAGTTGCCTTACTGACGCCATCGTGTCACTGTCACTCAAAGGGGCTCCTCTGCTTTACTGATGCTCTCAGTTTCAGTCCAACGGTCACTTTTAATTGACCCTCGAAATTCTCTTTGATTTATCTGAGCGTCTAGCAGCATCACAACCTGGAGGACAAGGTTACAGAATCAATTTCCTGGACGAGACCCATGCTAGTGAAAAATGCCTTCCCATGTGTTAGGTGTGTCTCGTTTGCCCCATTCATTAAAAAACTGCCACCCACTGGCACGGTGGGTCAGTCGCCGTTTTGCAATAGGCTGGGTTATTTTCCACTGCTGTGAAGCAGCACTTTTAAAATCCCCTCCTCCCCAACCCCCTGTTCCTGATATTCAAGACGGGACTCGTTTAACAGGTGATCTGTTGTTTTGTGTTGTAACCAGAGACTGGAGGAATGTCGACATCTCAACAAGCGGCTGTTTTTTTCCCCTTTCTTTCTTTCCTCCTTTCTTCCTTTCTTTCTGTCTCTCTGCATTTGCTTGGAAATCCAGTCGGTTTCATTGGTGTAGCCCCCCCCCCCAGCCCACCGCCCCAATGTGTAACGCTTTTATGTGTTCACACTCCCCAGGGATTTTAATATTCTATTTCCAAGACCATTAGTTGTCTTTGTTCTCTGATTCTCTGATATGTACTGAAGACAAAACTCCTGTTCTGTTGAATTGCAGGCACTCATTTTGCACGCACACACACACAAACTTGCAAGCAAACTTGCTGCCTCTCTGCCATTTATGTTGTTCTTGTCCCGTGTCAGATGACAGAATCCAAAACTGGTGAAACAGTGTGCTCATCCGGCCTTGAAAGCATTTGTATTTGTGTATGGGAACGTAAAGGCAAACTTGAGCAAATGACAGCATCAGTGTATGTGGCGGGCTGATTCCCATTCCTTCAGCTGATGGAACCCACCCTCTTGTCCTTGTGCTGGTCTGCTATCTCCTTGTTATGTCATGAATATCATGTTTTGATGGGGGCTTCCGCAGAAGAGTCACCTCCTTACTTTCCTCCTCACCCTCTTCCGTGGTTCCCAGCAGAGCTCGGTAGCATGCGGTCCGGTTATCATCGCCTTTTGGTCATGGAACCATTGTTTACTGCTGAGACCAAGGTCATCTTGTGTTTTTTCTCCCTCTGTTCTTGGCTGTTTTGTTTTGTTTTGTTTTGTTCAGTGATGTCACAGTCAACGTTTGTGTGGAGGAGTGAAATGCTGGAAACAAACGCATACACTACAGCACACACTCACAATTCGGTAACTGGCTGACGGTATTAAAAAAAACAGACAGACAGACAGAAAAAGGAGACTGAATGGACAATAGACCACATAGCCAGTTTTGGTCTCATGTTTTGTGTCATATGCGAAGCAATGTTATTGGGTAGGAACATACCTCTGACTCAGACAGGAGTGTTCTTTTTTTTTTGATGCATTTATATGTTTTTCCCCTCCTGTTCCTAGTTCTACACATTGTCTGTCCTCCCTGTCTTTGCCACATCGATAAAACACATGTCATGTCCGCCTGTGACTCTGCAGCAAAGGAATGCATGAAGTGGACTATCCACTGAGGAGCATTCATGATGTGTTTTTTTCATGTGAAGGAAAAGATGTGTGTGTGTGTGTGTGTGTGTGTGTGCGTGTGTGTGGGAGGGAAAGAACACATACACACATGCTTACAATAGCAGCTTGTTTTGCCTGTTGATTTGATCTGTGAACTTGCAGTCTGCCAGCACCAGAGGTTAAACTAAAGGTGGTCTGGGGGCACACATGGATACACACACACACACACAGCATTTGTATGCCTTTACACACACACACACATATGCATGCACAGCCACTCACCCACACAGACATGCTGTCAGAGACCCTGCATGACCTTGTGGTTATTTGGAATTTCCTGCGTTGTTTTGCAGATTGTGCATTTTTTGGTCTGTGACAGTGATGTTGCTGGTGTTGGGATTGTAGGCACGTGAAAAAAAAAAAAAAACACAAGGCTTTTCTGGCCGGCTGCATTTGCCTAATGGTGCTATTTTGTCCTTTCCACTGACTTAAGTGATTTGAATGCAGGCTATAATAAATATAGCAACCCACATCTTCTCGTGTGTGTGTGTGTGTGTGTGTGTGTGAACCAAGGCGTGTCTGCATCCCCATCTGTCCAAGGGGCAGCTGCCAGTAGAAAGAGAAACGCACATGCTCTCAGTCCGTCAGTCTCAGTGTCTCTCTCTTTCTTTTTTCCCCCTCTTTTCACTTGCCGGTCCTCCCTCACTTCTCCTGTATTTACACACAGACAGCACTGTCTCTTTTTACCTTCCGCCCTTCCTGTCTCCATCTCTTTTTCTCTCCCTTTGCCTGCCTTTTTTCCCATCTTTCTTATACTCTCTTTCTCTCTCTCCCCCTGTCTCTCTGTCTCCCCGTCTCCCTGTCTCTCTCTGTTCTCTTTTGACCTCCCTCCCTTCATCTCTCCCTCTCTCTTTTCTTCTTTTTATTGCCACTTCTCTTTCTTCCTCTCGTTTCTGTACTCTTTGCCTGTCTTTCATTCTCTCTCTCTCTCTCTCTCTCTCTCTCTCTCTCTCTCTCTCTCTCTCTCTCTCTCTCTCTCATATACCCGGCTTCCTTCCCTCTGTTTCTCTCTCCCTTCGTCTCTCTCCCATTCACTCTCTCCCTTCCTCCCTTCCTTCTCCTGCTCCCTCCCTCGCCTGCTCTGCTGTGCCCTGGCAGGAAGTGTGTTGTGACTTGCTGTCTGCCGGCGCTCCGCTCAGCTCAGCTTAGCTCTTTGTGCGTGAGACAGGAATGCTGGCCCTCCACATTAGCCTTGGAGGGTGTGGAGCGTGCTGCTGCCATTGCTGTCGCTGTCGTCGGTGTCCTTCTCCCTCTCAGTGTCCGTGGCTCTCCTCCACACTCCTGCCCATCCACCCAACCACCGTCCCACTCTCTGCCTCTGCCCCAGCTCTGCTAAGGAGCCCTGCTAAGGTGCTAGCTGTCTGCACAGGTCTGACCACTCTCCTCTCCTCTCCTCTCCTCTGCTCTGCTCTCGCTATTCCTCTCCTTTCCTTTCCTCTCCCCCTCTCCTCTCCTCTCACTATTCCTCTTTTCTTCTCCCCTCCTCTCATCTCTTCCTGTCCTCTGGTTCTCTTTTTCACCCTCGGTCACGCTGACCCCTGTCTCAGGGGTGACTTTACGCTTCCCTGCTGTTCTCTGTTTGTCTGTGGAAGTGGTGGCGGCCGGTCGGTCCGGTTTGTGTTGGGTCAGTGCAGACACTGTGTGTGTGTGTGTGTGTGTGAGTGTGAGTGTGAGTGACTGACTGACTGTTGGATCTTTTTAAACTGAAAGGAGGCAAGGAGAGGCTGCTGAGTGTATGTAAAAATCACCCATGAAATTAACACTTGCCTCTCCCACTCCTGTCTCTCCTCAGTGTGTGTGTGTGTGTGTGTGTGTGTGTGTGTGTGTGTGTGTGTGTGTGTGTGTCTGTGTGTCTAGGTGACCCTAGAGGGAGGCATGTTGTGTTTGGGGAATTATGTGTTTGCCTCATCTCCTCATTACTGAAGTGCTGCTGCTGATTACATCCATGCTGACGCTGTACAGTGAATGTGTGTGTGTGTGTGTGTTTGCTTGTGTGTGTGCCTGTGTGTGTGTCTGTAAAGTGTTAAAGATGATGACAGGGTTTTCTTTTCGGAATAAACTCTGTGGTGATTGTAGGGAAAGTCTCAGGTTGGGTGTGTTTAGCTGTTGAGAGGTAAGGTTAAACTCCTCCACGCCCGAGTGGGTAAGCAGCAGTGACTTCATGGGAGTGTGTTTGTGTGAGTATGAGTGTGTGTAAGAGTATGATGGGTGTGTGTGTGTGTGGCGCGTGTGTGTGTGTGTGTCATCTTGCCTGGTGTGTCTGAATGGATGGTATGTGTCATGCTTGTGTATGTAAGGTAGGAAGGGAGATTACACTGGGTGGAGCACTCTCTCTCTCTCTCTCCTCTCTCTGTCTCTTTCAATGACTGTCTCTCTGACTGTCTCTCTCTCTAATATTCCCCCTCTTTCTCTAGTTCTTCTCTGCATAGGTCCATATGTGGCTTTTTGCTGCACTTTTGTGTAATAAACTCAAGCACTGTCGTGGAATAGTCTGTTTAGGCTGTTTGTGTCGGAGGGTGTTGGAGTGAAAACAGCTCTAAGTGTTGTTCCTACACACTTACATGAGGCTACTGCAGCAACCTTAGATTTTAAACCTTTCCCCCTCTCCACTTCAGTTTTTCTCTTTTTCTTGAGTGTGGATTGGAGTGTGTGTCTTCTCTGTTTATATGTCCATCTTTCCCCCTTTTTCTGTGTCCTCTCTCTTTGTCTTGTACTTCACTTCATAAAAGTGTGTGTGTGTGTGTGTGTGTGTGTGTGTGTGTGTGTGTGTGGTATGGTAGGAGGGTTGAGGGGGGATTGAGTGGGTGCTGTCTGGCTCTTGTGACTCTGATGCAAGCGGGCAGGTAAGAGTTAACAGGAAGTCTGCCGTGGGATGGCTTGGCTACGTACCTCACTGCAGTGAATGAAGTGAGTGTATGTGCGTCTGTGTGTGTGCGCTTGCGCATCTGTGTGTGTGTGAGTGAGTGAGTGAGAGAAAAGATCCTTGCATGCGTCCACCGCCACCTCCAGTGGAGTGCAGCCCTTGCAGAATGAGACCGGAGGCTGCCCACTTCCCCACAAACACACACACACACACACGCAAGTCCCTCCCAAGGCTTGATCATGTAACCCTATATAGGCTGGGCCAAATGACTAGCTCAGGGCTAATCCAACTGAATAAGAAAATGCGGGCTCATGACCATCGTCCTGTAGTTAGCATGAGGGCACACACACACACACACACACACACACACACACACACAGTCGTCATCTTCAAGGACTGTTGCTGTAAATAGACAGTGCAGTGCGCCCTCTTCCAATCTTTGTTTTGTAGGTTAACGTGCGTGACAGGGCCGGGAGGGTGTGTTTGCCCTCAGCTGGGCTTTTGGTTCTGGGAGGCATGCGAGGATGGAAAGGCTGTCTTTCTCTTTGTCTGTCTGTCTCTCTCTATCTCTCTCTTTCTCTCTCTTGCTCTCTCTCTATGTCTATCTCTCTCTTGCTCTCTCTCTATGTCTATCGCTCTCTTTCTCTCTCTATCTCTCGCTGTCTCTTTCTCTCTCGCTCTCTCTCTCTCCCCCTCTCTCCTCTACTCCTGGCTTGCCTCTCTCAGGGGCTGGGGTTTCAGGCCTGGGTGCTGCTGGTAAAAACAGTTTTATCTGTCAATAGGCCTGCCACAGTTCAAACAAAACCAGCTGCCAGACTGGGGAAGGCTTCAGCCCAAGGCCTCATATGGCTAACAGACACACACGTACACAGACATTCACTCACTCACGCACACACACGCACACACACATCGTCAAACACACACACATGCATGCACACCCTTCGAGCTGTCTGTCTGAAAACAAGGTTCCACACAGACATTAATCTGGAAAAATGAATCAGATCTTCTGTTTGTTCTGCAGACGTGCAGAAGAATGAGCAGGTGTGACTGGAAAGTCTGATAATGCTCTCTGCTGTCTCCAGATTAGATATTGCTCATGTTTCTTGTTAAAAAGTAACCTTCAAAGATATTATGTATACATATGTCATACTTTTTTGATCAATTCAGAACCGATCCCACACTAGCATAAAATCACTGGGTCTTCTGAATGGAGTTTCTGTCAGGCTTCTTGTTGGTCAGCTAAAGTGCAGCCCTGCCTCTAGCCAGAGAGAACTGTAGGCGAGGACCTCTGGTGTGTGTGTGTGTGTGTGTGTGTGTGTGTGTGTGTGTGTGTGTGTGTGTGTGTGTGTGTGTGTGTGTGTGTGTGGACCTCTGGCACGCTGGATGAGCGTTTGCATGCAGATGCAAATGCGGCACATGGTAACACGTCCTGTGATTAGCCTGTAACCTCTGATACACACACACACACACGCACACATGTGCACACACACATGTGCACACACACACGTGCACACACACACACACACACACACACACACACGCACACATGTGCACACACACACACGTGCGCGCGCACACACACACACAGTCCACTAGAGGAGCAAAGGGACGCAGAGTACAAAGTTGTCAGAAATTTTTTTTTTTCTTTCTTACAAAATGAAGAAAAGGGGGGGAAAAAACTAAAAGGTTTTTTGGAAGGAGAGGTGGTGGTACTGAATGGAGCCTTTATGCCTCTGATCTCTCTGTCTGTCTCTCTCTCTTTCCCTCTCTCTTTCCCTCTCTCTTTCTCTCTCTCTCTCTCTTCCTTTCTCTCTCTGTCTCTCTCCGTTTCTCTCTCCCTCTCTCTCTCTGTCTCTCTCTCTCCAGAACAAGGGAGCTTGTCGGACTGAGTGGTGCAGGTTGACTTGGGGGACATGGCTGGAAAGATTTCCAAAGAGGAGCTGGAGGAGTTGCGGGAGGCCTTCGGCAAAGTGGGTGAGTACGGCTGGTCCTGGTCCAAAGTGCCGGTGCTGCTCTGGTTCTGATTCAGAGTGGGTGAGTCCTGCAGAACCTGGTGGGTGAGTCCAGTCCTGCTGGTCACGGTCCAAAGTGCTGGTCCTGGTGCTAGTCATAAGTGCTAGCCCAATGTTGGTACCAGTCCAGAGTGATGGTCCGAAGTTCTGGTGCTGGTCTGATCCTGGTGCTGTTCCTACCGGTGCCTTCCTACCAGCCTCACAAGAGCCACTCTTTCTTCTTCTGTTGCCCCCTTCACTCCTCTTCTCCTCTTTCCTTTTCTTCTCCTGTTTTTGTACTCTGTCTTCCATTCTTCTCTCGTGTGCTTCCCTCTCACTCCCTCTCTTTTTTCTTTGTCTCTTTGATCTTGCCTCCTTCTTTCCCCTTCTCTCTTCTGCTGTTTCTCTCTCTCTCTCTCTCTCTCCTACTCTCGCTCTCTTTCTTTCTCTTTTTCTCTCTCTCTCTCTCTCTCCTTGCTGCCCCCCCCAACCCCATTTTCCCATGAAACGGTGCAAGTCATACCCCAAGAATGTTGTGTGCTGCTGTGCAGCTGAGCTGAACCAAGAGAGCCCACTCCCTGTACAGCATGTGGGCCCCGCCTCCTTTTGGCGTGGAGCAGAGCAGAGCAGCTCCCGCGGCCATCGATCGATCCAGGAAGACCTTCTCTTTCAGCTCCTGAGGTCCAGCGCTTAGCTTACATTTGGTCGTTTTTTTTTTTTTGAGGGTTTTTTTTTTGGTTGTGCTGTGTCACGGTTTCTCCTTCAGCCCTCAGCAAAGCCTCATGGCTTCCAAATTTGCACAGGGGACTGATGTCATTCCCTATTTTCATCTGGTTTTGCCCGAGGAGCTGCAAATTATCGGTCACGGCAGAGTTTCTCTGAAGGCCGTTTAAAAGCCACCGAGACCGAGAGGCAGAAAGAGTGTTTTTACAGTCGTGCGCGCTCTCTCATTTATTTAACACCCTGCACACCACAGCACGTAACACACAGGGCACAGAAATGCTTTTGGGAAAATTGAGAAGTCTTGTACCAGGTGATTGCTGGGTCTGTTTCTTCTGCCCCTGCAATCTCACCATCTTCAGCTGAAGGGGGGGGGGGCACACACACACACGGTATTGGTCAGTTATAGACCACTGTCTGCATTTTCCACTGTTGCCATTGGTTTGGGTTGTTGTGATTAGTGAAGATGACTTCCCCATTCAATAGGGCCGTGTGCCAGTGAGCTAGCGCTCACCTTTTAAAAAACTGTTGCCCTCTTGTCTCCATCACTTTTTCTTTAACCAAGAAGGTGCCCTCAATCTAATCAGCTGGCATTGAACACAGTTTCATATTTCTTTTGATTTCTTCTGTTTGAAATGGATTCGCTTGGTTAGTTCTGTCAGCTCTGCTATGCTTCCTGAACTCAGAGTGCTGAGGCCCCTTAAGAGGGTAATGGATCGAGATGCAGCTCCTCTAACATTGGCGCTCATCTGGCAATCAATACATCAGAATTGGTCCTAACTCAATCAGCAGCTCTGCTCCCCTCTCCAGCAGTAACAGCAGCAGCAGCTCATTTCCTGCTTGTTAGGCCGTCACAGGGAGCGCCTGGCTGCTTCACTACTTCCTGTAAGAGGTCTCATCACCACGGCGATAGGTAGTGTTAGTGATGCCTATGCCTGATGGGGTGGAACTGTAATGTCTTTCTCTCTCTGACTCTCTCGCTGTCTCTCTTTCTCTCACTCTCTCTCTGTTTCTGTCTCCCACTCTCTTTCTCTTCTCTATCTTACTCATATACACACTCTCAAACACCTAAACGCATTCTATTGCCCTCTCTCCCTCGCTCTCTCCCTCGCTCTCTCCCTCGCTCTCTCCCTCGCTCTCTCCCTCGCTCTCTCCCTCGCTCTATCTCCCTCGCTCTCTCTCTCTCTCTCTGTCTCTCTCTCTCTCTCTCTCTCTCTCACTCTCTCACTCTCTTCCCTGCTGCTGTATAGAGGCAGCCTCGGATGGCAGCCTCAAAGATGGGGACTGTGGTGTATCTCCCCTTGTCCACATTGCTGCTGTGTGGCACTATGCACATCTGTAGCGCCATGAAATATTCAGCAGACTGCATATGCTGCAGGTGGCCTTGAGCACCGCATCTGTGCAAAGAGAAGCCATATGAAATATGCTATAGTACATACACATGTACACACCCGCACGTGTACACACACGTGTACACACACACACACACACACACACACACACACACACACTTGGTGAACTAGAACATGCCCTGCCCTTTGACTGTTATCTCCAACTTCACACACACATATTTGCATACATACATTCCTTGCACATATACACACCATACCCTGTGCTTATATTTTACATAATGTGAATTCATTGCCGTCATATTTGGTTATGGCTGTTTGCCCACACACATACAGACACACAATGCACCAGTCATTTGTCCATTTTCCAAAATATTGATATGGAGCTGGTTGCCAGTCGAGCAGTAAATCCGCGTGATGACAGCTGTAGTAAAATCTCCAACTCCACACCGTGTCACTTCCTGCTTCATCACTTCCTGTCCTGTCCTTTCTTTGATGTGGACACTGGAAGCCTGTAGGGTCTGGTTGGGGCAGTCATAACGAAAGTTATTTAGTTAACCTTTATGCCATGCCTTTATGCCAATCCGGAAAAACACCGCCATTGAAGTAGATGTGCCTCATAACCAAAGCAGCATGTCCTCTATAACCCTAATTTGACTAAGGATTCGGTCAGCCAAGTGAACCATTGAGCGTAGACCAAATATGGCCATAGTGAACCTGCAGTGCACACACCTCTTCCAGACCAGCACCGGCTAGCTTCCGTCTTCCTGTACGGAGTCACATGGGACCAGCCTCACATCTGCCTAACGGAAAACTAAAACTACAACTACAGAGTTTGAAATCTCACCGGAATGTTTTGAAAATCACTGTGCCTCTGAACTCTCTCCTGTTTCAAATAACTGATAGCTGACATTTCTTCAAACTGACAGATTGTTTATTTCATTTATGTTGGATAAAACAATTAGAGAGCACTCGCTGACTACTTAAGTTGTGACTGACATGGCAGTATGCTTGTCCCCTGTGTGTGTGTGTGTGTGTGTGTGTGTGTGTGTGTGTGTATGTCTGTGTGTGTGCAGACCTGAACAGCAATGGCTTCATCTGTGACTACGAGTTGCACGACCTCTTCAAGGAGGCCAACCTCCCGTTGCCGGGATACAAGGTGCGCGAGATCATCCAGAAGCTCATGGTCCAGGGCGACAAAGACAAGGACAACAAGATCAGCTTCGACGAGTTTGTCTCGGTGAGTCCTCAAAATAGACACACACACACACACACACACACACAGACTGGGAGAGTCTAGTCAGACAGGCTAATTTAATATGGTGACAGACCAGTCTGTTTTGAGGCTTGTGTTCCAACAACACAGCAGAGTCCGTGACATGCCATTTTAGTTGAGGGCGTGAGGGCAGCAGGTGAGTGTTATGCAGCAGTGTTTTGAAGGCTGGGATTAGATTTTTAAACTGTGCCTTCAGCAAAGGTAACACTTACCTTGGAGTGTCCACCAACAAATGCTTAACAGATGGTTTGGTGAAATTTAAGTCTGTTTGAATAGAAGTTTGTTTAATGTCCCCCTTAAGATTGCTTTAACTAAATCTTAATCTTAGTGTCTGTAGATAGTCCATACTGGACCGTACAAATAAAATGTGTCCTGACTGAGTCTTCATTAGTAGACTACCATCAGCTGCCATCAGTATGGAATATCAGTGTAGATGCTGTTTGGAAAGACATGCAAACTGTAACTACATACAGTTTCTCAGCTCTCTCTTAAGTTCATGGTGTTATGTTGCGTCAAACTACGTTTTGGGCAACAGTGATTGACAGGAGTCGTGGGAAACTGCAGTCTGAGCCCACTTTGCACAATCAGTGGTAATTTTGGCTAATCCATGTTGCAATACTGTCTGCCATTTATTGGCATGTGGTAGACAGGTTGCCCAACTGTGATGATACACTGTGCAATAGTCCTGTATTATATGCTAGACATTGATTTTATACACAGATACACACACACACACAAACAGCACAACAAAGTAGCTGGTGTGTGTGTATGTGTGTATTTTAGATACACTGAAAAACACAAATGGACTCTGTCTCTTTCTCTCTCTCTTCCACACACACATACACACACGTGCACACACACACGCACACACACAATCCACCTTTTAAACACAGAGTTTCCCTGACCTCTGCTGTGCTCAGGTCTTTGTGAGCTTTGCGAAGGTTTATGATGGAAAACCTGTTTGCTTTTTGCTCGGCTCTTAAATGAAGGTCTTGAAGTTGCAGAGAGAGCGAGAGGGATGGAGAAAAAGAGAGAAATGAGGAGAGACCTGTAAATGATCGTGTATGACGTATTCATACGTCCGTGATAGAAAGTGGGTCAGACTGAACTTGCGTAATTTTCCTAAATGAATTACATAAATGATTGAGGGTCCAAAGAATGGTGTGTGGGTGCTTGTGTGCATAGCTGTGTGTGTGTGTGTGTCTGTGTGTGTTCATTTGTCTCTTGCATGCCCTCGTGCCTGTGTGTGTGTGTATGTGTGTGTTTGTGCGTGTCTGCTTCTAAAGACTGTCCAGCAGGTCTTGCATGTTCTCCACAAAAATAATGCGCCACATATGTGCAAAACAACACAGTGTTCAGTTTCTCTCTGTCACTTTCTGTCTTTCTCCCCTTCTCTCTCTGTCTGTCTGTCTGTCTGTCTGTCTCTCTCTCTCTCTCTCTCTCTCTCTCTCTCTCTCTCTCTCTCTCTCTCTCTCTCTCTCTCTCTTCCTCTCTCTCTCTCTCTCTCCCTGCATTGAGAGTTACTGTAAGGTTAAGTTAGCACCCCAGCAGACCAGAGCATGTTGTGGCTCAGAGAGGTGCAGATAACCTGCTGCAGTAATCTTGGCATTCAGCTCTGAGAGGGATCCACCTAATACCAGGGCCCAAGGACGGCTAAGATAACATAAGTGCAGCCAGGAGAAGAGGATAGGGTCAGTGGGGTCAGGAGTGGAGTGGAGTGGTGGGGGTATGTGTGTGTGGGGTGGGGGGGGGTCAGGGTCAGTTAAGGAGACACACAGAAGCCCTTTGAAACTTCTGAGGTACGGAGAGGCTCAGTATGCAAACTCGGGCCACAGTGCCAACCTTTTGTTGTCAGGTATAATACCCAGTGTGTCTGATAAAATAGCCAGTGTGTCTGATAAAATAGCCAGTGTGTCTGACGAGTCCAAAACACACTGCACAGGGAGAGCGCGAACATGATCGCATATTAACCAGGACCAGGGTCAGCACAGGACAGGAAAACAAGAGCACAAAAGTGTGTGTGTGTGTGTGTGTGTGTGTGTGTGTGTGTCTCACAGAGAAAGAGGAGGGGAGTGTTGAACACTCATTCCTTTAGCAAAGAAATGCACACTATCAGTGCATGTGTGTGATTGTGTAAAGTAGGACTTGTATGCAGGCCTGTACATACATACACACACACACACTTGCATAATATGCATAGCAGTTTATCATGTTATCGTACAGGAAGGCAAGCTGTGTGTGTGTGTGTGTGTGTGTGTGTGTGTGTGTGTGTGTGTGGTGAGTCATGGGCGTGTGGCTGGTCAGCAGACAGATGAACTCTTGAGTGGCAGCTGATCTTCACATTCCCCCTCTGCAGAAGGCTGGTCTGTGCTGAGCTGGTACACACCCATGGGATCCATTTGAACACACACACCCACACACACACACACACACACACACACACACACACACAAATGCCAGTAGAGTACCCCATTAGAAATCCCACACATCCCACATCCGCCTCAGCTCACCCAGATTTACACTGACATGTGCACACATACACACACATGCACAAACACAAATCCCAGTGATACACACATTTTTATTCATCCATCCTGTCTCTGCCTGTTACACACACACATGCGTACACACACATACACACACATACACACGCGTACACACACACACATACACACACACACACACACACACACACCGACCTCACCCTGGCATTTAGCAACTCCCAGGGTAGGGCCTGTGTCGACAGCAGTGGTATTGACAGTGTGTGTGTGTGTGTGTGTGTGTAGGGGTGTGAGGTCAGGGTGTGGGGGGATTACTCAGCAGCTGGTGGTGGAGGAAGCCAGTGGCTTACACTCCCAATCAGCTCCAGTTGGAGAGCAGACAGAGAGGGGCCCAGCCTGCTGGCCAGCACCGCACAAATGGAGACACACACAGCTGTGTGTGCGTGTGTGTTCGTGCGTGTGTGTTCGTGCGTGTGTTCGTGTTCGTGTTGGTGCGTGTGTTCGTGTGTGAATGTACTATATACTATATGTGGGTATATGAACAAACAGTATGTTTGTTTTTATCTTTTATGTGTGTCTTGCTTATCTATGTGTGTTACATGTATGTTTAGTGTAGATGAGCTGTGTGAGTGTGTGGGCATATACATTATGTACGCATGTTTTTGTGTCTGTGTGTATGTGGAAACGCTCTTTAGGAAATGCCCGTGTCCTTGAGACTGGTGTGTTTTCAGACTGAGTGCTGCCAGTCCACAGTCTGTTTTCCTCTGAGACCCAGCAGCATGCTCTAATGCCAGCTCTACTGTCTGCCCCCCCACCACAGATCTTCCAGGAGCTGAAGAGCAGTGACATCGCCAAGAGCTTCCGCAAGGCCATCAACAGAAAGGAGGGCATCCTGGCCATCGGCGGCACATCAGAGCTGTCCAGTGAGGGGACCCAGCACTCCTTCTCAGGTGAGGAGACACACACACACACACACATGCATACACTCATATAAACACACACACACCCACACATGCATACACTCATATACACACACATACACACACACACACATGCATACACTCATATACACACACACACACACACACATACACACACACACACACACACACACACACACACACCCTTCGTCTAGCAGTAATCCCAAAATGCCCCGTCAAAAATTCTATCACCGCCTTTGACTAAACCCA
>CM059288.1:11810581-11860581 GCA_030347295.1 Setipinna tenuifilis | reverse complement strand
AAAATCGTCACTATTTCAAGTCCAGTGTGCATTGCTTTAAGCTAGCCACTTAGCCAGTCAGTCATTTCAAACAAGCCCCTATGCTCTTCCTGTGCTTTTGTCAGCACAGATGTATGTGTTGTGCTCATCGGAATGACAACACAAGTATGCACTGTGTTTAGGAATGCCCACTCAGCGGTCACTATGCTGTCCCTGTTGTTTTCGTTGCCACAGACGTATGTGCTGTGTGTATTGGAATGAGTTTGCGTTATATACATGAGTATGCGTCATGTTTAGACGTGCATAATACAGACGGCAGCTTTTCCTGTGGTCCGGATCTGTGAGCAGCACAGTGACGAGGCAGAAAGTCTGCTAAATCAATGCCTCTAATGTGAGGACAGTGGAGACAATGGGAGAGGGTGCTGTGGATGTGAGCCTTTGTTGGCCTCTCGCTCTCCCTCCTTGCCTCTCTTTCTCTCCCTCTACCTCCCCCTCTCTTTCTTTTTCTCTCTCTGTTTCCCTCATCTGCTCTTTTTTTCTCCCTGTCTCCCTCTTGTTCTCTCTTTCTCTCGCTCTCCCTTCCTCTCTCTTTCTCCTTCCCTCACTGCTAGTCTCTCTCTCTCTTCTCTCTTCCATCTCTCTCTCCTCCCTCCCTTTCTGTCTCCTTCCCTTCCTCAATCACTGCTGCTCTTTCTGCCTGCTTTTCTCCCCTCCCTCCTTTATTCTTTCACTTGGTTTCTGTCCCTCGCTTTCTCCCTCCTGCCCTTTCTCTCTCCCTCCCTCCTTCCCTCCCTCTCTCCTTCGCTCTTTCTCTTGCTCTCTATAAGCTAGCCCAGCCTGTCTCAGTCTGGGCTTTTATATGCTCCATCTATCCACCAGGCAGGATGCTTACGGCCATCCTCTGCTCTCTGACCCTGCTGTCCACTCTCATACATCTCACTTCCCCCCTCCTATCCAGCTCTCTCATCTTATCTGCTCCCTGTCTTAATCTCCTTCTTTTCTCTTCTCACCTCCTCCCGTTTTTATTCACTTCATCACTTTCTTCACCTTCTTTCTCTCTCTTCCTCCATCCTCATCCTCTCTCCTTCATTTAGCCTGACCTGTTTCTCCACTTCTTTTTTCATCCCCCTCTCCATGTCTTTACCTATGCCTCCATCTCCCTCTCTCCTTCCCTCCATCTCCCTTTCCCTCCTTCCATCTCCCATTGCCCTCTATCGACCCAGGTCTTATGATTATTTATAGCCCCCCCTCCTCCCCCCGCTACATCAGCTAATGCCCAGGCGGTGGCGATAAATGTTTGATGTGGGAGGTGGGGGACTGCAGGGTGGCTAAATGGATGAGTCCGCTCCAGCCCCTGTGCAGGCACATGCAGTCAGCCACTCACTCGCTCACTTGCTCGCCCCACCTGATGGTGCATCCATCCAGGGAGAGAGTTTCTCTGTCTGAAACGTCCTCTCATCCACTGTATACTGCACTATGTAGTGTGTGAGTTTATATTGTCTGGTTCCCATGCATAGTGCAATATATAATGAATGAGTGAACATTTTAGATTTATTTTAAAACATTTCTCTCACTCTTTCTTTCTCGCTCTCGCGCTCTCTTTCTCCCCCTCTCTCTCTCTCCTTCTCTCAGCCAAGTATAGTGCCAGGGAAGTACTTCAGCCACAGCTGTTTGTTTTAAAAAACAACCTCCATATGATTCCTTAAGTGCGTTTGGCTCCACAGTGCCGTTATTTTAAGTGTGTGTATTGATTTTTCATTTTTTTCTAAAGGAGAAAATAAAAGGTGAAGAAAATGTTGGATCGATATTGAGATCTATGACTCCAGTTTAGATTTTTTTTTTTTATGTTTTCTGGTAAATCAGGCTGGCAAAATGGAAGCCTAACAATCATTAAACCTGCACTAATTTATTGATGTTATCATCCTGGAAACATCTATCTATCTGTCTCCTGTCTTCTCTCTATGCTTCAGCTGTCAGACTTTGCACACTCGGTGAAGGTACTCTCTCTCTACAGCCCAGATTTTTCCTGCTTCATGTGGATGTCGACTCTCATTTGAAACCTCATCCCGCTTCTTAATTGCCTGATTGTCATTTGATTTCTTTTTGTGTCGTTTGAAAATCTGTACTCTGCTCTGATTGCGAGCATGCTTGACATGTGGTTAGTCAGTGTTTGTCCTAATTAAATGCCCATTTAGTACCCTTTTTACTCATTTATCTTTTTTCTTTGCCTCATTGTGTCGTGTTTAAGCTCTTAAGCTCTTTCTTTTCCTCTATGCGTATAAGTGCAAATAAGTGCAAATAAGTGTGTTGTCCATTTGCTAATGAAACTGGGTCTCTCTATGGCAGGATTCCAAGGCCTACTTCCACCTGCTTAACCAGATCGCCCCCAAGGGCCTGAAGGAGGACGAGGAGCGCATCGACATCGATATGAGCGGCTTCAACGTGAGTACTGACCACCACCATCATCATCACCTTCATCATCCTCATCCTCCTCCTCAGGCATAGCTGTGCTTTTAAATCAGTACCAGTCCTTGATAAATTATTTAACATGGCTGCTGTGCTTGTGTGTGTGTGTGGGGGGGGGGGGGGGGGGGGGGGGGGGGGGGGGGGGGCTTTAGAGAGAAGCTCTGTGGAGAGCTTTTAGCGATTGTCACCCATGAGACCACAGTGTGTGTGACGCAGCAGTAATGGATATCCCAGAGATCAACACACACTCGCACTCCCTGACTCTCTCTGCTCGGAACTCCTCACAGAGCTCCCTGATTTAATAACGGTGACAAACGCCAGTCGTTTGTGTGTCCACAGAGACTCATTGCAGACATCAGGCTTCAGAGACTAACTCAGTAGTGTGTGTGTGTGTGTGTGTGTGTGTGTGTGCGTGTGTGCGTGTGTGTACATTTTGTTACAGGAGTAGTATGCACAGGCCATGTTCATATGTCAAACAGGTTTAGTGCTAATCAAGTTCCTGGAAAGCTAGCATAACAGCAGGGGACTATGTGCACATACTGTAAGTGTGTGTGTGCATGTGTGTGTGTGTGTGTGTGTGTGTGTGTGCGTGTGTGTGTAAGTTCTGAGCCTCCTGTTGTTGAGGGACTGAACATTTGGCACACAGCAGCAGATGCAGCACAAGTGTGTCTTTGAAGCCAGGCAGAGGAGTGTGTGTGTGTGACTTGGTGTGTATAGAGGCTGTGCTAATGTATGTGAAGTCATTTAAAAAGTGGGAGTGAGTAAGTGTGTGTGTGTGTGTGCCTGTGTCTGTGTGTGGTTGTAATAACACTTGCCTTCCACATGCCTTAGTCATTCGTCCCACCACCCCAATTGCGGCCAGCAGCAGGTTTATTTTCCTGTGGTTCATTATGTTCTAAATTGCCCGCCCCGTCTGGCATTTTCCCCTGCTAGAGCTCTCCCGCCCCAGAATAGGAACCCTCAGACTCATGAAGGGGTTAGTCATGGAATGAGAATGTCCTCCCCACCTCTGTTTATTGATGGAGGGCAGGGGGGGGGGGTGCCTATGTCCTCTTTGTGTCCCTGCTGTGGTGGTATGGGCCCAGCAGTGTAGCACTTCACTGCTGCTTGTCCTTGTTGTAGTTCAAGTTCATTGTCATTCTGTTATCTGTAATGACACTTAAGAGACATCTCAGCAGTACTGATTTATAAGATGGAATGATATCACACAGAGATGAAAGAGATCAAGAAAAGTCTCTCTTTCTCTCTCTTTTTCTTTATCTCCACCCCTCTCTCTTTCTTGCTTGCCCTCACAACCACCGCCCACCCCCTCTCTGCCAGCCAGACAGCTGAGTGATACAGTTGGGCAAGAATGCAGTGATTCAGAGTGGGCACAAGGCCAATGCCTATGCCATGCGTGTGTCTACTTAATGCCACGTGTGTGTTCCCGTGTGCTTAATGGTGTGTGTGTGTGTGTGTGTGTGTGTGTGTGTGTGTGTGTGTGTGTGTGTGTGTGTGTGTGTGTGTGTGTGTGTGTGTGTGTGTGTGTGTGTTTAACCTCACCCCTGGTGACATGATGGGGGTGGTGGTGATTGTGTGCGCTGGGAGGGCTTGGAAGTCGTCGCCCCCCCCTCCCCCCCCCCATGTTCTTATATAGTCCCCAGACATGTAGGACCCCATTGACACAGTCATGCTTTAGGTCACGCTGCAGTCACCACCAAGCCCTAAGGCCTTTTCTACTTCCCCAGCCACTTTGTCTCTAGTGTCCTTCAACGGTTATACTTCTGTGGTATAGTTTGGGTTTAATAAGTGAATATATGCATTGTGTGTGTGTGTGTGTGTGTGTGTGTATTGTGTGTGTGTGTGTGGCCCTTCCTGTGCGGTGTATGTTGTTATGTGTGTTATCTAACTAGCCCAGACTGGACTGGGGGACCCAGTGGCCGATGCTTTATGCGTGGTGTGTTTACTATGACTCCGGAAGCACTGCCTAACATTATGCTAACGTCAGTTATGCATGTCGTCAAATCAGTTCGCAGTTACAGTCAGTGTTTACAATACAGTCTGGCGTGTGTTGGGACAGATGACATGTTTATAGCCTGACACACATAGCTCATCCGCCATGGTGGCGCTTATTTGGTATGGACAATATAGTATGTTTGAGCTTGTTCATATGGAAGGTTTAAAAGTTCAAAATGAGAATGGACGTTTCGTCTGAGATGACTGGATTTCGACAAATTGGTTTCTACTCCCACTGTCTGTCTCGTAAAGCAACCCAGTATCTTGGTGCTACATTTAGCAAAGATACTGCTGATTTACATTGAAGCTGCAACACTAGCCAAAACCAGTGTGCTTATAGTGTACTTGAATAAGGGGATGTACTGCTAATTGATAATCACTAGATACAGGGATTTGTGGAAGGTTTGGGGAACCTAATTCAACATAGTTGTAGCGTCATCAAGGAGTGGTAGTCTGTCATGCTTTTTAAAAACCAAAAAAAAACTGTTCTGTTTATGCTCTTCTGGAAATGTCCAGACACAGTGTTGTGGGAGAAACAAATTGCTGTCTTCTGTGGAAACGATCGACAAAAATGTCCGACTTTCAGCAAAATCCTCACCCCTAAAACACTCCCTACAGTCACAAAGCAGGGCCTTATTTGGAACCTCGGTACAAGGAATGCTTACCGTACTCTACGAGGAGGCCTCAGTGTGGAACCCCAGACCTCACCATGATTAAGGCTGTATGGCATTGTTGGGAAAGGGAGGGGGGGGGAGTAGAGTACCAAAAGAATCTAAAAAGAGAGAAATTACAGCAAAAACGCTGCTGGACATTAACCACAGAGCTACAAGCGTCACATAGCTGTGGACCATGAGTCGAGTCATGCTCAGTTTGTGTTTTAATTGATATGCTACCTCGCTTGCAAGAACACACAAAAAACATTTAGCTTTTTCCTTCATTCTCACATGTTGCCTGCGGGGACAGTGTACATACAGACTTGCAGTTATTTGTACATTTTCTAGTTTAAGTACTTGCTGTGTTAGACAAACAATCTGAAGTGGACTGATGTTATCTCTCTTCTGAACTGTATGACTTTGCTGTTGAAGGCAGATTCTGATTGTAATATGATTATAAATAGCAAATGAAGACATTATCATGATGCAAGTCATTCTGGTACATGAAGCATCCTCATATGTGTCATGTGGCCTTGGGCAGCAGTGGTTGTTGATCAGTGATGATTCACTCTGTTGTCATCTCTGTAATTGCCATATGAGGGGATGATGTGCACCTCCAAGGCCAAGTCTCTCTCTTGCTCTCTCCCCCTCTCTCCCCCTCTCTCCCCCTCTCTCTCTCTCTCTCTCTCTCTCTGTCACTCCCCTCTTATATGGCAAAATGATGTGCATCTCCAATAGCAGGTTACTGTGTTGGTCATAAAGGAGAAGAGGGATACAAAACAGTAATCAGTCTGTGTGTGTCTGTGTGTGTGTGT
Organism: Setipinna tenuifilis; assembly: GCA_030347295.1. Lineage (NCBI taxonomy): Eukaryota > Metazoa > Chordata > Actinopteri > Clupeiformes > Engraulidae > Setipinna > Setipinna tenuifilis. The sequence goes on along the minus strand of CM059288.1, from coordinate 11,854,673 downwards.
CTGTGTCTGTGTGTGTGTGTGTGTGTGTGTGTGTGTGTGAGTGTGTGCCTGTGTGTTTGTGTTTGCTATGCCAAATTCATAGGAAAAACCTGCAGGCACTCATCTGAGTGCTGACGTGTGGTGTTGGTAATGTGGTGTTTGTGCCTTGTTTGGCCTTTCTGTTGTTTTGGGCCCCTAGATGGAAGTACCAGCATTTGGGTTAAGAGGGTACATGGTGGTGACGCTTTATTTTGATAGTCCAACAGATGCTAAGATGAATAACATACTCTGTGTATTGTTGAGGTTCGTATTAGAGTTTGAACTGGTCAAACTGTTAAGTTGGCAAATGATAAACAAAATAAAACCGAATTTCAGCAAACTGTTTGTTCAGTCTGTGGGTGGACTATTCAAATAAAGCGTTATCTAAGCGTTAGATATTTGCTCAGAAGGCTGCGCTCTGTCTGGTTCTCGGCACTGGACTGACATGCAGACCAACCACCTGCCTCTCGAGTACCTTTTCATCTAAAATAGTATTTCTGTAGTTAACTATTTATAGCCACTTTTATGTACACAAGTGCCATTGCCTTGAAAAAGGCAACTGACGGTACTGATATCAGGCCTGTAATAACCTTCAGATGTCTATGCCACCCTTGTGGTCGGCCGTGTGTTCAGACTTGCCCTCACTTGCAAATACGTTGGATTTTTCAAATAGTATTACGCAAAACTGTGTTGCCCAAGTCTGCCCAGTTGCCCAATAGAGGCAACACTGTATCTCTGTGTAGCTGGTTTTCTATGTGAATGTGAATGGGATGAAAGTGATTAATAAATGGAGATGGCTTCTGTTATTTTAGGAGAAGGACGACCTGAAGAGGGCAGAGGCCATGTTGGTACAGGCTGACCGTCTTGGCTGCCGGCAGTTTGTGACCGCCACGGACGTCGTCGCCGGTAACCCCAAGCTTAACCTGGCCTTCGTGGCCAACCTGTTCAACAAATACCCTGCCCTTACCAAGCCTGAGGGACAGGATATTGACTGGAGCCAGTTGGAAGGTATGTTTGTGTGTGTTTGTGTGTGTTTGTGTGTCTGTATGGCCCATTGAATGAGAGAGGGGTGGACAGACAGGCTTAAGAGAGAGTAGGTGTGTCCCCATGGCGTGTGAATTTCCTGAATTTCCTGCCAGCGATGTCCCACAGGTTGTAGACGCCCTCTAGTGGCCATTTTGTAAAATGACTACACCATCTCAGATGCAACAATTCACTAAAATGTGATAATTCAGTTAATGATTCTCTTCAAGCTAGTAGTAAATGTTATTAAAGCAGTCTCTGTATTTTTAAATAATTATCTTGTTTTAAAAAATCTTGTTTCATTTTAATGAAAAGAACAAGAAGTAGCTCTTCAAATTAAACTTTTTTAATGATGCTGTTTATCCTCTTGCTTCAGGTGAGACCAGAGAGGAGAGAACCTTCAGGAACTGGATGAATTCGCTGGGTGTGAACCCCCATGTCAACCATCTCTATGGGTAAACCTGACATTTCCTCCCTTTCTCTATTGCTGTCTGTTAGAAATGGAACTTCTACCACCATTGTAATATGCTCACTGTCCGACCTGTTTCTAACCGCCCCCCCCTTTCCTCTCTCTCCCTCTCCCACTCTCTCTCTCTCTCTCTCTCTCTCTCTCTCTCTCTCTCTTTCTCCCCCTCCATCAATCCTTTGCAGTGATCTCATGGACGCTCTGGTCATCCTGCAGCTCTATGAAAGGATCAAGGTGCCAGTCGACTGGAACACCAAAGTCAACAAGCCGCCCTATCCAAAGCTTGGGGCCAACATGAAAAAGGTTGGGGAAATGATTGCTCAAGGATATATGGTGTTGTTTATAGTCTGCAGTGGTTGTTCACAAGAAGTACAATTATGTCTATATGCTGTATATGTTTCTGAATATTTACTGTACCATGGGGGATAAGGTGTTTCAAACTGGGGTGCTTTGGGATGACTGTCATCTCTTCACGCCCAACTCTGTGGCCAATAATGTTCATGGGGAGCATTGGTCATCCATCAGAGGCTCAGTCATAACTTCACTCCTCTCCACTGCGTGTAGACTATATATTCTATGCAAGGTGTGTATCAGGTACAGTCATCTCTGCACAACCGAGTTGTAGGCTAATCGTGCGATGCCCTTCTGTGTGGCCGGTTGCAGCTGGAGAACTGCAACTATGCGGTGGAGCTGGGCAAGACCAAGGCCAAGTTCTCGCTGGTGGGCATCGGTGGGCAGGACCTGAACGACGGCAACCCCACCCTCACCCTGGCACTGGTGTGGCAGCTCATGAGGAGGTAGGTCACCCTTCCTGTCACAGCTACTTCCTCTTCCTGTTCTCCCAATGCCTAAACAAACACAAACACGCCCCTCAGCTTATCGTGTTTATATACGGAGCAGTTCATCCTATTGTGTCTGTGGTCACACATCATTGTTTTGTGACCACAAGCCATTCAGTTTTCTTTATGGGCATGATTTCTAATGGACATGGTGCAGTTTGAGCTATAAAGTTAATGACCCCCCACCACCAATGTGCATTCTAGCCCTTTTACAAAGCATCTGTTTTGCATGTCTGGTTTGATGCACCAGTGTACAGTAACATCCTTTTGGTTTGTCATCTTTGTTGAATTTGTCAGCTTTTGTTGTGTTGCCTCAGAAGTGTCATTTTTAATTTAAGATTCATGTTTTGAGAAGAGGAATTTGGGAGCAGGTTCTCGTGTGGACAGCCCTTCAGTCTCCTGGCATTAAAACTTTACAAGCATTCCTATGCAGTGGCCTAACTGAGGAAAAGTAAACTGTTGATGTCATCTGCAGCAAATGCCTCATCTGTGTGTGTGTGTGTGTGTGTGTGTTGCTGTGTGTGTGTGTGTGTGTGTGTGTGTGTGTGTGTGTGTGTGTGTGTGTGTGTGTGTGTGTGTGTCCTCAGATACACTTTGAATGTATTAGAGGATCTGGGACCTGACGGAGAGAAAGCCAACGATGACATCATTGTCAACTGGGTAAACAAGATTCTGTCTGAGGCGGGGAAATCATCCAAAATATCAAGCTTCAAGGTGTGTGTTTTGGATTTCTTTGTTTGGCCCATGCGCGTGCACACACACACTATTCTAATGCAGTACTGTTGTGTGCCTAGTGCCATTGTTCCATTTTCACTGGGATATTCCAGTTTGGTGCTTTAATGACTAACCCAGATGAGTTAGCTCAGAGTTAGCTTGGAGAAAGAGCTAAACCTCTCCTAATAAAGTCCATATCTTCATTCTACAGCAGTAGCCATACTCTGTGTAGACTCATTTAACGTTAAAACCAAAAACAATGCCTTAATGTTTTCTTTCGTTCCCAAACTACTTCTGCTACGTTTCACATCGCCGGGAATGTTAAAATGGAAACGGCTTTGATGTTTATAATCTAACTGTCTTGTTAAGGTCTGTAATTGAGCTAAGGTAATGACTACCTGCCACCACTCACACCTCCCACTGTGTGTCTGTCCCACCCCCAGGACAGAGAGATCAGTACCAGTCTGCCCGTGCTGGACCTGATCGACGCCATCCAGCCTGGCAGCGTCAGCTACGACCTGGTCAAGACGGGCACTCTGTCTGAGGAGGACAAGCTGGAAAATGCAAAGTAAGTGCCTGGCCCACCTCTGCCGGTCAGGTGCCAGCCATTTTTGCTTTAATGGCCAGTGGCCCCACTGGAGGTCAGACTGCGGCCGCAGTAGAAGCGTCAGTCAGTGGTGGAAAGTTCTGGAAGGTTCAGTCAGAATAAACGTTCAGTCGGGCTTTTGCATCCGGCTTTTTAGTGAACCCACTTTCAGCTTTCACCTACAAATTACTACCTATGGGGTCACAACAAACTTACCTGAGTCTCAGTCTCGGAAGTTTTGATCACCAAGGTGATAATTGGACTTCTTACAATCGCCTTATTTATTTATAAGAGATGAAGATCTTCAGTTCTGATGGGTTACTCCTAAAACCCCTTTAGAACATAAGATGTTTGTTTGTTCCTGAAAGACAAAGTTACAGGACATTCTAAGAAGCTACATTTTCCTCTGGGTAGCCAATTTTGCCAGTTCTGCAGAACCTGTTAATGGAGAGAAAACAATCATGAAGCATGTCTGAAAGACCCAGTCATACCTTGACCCCTCTTGCCCTCAGTAGCCTATTGTTATTCCCAATTCAGGATCACATAGTGCCAGAACCAAAGGGGTCTGTGGGACCCCACTTGTTTTCCAGTAAGCTGATTAGACATTTAGATGGTTGGCCCAAGGATGTTAACCACCTGAGCCGGATGGTCATCTACTCGCCTACCTATTGCGGAGCACCCTGGTTGGCCGGATTATCTTTTTCGTAAAATAGAATAGACACCATGACAACATAATGCCACTGTGCATTGGATTAAGAGGTGCTGTGAAATCCTGTTTGCATTCATTCTGTTGGGATTAGTTCTTCCCAGGAGAGGTTTCAAAATCCCTTATGCTGTGAGTGGTTTGATTAAAATGATTTCCAAAACCCTGACTGTCCGTGAAATAGTGTTTTTAAATCATTTACAGATGATGGTGCTTGTTGTTATTGACAGAAATATTACACTAGCTGTATTGGTGTATGAGGTTTTTTTTTTTTTTTTAGGAGGCAGTCTGCATTAAAGCCTTGGTTCAGCATAATGTTGATATTCGAGATGTGTAGCCAATCCAGTTTCAATCAGATGTCCTGTGCTGCTGCAGGACTGTGTTGATTAGCTGGGCTTGTTAATGGATTGCTTCAAAAGCTGCTGTTTTCTTCCTTTAACAAAACCAGGGCAGTGGACAAACACCTTTTCCATAATATAAATTGTTAAAAGATGCTATAGGAGCAGTTTGCTGGATTTGACACAAAGAGTTTAGTATTACAGTTGCAAAGTGCGATTTCAACTTCTCTGCCATGCCATTTTTGATTAGTAATCCTTTGTGTTGTCTCTGTAGGTATGCTGTATCCATGGCCAGGAAGATAGGCGCTCGTGTGTATGCCCTGCCTGAAGACCTGGTGGAGGTGAAGCCCAAGATGGTCATGACCGTGTTCGCTTGCCTGATGGGGCGGGGCATGAAGAGGGCGTAACCTCTTTCATCACACCAGCCAATCAAAACCCTTGTCATCACCTTTTGCTGGTTAAAAGGCTTCTGGTTCAAAGAAAAAAAAAAAGTTAACACAGCCATACTAATAAAAAAGCAAGTGTAATGGCAAGAGATGTTACATTTAAGAATGACATTTAAATGTTTGCCAATAGGAGAATGTTGGAGGGATGAGATGGGTTTGGGAGGTGGATTGTAGATGGACTACAGAAGGCCGTTTAATTTCCCCCCTCCCCTACAAACAAAAAATGGTTATTATGATTTTTTGAAGGTACATATAATAAGAAACAGAAACATTTGCAAAAAAAAAACAACGTTATTTAGCATTATACCTAAAACATATCTGCATTTGGATTCAAGCCATGTCAGGAATAACGACAACAACAACAACAAAAAAAACAAAAAACTCAATACAATGTATATTTTTTTATTTGCATATTTGTGTTTATGGAGTTGTGTTGGTGTAAAGGGTGTCATGACGGACCACTCCTCACTAAGGAGACTTGAGGGAACAGAAACTCGGCTACATGCAGTATTGCTTTCCGCTTGCAGTACAGCTGTGCAGCTCATGGCTTTTTGTATGGGACCATTGAATCTTGATGCTTATTTTCCTAGTGTTTTATATATATAGATATATAACGTACATATGAACCAACTGAAAATACACACATTCATTCATACATGCATACATACATACATGCATACACACACACACACACATACATACATACATACATACATTCTAACTGGTAGGAGCTTTAAACATTCCATACTATCGGAACCCATTATAGAATACGTCATTATGTCCATATATTCTAGCGTTTTACAGGAAGAGGATGGTCCAAATGAAAACTATGCATGAACAATCTTTTTTTTTTATTGTGGATATTATTATTTAAAATGATACACTCCATGAATGCTGAGAAAGAGAAAAACGGCTTTAAATAAGAGCAATCAATTAGCTGTTCTGTCTGAAATTAGTCGAAGTGGGGGAAAAAGGCAGCCAGTATTAAGATGGCGGCCATTTTGTGTACTTTCTTTTATGTTCTTCACGTACTTTAGTTACAGCACCATACAAGCAAACATGGAGGGGAGAAACTGGAATGGTTGGGCCTTAATGCAGCATATGGTCTGAATAGGACAATTTCAAGCCAAAACCTTATGTTGTACACAATGTCTATAATGAAGATCCAACCGTGGAAAATAAAGCAACCCAATGCTGTTCATAGTAAAGTTGGTCCGGTCTTTTTTCTTTGCTTCCATTGTTCTCTGTGTGTGTGTAGGCGTGGTTGGAGAAGGCTGAGAGTGGATGTATGAAGGTCTGTGTGTGTGTGTGCGCGTGTGTGTAGATGTGAACTTCAATTTACATATCAAGTATTCCTGTCTGTGCTGTGCATCATTATCATATAAGATGATTGTGTCCACTTGGGATTTGGATCTGAAGGGGCACAGAGTGGGCAAGACTGCGTGCAGCAGTACCTTACAGATGAGATGATCTACTCAGAGGAGTAGGCTCCACAGCATTAAACGGTGCCTTACACATAAGATATAAACATCTGAGTCTGATAGCAATATGGGCTAAATAACATGATATCAATACAAACAAGGATCATTCCATCTTTAAGCTTACCATAATGTCTGTCTCATCAACTGTTTTCAAAATACCACTGTCTGGGGTCTGCTTTTAGTGAAACACATAGTAGATCACATATTATGTTAGATATCTGATCAGTAATGACCATGTTTTCATCAATACATAAGTAAAATTCTGAAATGTATATTTTAAATGTATATGTGTTGTTCATTATTACACAAAACAACCACTCACAACCCGACATACTCTTGGTGTTGTAATAAATGAAATTCTCTCAATTAAAGATCAGAATGGAAGGTAAATCTTGGAATAGATTATTTTCTCAACCTCATTCTGCATACATACAATGTTAACTTTACCGTTACCATTTGAAACCAACCTTAGGTGTGTGTGTATGTTTGTTTGTGTTTCACACACTCATGAAACAGATGGAAATAAACGAATGCGGCCCCTATGTTTGCAGATTGCACTGTAGCTCTATTTCACAAGGAGGAGGAGTAGGAGGCTTTGTTATTTTTGTACATTTTCATTGCTTTTCCATTTCTCTCTTATTTACATGCACATCCATATCCATGCTGCTCAGCCTAAAATTCTGTTAATTTAACCTTCCCCCTGCTCCTCTCAGCTGATTGTAGTGTTCCTTCACCCCCACCGCCACCATCCCTACTGTCTCTCTCTCTCTCTCTCTCTCTCTCTCTCTCTCTCTCTCTCTCTCTCTCTCTCTCTCTCTCTCTCTCTCTCTCTCGTGTCTTGTCCTCGTAATCACATCTGTAATCAGGGACTGTGTGTGTGTGTGTGTATGTATGCATGTGTGTCAACACTGTCCCCTCCTTACTCAAGCAAGCAATGTGTGTGTGTGTCCAGTGAGTGAATTGACCGTAAGTGCAGGATTCCAAACCATGGTGTGTGTCTGTGTTGTCTATGTATTGTCTATGTTCCCAGTGCTGTTTGTACCTCTACACTCTCCATTCATTCTACCTGCTGAGGAGATCCTATGTGATTGGCTTGATTGGAAGCACCTGACCCTGCAATCAAGCAATGCCTAAAAGCTCCTGTTGCCTGCTGCTGGGGAGAGGCGTGTGGTGTGGGACTGCCGGCTGGACTGCTGCCTGTCAACCTGGGATGTTGCCTGTCAACCTGGGATGTTGTGTTCTTGTGATTTGGGCTTTGTCTATAGTTTAAGGTACTTTGATGTCTTTGTCTTTTGTGTTAATATCATACATTAATATCAATAAATCCCACTGATGGGGTTACTTTTAAAGGTGTTTTATGTTATCATTTGGGTCTGTGGTGGCTTGTTGTTAGCCGTAGTAGGGCCACTCAAGGGTGGGACATAACTATGTGTGTGTGTGTGTGAGAGAGTGTGTGTGTGTGTGTAAGTGACATAGGCAGAGCGCACACAATTCTCCTGTGGGGGATGTTTGTTGGTTATGGAGTGCAGTAGGATGAAGGGTGGAGGGTGGATGGGGTGGTGGGGTGGTGGTGGGTGTCCATGTGGCTTCATCAATCCTCTTCCCCCTATTGACCACCTGCAGACAGACCCCCACCCTCTGTCTCCTCCTCCCCCCACCCCTCCGCCTCCTTCCCCTCCTCCCCAGTCTCTGATGCACCCTTGATGAGGAGAGGAAGACTATGAGTGGCTCTTGTCTTGTCTCAGCTTCTTAAGGCTGGCCAGCAGCAGCTTGCGTCGATGTAATCTGCTACACACACACACACACACACACACACACACACACACCACCAGCACCACCTCCAGCTCAACAACCATGATCACAGCCCACAGGGAGAAGAAAAGCTGCTTTTTGTTTCTTCTGCCCTCCCTGGAGAGTGGGGTTACAAAGTACCTACCATTGCAGTGTGTGTGTGTGTGTGTGTTTGTGTGACCATTTCTCTTTTTTGCTGGAGATGTGGAGGTGATAGTGCAGATGTGCTATGACTGAGGTGGTCTCGGCACAGGGCAAAAAAAAACCTTGTGTGTGTTTGTGAGAGAGAGTGTGCATGTGTTTGTATGTATCTGTATGTATGTGTGTGTGTGTGTGTGTGTGTGAGAGAGAGAGAGAGAGTATGTGTGCATGTGTTTGTATGTATGTATGTGTGTGTGTGTTTGTGTGTGTGTGTGTGTGGGAGAGAGCGAGTATGCATGTGTGTGTGTGTGTGTGTGTGTGTGTGTGTGGGAGAGAGAGAGAGTATGCATGTGTGTGTGTGTGTGTGTGTGTGTGCTGTTTGCAATCAGAGCTCTTCAAAGGGACAAGGACCCTCAGCGCATAATGATGAGCCCCCGCTGGCCACACAAAAGGGCTGCAGCACTGGCAACGTGTGTGTGTGTGTGTGTGTGTGTGTGTGTGTGTGTGTGTCCGTCGCCCGATGGGCTCCACGTGAGGACACAAGGGGCGCTCCAGACCCCGCCGCGTGTCAACAAACACAACAAGATACATGTTCATATGTGTGTGTGTGTCTGTGTGTGTTGTTGTTGTGGGTGTTGTGTGTAAGGAAGAGACACTTTGTGTGTGTATAAGTTTGTGTGTGTGTGTGTGTGTGTGTGTGTGTGTGTGTGTGTGTGTGTGTGTGTGTGTGAGGGCTGAAGGTTTTTGTGAAGCTTTAGAGAAACAAGAGAGGTTTATGCTGGTGAGGGAGGACTGTGCATACTCCCAGGATTTGTGGGTAATGGTCCTCCTCTCCTCTTCTCTACTCTCTTCTCTCTTTTCCTCCACTCCTCTCCTCTCCTTTCCTCCACTCCTCTCCTCTCCTTTCCTGCACTCCTCTCCTCGACTCCTCTCCACACCTGCCTCTCGTCTCATCTTCTGTTGTCCCCTCCCTCTCTTCCCCCCCATGTCACACTTATATTTCATAATTCTCTCTCTCTCTTTCTCTCTCTCTCTTTCTCTCCATCTCTCTGTCTCTCTCTGCCTTTGTGTCTCTTTCTCTCTCTCCCTCTCTTCCCCCCCATGTCACACTCCCATTTCATAATTCTCTCTCTCTCTTTCTCTCTGTCTCTCTCTCTCTCTCTCCCTCTCTCTCTCTTTATCTCTATCTCTGTCTCTCTCTCTTTCTCTCTTTCTCTCTTTCTCTTCCTCTCTCTGTCTCTGCCTTTGTGTCTCTTTCGCTCTCTCTCTCTCCCTTCCTCCCTCCCTTTCTCCTCCTATCTCTCTCTACTGCCCCCCCTCTCTCCCACAAACACACAGACATCTGTCTTTCATCTAAAGATTTTAATCAGGCATGTCATCCACTGTGTTCGAATGGAGGACAGGCAACTGTGATGGGAAAGTATATACCTGTGGATACCTAACTAACTGGATTGGTTTCAAAAAGCAGACATCACTAAAACAAGTGTGAAAGACGAGGAGAAAAGGACCTTGGCAGTCATGGGGACTTATTATGAAGACATTGATGTGACAAAGAGCAAGATAATGGTGCATTTCGGCACAGAAGGGTTTTGAGTTGTCTTTTTCAACCTTTTGAATCGACACAACCAGGTGAGAGTGAAATGTTTAAATCAGTATAACTCTGAAATTATACAGTTATGCGATGATCATTCAGCCTCACTGTTTCTCATTTTTGGTACAGCCTAATGCCATAACTAACTTTAGGCACTACTGTCAGTTGTGGCTCCCATTAACATTACGTGTTGTAAAATATGCTTATTATTTGATTGTCTTCCATGCCAATAACCTAAGACAAAGTCACAGAGGTATCTGGATGTTAGTCTGTTTCACACTAGTAAAAGCTTGTTTTAATCAGCAAATTGAATTGGTATGCTTACGCATTTTCTGTTTTTTTTTTTTTTTATAGTTTGTTGTCGTTTTGTGAGAAGCACCTGATTAAGCAGTTTTCATCAGGTGTTGTATGTCCAGTGTTAACTGAATGCCATATTCTCATAGTGAAAATTATTTTAAAGGCATGGAATTAGCAATGTTGTGTAGGGTCCCGCGGCTCCAACCAACTATATGGAGCAGTACAAGAATCAAATTTACCAATTTTTCTTTGCTTGAATGGAAATAAAATTCCATAATAATTTGTCTTTACCTTTTGTGTAACGATTTGTGAATAATTAAGGGTAAGTTATCTTCTGAAATTTGATGTGGCCATTTTTGTGAAATATACTACACACAGGAGTAACAGTCTACGATTTGTGCATTTTTAAAATGCATCAATACTCATCACATCGTTCATTATTAAGTAACTTTTAAACTGTCAGATGATGCCAACTCATGCACATCAGAAGAGTGTCATACACTATAGCATTATTTGTAAGTCATGTCACAAGGTTACTGTGTGCAAGGGGCAATGCACAGAGAAATCGGTAACCACCATCCTTTTTACATACTGAATCCTCACAGAGCATGTTGCAGAAGAGCTGCTGCGTAGACTGAATGAACACTGAAGGTCGCAAGACACATGGTGTGTGGGTAGTGAGAGTAAGGTGCTTGAGAAAGAACGAGAGAGCGAAAGAGAAAAAGAAAGAGAGAGGGAAAGAGAGGAAGGCAGGGAGCGCACGTGTAATTCCATTTTCCCCTATTCTAGTGTGTTTTTTCTTCTTATCGCCCCCCACCCCCCACACTCCACACAACCCACTCTCTCAGCCTGGTATTGTAGGCCCGTAATCACTATACTACAATGCCGTGGTTGCCATAGAAACCAATGTTATCTCCAAGGTGACAGCTACTTCTCAGCGCTTTTTTGTTGAGTGACCTTTGGCCAGACGGTGAGGCGTGTGGCACTACTATACCCATCACACAGGCACATCACATCATACTCTCTCTCTCCTGTAGTACTGCAGCACTGTTGTTGTAATAACTGCGACCTTTTAAACGTTAACCTCCATTAGTGCAGCTGTGCATAATTACTCAGCACAGATGAGTGTGTAAAAATTCATCTGTTTAAATTGAGTGTTTAATGTATGTTAAAAACTCGCTTAAACTACTTCAGTGGCTGTGTTTGCTTAACAGCCATGTAGGAAACGCCGGTTGTTTATGTCCACAGGAGGTTTGCATTTACAATGCCAGCTGGTGCTCCCTTATATCACAGCTAGAGATGCATAGCCTGTATGTAGTTTTTACGGTTTCAGGGCTATGGAACTCGCAGAAATAGGGAAAAGTGTCCTCTGTGATGCTTTAATTATTCAACCGAACAACTATTCTAGATCTGATTTAGATTTGACTTTACAGTATTATACTCTTACTTTTTATTAAGAACATTTCAAGATGATTTTTTTAGAAGACAATAAAATCACATTTTACGCTTTGCAAATACAATGGCTACAGCATTATATTATGTTGTAATCATGGCATAATATGCACTTTCCAACATGATCCTGTGTGTGTGTATGTGTATGTGTGTGTGTGTGTGTGTGTGTGTGTGTGTGTGTGTGTGTGTGTGTGTGTCCACGCGCGCATGCATGTATGTGTGTGTGTGTGTGTGCGTGTGTGTGTATGTGTGTGTTAAGTGAAGAGATGCCAGGTCAGGTGCTGGTTGAGAGTGCAGACCTGACGATCCACAGGCTGTCAGTGAAGACCTCAATGGAGGACGAGTCAGACAGGGCAGACAGTATGCTGAGTCGGTGAGAGCTGTCTCTACTCTACATTATATTACATGTTCATATGAAGAGCTGTCTCTACTCTATACTACATTACATGCTCATATGAAGAGCTGTCTCTACTCTATATTACATTACATGTTCACATGAAGAGCTGTCTCTACTCTATATTACATTACATGTTCATATGAAGAGCTGTCTCTACTCTATATTACATTACATGTTGATATGAACTACACCCAGATGTTGAACTGCTACCTAATCACTTGTGTGTGTGTGTGTGTGTGTGTGTGTGTGTGTGTGTGTGTGTGTGTGTGTGTGTGTGTGTGTGTGTGTTGGTGTGTGTGTATGCATGTGTGTTGTAGGAGGCCCTCCGTATATGATGACACATCCTCAGAGCTTCAGAGGGTCGGGGTGATTGAGCCTCGGGGTCTTCATTCCCAAAACTCCTTCCGTGGAAGAGGAGCCCTCTCCAGGTGATACCGATTTACCAACAGTACAGAAAGAAAATCTGTCTTAAAGTGTGCGCTGTACTTATTTATTGCCAGTACAAGATGGACACATCAAGGCCAATGCTGACAATGGCCGAAAACAAACTGTCTCATAGTTGTAATAAATAAGTATAAAACATACTTTTGGGACCACAGGTTTCCCTTTTATTTCAAGGTACCCCTTTTCCTGCACCCAAAGATGACCATACACCAGAGGAAAGCTCTTTTCCTTATTTTAATACCAAATGTATGTGCCATTCAGATGTTCAGTCCAGGAAAACATAGATAAACAATCATGTTAATCACCAGCAGTGCCCTCATAAATTGTCCAAAACTCTGTCAAGTGGCATTTGCTTTTGTTATTTTGTTTGGGCAGGTAATGGGTGGTTAGACCCATGAAAACAATTTCTGTTATCGTACTGACAACTCATTTGTGGATGTTCATATTGTGCACTTAAGCAATTTCACACTCTGTTCTTGCTGTTGATAGCTCCAGTTAGACTCAGAGACAAGTAGAGCTGACTGTGCTGAGGGTAGACAATATTTCAGAGGACACATCACATCAGTTCTGACATGGAGGCTCCCAACCCCACATAATGAGTCCATCTGGCTTTATCTAATACATCCTCCCTCCCCTTCTCACTTTCTGTCCTCTTCCTGTCCTCACTTTCTTTTCCTCACTTTTTATCTCAGCTTTACTTTTATTGTCAACAGAATATGATGTAAACAGAATATATATTTTAAACGGTGGCTAAAGGATTACAGATTACAAAAATGTAAAAAAAGTATATAGACATACAGCAGCCTATTACAAATAGCAGATAAAAGGCTGATATAAGATGTAATGTATAGCAGACCATATATAGATCAAACATTCCCTTCTTACTCTCTATCTCTCTCTTTCTCTCTGTCTCTGTCTCTGTCTGTCTCTCTCTCTCTCTCTCTCTCTCCCTCAGGTTGGTGAGTATGGTGGTGACGCTGAGAGACTGGGCCCACAAGAGTATGCACGAGGAGGAGGAGCGGCCAGACTCCTTCCTGGAGCGTTTCAGAGGTCCAGAACTCCAGATGGCCCCGAGTCGGATCAGCACCACCGGTCCTGACCCAGACGGTTCTGAGAGCAACGTTAAAATGAAGTGTGTGCTGACTCTCATCTCATTTTTTTTCACCAATAGTACACATCACACAGCATAGATTCACAATACTGCTGATGTCTGCCAGCATATGATAGTGAACAAGAAATGTGACATTTGATATTCAATAGATGCCTCTTAAAGCTAGGGCGGGTCTAGAAGAAGAAAACACATAAAAGGATTGTTTTATTTGTACTTGTTTTAAATGGGCATCAGGGTCCCATTTTAACAAATTGTCCAAAGAATTTACTACTTGTGATAATAAAATACAGTACAAGGAGATAGACTTTAGAGTAGGGAGTTAAATGATGATAGAGGCCAGTAATATCAAAACTATCTCTCTCTTTCTCTTAAATTTTCCAAATACAAAAGTCACGTTATAGCCAATTTCTGTTTGTGTCTGTGTGCCCGTGTTAACCTGCACAGTCCCTATGAGCCTCATGTGCATAAAGTGATAATATCAGCCCGCTATAAGCAAAGTGGGCTGTGTGGGCACATCTGTGCAATCCCTCTAAGAGTGGATGAGTACCCCCTTTGCCATGGTGCACAGGTGTGATCAGATTAATAGAGAAGAATTCCACTAATAATTAATTAACCAAAGTTATTTGGTTGCAGAATACTTCAGACTGCTTTCCACAACACTGAAATATATAATAAGAAGTTAAAGAAATAAATCATATCAATTATAAAAGCAATGGCACTAAACAGCTTACGGTGTAAACAACAGTTATATTGTAAAGACGAATTGTGTTTAAATGACTGACATTCAATGAAAAGTATGAAAAAAATATCAAATAACAGCCAATTTAGTCCCCTTATGACTAGTGCTGACATGACTAAAAATAATGGTGACACTGTTGTTTTTAAATCTGAAGTACAAGTCTGAAATTATGGCTGCTGCCTCAAGAGACCCCGCTTAATCCTGTGATTTCTTCATCCCTGGACTCAGGAAGAAGTCTGATGTTTTCGTCATGGCTCCTGCAGATGACCTGTATTACCGCTGGCTGTTTGTCATCGCTGGTGCTGTACTTTACAACTGGTGCCTCCTAGTGGTCAGGTAGAGTAATGATACAGTACATACGTGGGAGTCAGCAGCAGTCCGATGCCATAGACCCTTTATACTGTGTCCTCTCTGTCTCACAACAGTCAGTAAAAAATCAAGCGTCCAAATATTGTTCTCAATCAGGAGGATCATTTAAAATAAGTAGATGTGGTGTGGAGATATATAATATATAGCATTTAAATGTTTGAAATGCTGTTAAACACACTCATTGCTTTTAAACACACACACAGAGACACAGACACACAGACACACAGACACAGACACAGACACACACACACAGACACACACACACACACACACACACACACACACACACACTATGTCATTTGAAAAAAATGTCAAAGGCACTGACTTTAATTTCAGCCTGTTTTACTGCAAGTACATTTTGTGTAATAACTGTTTGTTCCCATAAGGCATTTTAAAGATCGTTTATTGAACACCTGTTCTTTATCTCTTATCTCAGGCATGCTAAGCAATAAGACATGCCTGGACACACACAGACACACACGCTCTCTCTCTCTCTCTCACACACACACACACACACACAGAGGAAAGAGAGAGAGAGAGAGAGAGAGAGAGAGAGAGAGAGAGCTCCAATCCGTTTCTGTTGTCTAATTTCGGCCTTCCATTTAGATGATGATTTATGTAAATGAGAGAGCTTTTCCAAAGCTTACCATGGCTCCCTGTTCGCTCAAGCTACTCCCCCTCTCGTCTCTCCTGTCACAGGGCCTGCTTTAATGAGCTCCAGACCAACGGCTTCATTCTGTGGCTGGTGATGGACTACGTCTCAGATGCTATCTACATACTGGATGTGTGTGTGAGGCTACGCACAGGTAAAAAAGCATTAGTTAGCAGGAAGGGTGTATGTGGTCTCATGCATCAAATGTTTAATTTTACCCATACTACAGGAAGCTTGTACCACCCTGAATAATGTGACCACTACAGACTAAAACAAAATGCAGTGATAAGAAAGCAGTATGAAAAACATACTGATGAATGAACAAATTCATACAACTACTGTATGACATTCTAAATGTTGTGAACGTTGTGAATCTCACAAAACAGAACACTTGGTTTGTAGTAGAATACCTTGCAGTGACACAAGCCAGTTAAATGGTGGTGGCACAACAGTGAAGAGAGCCATTTGGTATTTACTGTGACTCTTCAGCTTTTTTTAAGGAGATATAGTTTTCCAATGAAATATGACTCTCTTTATGGTCCCAAATGACAGGATTCCTGGAGCAGGGTTTGCTTGTGAAAGACCTCACCAAACTACGGGACAGCTACGTCCGCACCCTGCAGTTCAAACTGGACGTGCTGTCCATCCTTCCAACTGACCTGGCCTACATCGCCCTGGGCATCCACACTCCTCTCCTCCGCTTCAACCGGCTTGCACGCTTCTCGCGCATGTTCGAGTTCTTCGATCGCACAGAGACACGCACCAATTATCCCAACATGTTCAGAATCTGCAACCTGGTGCTCTACATCCTGGTCATCATCCACTGGAATGCCTGCATCTACTTCGCCATATCTAAGTCCCTGGGCTTTGGGTCAGACCAGTGGGTGTACCCAAACATCTCAGACCCTGAGTTTGGGACCCTGACCCGCAGTTATGTCTACTGTCTCTACTGGTCCACCCTGACACTCACCACCATCGGAGAGATGCCTGCCCCGGTCCGTGACGAGGAGTACCTTTTCGTCGTGTTCGACTTCCTCGTTGGGGTTCTTATATTTGCCACCATCGTTGGCAACGTGGGCTCCATGATTTCCAACATGAACGCCACACGCGCTGAATTCCAGGCGCGCATCGACGCGATCAAGCACTACATGCAGTTCCGAAAGGTCAGCAAGGAGCTTGAGGCTCGCGTCATCAAGTGGTTCGACTACCTGTGGACCAACAAGAAGGCCGTGGACGAGCAGGACGTGCTAAAGAACCTGCCGAACAAACTGCGGGCAGAGATCGCCATCAACGTGCACCTGGAAACACTGAAGAAGGTGCGTATCTTCCAAGACTGCGAAGCAGGCCTGCTGGTGGAGCTGGTGCTCAAGCTGCGACCCCAGGTCTTCAGCCCGGGGGACTACATCTGCCGAAAGGGCGACATCGGCAAGGAGATGTACATCATCAAAGAGGGACGTCTGGCAGTGGTGGCGGACGACGGCGTAACGCAGTACGCCCTCCTGACCTCTGGTAGTTGCTTCGGCGAGATCAGCATCCTCAACATCCGTGGGAGCAAGATGGGGAACCGCCGCACGGCCAACATCCGCAGCATCGGCTACTCTGACCTCTTCTGCCTGTCCAAGGACGACCTGATGGAGGCCGTCATGGAGTACCCTGACGCCAAGAAGGTTCTGGAAGAGCGGGGCCGTGAGATCCTGCAGAAGGAAGGTCTCCTGGAGGAGCTAAGTGGAGGTCTGGGCGCGGAGGAGATCGAGGAGAAGGTGGAGCGGCTGGAAGGGTCGCTGGACATCCTGCAGACGCGATTCGCCCGGCTGCACAGCGAGTACACTGCCACGCAGCAGCGGCTGAAGCAGAGACTGACTGTCCTCGAGCGACAGCTGCGATACACGGGCAGTGGCTTCCTGTCTGATGGCAATGAAAGCACAATTGATGGAGATGGAACTCACAGCGAAGTTAACATTAATTTCTGAATGGACAGAGTCCTAGTGACATGACAGGGGCACAGCTGGACTTTGGTGTCTGTTTTCCCCAAACCTGTTCAACTTTTTTTGTAGGCTGATTTAATAAAGAGAAAGTGTGTGTGTGTGTGTGTGTGTGTGTGTGTGGTGTGTGTGTGTGTATGAGAGAGTGAGTGTGTGTGTATGTGTGTGTGTTGAAAACTTTCACCTCATCTGAGAAGGGCAAAACAGTGGACCAGCAAGTTCCTCTCTGTTTGGAAAAACTAGCTGGTTTTTAACCAGTTTCAGCAACAGACCTGACACAATGACACAATATCACATGAGACATTTAACTTTGCACTTTTGTGATTTTAAAATGTATATACTAATAGGCTATTTGTATATAACACAAGCAATAAACATACATGTATAGAAATACAGACATACTGAACACAATGAATGGCTTGCAAGGACAGTTTTTACATAAGCACACTTTCATCTGTATGACGTCCTCTATCTGCTATACTGTCTCCCAAACTTGGAAACTGTCTGAGTCAAAACTTTAATTAAAATGTTGTTTCACTGTAGTTTGTTCTGCCTTATTACAATAGATGTGACACAGTGTAGGCTAACTACAAATGTTATTGTTATAGGCTATACTTTTCCCACAACATTCAGCCAATTCATAGCCTTCTGGTCAGGTCATTACAAACAAAAGACGTTAAATATTATATTATATTATATTATATTATATTATATTATATTATATTACATTATATTATATTACATTATAGAGTACACATGCCATATGAAAGTATTTACATTTTTATTTGTGGTTTGTAGGCCTATACTCAGTATACTGCATGTGGAAAAGGCCAGAGAACGTTTCATATGGACAGGCTCTGGAAATTCTAATATATTTGAACAGGCATTTTTCGTATGGCCTGTTAAGGTCTTTCCTCGTCAGGAGTCGCAGAAGTGATGACTTCATTGCCGCGCTCTATTTGATAGAGGAATGGAAACACTTTTTTACTCTCTCTAAAAAAGGTAAATATCTTTAAAACACTCCAAATGTGTTGTTTTCGAGGACACGTGTGTTAACTATAAATTTGGTAAGGACAACAATCGTTGATTAGAAATACCAACTGCGACTGCGAAGTTTAGTTGTCAACAGTGATGTGAAACGCATGCTTAGCAAAGGTTGATTCTGTATGTCAGTAACATCTGACAATGACTAACAAACCATGTACTATTGCAGTAGACTACATTAGCCAGATTTTGTTGATAACTGTCATTTTAGTGTATGTTGTAGTTAATTTGGTGAATTGAGTATATCTTAGAAACAAAACAGTTAAGCTAGTGTTAGCTGGGTTAGCGCTCAAATAGCGAGTTCATGGTACTAGTTTACTCTGATGAAGAGACTTCATTCATTTTACCTCGAGTTGTACATTGCCTGATCTTACTTATACTAACATGACCGAGAGGCTTACCTACTTTTGGACGGTGTAGAAGTAGTTTGATAATAAGTTAACTTCGTGTGTTTGCTGTTTTTGGTTGTGAGGTTACAGAAGGCTAGGCGTATGCTATCAGTGACGTTTGGCAGAGGTGACAGATGTCTCTGTAGATATTGTTATTAAACGAATTTCCTTAGTACCTGACAGGAAAACTGTGTTTATTCCTTAGGTAACAGACGTTTCTATATCATGACCATGTTCTTAATTGTCAGCACGAAAACTAACAGCGTAATGAGCGTATATTCTGATTAGGCGTTGCTGAAGCGTTTAGCAAAAATGTACATATGACGGCTTACATTAATATGTTAACCTCGCACGTTTTATTCCCAGACACAAAATGGCGTTCAACTTCGGTGGCGGAGGTGGTGGCGGATTTACTTTTGGGACCCCAAAGACTACTGCTGCGGCTCCTCCGATGGCAGCGGGTGGAGGGGGATTTACTTTCGGTGCCCCTGCCCAACCTCAAGCCCAGACACAAGCCCAGACCTCAGCACCTCAGCTCACTAGCCTCCTCACACAGCCCACCCCTGGGAATGGCAGCGCTGCACCCACGGGAGGCTTCAGCTTTGGCGCCCCTGCACAGCCCACCGCTGCTGGAGGAGGATTTTCATTCAGCAGTGGAGGCGGTACAGGTCTTCTTGGGTGGGTGCCAGCATTTGTTTGCCCTGTAGTAAATTCATTAAAGTTGTAGATGAACATATGTAACTGTCAGTAGTGCTGACTAAACAGTGCTGAAGTACAAGCTCACTACACTAGCCTTTTGCTTGCAAATATAAATACAGTGCAAAGAAAAAGTATGTGAACCTTTAGCTTTTCATGTCTTTTCTGCATTCATTTGACATTAAATATGAGCTGATCTTCCTCTAAATCACCAGTGTAGACAAATAGTGTGTGTTGAAGCTAATGGCCCAAAAGAAACCATTACACTCATGTCACACCAGAGAACATTTTACAAATGAATGCCAAAAAAACATGAAATTTCAAAAGAAATCCCTGGCACTATAGGAAGTGGTGAATTGTGTGTGTTTGGATGTGGCTTCGATTTATGAGTCCATGTCTATTCCCTCCTCAGTGCTTCCACTCCAAAGCTCGGCCTCAGCCTGCCTACCGCCACCCAGCCAGCCACCACCAGTGTGGCACTGGGGGGTCTGACGGCGTCCACGGTCGGGTCCGGCTTCTCCTTTGGAGGGCTTGCCACCCAACCTGCAGCCCCTGCTCCAACACAAGCCCAGCAGCCGCAAGGAGGTTTCAGCTTCGGCGCGCCCAAGATCCAGGCCACCACGGCAGCCACTCCAGCACAGGCCGCTCCTGCTCTGACGCTTGGGGCAGCCACAGGTAGGTCTGGTCTGAGGTGCTCTATAGGTTGTGGATAATGGTTGTGGATGTCAGTGTACAAAAGTAATTGCATGCTCAGGTGGCTTACAGTGAAGATTGGCTTTAGATTGTTTTTTATCTTGTTTGTCTTACTTTGTCTTTTTTTTTTAGTGAATGCTTTTTCTTGCACAATTTCACCTGAATGAAAGCTAATCTCTGAACTCTGCCTGTCTGTGTGTTTGTCTGTGTGTCTGTCAGGTCTCACTCTTGGTGGAGCTGCACCAGCTGCTTCAGCTGCAGCAGCAGCAACCACAACCCAAGGAGGAGGATTCGCTTTTGGCATTAAACCTGCAGGTATTCATCAGATTAATTAATAATTCAGTCTTGTCAGTTAGAAAGGTAAGTCGTTATCTTGATAGCATATCACCTGTGTAAATATGGCATTCGGGAGACGTGCTGCATTGGTCTCCAAGCACTTTGATCTGTTTTGTATTATTTTTAAAATGCCTCATTGTTGTTATCACATAAGTGACAACACAACGTTTGTGCTTGTTTAGTAATACTGGGTAATAGCAGCAAAATCATTCATTGTATGTAAGGTTTCTGCAAAATTACGTGCGTTTCTTTTTGGGTGGTGAATAGTACATTTTTTTATAACTGTGCATGTTATTGTATATTTAAACATTGTATATTTAGTTGTTTAAGTACAGATTCTGGTGTCATTCCACCTTACACCTTTATTGCTGATCCATGTGTTGTCGTCCTGTTGTGCTGTATGTTCCACCTTTGGTCCAGAAGGACGATATTTCATCTAATTGTTTACTTTATGGTATGTGATTGGGGATGACAACAAAGTTGTACTTGTTGACTTGACTAACTTACAAGTGAAATATATGCCCTGCTTTTTGTCCATCTGCAGCTACTCCAGCCCCTGTTGCAGCTACCACTCTGGCCAGCCAGGCCGCCTCAGCCCCAGCTCCAGGACCCTCCCTGTTCGCCGCCCCCATCACATCCACTCCCGCCACAGGCTTCACATGTGAGCTTCACGGTCTCGCTACTGAACACAACCAAGTGTTACTGCTGCTAATATTGGCAATTACAAATTATACTAGTATGGACTGCCAGTATCTACCACCAATGTCGCACCAATAGTGCGAAAAGAGACCCAGTCATTCGCTCAGTGAAGTAAATTTGAAGTTAAAGTTCTGAGATGGTTCGGAGGATGGTTAAAACAATGAATTTTTAAGTTATTGTTAGGTAATATTGTCAATGGAAATAATTCTGATTTGTTTTAGCTTTGATGTGACCCATCACCATTGGGTCTAGATGTGTTGGTGAAGGAGTTGACATGAAGGAGGTTACTCCAGTCTCACAGAAACAGTGCACAGTAAAGCATCATATGTGTGTTTTAAAGCAATACTAAGTAGTTTCCGTCTTCAGCCGCCCTACAAGTTGGAAGCAGAATTGTCTCTCATGGCCAACTACAGACACAGTCTGCTTCTCCAAACTTACTTAGTGCGGTTATAGCACAAAGGAAAAGCACATTCAGAAGTGCCTTTCTCCCTGTTACAAATTGATAAACCACTGACATTATTTTGGAAACATTATTTTAAGGTAAAAAAAACCAACTTGGTGTTGCTTTAAAGTACCCCCCTTCAGAATGAAGCTGACAAAGTAACAGGGAAACATGTCGTTCACCCAAATAAAGTAATCAGCTGAAAGACTACTACCACAGCACTGTGATTATAAGCACGTATGAAGGCTCAATATTCTTCTTGCACATCATCTGCACCTGGGACTTAAGTTGTGCACTGAGATTTTGAAGTTTTAATGACCCCCTTTTCTGTTGCCAGTGATGGGCGGGACGACAGCTGCAGCCCTGCCTACCGCCTCTGCTGCCCCCACTATGGGGTCGGGACTCACACTCAAACTGGGCACTGCCCCCACTGCCGCCGCTGCAAGCATAGGTACCTATTACATTACGTTACTTTACGTTACATTATATTAAATTGTATAGACACTTTTATCCAAAGGGACTTACAGTGGGGGAGGTCAGTCAAGCTCAGGTAACACAGGAGATTGCAGGGTAAGTGCAGGGTGGTGCCCAGCAGATCCTCACCCACTCTGATTAGAAATAGAGATAGACGGGCCAATATTTGGCATTTTTTAACATGGTGGCATCGCCCAATATCTGTGTAATATTAGGCCGGTTTACAGAGATGCACTTGTTTTCTCACAAAGCGAGGCAGAAGTGTTTTCTTAAAGGTGCAAAGACATTTCTTTCAAAGGGCAAGGATAACTTCAGGTCTACACATTATTTTGTTAATCCTGTACCAAGGATGGCAGGTATATTATGACTTCTGGCCATGATTAACAGCATCAATAGACACAACTGCAGTGGGAATATTTGTGGAAATAGTTAAAATATACATTTATCTGCTATATTTACATTGTTGTGGAACAGGCATGCATGACATGTGGAAGTTGTCATGACTGACAAAGGTTTGGAAATGGTCTATATACTACAAGTGGGCTATTCTATAGCTTTGACAGCAATATTGCTGGTGGCTTGTTTTGTGTTGACATAGCAGGCTGTGTAATACAACAAGCTTACAGTTTATTTAGGCCTGTACATGTAAGTGCACATACTGAAGGATGGAGCGACAGACCACAAGTGCAAATTAAATGTTTTTGTATATTTGTATAATTTTCCTGCCTTGTGTTATTAATAGTGTGACATTTTAGTAAGCAAATAAAGTGTAAACGCATCCAGATATTAAAAAATTGTCAAAATACAACACAAAAAATTCAGCAGCTTATATCGGCCATCCATTGACCGTGACTCGTAAAAAAGCGGTGTCTGTGTGTTTAAAAGCAATGTGTGTGTTTTAAAAGCATTTAAAACATTTACATACTATATATCTCCATACCACGTCTAACTATTCTAAAAGATCCTTGTCCAAATGCTTGTCCTCAGCCGCCACCACCTCAGCAGCAGCTGCCACAGGTTTTGCTCTCAGCATGAAGCCAGCAGCCTCCGCAGCCCCCCTTCTCACCACGGCCACCACCGCCATCGCCGCTACCATCGCCGCCCCGGCAAGGTACTGCCCAGATTTTTTGAGATTTTTTCCTGCCTTGTCTTCTCCTCTTTTTCTCCTCATTGTCTCTTTTTCTTACAACCTATGCTGTCCATAATTACTCCCAACATTTTTTTTCTTTTACGTATTGCTGCCAGTTTCCATCAGTTACTGCACTTAAAATATTTTAAAATTAGATCGAGCTCAGAAATCAAATTATTTTGGATTAGACATCCATATTTGGTAAAATCTGGTGTGTTTGGGACAAAGAATATGCATAGTGTGTTTTTTTTTTTTTTGAGAGCAAGTTATAACACTGGTTACCTTTGTAGACAAATAATAAACACTTCATAGTTCTGCATACGAAGTTTCGTTTTGGGTTACTTTTTCAAGCAGTGGTCATGTCCTCTTTGCGTGTAGCACGGCCCCTGTGATGACGTACGCCCAGCTGGAGGGCCTGATCAATAAGTGGAGCTCTGAACTGGAGGACCAGGAGCGCCACTTCCTCCAGCAGGCCACACAGGTCAACGCCTGGGACCGCATGCTCGTGGAGAACGGAGAAAGGGTGTGTACATCAATTAACGCTCTCAGTGTGTGTGTGTATCTATACAGTATATGTGTGTGTGTGTGTGTGTGTGTGTGTCTGTCTGTGTTTGTGTGTATTTTCTATATTAAATCACAAAGATTCCGTTTGATGCAGTAAGATGCTTAAAATAGGCAGACTTTTCCATCTGTTCCAACTATTCCATCTGATGGCTTAATCCATAATTTATATGAGAATTGTTTCCTGACATACTATTACTTTTTAATAGCTTTTTGGCAGTTTTTATTGTAATTGGAATTTCTTGAAATTCCTCATTAATTCCCTCTTTGAACTCTTTTTTGTGCTATGATAGATCACATCTCTACACAAAGACATGGAGAAGGTGAAACTGGATCAGAGAAGGTGTGTTTCTCTCTTAAACCATTCTTGAATGTTTTCTGTCAAATTAATCAAACGAAGCAGACAACTGCAGCCTACAAAAAAATGTGTGGAATACTTTGAATTTCAAAAACCATGCCCTTAAATGGACATCAACAACCTAACTG
Source organism: Setipinna tenuifilis (assembly GCA_030347295.1). NCBI lineage: Eukaryota > Metazoa > Chordata > Actinopteri > Clupeiformes > Engraulidae > Setipinna > Setipinna tenuifilis. Next base: position 11,830,144 of record CM059288.1, on the reverse strand, counting down.
TTAGACTAAAGGTAGTCTTATTTTGATATCCGAAAAATGAAGGGAGTCTCAGACATTCACATAAACATCATCAGGTAATATTCTAAATATGACAAGGCGTTGGGTATCACATTGATTGTTGTCAGGCAGTAATTCTCCCCATATCCTCTGCCTGTAGGCTGGACCAGGAGCTGGATTTTATCCTTTCCCAGCAGAAGGAGCTGGAGGACCTGCTCGGGCCCCTGGAGGAGTCTGTGAAGGAGCAGAGTGGAACCATCTACATGCAGAACGCTGACGAAGAGAGGGAAAGAACGTAGGTGTACCCCTTTATGTGGGGAAAGAATGTAGGTGTATCCCTTTATGAGGAGAGGAAGAGAACGTAGGTGTACCCCTTTATGTGGAGAGGAAAAGAACATGGGTGTACCCCTTTATGAGGAGATGAAGAAAACATAGATGTGCCTATCTTAAATCTGTATCAGGAGATGCAAGGGTATTCTTTACTGCATGTCTGTCTTGCTCACATAGGCCTTTCTAAGGACAGTGGAAGAATGTAGGTGTACCCCTTTATGAGGAGAGGGTGAGGATGTAGATGCATCGATGAACGTAGATGGATAATATGTAGTTATACCACTTTATGAGAAGACGGAGAGTATGTAATTGTACTACTTTGTGAAAAGCAAGTGTTACCAGTTTATTTTTAAGTCAGGACTGGTTCTAAAGTAAGGTGAAAGAGAATGTAGATGTCCACCTACATGCACAGCAAGTCCTGAAGACTAGTGAAGCTGCCTTTTTTAAAATTTATGTCATCAGTTTACTTTTTATGTCATGGCTGGTTCTCAAACAAAAACACCTGCAGGTGAACATACCCTAAAACAAATACCATTAATGCAAAGATCTATAAAATATCATTAAAACAAATATCATTACTCCAAAGGCTGTTACAAACACAGTGCTCATAACTTAATGAGTGTTGATTATAATTGGGGATAAGTGTTTTACTGAATATTTCTTATCACAGATACAAGTTGGCTGAGAACGTGGACGCGCAGCTGAAGAGAATGTCCCAGGACCTGAAGGAAATCATCGAACATCTCAACACATCCAGTGGCCCTGGAGAAACCACAGACCCTGTGAGTAGGCTACATGACTGAGTTAAACTTTGCTATAAAGGTCAGGTAGGGACAATGTTGGACAAAATTTTAGCAAACTGGAAGTCACCATGTCAGGTGCCAGGTTCTTGACTCTTTTCTGTGAAAACCATTACCGGTACATATAATCTTTACAGACTGGCCATAAAGCTTGTTGAAGTGTTTGGGTGCATCCTAAAGTACTTCATCTAAAATTCAAAAATGCTGATCGTTTGCAGCTATGTTGCTGCTGCTAAAGATCAATCCGTGTAGAGAAGGAAAAAAACTCCACTCCATGCTGCAATGCTGATGTCAAAAAATGTATATTATTGATCTATAATGCCACTCTCCACACACAGTCGTACTGAACCAGAAGAGATTGTTTGAGCAATTAGTGAAAAGTAAGAGCAGGAGAGATGAAAGCACTGTGAGAGAGGGAAGTTAATTCTCTCCTCCTCTTTCTCTCTCTCTCTCTCTCTCTCTCTCTTTCTCTCTCTCTCTCTCTCTCTCAGCTTCAGCAGATATGCAAGATCCTGAATGCACACATGGACTCACTGCAGTGGGTGGAACAGAACTCAGGTTGGTACCACTGTCTGTTATTTCAATACCAAGAGACATTAGTAACCTCTGGTGTTGGTGATATTTTCGTAGATGCCTGGTTTTTTTTGACAGAACCAAAAGCCAACTTTCTCTTTGATTTTCTTACAGTCTTGCTACAGAGACGAGTGGAAGAAGTATCCAAGCTTTGCGAAAGTCGAAGCAAAGAGCAGGAGAAGAGTTTTCGTCTTAATTTCCAGTGATCTTTTTTTGCTGACCATGCATAATACTAGCTGTTAAAATTTGGATTTGTTTTGCTTTTTTCTGTTTAGTAAAAATGCAGACATTTATTTGCCTGTGTTAATTATGTTACAATAAAAGATTAAATTTTTAAGTTGTTGAATATCTGGATTTGTTTTTTTAGAGAATTTGGCAGTTATTAAAAATGATGGAGGGCGTAACATAACAGCAGGGAGCTTAATACGAAAAACATGTACTTTGAGATTTTATAGTACAACTTCTGGATTTATTGTTTACTTGCAAAAACCAGATGATTGACCACAATCTGGTACAATTGTGTGCATTTCTGTCACTGGCCACTGCCACAGCCGTTGTGTCAGAGGTCGCTGAGACCTTTAGCAGTTGGTGAAGGTGCAGCTAGCCCATTTTTTTTTCCTTTGATCCAGGAACAAGCAGCCTGATGCATCAGCCATTTATGTTCACATCATTTCACTTTGTGCAAAGCATCTGAAACCTCTGCATTGGTATTGGTTTGCTCCATGGGGGATGGATACTTTCTGCTTCAAACAACTGCTACTGCTTGCTTTTACCAAAACTTACAGGAAGTAGGCCAACAACATTTTCCCCCTTAATAAAATTCCTTAAATTTCCTTCTTGTTCTGGCTTTAAATCCTCAATTTGAAAGCTTCAATCAACATCATTGTTTTCAGCCCTCCATCTGTCTGGTGATTGGCCCGTAAACATTCAGAGATGGAGCAAACGGAGACTTATGTTCATGCTTCCTGATGTAGTTGTTGAGGTAAATGAAATTAAGCGGAAGCACTAGTCGGCGCTAGCCTGGCTAGGAACATAGCACTTTGGATAGACATCACTAACTCAAATACTAACAAGATGCACTGCAATATTCATGCATTTGAACATTTCACAGTTTTAGGTCTAACAACAACGGAACGCAGATTCAAACTAGCTTCTGGTTTGGCTCAATCTTCAAAACAAAGATCTGTACTTGTTTGAGGATGTGTGTCCAGGCCTACAGCATTGTAGACAGAATGAAAGCCTTCTGCGTTTCTGTAAGGTTACTGACATGACACCACAAAATGGAAGAAAAAAAAAACACACACACACACACAATCTCTAAGCTTCTCATACTGTAAAATGTCTTTGACACAGCTTTTGCTCTACCACTTCAAAGGCAAACACAATAGCATACTGTCTGTCATAATGTCATCACACTACTGTCACGTCAATGTCCCAATATGTTATTTATTGAATTGTGATAAAGGTCATAAGCAAGTATTTAAGTATTCAAAGAGGCTGCTGTAAGTATATATACATAAATAAGTATTTAAGTATTTAAAGAGGCTACTGTAGCATTTTCTCAAGGTATTATGTTGTTAATAGGCCTATTCCCCTACAGTGAGAGCATTAATATTATTTACATTATCAGTGCAACTTAGGACACTGACATACAGGCATTTAATGTTAGGCCATTTAAAGATATCTCATTTATTTAAAAAAGACAAAGAAAGAAAACAATTACAGCCTGTATGGGGAAAAGAGGAAAAATTGGTCAAGATACTAATTAGATCAGGTAGGCTAGACAGGCACCTTTGTATCCGATGGGGTATTCTATGGAGTATTCTGGCACTGAAGAAACGACCCGAAACAAAATAAACATAAAACTGACCAACTAGATCGAGGCATCTAAGCGGCGACTCATGCACCAATACCCTTTGCAAAGTAACGATCCTTAAGATTTTTCTCTACCTATGAGAGGTCAATGAATCTCTTGACCATTCAGAAATCAAAAGGTTGTCTGACAACTAACCAATGGAATTGCATGGAGGATTTGAGCAGGATGCGCCATTTTAGTGCGTCTGTAGCCATCCGGTAAGATGGCGCCATTGCTTTGTCTTCTGTGAGACGATTCAATATTCAGTCTTTTCCGAGTTAACACTTCTTTTGGAATTTGGGATTTTTACACATGGAGAAATCCATCCGATATCCCTTGGTTTAAGACATACAAGAAATGACTGCAGACATCAGCAGGTATGTATGTTACACTGAAGATTTTGGCGTTCGTTTGCTTAGCTAGCTGACTAACGTTAGCTAACTAGCATGGCGCCCTGCTTTTCTTTCACGTAAATGGAGGCAGAGCTAGTAAGCTAAGCTAACCAAGCTACCGGTTTCAGATACACTGCCGGCGTATTTCCTCTGTTGCAGCAGTCGCGCCATTAGTGCGATTACTCTTTGATAAAACTGTCATGCATTACCTAAGGTTGTTATACACATAAATGGCACTGCGCTTCACTGAGTCACTGATCCAGTGTAATATTATAAGTGGCTGCGTGTAAATAGTCACATTAGAATGGCTTGCACTGTACTGCCTAGTTGCTAATTTTTGCTAGAGGGGTAGGCAGATGCATGCATGCATTGCGATGCATGCCTGTGTCTGGATGCATGCATGCATGCATGCATGCACAAAGGCAGGCTGGCAAAGTTGGCCTGGATCTCTTGTATAGACTACAGACCTAATGCATGTTGGCCCGAGCTCAAGTATTGTTTGACAGGTTAAGTTGTCTTTTGTCTGTGACTTGTGCTTCCTAACATTTACATCGGTGTGGGCTAGGAAGCTAGTTACATTAACAAAGATGCTAACATAAACAAAGACCAGCCCTTGTTCTGTTACAGCGCTGTAATGAATAGAAAATTATTAATTTTTCATGAGACCATGGTTTCTTTATTTGCTAGACATATAACGCCAATTTCCGTTGCATGCCGATCATCTATTTCCTCAGGTGTTTTGATAGGCTAGATGCTTACATAGCAGCTAATAGAAGATGAGTGCGGTGATTACCCAGTGATGACGCAGAATGTCCATAAACACGAGGACAGACCAAGGCCCGCGCGAACTGCGTTTGCGTGCTGGTTACGTTTCTCTCTACAAGTTCCGTGCAAGCCATCGCTGACGGTCGTCCGAGATTACACATAAAAACATGATTCACAACTCAAAATAACTACATAAAGATTAGAAAAATTAATTGTTAATTGTAAATTGTTTTGCTTAGATCATTAATCGGCTAAAAGTAACCGTTGAATATTGTGTTTTTTTCCTTGGTCTAGCTTACAGCAACCTAAAAAGTCCCCGATGTGCTGCATTATTGGAAAACAAACTTCTCATATCTTTGTCTGTAATAACACACATAACGGTCCCGGTAATTAATGTTAATGTATGTAGTAGCGCTAATGCATTATCCTACAACCGAGCATAATCCTGTTGGTGTAGCCTAAACGGCCATACATGTAATGATTTGTCCATGTCACGCAGAGACTATGCACTGCACTCGTCAATATCTTAGGTACATGTCGACCATCATGGACACTTCTGACATGGCCATAATGCATGCATTTAACTCTTGAACAGTATCCCTGGTAGTTCCGGCAAGCTGAATACTTTGGTGACAAAACTCCATGAGTTCATGAATTATACGTCAGAAGAGGATATTAATGAACCTCAAATATGTGGTGAGTGTCCCAGGGTTTGGTGTAACTGGGGATTGTTATTGTTTACGGGGGTCTGCCTGCTTCTCTCAGTAGGCAGTTGGCTTTAGCCAAGAGTCACCTGGGAGGATTGTAGGCATAAATCAGACCAGAACTTTGTCTGGTTTTGTTTTAGTCACATAAAAGAAGTGTAGTTAAGGCCAAGCTCTGGTTTAACCTACATAAACACATCCAGTGTTTTTCACAGGAATAGATGGTGGTGAGTTTTTTTTTTTTTATGTCACAGCAACAATTGTTGGCTCTATTCCCGCCCTTATATGTGGTGGTGTATAATTTACAGAGGCATTTTCCTCATCTGTAGTTGTGGCACTAGCTTGTGATTTTTTCCCACTTCCGCATAACAATGCAGACTTAGAATTAACTGACCCTACTATTTAAACGTATTACTTAATCATTCCCGTTGTGATTTGCACTAGTTTTAGGCTCAACCCTGATAACTTTGTAGTGTTTTTGCTCTTAACTGCCAGAGTGAAAATGCCTCTGTGGAATTGCAAAGCTGCTAAATTGCCTGTGTTTCTGTTCAGAATTTCTACTGCCGAATGAGGTAATTACTTCCACAGACGGGAGGGTGGAAATTATTCTGTTAGTTCAAAAGCTGATTCGGTGAACATCTGCTGTGTTTTTATAGGTAAAATGGCCTCTACTGAATCAGACACAACTGACCAGATCATGGAAGAGGTATGGTGTTGAAATAGATGCTAAGCCTGTATTTATTTATTATACACTAATGTTGTTTACCATGTACAATTTTCAATAATATTCAGTCTCATTACATGTGTCATAATGTGGGAAATTTATTGTATCTCATTTATATTCTCATTGAAATACAATCCCACTGGGTTAAGCAATTTGCCCACCAAACGTCTTTTCTATTATAAAATAATTTTATAAGACTTTGTAATTTAGTATACAAACCATCTTTGAATTTATGAAGAAAAAATTAGCTCTCTAGCACTGCCACAGATATACATGTGTGGTTATAGAACTAATTGGGTTCTCATACTGATTCACTCCTATTGGTTGAAAAGTGGCATGTTGTATTTCTTTGTGCCATTAAGCCAGTGACCTTGGGGAAGGTCTCCTAGACCTATTTTAAAGCACACTGTTTTTTTGTCCTGTAAAATGGAGTTATATTAACCCCTTGCATTCCAGAGGGACAATCGGGGTGAAAAGAAAGGCTTGATGAAATTCAGCTTTAGAGTGTAGTACGATCTGCCCTATAAAATGGAGTCATATTTGCCCCTTGCATTCCAGGGGGACAATCAGAAAAAAGGCTTGATGAAATTCGGCATGAGAGTAAAGAACACTCTGTCCTTTAAAATGGCGCTGTGTTAACCCTTAATGTGCTGAAGGAATGCAGTGAAATTCTAACTCCTGTGTTTTTTTACAATTCAGTTGTACTTTTGTTTTAATGCAGCCTGGAAGCTCCACAGAGACAGCAAGGCCCTCCTCTTCAAGATCTAAGAGGTGAACAAAGCACATTTATACTGCTAATATTTGCCATTTGCTATTTGACTTATGATGAATATGTGGGTATGTACCAGCTGTGAGTTTCTGAAGAAGAAAAAATGCTGTCCTATATTCCTTCAACTACAACAATGTTTTCTGTATCAGGTTTTACATCTCAAAGTCTTTAAGCATTTTCCCAACAGTTCTGTAACACACAGGGGGTCAGGATTGGGCTGGTTAGTTTCAGCCATTTAGCAAGGCATTTTCTCGTCAAAGTTTGCATAGTTTTCTGGCTGAATTTGGCACCTTTCCAGTTTTTACCCATGCTGATTGGTCGGTGCTCCCTTTTCAGCTCATGGACGACGAATTTGGTGTTGCGCCCAAGCTCCCCTGCTTATGCATGTTCATAGTAAAGAACACGGAAAATGTCATGGTGCTTTTTTTTTCTCACTGTGAGGATGTCCAGTGTATATCTGCAACATAATGTTGTGTTCTGCATTACTTCCATCTCTATTGTTGGCTAAATAAATTGGTGCCAAAATGAACTCCTTTGTTACTCAATTCTAGAGATGAAAAATGCCTTCAATTTTGGCTGAATTTCCCCAGCCTAGCATGGGCCATTGAGATGAATTAAAAACGAATGGCGGTTGGGACTGTGTCACACTCTCTGTAGTTCTTGTAATACCTCCATGGTAACACACCTTTCAAGCTTTTATTTCCTGTGGGGAGTCTGCTGCAATTATTGTTCAGCGACTAAACTCAACATTGTGCATCTAATGTCAGGAAACCCACTACTGTGACCAAGCACACTGGCCTAGATCAGTCAGACGAGTCTGACCAGAGCGATCAGGAGGATGGCTCCATAGACAATCTCTCTGACTCTGAAATGACCACCTTACCAAAAGGTGCTTATAAATCTTTTTCTTTCACTGTTATGTTTATAAAAACAAAAATTAGTTTTGAAAATTAATATGATGATGAATAGACCGCACTAAACATTTGGATATTTCTCTGATATTAGAATGATGGTAGTTAAACTGCAACATGCATGTTGATTGATCGGTTTGCTTGTATTGCATGACAAGATTGACAACAATAAATAGATCTTGTAAACAATGGTACAGATGGTATATTGTATAGGTAATGTATTCAGTCCAGCATGTTCACAAGTGCTTTCTCCCATCAGGCACTGTAGTGGTGAACCCTCAGCCTGTAGATGATGAAGTGAAGGACAACTTCACAGGCCCAGAGTTCAGAAGCGGTGTTGCAAAGGACAGAGGAGAGGTCCAAAAGAAACGAACAGGAAATGGTCTGTGTAAATATACATTGCATGCTTATATCGTTTCAAATCAACATAAAGAAATACTTTGTAGTTTAGTAGACACTCCTTTCTTGGATAGAGAGTAGGTTTTGTCTGTGTGTCACGTAATTTCTTCCTTAAAAATCACAAATATGTTGATTTACTAGGCATCTTTATTTTTCCATTAAAAAAATAACCACATGATTTGTTTTTGTTTTGTTTTCAGAAGTGTCACTTCTAGAAAGAGTAGATTGCACAGCTTGTGGTCAGCAAGTTAATCATTTTCGGAGGGATTCAATATTGGAGCATCCTATTTTAAAAGTTCTTATCTGTAAGGTAAGTGAATGTGGTGTGGGTAGAATACTGAATCTCATTTTATATCTTTATGTTTTAACTTCATGCTATATGAACAATATATACATTTTATTTTTTCAGTCATGTTTTAAGTACTACACAAGTGATGACATCAGCAAAGATGCTGATGGTATGGATGAACAGTGCAGGTAAGAAAATGTATAGTTCACATAAACATTCATTGATGCAAATGTAAGTTTGTTTGTCCCGTTTGAAGCCAATAATCAGTGCATTTCCCCTTTATCCTTAGGTGGTGTGCTGAGGGAGGAAACCTCATCTGTTGTGACTACTGCAGCAATGCATTTTGTAAAAAGTGCATTTTACGAAACCTTGGCAGAAAAGAGCTGTCCGGGATCATGGACGAGAGCAGCAAGTGGTATTGCTACGTCTGCAACCCCCAGCCCCTGGTCGAGTCGGCCGCTGCGTGCTCTAAGGTCATGCAAAACCTTGAGCGGCTATGGCAACGTCGGGAACACAGGCCAAAGGTCGGTAAAACGGAGCGCAAGAAGGAAAGAGCTGCCCTCAACGGAAAGGAGCATCACTCAGACGGTTCCGGAACTATGACGTTCTCCCCGAAATTTCTCCAGGTCCCTAAAGAACTGGTCAAAAAGACGAAGAAGCTCATAGAGACCACAACGGGCCTGAACAACACTTTCGTGCAGTTTCTTCAGCAGGCCACCAAAGACGAGGGGAACACTTCTGTGTTACGGTACCGCCATCTCAAAGCTTTTAAATCCGTGCTGGCCGATCTGAAAATGGCTCACGCCACCCTGGAGGAGGCCCTGGAGGTCGAGTTCAAAGAGCTGGAGCTTCAGAATGGAGCAGTGAGTGCAGTGGATAACGGATTGGTTGATGGTGCAGTGGATAATGGGGCAGATGAACCAACAGCAGTCATGGAGACAGGGCCATCTGAGCGGACTGAGGTAGCTGAGGTATTTAATAACGATGCTATAGATGGGTCAGATGGTGAGGATGCTGCTGAGTATATGGCCACAGATGACGTGGACCTGAAGGACAGTCCCATTCCTTCGCCTGTGGCACAGCTCTTTACCGATAGTGAGATTACAGGGGAAGACGATATCAAGCCTGATGTAGATTTTGGTGTAGTGGAAGATGGGGATTTGCTGGCCAGAGATTCAGAGATCGACAGGGAGATTCTCTCGGCTACCCCTTCCATCCCCGATGAACTTTTCCAGATGGTTGAGTCTCTTGCAGATTCCACCAAGCTTGCTGCTGCCGATGAGGCCAGAGAGGCCAAAGTTACAGAATTGTCCCTTCCAGAGTCCTCACCTAAACAGTCCCAACCTGCAGAGCCCCAAGAGGCTGACGAGAAGTCTTGTGGGGCTCAAAAAAGGATCGCTACACTGGGCAAGAAGAAGCTGGTGGTGAAGTTGACACCCATGCCTCTTCGAGTGACCTTGAAAACTGCTGTCGCCTCTACAGAGGCAGCCAAGGAGAGCAAGGATGGGGGTGGGAATGAGTGTCTGGAAGATGGCAGCCGCAAAAGCAGACGGTCCCCCAGAGTCAAGACAACACCACTTCGCAAACCCTCTGAGAGGAAGAGTAAGAGTAAAAGCAATGGCAAGCAGGATGCCAACAAGAAAACCAAGGGCAAGGCCACATTGTCCTCCAGTGACCACGAGGAAGCGTCAGCACCCAAGGTTTCATCCACCCAGATGGACTCCGACTCTGATGAATTCCCTGAAGTTCTTCGTCAGAAGGCGGCCCAGGAGAATAGCTCGGGAGATGAAGAAGGGTCTTCTGAAAACAAGACAGAGAGCAAGAAGTGCAATAAATCTGCTGCACAGTCTTCGGAGAGGAGGTCAACCAAACGCAAGCTGAACATGAAGAGTGCCTCCTCTGACTCTGACCAACAGGTAACAACCAAAAAGAGCACAGGCAAGAGGGCGTCCAAAAAAAAGAAGAACGACGGTTCAGACTCTGAGAACCATGACTCTGACCTGGAAAAACAAATGAAAAGTCTGAGCAAGATTGGCTCAAGTAAGAAAGGATCAAGTAAAGTGAAACAGGAAAGCAAAGAGAACCCCGAGAAGTTTGCCAAAACCAAGAAAAGGTCCTTCGAACGTGTGCGTAGGACCAAGAGAGGCAAGACCAGTGCCAACCAGTCATCTTCATCCAGTGAAAATGAGGAGGAGCAGGCGGAGGGTTCCGGAGAGGACAGTGACGACAAGCAAACCATGCGACCCATTATGGACTCAATGGTGGCCGGAGTAGACACTTTCCAGCAGTCGTCAGGTGAATCACATCTTCGCAAAACCCAGAGAATCTCCTTCCATGACTTCGTCACACAGTATTGTAAGGAGTGAAATTGAGTAGCTACCACACTCGAGATTTGGGGACCACATTTAGACAATTGTTTTCATTGTTTCTCGCGCAGGGGACGAAGGTGGTGTCAAAGGTGATCCCCCTCAGATGCCTGACGATGATGACGATGACCCAGAGAATAGGTATGGCCCCAAAAAAATCAAATCAAGATAGTTCTTGGTTACATTTGTTGCAGTTAAGTTCATGCACAACACGAACTTAAATATATGGACTTGTACAGATGTTTTCAAACAATTGCACAAAACAAAACCCTTTCTTGATGCACTGATAGGGAGAATGAAAGGGAATGGACATGTGGCCCATCTAGGCCTATGTGTGTGTTAACGACAACGGTTCTTGAACAAGCCACTTTATGAGTGCCTTCATGTCCTGCATAGCTACCTTATTATCTCAATGTTGGCAGAAAGCCGAAATAAATGACTGTTTCATTTTCATTACTCTCCTGTCTCTCATCTTTTATTGGCTGAGCTACAGTCTCAGAGATTCTTTGTACATTTCATTGCATGCTGTAGTGCCCCCATCAAGGATGACTTAAAACCGACAAAACCGAGACACTTGTAGAAACTGCTAGTGAGATTGGGTTAACTTTCCCAAGCTCTACCAGAAGGGTTAATGGCTGGGCAGCCAGTGACGAGCTATATCAGAAGGGTTAATGGCTGCACAGCCAGTGATGAGGTAGATGTCACCGTGCACAATGCACACGTGCATCAAGGAAGTTTTTAAACTGAACATCAAGGTTTGGTTTAGCTACCTAGCCGTTGTTTCTTGGATGTCGAAATAGTTAGTGCCTGGCTGGTTTCAGTTTTGGAGTGTACCCAAGCAGACAAACATTTTTGTTGTTGTCATTTGTTGAGTGTAGCTTGGAGTGGAAAACGGTCTCTTCATATTTTGTAAACCAGACTTAAGCAGTCATAATTCATACTTCTTGGACTTTGGCATTTCCATTTAAAATGAATGGGAGTGTTATTTAGCCATCATTGTGGCAATCTACAGTAATATCTCCATGATCTCCAAAGGGGTAAAAAGGCAGAAAAGGTATGGACATTTTAGTCAATAGGAGACACTGAATAGATAGTTTTGTTTACAGCTTAGAATTTTAAATAATAAACGGAAACAAGAAACCCTACAATAGGCTACAAGAAGCACTGTGTTGGCCTTGGTGAGAGTGTTGATGGAGTCACAGTGTATGACACTGGAAGGACACCAGCTTCTATAATACTACCAGGTCCACCTAAAATGACAAATATATTTTCTACCTTAATTACAAAAAGACATGGATGAATTGATAAACTGGCTAGATACTTGTGGGCCACAGAAAATTGTTCTTGTGTATCAGATTGACCTGACTGAAACCAAACCTCAGTCTAAGCAGTTATATTTAAAAAAATAAGGTGGTAAAGGATGGCAAGTTGATGATGGTTTTGAAAAGGTAATATATGCTAGTTGGGTCTGTTTTAATTAGCCTAGCGTTTGTTGGGTTGTCTGGTACCATCACATTCTGTGCACTTGAAGAAAAAAATCCCTTCTTTGTAGAACATTTTAATCTATTTTGCCGATCTGTGGATTCGGAAGTAAGATCTCAGAATCTAATAGTAGCACTTCAGTTATTAGCTTAGCTGAATCGGATCATGCTGCATGATTCTGTCAGTTAGTTCAATTACTTATTGATGCCTGCTGGGGCACTAATCTGAGATGACTTGTCCTTGCAAATCCAGTCATACAATCCAAACTGAGCTTCAGAAATTATATAACACAGTGACAGTTTTAAAGTTTTAAGTCACGTTTTCTTACCCAGCAGAGGCTTTAGACTTGAGCACAAGAAAGTCACAAATTCTTGTACTGTTTTAGATGACTGGTAGTTTGAAATAACTGCCCTACATTTGTGTCTGAGTTGAGGAAGTGGCTGTCTAGCCTGCAGTATCATTATCAAGACAACACACTTGAACCAGTCTGAAATGATGGGGTGTGGTTTGTGTGTATTTGGAGTTAAGCTCTCCCTTCTTCCCAGCTAGTATCTGAAACCTTATGCAGTGTAGTATGGCATTAAATGAGCATAGTCATAGGCAGTACAGGACCTCAGGCCGAGTTGTTCTGGACTGGTGGTTCCCAAATTTTTAATTGCTGCATAGCCACTCAGACTCTCTGTCCTATGGAATACCCCCTGCACCACAGACAGTTTGTGATTAATGTTTTTGTGTACTATTCGCGGCATAAAATAAAATGTGAATACGTATCATATGGTGCATAATAATGTGATTGAATTTGGGTGCTATTGGGATAGTTTGAATGCAAGATCTTTTTCCCCCCACATATAGTCTGTACCAGAACTAATTTACAGATTTCAGATTTATTTGGCCTACCCACTAGAACTGATTCAAGTACCCCAGTTTGACAACCACTGGTCCCAGGCACACCAGGGCTGTATTTCTCTGAGCTCTGCATATTCCAAACTTTGTTTATAATTTTGTGGGGAGCAGCCATGCAAATTAAAATGACAGATGCAAGTGTTTTAGGGCTAGTAAATCAGATTGCATAGTATCACTAACACAGTGCAAATTGTGGAAACAATGAAAAGGAGTGTTTCAGAGACTAATGTCATTGACTTTGTCAAAAACACGTCATACAGTCATTTTCTGCTGAGACTGAGGTGTTGGACTTGTTTTTGTCACACATTTTGTCTGTCTTACCACTAGTCATCTCTGCCTACAGATTAGGAACTGTTGAAGCTTCCATTTGTTTTTATTTTCCTGCACAGACCAGGAATATCACATTTGGGATATTTTATTTCCAAGTGGGAAATGTTCCACCCAGTTGGAATTCCTGATCTGTAGTGGAAATAAAGCAAAAATAAATCTGACCTGAAACATGGACTTTTATCTCAATAATAATAATAATGTTGATGATGGGCTCTCTAGCATTACCCTGTTCTGTGGCTGCTTTTGCTGGAATAAGGTCTAAACCCTCACTTGGTGGGCCATTCACACACAATTTGGCCTAATGTTTTTTCCTGCCTTAACTGTCTTAAATGTCAGAGGACAGATACTTTGACATTCTGCTTCAGAACTTTCAGTGTTCTATTTCTAAACCACTCTAAAAAGAACAAACAAAACGACAACAAATCTGTGAGCTCATCTCCCATATTCTCATTACAACTCAGCATGGCATGGGTGTGTGTGTCTAACAGCTCTGGGCGTTTCTGTGCTGCCTTTGTGCCCCCTTCAGAATTGCAAAGAAGATGCTGCTCGCACAAATCAAGGCCACTTACTCCTCCGGAGCAGACAGTTCAAGTGAACACAGTGACTCCGAGCAGGAAGAAGGAAAGAAAAAGAAGTCGACGAACCGGGACGAGGAAGAGAACGGAGAGGAAGGTGAGTGCTCCTGTAGTTATATTTTTTTTAACGCTTGGAAATATAAGGTCAGACATTCACACTATCATTTCCTTCTTTGGAACATTTTCAGGCAGAGAGAATGTTTTATTTTTAGTATAAGGAGGAATGTGCAGAACTCTCTCAAATTATAATGGCAAGCAGACTTGCCTTCTTTTAGAGGGTAGAAGTCACTTTAGTCAACTCACCAACAGTTGGCACTCTTAATTCATGAGGGTAAAGAAAGTAAAGGCCCTACATTCACTTAGTCACACCAGCATTCAGATCAGTGGTCTTACAGATACACATACCTACCAGTGGCGGATGCTGGTATTCCAAAGAGGGGAAGCTCGCTGCCAACTTTTACTTATACGTTAATTCTTCCCTTCGTTCCTTCTCTAGAAAATGGTCTGCCATAGTGCTCTCCTAGCGGGCTAGTGCAGGTGCGCTAGCGGGCTGGTTCAGGAGAGCTAGTGGGCTAGTTAAGTAGCACTAGCGCCAACCTACCTAACAGTATAATTCTAACGAAACGAAATTAAAAACGAACAAGAAAATTGAAAAAAATAAGTGTAAGTGTGATTTATATACAGTGTAAGAAATGAACAAGTATTTTCGCTAGTATTGGTCACTGCTTGTCTTACGATGCATGCAACATCCGCGATGGGACTTAACTCCAGCAGCCAAGTGACAGTCTATGCATCAAAAACGCCAGCCAATCAAAACTGGATTCAGAGGTTCGCCAATCAACACGGGGACTGCTTGAAGTCCGGACCAACAAAACTCCGCCCACCATTCCATTCACTTCCAGAGACGCTCAGCGTCCGGGGGCGGGAGGAAAAAAATGGCATTTCTCCAATGACCATCCAGTTTCCATGCATAGAAAATTAGGGGTCCGTGCTGGCCCATTGAAGTGCATTGACGCTGGACGTCTATGAGGAAATGCGTTGGCTTTAGGCCATGAGAACAAAGTGAAATGCTAAGTTAACAACACCAACTCAGTTAATTTGTGATAATGGGCCTATTATTAACAAACTGGTGTTTGAAATGGACATGTTTTAAGGCATTTTGTAAACATTTGACCATTACATTTTTTTTTAACATTTTAGGGGAAGCAGAGCTTCCCTTGCAGTCTTAGAGAAATCTCCTCTGATACCTACATAAACATAAGTGCAACATTACATTACATTTAGCTGATGATCTTATCCAGAGTGACTTACAGTTATTTACTGTAGATACAGGGTTTCAGATACAGTCCCTGGAGCAATGTGTGGTGAGATGCCTTGCTAAAGAGCTCAACTTCAGCCATGGACGAGGGTGCAGGAGAGCACTAGTTGTTTGCTCCCCCACACTCATTCTTCCTACTGGAAGGGGATTCAAACCTGCAACTTTCCAATCCCGAGACCAACTCTAACCACTAGGCCACAGCTGCAACATCTTTGCCTGACTGACTGAAATTGTTCAGGCCTGCCGTGCCCTGATATGCCACGTGTTTTCTGTTTTGTTTGGTTTTGTTTCCCAGAAGACGATGAGGATTCCGACGCGGATTCTGACGTAGATAAAAAGAAGGCTGGCCGTCGTCATCACCTTCTCAGGCACAAGCTGTCGGTCAGCGAGGGCGAATCGGGAGACGAGAAGGAATCCAAGGGCGGGAAGAAGGAGAAGGGCAAGAAGAAGAGTAGGAGGAAAGGTTGGAGCTTCCACACATATCAGTGGCAAAATAACTGCTTTATTTTGCTTTGTTTTTACATTAAGGTTTTAATATGCATATAATGCTTTTACATAGATTTTATGTTTACTTGTTAGCAGTCTTATTTCAGTTGTAAGTGGCTGAAGAGTAGCATGTTAATATTAAAGATGCAGACTTGTGCAGTTACAATGGTGCCGTTTATTTTTAAGTTGGTGATCGTGCTGCATGATTGTCAGTTTTATTCTTCTGTGTTTGCTCACGCTGTGCGTGTTTGTTTAGTTCTCAGTGATGATTCTGCGGACTCTGACTTCGAGGGTTCCCAGTCAAACTCTGGCAGTGAATCGGCCCTTAGCGAGGCAGTCAGTGAATCTGAGGGAGAAGGCAACAACCGACGAAAAACCAGGTGCAGTGTACATACACACACACACACACATAAACACATGATATTGGTAAACTGTAAAATGTGTAATATATGACTTGTATTAATATAGTAGTTGATTTTTTTTTTCATGAAACACAAAATGTGCCCTTGACCTTGAGTCATGGCCCTGACCTTGAGCGAACCCGTCTTCCTCACAGAGCTGCCAAGAAGGCCAAGGAGAAGGAGAAGGAGAGGAGCTACAAGCAGAAGAAGAAGCGCCGTCGCATTAAAGTCCAGGACTCCTCCAGCGCTAAGGTACGTTTTACCCATCATGCACTACCCGTTAATGGCATTGCCTTTAGTTACATCATGCATTTGGACGAGTGCATTTGTTGTCATCTGGTACAGGTCAGCTGTTCTTGTAAAGTCACTGAGGTCACATTAATGTCTGGTGTGTTGCCATTACTGTATTTCATCTCGTTTCTGATTCTTTCTGTTTCTTAATTGTAAAGTTACAGTTGATCATTTTTGTACATATCACTGACTCCTCACCACTACAGCAGCAGGAAGGGACAGATAAAAGCTGTTCAGTTCCTTTGCAAGTAATTAATTGTGTGTGTGACCCTTCTGAGAAAACACCCCAGTGGCTGTCAAACTTTCTGTCATTTTTTGTGTTGCTGTCAATTTTTGTGACTGTTGCAAATGTGGAATCTAATCTAATCTAATCAATTTTCATGGTCTGTTTGTGTGTGTGTGTGTGTGTGTGTTTGGCAGAGTGGTGAGGATGAGGAAGGCGAAGAGGGCGAGGAAGAAGGCGAAGAGGGGGACGACGACGACGACAAGGGGACACCCAAAGGCCGCAAGAAGATCCGGAAGATTCTGAAGGACGACAAGCTGCGGACGGAGACGCGGGACGCCCTGAAGGAGGAGGAGGACAGGAGGAAGCGCATCGCCGAAAGAGAAGCCCTCAGGGAGAAACTACGAGAGGTGAGGCGTAAACACAACTCTCTCACACACACAGACACTCACACACACACACACACACACACACACACACACACATACTTATATTCTCACTCTATTCACACTCCCACTCAAACACACTCACACTCAAACACACTCAGACTCACACACGCGGACATACTTATATTCTCATTATATTCACACTTACACTCAAGCACGACCATACACACAACACACACACACACACACACACACACACACACTTGACCATGTACATACATGCGCACACTTATATTCTTAGTCATGCTCATATGCCTATACACACACACACACACACACTACAGGTTCAGCTTCCTCCTCTGTTCTTTCATTCTTCCCACACTCAATCCCACCTCTGCATGTCTCTCTGACCCCAGGTGATAGTGGTGGAGGAGGCGTCACAGGTGGCCTGTCCAATCACCACGAAGCTGGTGCTGGATGAGGACGAGGAGACCAAAGAGCCTCTCGTGCACGTGCACCGGAACCTGGTCACCAAACTCAAGCCTCACCAGGTGGACGGTATGTTGTGCAACAGATCCCTAGCTATGTGTGTACAGGTGCATCTCAGTATAATATTGAATATATTGTATAACAAGAATATTGTGGAAAAGTTGATTTGTCTCATTCATTTTATACAAAACGTGAAACTACTACTGTATTTGAAAACACACTTTCCCCCTTTCAAAGTGAAATATTTACTTTGTTTTCATTTTGATAACAGCTTACAGCTTATATATAATGCACAGTTATATTGTAATCATTTTTATTATTATAAACAAAAATTTATTGAGATGTGCCTGTAGAATGTTAGTAAACCCCTCTTCCGATGTGCTGCGCTCTCAATTTCCAGTCTGGTGTGGTTGTGAGGTTGCAGGTATAAGCCTGGGACTGGACTGCACAAAATGACCTATCACAGTTGCACACTGAAGAACGTTGCACCCCATCTTTCCACCTGCCGCCCCCATTACTACTCTGCTGACCATTATCTAGGGAATGAAAAAGTGAAAGAGATAGAGGGCGCTGTGGAGCAGTCAACAAAGGCATCCATAACCATACGTATAGGGACCTGGGTTTGTGTCCAGCCCAAGGTCATTTCTCCATCCTGCCCTGTGTGTCTCTCTCTCTCTCTCTCATTTACTTCCTGTCACTCTGTACTGTCCTGTCCAATAAGAAGCAAGGGCCCAAAAAAACAACTTAGAGACACTATGCAACTTTGAGTGATTTTTCTTAAAGGAGCTCCCCCTAGTGTATCCAAGTAAATAGACACTCTTGTAAAAATGGACTGTTTTCCCTTTCCCCATCACCCTGTGCATGTGTTTTCAACTCAGCTGATTAGAGTAACCAGGGTATACGAAAGTAGTCATGTTGACCGACATAAGTAAAGTCAGAATTCCTCCGAATTTAACGTGATCCTGCTCCTCATGATGTTTGAGACTTTGTGAGTATGAGGGTGCCAGGACATAAACCCAGATATTGCAAGCGTGGTGTTCTGTCTACAGACAGCGAGGGTGGTCGAGAGAGTCTTCATTTGCTTGGTAATGACTCATTTAAGCATCTACCAACTCATAAAGATGATTAAATAACTTGTACATAATGTCGCTTTAAAAGTTATCTAGTGTTGGAAAGGTGATACTGCATGCTGAGAGCAGAAAGACTGTCATGAGCGAATCATAAATTCTCACAGTTATGGGACCAAAGATGGACTCTTTGGAATAACACGTTTGAGTAGCCGGAAGACTCCTTGCAAAAGTCTACGTAATGCCCTTTAGATGTGTGTTAATGCTGGTCCAGCTATGATGGATGTAGGCTCCGGAATGTGTTTGCACTACTATGATCTAGTGCCATCTAAGATAACGTAGAGTAGAGGCTCTTTCTGAAAATAGGTGACCTGAACAGAGAAAGGCTGGATTTGCCTAAGTGTGAATGAATCATGGCTATAAACAGGACATTAAGTAAACTTTGTCAGCCGCGGCTCCAGAGACTGACCTTTCTCCACTGGTAGCGCTGGAGCTAGGAGCACTCTCAGACTCAGAGGCTCGCGGCAGCACAGGGTGCATCTGTTTCCAGACGCTGTTTTGCAAGGAATTGATTTGGAGTCTGTCTCTGACTGAAGGAATTGAAGGTATTTGTTATACCAACCGGTCTAATAAATAACAATGTTTTCGTACATTCCACACCACCAGTGTAGCCTTGACCTTCAGTTCTGTGGGTGTGTGTGTGTTTGTGTGCATGTGTGTGCGTGACACACATGCAAG
>CM059288.1:11775581-11805581 GCA_030347295.1 Setipinna tenuifilis | reverse complement strand
AAACACACACCTACACATTCCCACATTTCCTGTTGGAGTTTAGTCTTCGCCCTGACAAGTATGTAAATGTAGTACTGACCCTTAGATCCCAGTTGATGTGAATTGACATTAAAGCATGAGCAAGGTCTGTGACGCTTACGTGATCTACAAAAAGGGGCGTGTCTCCATGATTTGTTTTGTTTTGTTTTGGTATCCACAGAGACGGGACTATACGGCGTTGACCAAGTTCCTGCCGCCGAAGCATGAGTATGTGCTGTCGATACGCATATCGTCCATCCAGGCCAAGCTGTACCGTCACTACCTGGAGCACTTTACAAGTATGTCAGTCTGAGTCTAGAATCTCAACGGGACCTTTACTTGTGATACCCACTTTATATGACATTTGTCTTTTGAAAAAAAATGACTTCTCAGAGCAGCGTTACTTGTGTGTCTGCCTGAAATACTAAACTGTGTCTTCTCAAAAAGCCCTTAAGAGAAACAGACTGGACTTTAACAGTTTTATATTGTTCTAAGTTCAACTTATCTTTCTTTGACTAAACTTTTTAAAACTTCCTTTGGGCTTCTCTGGATACAATTTCTCAGGGGGTAAATTTAAGGAGCATTAGACAAAGGCTTGATCTCAATACGTTCTGAATTGTTTCTCCTAAATCTGTTTTCCTAAAAGAAAAAGACAGATCAATTTTATAGGAGAGCTTATTTGTTTCTAAAAGATAAACATAAGCAAAACAAACACCACAACACAGTACGAAACAACGGCACAGTGAAACAGTCGAAAACACAGGGATCAGAGAGCCACATACACATGTGATTTGTATAAGCTAACATCTAAAGGCACATATATGTTTGATAATTATTACTTAATCAGGCCAGGTGCTACTGCTGTGTGTCTTGCTCTCTGCCACTGCCCTCACAGTCAGAGCCCTTCCACTAACCAAGTCCCAAAGCTCTTCTGACATTTCCTCCTCCTCCTCCTGGTACTAAACCAGCTACCATGATGTCAGTGAAGTTTCCAGTGTCTACCCAGAATGCAGTTAGCGCATGCCAACTCTGCCATGGATCAGGGCGCAGGTTCATTTTAGGAGTCGCGCAGCTGGCCTGACCAGTAGCTGGCCTTGCCTTGCTCCTGTTGGCCCTGGACTGGGCCTGACCTGAAGCCTTCCCCAGAACTGGGCCAGATGGCAACTTAAACTAACTGGGCCACCGTCTGCAGCTGTTTGATTGGCTGGCTCTTTAGCATGGGCCCTAGAGCCTAACTCAAACAAATAAGGCCATTAACATAATGGGCATTCCAAAATCTGAGTGACTGGTGCAGGGATTGGTCATGTTCATGGCCAGGGGCATGATGGTAAATTCTGTCTAATCGACAAATTCGACATCCAGTGAACACTCCATTACATCATTATTAGTTAACATTTAAGATAAGTAAAAAATAATCCTGAGACAATACTTTCAGAGTGGCCTTAACCTAACCCTACTGTCTATTCAATTAAAATATAATATTTCTTTTGGCAGAAGATGTCTTGGCTGTAGAGTGCATGACCTTCTGTGACAAAAAAGTGTCCCCGTTAAAACACATTAAAGAAAAATAACCACAACACACTCATTTAATATCACAACTCTTTTATATGCTGATTAGTAAATGGTAATTTGGTAAATTTAAATGAGATGAGATGGTTGGGTGTGGGGGGTGTTTTTGTCGGTACACTTTCCTACAATACAGTGTGCATACTCTATACGCTATACGTTAAATGACAGTGTTTGATGGATACCATTTGGCCTAAGTAGTGTTTGTTGTATCTCAAGTCGTTGTTTTTGTGTTTCCATGAATAGCCTACTATTCATCAGTAAGCCTTCATTGAAAAAGAACCAAGATGAATGTAGGAAGTCTGCACAGTGTTACTGTGGCTGTTTTGGCAACAGTGGATTGAGGCAGGGGGGTTAGTATGGCATAATGAGGTTTGATTTAAAGCAACACTGGAACTTTTTGGAGTTAATTAATCATCTTCATAAGTTAGTAGATGCTTAAATGAGTCATTACCAGGTGAATGAACTCAGGTGATTCTCTTGACTGCCCCTGCTGTCTGTGGACAGAATACCACGATTGCACCCTCAGACTCACAAAGTCTCGAATATTGCCAGAAGCAGCATCAAGTTAGCTTCTAAAGAAATTCTGACTTTACTTACCTCGGTGGACATGACTACTTTCATATTCGTTGGTTACTCTGAGTTGAAAACACATGCACAGGGTGAGGGGAAGGTGAAACAGTTCATTTTTATGAGAGTGTCCATTTTACTTGGACACACTAGGGGAAGCCGCATTAAGAAAAAGCACTCAAAGTTGCGTAGGATCTCTTTAAGGAGCCAGACTAGCGGAGTGTACTCCAGAGCAGTGAGGGAGAGTGAGCAGAAGGAGAGTCCTCAGGCCTGGCCACTGAGTTCACTCAGCAGCACTCGGGAGAGATAATGGCGGGAAGGAGAGAGCAAGAGGGATGAGAAGAGAATTAAAAAAAAAAGGAAAAAAGAAAGGCTGCGAGGGGGAGAAGATCTTCCTCCTGGGAAGTGAGTGTGTGAGTGAGCCAATATAATTGTGTGTGAATGTGACAGACATAAGACTGGCAGACTGCAGTGACTGAGATGGTGTGGTAAAGGTGAGGATGGCGGTGTCAAGGGAGATGGAAGGTTCCGGATGGCTCTGTGTTAGCTGTGTGCTTTAATGTCACTTCTGCAGCCCAGGGAAACACCGTCCCCCGCACTCATTCACTCCTTGCCCCCTCTTTTTTTTCTCCATCTCTTACTCTCTCTCACTCACTTTATCTTTCTTGTTCACTCACTCACTCACTCTCTCACTCTATCTCTCTCGTTCTCTCTCACTTTATCTCTCTTTCTCTCTCACTCTATCTCTCTCTTTCCCTCTCTCTCTCTTTGTCTCTCACTCTATCTCTCTTTCTCACTCATTTTTGTGTTCTCTCTGTCTCTCTTTCTCTCTCTGTCTCTCTCTCTTTCTATCTCTCCCTCTCCCTCTCCCTCCCTCCTCCTCATGTTTATTTCCTGTCTCTGTCTCTGCCTTCTCTACTTCTGTGTTCCCAGTTTTCCTCTGTGGCCTGTGTAGGGTTTCCCCCGTGCTAGATCACAGCAGAAATCCTATATTGGCAGTTTGGACGAGAGCTTAGGAGACATAGATTCCTCTCATTCCCCCTCTCACCCCCGTGTGTGTGTGTGTGTGTGTGTGTGTGTGTGTGTGTGTGTGTGTGTGTGTGTGTGTGTGTGTGTGTGTGTGTGTGTGTGTGTGTGTGTGTGTGTGTGTGTGTGTGTGTGTGTGTGTGTGTGTGTGTGTGTGTGTGTGTGTGTGTGTGTGTGTGTGTGTGTGTGTGTTCTCTATTCATTGTTTTTCTCCTCAGCGTAGTATTGAATTAAGTGGTTTAGTCATGTTATGGCTTAGACTAGCGCTGTTCAGAGGCACCACTGTGCAGCTGTGTGTGTGTGTGTGCGAGACTGTGTGTGTGTGTGAGGGAGGGAGAGAGGTGGTATGGCAGCTGGCATACAGCCGTGGGCTATCTGCACAGATTCCCACGTCCTCTCTGTAATGAAGAGCTCTGGGAGAATTTTCCAGCCAGGGGCTCATTAGCCACACACACACATATATACACACACACACACACACCAGGCTCCCCTCACTGATGCAAAGCTGTTGTGGCTGCCAGTATGGACCCCCAGGTTGTTGTCTACATTGCTGAGAGTATCGACCTAAAACATCCAGATTTTACTGTTCTAAAGCACACACACACACACACACACAGACCAACCACAGCATAACCCCCCATGTAGCTAAAGATCTGTGCCTTCCTCTGAAAGCATCTGCATAAAGCGAGTATGACCCAAGTGAGACACTTCTGAGCCTCGCCTTTCATTTAGAGGCTGGATGTCTTCATTTTTGTGCTAGAGGGAAAAAAAAGTCTGTGCATATATGTGTGTGTGTGTGTCTGTGTCTTTTGTCTACTGACCCTATTCTGTAGACATACTCTGTGTTAGGCGTGTGTGTGTGTGTGTGTGTGTGTGTGTGTGTGTGTGTGTGTGTGTGTGTGTGTGTGTGTGTGTGTGTGTGTGTGTGCGCGCGCGCGTGCGTGCGCGTGCATACGCATACGTACGTACACATTACAGTTTGTGTGTGTTGGACACACCAGCTGGTGTTTTAAGTTTGCCATTGAAGTGTGGCTGTCTCATTGGTCAGCCCCAGATTCTTGGACAGGTGCTTCCAACCTGTGCGTGTGTAAGAGTGTGTTTGTGTGTGTGAAAACGAGCAAGCGAGTGAGTGTGTGCCCAAATGCATCTGGCGTGTGTGTGTGTGTGTGCGTGTGTGTTGTCTGTCTGTCTCCTGCTATCTAACCTGTGTCCGGGTCAGGAGTATGTGAGTGTGTGTGTGTGTGTGTGCGTGCGTGTGTGTGTCCGGGTCAGGAGTGTGTGAGTGTGTGCGTGCGCACATTTGCTTGCGATCCAAGCAATCAATTTCTTTGCAACAGTCATAGTTTTTCCGTGCACACACATGCTTCACACACGTGTCCCCTTTGCAGGTGTGAGCGTGTGTTTGTGTTCGCCCACTCTCTAACCCTTGTCAAAAGGCATGTGTGAGTGTTTGTGTTGGTGCCATCCCATTTAAAATGAGCAGGTGTCAGATGTGTGTGTGCATGTTTGTTTTTGAACTACATCTAACCCCTGTGTGTGTGTGCGTGTGTGCCTGTGTGTGTGTGTGTTTGCGTGCGTGTTTTCAGGTGTGGGGAGCAGTGCGATAGAGGGGAACCGGGGGCGGGCCGGTACCAAGCTCTTCCAGGACTTCCAGATGCTGAGCAGGATTTGGACCCATCCCTGGTGTCTGCAGCTGGACTACATCAGCAAGGAAAACAAGGTAGAGGGCTGCTGTCTGTCCATCTATCTGTCTGTCTGCTTTTAGAACAAGGAAAAGGGCATCTGTCTGCTTTTAGAACAAGGAAAAGGGCATCTGTCTGCTTTTAGAACAAGGAACAGTGCCTCGGTCTGCTTTAGAACACAGAACAGGGCCTCTGTCTGCTTTTAGAACATGGAACGGGGCCTCTGTCTGTCTGTCTGTCTGCTTTAGAACAAGGTACAGGGCCACTGTCTGCTTTAGAACAAGGTGCAGGGACACTGTCTGTCTTTCTGCCTGAGTAGAACAAGGAACAGGCCCACTGACCAGCTGTCTGTCTGTCTGCTTTTAGAACAAAGTACAGGGCCTCTGTCCAAACAATGTTTGGTGTCTGTGGTCTCTGTACTATTTGCCTGGGGAAAACAAGATGTAGGCTTGTGATCTGTCTGTCTGTGAAAAGTGAGCTGCAGGCATTGTCTGTCTGTCATTGTTGAGCTGCAGGCTTATTGTCTGTCTGTCATTCACTTTTGGTCTGTTTGTGTCTTTTGATGTCTGCGAATCTTCTGCTTTTAGTCGTCTCTTGCTTTGTTTGTCAGACTCTAACACACTCTCTTAATCCTGCACGTCTTCTCTATCTGCCCTTACCCCTTGCACTGTATGTTTAAAGACATTGTTTGAAAAGTAAGCCTATCTTTGCCCATGTGTTTCTTGATGAAGCAAAGGCTGTAACAATCTCTGTACTCTGTGGTTGCCAGGGTTACTTTGACGAGGACAGCATGGATGAGTTCATCGCCTCGGACACAGAAGAGTCTTCTATGAGCTTTACGTCTGAGGACGACGCGCCTAAAAAGTAAGAGAATGACACACACACACACACACAAGCAAATCATTCTGCATGCCAATCGACAAACATCATTCAATCCAAGTTAGTGTCAATCCTTTACTTTCATCGCATCTGTGTGTTTTCGAAGAAGTCTAGTGGAGTATGATAAACTCGTCTATTACTTGCTGGGGTATGTGAATTTGTAGCAGCTCTCTAAGAACAGTGTGCATCTTTTGCTGTGTGCGTATGTGCACAAGTGAAACCTCTCACCCCCTTCACTGCTCCATCTCACCCACCCACCCACCCACCTGTCTGGCCTTCCCCCAGGAAAAAGGCTCGAGGGAAGGGAAAGAAGCGAGACTCGGAGGGCTCGGACAGCGACGCCGTGGAGGTCATCAAGGAGTGGAACACCAGCTCGCGGGGGGGCAATCCGGAGAGCCGCAACCGTGCCGAACCCGTGGAGGAGGGTAAGGGCACCGTGGGTACGTTTCACAACTTACTACAGGGCCTCAAAAGCCAGCCTGTCTCCAGGTGGGACGTCCAATGCAAAAAAACACTCAAGTTCAGAACATAAAAACTCAACAAAACAAAACTGAGGTCTCATAGACACCTTCTTCAGGTTGGCAGATGTCCACCAACAGATAACCACATGGTCACGTCTGCATTAATTGTAGGTTTCATGTTTACTAGGGGGCTGCCAAGAGTCCGCCTGTCTAAGGAAGTTGAAGAAAAAAATCTATTGTGAATCAGTTCATAGCCCTGTTGTTTGAGTTCAGAGTGGGGTCAGTGCAGAAAAAAAAAGAGAAAATGTGATGCAGCGTAGACTAACTGAATGGGTCAAAAAAACTAACATTCAGTTTACTTTCCCTAAACTGAGGTGAGATACTAGTCTTTAGGTTAGTAGATGTCTGCACACACCTGACTATATGGTTGTATTTCCATGAATGTGTGCGTCGTAGAAGGTGGTATACCAACCTGGTACCAAGCATCTCTGCTTAGATTGGTCAGTGCTCTGTGTAACACTAATGTTTTGAACAAGAAAAGGAAAAGTGAGGGAACTTCTGGTGATTGAGCCACACATTCATTTGCCCTTCCTGTGACATCCGGTTTAACCTGTCTTGAACTTTCACCTCTGACCCACAGCTAGGGCTGCCTCCAGTACCTTCTCTCCTGACTGGTACAAGGACTTTGTGAGCGAGGACGATGCTGAGGTGCTGGCACATTCCGGAAAGCTCACGCTTCTCTTGGAGATCCTACGCATGGCCGAGGAAGTAGAAGAGAAAGTGTAAGTCTCTCTCTCTCTCCCCCCCCCCCTCTCTCTGCACAAAATATGTTGTGTCTGTGAAAACTGTTACTTAAATGGCATCATTTGAGCTTTATTATGGTACACGTTGTGTGTTTTTCTTATTTGTGCGTCTTATTGTACTTTGTGTTATCTTTATATTATGGTTTGTTATTGTTATGTGTATGTTGTCATGTTTATAAGATGTTTACTGTACCCTGTGGGCCTAGGGAGTGCTGCAGTTTCAAATCCTGTGTACAATTGGCAATAAAGCTGACTTTGACATTGACAGTCCATGCAGGGGTTGTTCACACTACATTGTACCTGTGCTGTACGACATTTTTAACACTCACACATGTTGTGATTTGCAGCCTGGTATTCAGTCAGTCCCTCATCTCCTTGGACTTGATCGAAGACTTCCTGGAGCTGTCATGCAGAGCAAAAGACGAGGGACGGGAGTCTCCGTATAAAGGTAATTTGTTCCTGTTTTTCAACTCCTTAAACGACTCCGCGTCAGTAAGGCACTGATATGTGCTTTAACCATCATCCACTCACACAAAGAGACTTCAAGGAAAGGACCTCAACAAAGTTAGATGGATGATTCTAAAGTGGTGGTTACTATTCCTAACCGCGCTACACTAGTTTACTACCGTAGCTTCTACTACTGATTGTGCATTTAGATAAGGTATTGGACAATGCAGACTGTACAGTTAGTGTACATTTTTGCTGATTTATATTGTTGGCTTACCTAGTCCCACATTAGGGTTTACAGAGATATGAAGCCCTTCACTTTACATTCTACTACACTATATACAGGGATGTAGAGGTGCGTAAACGCCGTTTACCCACCTCCAGATTTTAGGAAATAGCGTTTATGAACCTCGGAATATAGTTTACGCACGTCCAAGCATAGTTTATCCACCTCTACATACAGTTTACGCACGCATGTCTCTTGTTTTATATCAGATATTAATAAAGCTTCTCCGTTATTTTTCAATTCCGTTATTTCTCAATTAGTAGATCCTGCACAAGTTCTTATGGGTTTTATCACTGCGTAGCCTGCGCATAGTAATTCGCCCTCTTGCGGGAGCCAGCAGACTGCGAGATTACATAAATCACTGATTAAGTGTGTGAAGTTATGAAGAAATGGATATTAGGCGATTTCTGAAGCGTCGGAGCATCACCCTTCCAGCTGATAGCAGCAAAATATCTCGACACATTGAGTCCAAAAAGTCCTTAGGATAAACTCCCCATCGTTTTGGTTTGTGAACCATGCCACTAACTAACGTTAGGTTGTTAACTTGTGACGACAAATTAGCCTACCTTTCTGGCAGACAAATGACGTTGTAAGTGCAGTCTCAAGTTTTTGGTAATTATTATATCAACATAAATTCAGTATTTGTAGCGCATTGTAAGACAAATAGTTGCCATTTCATGTTAATCTCGAAGTCATGATTACAGCATGCTAACTTCATGTCACGGACATAATAGGCCTATAGAGAACTTAGCCTAAAGTAACGTTAGGCAAGTCACTCCTCCCCGCCCTTCTCGGTGTGTGGGTGTGTGTGTTTATTTTTTATTTATTTTTTAAAGAAGGCTATAGCATTCAGATTGGGCAGAAATACTTGTCCACATGATTGGTGTACTTAGCCGTTTTAATTTAATTTTACAGATAGTGGTGGAGAGACAGACAGTGTTGCAAGGCCAGGAGAAACAGCAGGAGGAGAGACAGAAGGAGGAGAGAGTGAGAGGAAGAAAATAGGGCAAAGAGAGGATGAAACAGGGTCAACTGCAAGAGGAGAAAAGGGAGGAAAAGAGAGAAGGCAAATGGATGGAGAATCAGATAGGCCTTTAAGCAAAACTTTGATGGAGGAAACTGAGGGAGAAACAGAAGAAACAGAGAGAGGAGAAAATGATGGAAGAGAAACAGAAATAGACAGAACAGAAGGAAGAGAAAATGAGGGAGGAGTTTTGTGTTGTGTACCTGTAAGTATGTGTAATTTGCCATTCTTACAGAGTCTTTATTTTTCTCTCTTTATTTAGATTTCTTAAACACCATAAACATTTGCCATTCTTTCACACTGACATTATTTTTCTCTTTATTAAGATTTAATAAACCTCAAACATACGTATTATGTATCTCGTTTTATGAATGATACAGAGTAGAGACCTCAGGGAACCCTTGTCACACACAAACATACATACATGCATTCACACACATTCACAAACACTCTGTCATACACACACACTCCTATGTGTCAGAAAAGTTGTTTCATACAATACGCATCGTAGCATCCTTGCGTCGACTATGAATTGGCCCTTACAACGTCATGGTCCCCCGATCCCAAAATGTATAGTTTACCCACCTCCTTTTTACCACTACACCCCTGACTACATACACCCATATGCGCGCGCGCACACACACACACACACACACACACACACACACACACACACACACACACGCACACAGTTAAACGACATTCCATTGTTTAGCTGACTTGGAGGGAACATGCCGTTTAAACATCTCTCATTGTTGCCTGCTGGCATGCTCGCTGGCAGGCTTGTCGGGCACATCCCCATCCCAGCAGGTGCCCACCTTCAGTGCCCTGCTAGCTGTGCCGCGCCAAAACCGTGCCAGCCTTTCTGCCCGTAGCCCACGCCCCATGAGTGCACCATTTAATGCCACACATTCTGTATGCCCAGGAGTACCTGCACGCCAGGCTCCTGAGCAGTCCAGCTAATCCTCTGACCCACTGAACTCAAGCGCTGTCAGGCCAGAGAGTCTCTGGTCTCCAGTTATCTATTCATGTAGCTCATAGAAGGGTGGGGGGGGGGTGGAGCGCAATAACTGTTATTTTTTTGTATTTGAATATTCAGCTGTGTTTACAAAGCAAGGATAGACGGTTGTAGAAAATGGCAAGGAAGCAATGAAATCCTCTCTTGTAGGCCTGCATAATGCCCTCTTGTTAACAAATGTCTAAACCATTACTTGTTAACAAATGTCTAAACCACTCTGAGTATGCACACTATCTATGCAAGTTCTTGATGATTATTTCAGTGTAGTATTTTTCTAGAGCATGCCTTGTTTTCACATAACTACCCACAAATCTGAGCATGTACGCAGTGTCCCAAAAAGAAATGTTAGTATTTAAATAGTTTTACTGCCGATGGTTATTTGGATATTTGATTATCCATGGACACCCATTTGGGTCTGGCACACTAACGTCGTCAGCACTCTACCACAGTATTAGCTGGTGTACCACAGTGTTGACTCAGTTTTCCGTCTTTTAACGTCACACACGTTTTGTTTCCCGTATGCGAAGCCTGAAGATTCATTAACGTGTCAGATGAAAAAGAACACGGAAAAGATAACAAACTTCCATTGCTGCTCAGTCTTCCATGATGGCAGGGTGGGCCGTAGTCCTTGCACTGCCACTGTGCGTCTCACCTGCCAGCGCAGAGAGGTACAGAGTTGAAAAGGGCTCAGACTTCCACGACACGTGTTAAAAAAAAAAGAAAAGAAAAGAAAACACACACCAGGCCTCCGTCCGAAACATCCACTCAAACATTCACTACATAGTGTGCATCTCTTCCATGGCCGATTCACTACATAGTATATTTCAGATCTTTTGGGGGGTTTTAAACCTTGGGGGGCCAAGCATGCCAGGGACATTGTGTGTGTCTACCTCAGACTAACACTAAGGAGACTGGGACCACAGATCACATGTCATACAAATGAAACTACCATTTTTAAACGAAGCCGGTTAGCTATGCAAACTTTTACATAACCTTAAATGATAATTACCTACCGTTGGCATTGGGAAACCCAACATTTGGGAAGCACCATTTGCTGCATAGCCTAAAGCACAGGTCAGTGTCTCAAAAAACACTCTTGGGTAAGGTTGGTTACAACCCCTCGCAAATGGTGAGTGGGCTCACACACACAGACAAAGATTTTATAAAAATGTCATACATACATAAAGGTTTGGTTCAGGTGTTACCGTATTTCTGGAAATTGTGAGGTGTCATTCTGTAAAACTGTAGGAGATAATACAAGGGATTATGTGGAGATTTCTATCCTGTAAACAGGCCTATACGCTCCTATGGAGGTGTGAGGCAAGCACATGTCACTGCCAGATGACTTGTGGGTGACTTTGTGTCTGCTTACTTAACATGCTTAACTAAAATTTCATTAAGGCGCCTTTAAGCTGTTAGTTACTGTGTGACATGCGTCATATATGTCTGACTAGCATGTTTCATTTAAGAATCCAGTTTATATCCTAGGTATAAACAAAGTGGCGATTTACGTTCAGAAACAACGTTCGAGAGTGGTGAAGTGCCTCACTTATTTAGACAGTTGTTTTAACACGACACTACAAACCCCCCTACTAGAAGAGGCAGTAAAGCACGTGGGACTGGTCACAACACGGCAACGGGTCGTTTCGTAGTCACACTGTCATGGCTAAAGCGTTTATTTTAATGTGGCGCCTTCTGGTAAATAAGCATTACAGTTTTCCTGTTGGGACTGTCAAGATGAAACATTTCGGTGCTAAATATACGCCGAAAGTACTATTTTCAGAGTCGGAAAGAATCTGTTGACTGTAGAGGTTGATGTTGACCTTGGCTCTTTAAGCATTTAATGTGGAGATAAAGCTGTAATTCACTCTACCAACTCTGATGACATTCAGTTTTGTTTTGTTTTATTTCATTTTTTCATTGGCACTGGTGTTTTATTAGACCGACTACAAGCTGCAGAAATAAATTACACTGCAGTATCCCAAACTATTTCAATCTTGCACACATCTGAGACTAAGACAGGCAAACTCCCAAACACACAACACTCTCTCTCTCTCTCTCTCTCACACACGCGCGCATACACACACACACACACACACACACACACACACACACACACACACACACACACACACGCCACGCACACACACATGCACACAGCCTCTAGCATAAGGTCATGTTCCTAATTAAAGCTCCACAGCTGTTTTTGCTTTCATTTTGAAAATGATTAGACCTTGACTTTTTTTCTTAATTCCACAAAAAATGTTTGCTTAAGGGTTTGCAATTTGTAATGAAAAGATCACAGTGAAGTAATTGGAACCATACTGAAATGTTAGCTATGAACATGAGGAGGGGGCAGACTCGATATGAAAGAAAAGGCGGCTGCCTGCAACACAGCCACCTATCTGTGTGTGTGTGTGTGTGTGTGTGTGTGTGTGTGGGGCAGCATGCTTGCATACCTGACAAAGTGTGTGGTGATTTGGCTAGAGAGAGGTTGGTTTGACTCGTACATGTGTGTATGCAGACATGAAAGTGGTACATGCCTGCCAAGGTGTGAGTTCGGTGTG
The DNA here is from genome assembly GCA_030347295.1 of Setipinna tenuifilis. NCBI lineage: Eukaryota > Metazoa > Chordata > Actinopteri > Clupeiformes > Engraulidae > Setipinna > Setipinna tenuifilis. The sequence goes on along the minus strand of CM059288.1, from coordinate 11,793,234 downwards.
TGTGTGTGTGTGTGTCTTTACTTGTTTGCGTACGTATTGTGTATGTATGTGCCTGTCCCTTGTTATTTGTGTGTGTGTGGCCAACCCCCTTCCTTCAGAATAAACACACACTGCTGAGAACCTGTCAGCCAGTTCATTTGGCACTAATAAAAACAAGCTTTCCTGCAAAGGTTTCGCTAACGCACAGTTGTATAAGCCTAATCTGCACCAATGTGCGTTGGCTGGCCATAAAGGCTTACGACAGAGGCCAAACAGTTAACAACTATTTGCAACAGGAACATTAACTGTTGTTTTTGCCTTTACAATCCAGCCCTGTGCCCAGGCTTAATCTCAACCCATTCAGGCAGTTTTTCGGGCGCCTTCTTTGGACTGTTTGAAAGGCTGTGTGGAAAGGTTTTTTTCTTTTCTTTTTTTTCTTTCTTTTTTTTAACGAGAGTGTGATGTTCTGTCTTGAGGTAAATGTAATGTTTAACAGTGAGAAACTCAAAGAAAAACACTGTTGGGCTGCTAATTGATTTGATCTGTTGTCTTGTTTGTTTTGTTTGTTTGTTTGTTTGTTTGTTTGTGTGTTTGTTCGTTGTTCGCTCGGCTGAAGGAGAGGGGAAGTGGTTCCGGAACATTGACTACTATCGCCTTGATGGATCCACCAACGCGGTGACTCGAAAAAAATGGGCAGAGGAATTTAATGATACCAGCAACGTCAGGTTAATAGATGTACTTGCTTACACACACACACCCATACACACACACACCCATACACACACACATGTGCACACACACACACCCATAACACATGTATTATACACACCATCTTGTTTTCCACCGAAGGGAAATTCAGCATTTTCAAAAACTATCAACTCATTTAATTCATTTTTAGTAATAAAATTAAAACTGTGGTATGGGGAGAACTAAAATCCGTTAACATTGTTATACGCGTCTGTCTCCTCTTCTCTTTGTCTTTTTCCCCCCTTCTCTGTTACTCTCCCGATCCCCCTCTTTCTGTTGTTCTTCTGTCTGCAGGGGTCGCCTCTTCCTCATCTCGACCAGAGCGGGCTCTCTGGGCATCAACCTGGTGGCGGCCAACCGGGTCATCATCTTCGACGCCTCCTGGAACCCCTCCTACGACGTGCAGTCCATCTTCCGCGTCTACCGCTTCGGACAGCTCAAGCCAGTCTACGTGTACAGGTTTTTGGCTCAGGTGAGCTCCCGCCCATCAAAACACAACCCACTTACCCTTACTGCCCTACCTGCCCCTCCTCGACCCCATCCTCCTCGATTCCACCCTTAAGACAGCTCATGCCTGTACAGGTGTACAGGTTTTTGGCTCAGGTGAGCTCCCACCCAACAGAACCTAACCCACTTACCCTTACTGCCTTACCTGCCCCTCCTCACATCCCGCACCCCCACCCCCCTCCTTGGCCAGGTCAAGCCTGTCTACGTGTACAGGTTTTTGGCTCAGGTGAGCTCCCACCCAACAGAACCCAACCCACTTACCCCTTACTGCCCTACCTGCCCCTCCTGGATTCCACCCTTAAGACAGCTCAAGCCTGTACAGGTGTACAGGGGTGTACAGGTTTTTGGCTCAGGTGAGCTCTCTCATGTAAACACACCCCACCCGCCCTTACCACCCAACAAAACCCAGCCCACTTACCCTTCCTGCCCTACCTGAGCATTCTCAATCCCCCTCCCCTTTCGGCCAGGTCAAGCCCATCTCCTGTGTACAGGTTTTTGGCTCAGGTGAGCTCTCATGCTAACTGCCAACTACCCCCAACCCACCCTGTTAGATTGTAGGGTGTAACTTGTAATCATCTTCTGCGTTGTGTGTAAGCTTTGCGATGCTTTATCAGCTTCTGGTGGAGTAGCGATCAAGAAGAAGACAGATGTTGAAAGGTCAGGATCACTAATAATGGGTTTATTACAGTAGGAAAAAAATAAAATCAAGAATTGGTCAGCTCAGGCCTGGCTTATGCATACAGCATTTTTGGCTCAGGTGAGATCTCTCATGCAAACCCCCTCCCTCCAACCACACCACACCAGACCCCAACATCCCCTCCCACCAACCCTTACCTCTAACCTTCTCCTCCTCCTCGACTCCATCCTCCATCATACCACACGCTGATCTTATCAAACCCCTTTTTCCTGAGAAGACAAGAAAGAAAAGGAAGGAGGAAGGAGGAAAGAAAAAAAAAGCGAAGCGAGCTGTCCTCCCTTTCTTGAGGAGCCAAGTTGCAGGGGTTGCCTGCCCCCTATGTAATGGAGCTGCCGGGGGACAAGGCGTCTTTTGTGGCGTCTGAAAGGGGCCGTGGCGGAGGTGGAGGTGTTCCTCCATTAGCGTTTGTCATGCTAAGGAGATAGGAGGGGGTGATGGGTGAGGGGTTGGGGGGTAGGCGGGGTGTGGGGTTGGGGTGGTGGACAGGCTTTTTGGGCGGCACGCCTGGCTGACTCTGAAAGGATGCCCCCGGTAACCGGAGCGAGAGGGTACTGTCTGAGGCTGTCTGTTTCCCTCCTTCGCTCACTCTCTCTCTCTCTCTACTTCCTTCTCTCTCTCTCTCTCTCTCTCTGTCCATTTGTCTGTCTTTATTTACTGTTATCTTGTGCACCTCTCTTTTTTTATTTCATTCCCTTTCTCTCGCTCTGTCTCTTTTCTCTTTCCTTCTCTCTCTTCTCTAGCCAAGCCTAGTAATGTGCCCTGTTAGAGTTAGGTGTTGGCCTGCACACACACAGTGGTGGGTAACCTTTGATGGTCAGTGTGAGCAGAAGGTCAGCCTGCCATCTTGAGTCCTTCTGAGTCACAGTCTGTAAACCTGCAGTCCTAAAGTTTTACTTACTTCACTGTTCAAAGTAGGTTAAGTGTTCAAAGTAGGCAAATAACTAAGATGGGAATGGCCAGGACGTTTCTCTACCATGTTTGCTAATGAAACCATAATAGAGGTGCTTTGCAGGGACACACACACACACACACACACACACACACTCACACTCACACACACACTGCGTTGGTTTTGCTGTCACACCTTTAGAGTTGCCTATAAAACTGGCATTTTATCTTCCCAAGTCCTGACCAGATGCTCATTTTTCTGTTGACCTTTTTTGGCCTTTTTAGCTTTTAATTGGACATGACAGTGAATATTGACAGGAAGTAATTGATGGGGGTGAGTGTGGGCATGGGTTGGGATGATTGGGAAATAACCTTGGCTCAGAGTCGAACCCATGTCCCCAGGTATAGACTGTAGTGTAAGTGCCTTAGCCAACTGCACCATGGCACCCAACCTTCTGACCTTGAACTCTCGAGGCATATATCCCTACATTGCTCCAAGCTTGGGGTAGTTTGCCTGTACCTAATTCACTACAAGTCACATTGAAATAAGAGCACCGTCAAATAAATTGAATGTGATGTAAAGTGCTAACACACACACACACACACTCTTGGTCTTGGCAGGGAACGATGGAGGAGAAGATCTACGACCGGCAGGTGGCCAAGCAGTCGCTGTCGTTCCGCGTGGTGGACCAGCAGCAGATCGAGCGCCACTTCACCATGAACGAGCTGACCGAGCTCTACACCTTCGAGCCCGACCTCCTGGAGGACCCCTCGGCCAAGAAGAGGAAGCACGCCACGCCCGTGCTGCCCAAGGTCAGTGTGTCTGTGTGTGTGCGTGTGTGTGTGTGTGTGTTTGTATGTGTGCGTGCAAATGGAGGTTGTGGGTGTGTGTGCCAATGAGACAGAAAGGTGTGTGTGTGTGTGTGTGTGTGTGTGCATGCAAATGGGGGAGAGTGTGTGTGTGTGTGTGTGTGTGTGTGTGTGTGTGTAAAAATGGAAAAAGAAGAGATTGTGTAGGAATGTGTATAAATGGGAGGAAAAAGTGTGTGTGTGGGACAGATAAAGTTCATGTATGAATATGTGTATGTATGAAGCAGTAAGGGATCGTGTGTGTGTGTTTTCACTTAAAAACACTGTGAATGTGTGTGGCACTGGCACATACGGGCAGCCCCAGATGTATGACACCCCACACACACACACACACACACACACACACACACACACACACACACACACACACACCTCCATACATAAGTCGTAAAACATGCCCAGCGCAGATTAAAACGCTCCAGTGATCTCCCAGCATTTGTCAGCACATCACTGGCGAGCTGACAGACGCAGATGTCACCGATGCCGGGCAGAAACACACACACACACACACACACACACACACACACACACACCCCACCCCCACCACCACCACATGGCATCCATGCCTGGCCCTGTAACGAGCGCTGCATCCAGTCAGCATTCTCTCTCACTGGTTAGGGGGATGAGGACGCTCTATTAAAACCTCTCCGTGTGTGCGTTTTACACAGGGCAGAGAGCGGCAGATCTGCGCTTGATTCACATAGCGCCGTAAACAGCTAATACGAACCATGACGCAGCTGCTTTGCTCTTCAGCGAGCGGGCAAACACACGGAGAGAGGCAGAGCCAGCCAACCGCAGGCCTGCTCGCGAGAGAGGAGTTTCGGGTCAAGATGTTCCTTAAAATTTTTATAATAATAAACAAGGATAAACAAAAGGGTGGGGGGGGGGGCAGGGCAGGGGGGGCTTGCAGGTGACTGTGCAGGTGGCTGACCTTCTGGCATTCTTGTGTGATTGCAGAATCTCTTTTGCACCATGTTGGCCCTTGTAATGTGTGCAGGCCAGCAAAGACTACTCTCACACACACACACACACACACACACACACACACACACACACACACACACACACACACACACACACGTGCGCACACTGCCATTGCTGGCACCTGATCAATTCTCAGAGTCCATTCTGTCACCTGGGTCTAGGCCATATGGTCCCATGTTTATTTGTTTGTTTTAAATGACTCACTGTCAGAGATGGGCCTGATCAAGCCTGGAGCTCAGACATTTCGTCTTGGCTTGTATGCGAGCGGGAAACTGAGTAGCTCGCTTTTGCTCACACTCGCACGGTAACACACACACACACACTGAGGTGCACGGCCACAGTATATTAGCTTACTGCTTCAGAGTATTTATCTGACTACTTTTTTTTTTTGCTTTTTCATAGTCCTGTGCCCTGAACAGACTCCATCAAAAACGCAGTGAAGCCAACTTTGATCACTGTGCCCAGCTTTTGTTCTGGCATTGCCCATTATCTTTTACTGACCCTGGTGGTTGTTTGTATATTTTTTATATAACCAGCCGCCACCACCACCAACCCCAACCCCATTGGCCCAAAGGTCATACGCACCCCTGCATTTGTTTATGCTTCCCTAACATCCTCCGGTGAGAGCTTAGCAAAGCGCTTCCCCGCTTTACTGAGGCCGATAAACTGGTTTGTTTACCTGATAGAACCCTGCGACCCCATGCAGGTGTGCCTATGACAGGCCCAAAAACAAACACACACACACACACACACACACACACCGCCCTCTGCTGTGTTTTATTGGTAGCCGACGCTCCCTCTGATGGCGTGTCCAGCCGATCGCAGCTGTGCCCCGTGGGCGGCGCTTGTTCTGGGTTATGTACCTGTCTCGCGTTTATACAGCTTCGCTCACACACAGCCCTCCTGCTGACTCTGTGTGTGTGTGTGTGTGTGTGTGTGTGTGTGTGTGTGTGTGTGTGTGTGTGTGTGTGTGTGTGTGTGTGTGTGTGTGTGTGAGAGAGAGAGAGAGAGAGAGAGAAGGAGAGGGAGAAAAGAAGAATAACGTGTTCAGGACAAGATGAGGTCAGCTGCTCGTGTGTGTGTGTAAAAACCCCAGTTGAAGCAAGGAGGCGGAAAGGTCGTAAGTCCAGGAATCAAGAATCAACGTTTTATGTTTCTTTGACATTCTTTAGCCTAAAAGTCCAGACTCAGGAGCACAAAATAAGGCCACTGTATGTACTGGCATGTCGAGTGTGACAGAAGATCACCAGATACCCAGATGTCATTAGGATACTGTCTGTTCTGTTTCCTCTCCTCATCACTGTTGCAGGGAGAACTCGGTCCAAGTCATGAAATGGCTTGTTTGTGCTGAAAGGCACCGACTCGAACAGTAGTTTTGGATTTTTGGAACACGTGTTCAACCATTCATTCCTGTCAGTTTCGTCACACGTCACTGATTCCTGTGAAGTTGCTAATTGGATGATCATGGCTGTCTCATTGAACTTTCCAAAACACTTGGGAAATGGTTTTGGTCTGTAACATTTCCATTAATAACGACTGAATATTTGAAGGGTCTCTGCCCACAGGTCTAGGGGTGAGTGTCTCTTTCGACTGATAAGTTATGTGAGAAAGCGAGTGAACCATGCCCCCTTGAAGTCGATCTGCTCGTGACAAGCTAGCTAAGTGCTGTTGGCAGCCATTTTGAATTCTCCCTCGGTCATCACAGCTGGAGCCTGCCAAGGGTGAAGTGAATCATGGCCGGCCTCACCTCGTGACTTCTGGGGCGATGGCTTCTGGGAGATGAGCTGAGTGAGGGTTGAGGTGTGTGTGTGTGTGTGTGTGTGTGTGTGTGTGTGTGTGTGTGCGGGGACGAGAGGGGAGGAGGGACACCATATGTTTTCCCAGCATGCCGACTCAGCCGTTGGAATCTGCCTTGGCCGTCCCGTTTCCCCGCGTAGCCCCAGCGATGAGTCAGTCATCTTTCAGAGATCTTAGTCATATCTCGACCTTGCGCTGGCAGCACCGGGGCCCTTCAGCCTAAAGTGCATGTTCTGTTCCGCAATGGAACATAGTTTTTGGCCGTCTGCAGAAGACCGCTCCGTTCCCATACAAGGTGCCCACCAGCGACCACCAGTAGCTTCTGCGTCTGTTCTTTTGATGTGTGGGCGGTGTAGGTTCAACACAACAGCCCTGAGGTCCGGATGCATGATGGGTATTTTATGAGGATGTAGACTTTGGACTACAATATAATGGAGGAGAATACAGTTGTATAATGTATGATTTAATAGTACAAAAATAACGATGATGCAGTCTTGTTTTGAATCTTAAAGTAAGCAGCTAATTCATCGATAGTGCCTTGTCATGAGCCAGGATGGTGTCATGGTTACGTATACTCTTGCTGCTGATTTTTTTAATGCACAAACATAGCCACACATTTGAATTTGACCCTATGTTTTTCAATTTGTCAAATTGTTGGAGATGAGATGGTATGAAAACTATAAACTGACGATAACGGGTCACGGGTTATTACTGATACATTACTGTAGAATGCGCTTTTCTTTTAACAGCAGCGATGCGTTCAAGTTTGCAGACGTTTGTAAATATTTTTCTGTTTGTTCTAAGATCTTTACTAATGTTTGTAAACATAATCAAATGTGCTGAGAAGGCCATTTAAAGTGAAAACACATTGATGCTGGCCTGCGGTCGATGGCTATATCAAACGATTTGAAATGTTTACGTTCCAAATCGTTTGATGTGGGCAAACGTTCATATTCAAACCGTTCAAAAGCAAACATTTGTTTCATCTCATTGCTGAACTTCAACGCAACTTGGTTCTCAGCCTAGCTTCAGGTACAGGGACACTGTCGGCAAATGGCATAACCGGGTGCACAGCAGCACGAGCCAACAGCCAACTTCTGTGTTCAGGTAGTTGCATCTTGCAAACCGGTTTACAAAGCAACAGCTGATCTCAGGTCAGCTGGAGAAGGCAAGCCAACTTCTGTGTTCAGTTAGTAGCATCTCGCAAACACGATACAACGCAACAGCTGATCTCAGGTCAGCTGGAGAAGGCCATAAAAGGGGCCCACAGTAAGTGTTGTCTGATCTCTCTGGTCAAATGTATATTTCAGAGTTGATCTCTGAGAAGCACCATATTGCAACCAGAAGCTTTGAGGGAGTTTCTTTCCTGGATCAGTCTCAGAACCAGCTATGCAGCAGGGAAAGAAGTCATCAGTGCTACTTATGTCTTATTTTCTAAGCATGCAGATATAAATAAAAAGGGACACATTTGTGAGACTGATGGTGTAGAGATGTGTGGGAAGTTAGTCTCAAATCTTTACACCTATAACTTAAATTAGTTAAATTGATGATATTGTGTTCTCATGATTCCTTCTCTGTTTAGCTCAGATCTGTTTCTGTCTGTGGATATGTTAGAACTGTATTCTAGAACACACACTGAACAGCAGATCTCAGATCAGTCGTGTATCATGTGACCCACAATACAAGAATGGGGGCAGAAGGTTTAAGCCTTTGTGTTGAATCGGAGTGTTTTTGATAGAGTTTCGTTTAGGTGGGACTTGAGTCAGTTATTTGCTCATTCGAGCGGCGAGGATTAGTTTCGACGAAAGCGTTCCCAGCGGAATCATCTGGTCCCAATGAAGAATCCCGGCATAGCATTCCGGTTTGTGCAATCCAGTCATTATCCCCCAACAACAAGCACACCAACACATGCACACCAGTCATTCCTCTTTGGTGTGTGTCTGGCCTCCGAGGCTCTCCAAAGTTACACACAAACACGCTGACACACACACACACACACACACACACACACACACACACACACACACACACACCTGGATGATAAGGCCCTTTCTTCTGAATACTTCATTGACACTGATTCACTTCTCTCTCTCCCCCCCCCCCTTCTTTTTTATTTCTTTCTTGCTCTTTCTCTCCCTTAAGGTTGTTTTGTCTTGTTCTTATATCCTTTTTGTCATCTGCCCTCTCCTCTCTTCCTCCCCCCCCCCTCCCCTCCCCTCCATCTCCACCCCCTTGATGAGAGTTCATTATTTCTGACCCTCTGATAGATGTTCCTGCATCCTCTGAAGTAGGAGGAGGCGGGAGGCACACAAGACGAAGGAGAGGCAGAAAGAAGGATGGATGGAGGGAGAGAAAGAAAGAAAAGGAAGAGAGAGAGAGAAAGAAAGAAAGAAAGAAAGAAAGGGATGGACAGGAAGAGGATGAAGAGAAGGGCTTTAATTGGAAGCAAGGGGAAGTGCTTGTGCCCTAATGACAAAGAAGGGTTTGCTCTGGGCCAGACAGCTGAGCAGAACAACCCCCCCCAAAACCACCACACACACACACAGACCAGAGCAGAGCAACCCCCCCCCAAAACCACCACACACACACACAGACCACTCGACCCTTCCGGCCCCCACCAGCCTCCTTGAGGATCTTCAGACATCCGTAGCATTTGATCTTGTGTGTGTGTGTGTGTGTGTGTGTGTGTGTGTGTGTGTGTGTGTCTGTTTCCCCCTCTGATTCTTGAGTCATGTGTTTGATGAGGGTTGGGGGTAAGAGTGCACCAGAGAGAACAGGTTGGATTTTTATCACGCCATGAATTTTTCATGTTCCTAGACTGCAGCGTGAGAGTGCTTTGGCCAGATCCGGGAAGTGTGTGTGTGTAAGCGTGTGGGTAGGTGTTTGTGTGTCTGTGTGTGGGTAGGTGTGTGTGGGGGGGGAAGGGGCGGCATTTTTGCTCAACACATTTACCGTAAAGCCGCAATTCCAGGTAAAACCAAAACAGTCACACATGCATAAAATGCCGACGTCGACCTCACTTGTTGTTGTGCCAGGCGGTCGAGCAGTATGCCTTGTGTAAGCGGCTACGGAAGCGGATGCGTCTCAGACACACACACACACACACACACACACACACACACACACACACAGTGCGACCAGCCCAGGACAGTCATCTCCAGCCTTCACCGGCCTTGAATCAATCAGCATCAAAGGGAATGGCGTCACAGAGGAAACCTCTGTGCCTGGGGGGACAGACAGACAGACAGACAGAGGGACGGACACTCACTTTACTACTGGGGGGGTCCAGAGGAGTGTAGGGGCCCACAGGCAGCTGCATGCCTTTCTCACACACACACACACACACACACACACACACACACACACACACACACACACACACACACATACAAGCTGGATGTGGCAAAGTGTGTGTGTTTGTGTGTGTGAGACAGAGGGTATGTTAGTTTGCACATACTTTTATGTTTGTGTGTGAGAAAAAGAGTAGCCATGCATATACATAAGCATTATATGAGTGTGTGATTGTAGTCGGGATCCTTAAGCCTTTTAAACACTTTTGGCAGGCTCTGCATACCGTGTGTGTGTGCGTATGTGTGTGTGTGTGTGCATATGTGTGTGTGTGTGCATATATGTGTGTGTGTGTGTGCGTATGTGTGTGTGCGTATGTGTGAAAATACCCCCGGCTGTGCTATCCTCTAACCACTCATTCTGCTATACCTCCCATGCTCTCATTAAAGCCAGTACTTTGTGCTTACTCTCAGATCACCTGTGGTAGTGTAGCCTAATTGTTGTTCCTCACTTGCAAGCTGCTTTGAATAAAAGCATCTGCCAAGTCTGGTTCACTGGTGCATCCGCCGATATTTTTCTCTTTTTGACAGGCTTCGGTTACATTTGCCGAAAGCAGTTGGCTGGTGGTTGTCATAGCAAATTTGCACTGACTCACACAGCGCTGGCTGTCAGTAGGTCTACCTATTAAGCACTGGTGGTGGTGGTATATGACATTTGTAAAACTATTTCAGAAATATTTATGGGAAGGTCAAAATGTTCCACAACTTCTATTTATAAAGTGCAGATCTGAGAAGATGTTAAAGTACTGAAACAGTTGGAAATAATTCTGTTGTGTAATGAATACTTTTTTTTACCACCAAAAGGTATGACTTGGATCAAATAAAAAATAAACAAAAACATTGGTATCGGAATCGTCTAAATTTGACATTTAAACATCAGCCCTGGCGCAGAACTTCTCGATCAATGCAATCCTACTGCTAATAGAAATGCAGTGCTATTCATCAGGATATGCAGGCATGCACTCGAGAGTGTGTGTCTGGTTTTTGGGGCCTCATTTGTCCCACGTACCCCAAGGCTGTGTGTATGTGTATGTGTGTGCGAGCGATGGTGTGTATGTGCACGTGTGTGTTTGTGTTAATCCAAGACCCAGACAGTAGAGCAGTGGCAGTGATGTTAGAAGCGTTGGGGCAGTTGACAGGGGATGTGGGGGGCAGGGGTGTTTGGGGGTGGGGGGGTGGTTGTGCGAAGGTTGGAGAGCTAGTGGGAGGTTGTTCCTCTCCCAGCAGGCCGTTGGTGGGAAAGCAGTAATTTGCTACTGCTGCTGGGGCTCCTGGCCCCTGGCACTGCGTTTGAGCCCCTGCGACGAGTAGAGAGGAGGGGTGGGGGGTACCAGCCCCAGCCCTAGCCGCATGGGTAATTAGGAGGGCAGGAACCAGGCCCTTAATAAGCCTGCCGGCCCAGATGTGCTTTAAATGAGTCCCCCTCAAAGTGGGGTGGAGAGCAGGAGGGGGGTGGGGGGTCCTGGGGTGGTGGGGGTGAGTTGGGTTGGGGGGGGGGGGGGGGTCGCTTTCCTCCATTCTCCCTGCATTTTTCTCATTTTTTTGCAGCCTGTGTGAAAGATCTGTGCAGAAAGATGGGAGGTCTGTGCTGTGCTTGAAAATGTTGCTGCAGCCCCCCCTGCTACTCATGTATCTCCTTCAGTTACACTTTCCTTGCTCTCTCGCCCCCCCCCTCTCTTTCTCTCTCTCTCTCGATCTCTCCCCCTTCCACCCTCTCTTCCCTCCTTCTCTCTCTCTGGTCTTGTGAGTGTGTCCGTGTGTAAGCTCTTTCTGCACTCTCCGCTCATCAGTGCTCTGCGTGTCATGTTTATTATGATGCATCACTATGTTTTTTCTCCCTACTTACGGTCTGCCTCCTTATGTTTTGTGTTTTCTATTACCCCACCCCAAAACTACATTGACCTTGAAGTGTGTGTGTGTGTGTGTGTGTGTGTGTGTGTGTGAAGTGTAGCGTGTTGTGCATCGTGCAGCAGGCTCCTGGGAGTGTGTTTATACCGTTTGGGGTTGGTGTGCCTGTGTGTGTGTCTATGTATGGGGTTGTGTGTATAATTTGCGTGCAGCTGTAGTCTTAGTTTTGAGTGGCTAGGGTCAAGTATTACAAATATCTCAGGCCCGTGCATTCCTGCTGTGCGTTAGAAGTAGGCCTGCAACAACCCCCTCACCCCCACCCCCACCCTCACCCAGTCCCCTCTCTTTCCCTCACCGCTACCACAAGGCTGAGGGCACCTGGGAACCAGAGGAGAGGAGAGGGGGGAGGGAGGAGAGGAGAGGAGTCGACAGAGGGAAGAAGCGAGAGAGAGAGAGCAGAGACGACAGAAGACTGCAGAGGGAAAAAAAATCAAGATGTCCAAGGGGGGAAAAAAGGGGGGGTGGGGGGTGGTGTTGGGTGTTGTGTAGTAAGAAATGGAGAGAGAACAAGGAGAACAGGACGAGAGGAAAGGAAAGGGAGCCTGAACAACAGAGAACAGGAATGCCTAGATGTGCGTCTGAAAGAGTCTTAAGTGTGGCTACCAGAGGCCTGCCTTGTCTTTTTGCAGCCCTCCCTTTCACCCGTGGCGCTTGAGAAAGGGGGTGCGAGCGTTTATAGTGGCTGTAATGAGAGAAATAAAATAAATCGTGTGAATATAGGGGGATTTGGGGGGGGGGGGGGGGGGATTGCATTTAAACACAGAACATGAGGACTAATCAGAAGCTTTGGGAGGCAGGAAGTTGAGCGTGCGTAGCTATAAACACGTTCGTCTCGAGTAGTTAACGCACAGCGATACCGTGCGAACAGGGAAAAATGGAGTGTGCTGCAACAATGCTTCAAAGGGGCCAAAAGCTATTTCGTGTAACATGTTTGCGTGTGTTTTCCCCCCCCCGAACTCCTCCTCCTCCTCTTCAAAGTCCTGACAGGCGAGCCTAGCTGTTTCGGCAGCCATCTTGGCAACAACTTCTTGGAGCTATTTCAGGCAACAAGATCAGGCTATTATCTAAATGAATGGGGAGACAGTCATAACTCTACAAAGACTGATTAAACACACTGTGTGAGTAAATTGCTGTAATCACTGTTTCAATCTGACATAAACAGCCTAAACAACATTTCAGCAGTCGTTAAAGTTAAGTTAAAAGATTTTTTTTTTTTAAATGTGTTTAACGTCATTTGCATCCTGTGCACGGACTCTAATGTTATTGTATTTCTATTGCTATTGTGACTGGAAATAAACAGAACATTCAGACGAGGTGACACATCAGTTATGCCTTTTCTGACTATCTGATTGGCCGTTTGAAATACTGGGCAGGACTTCAAGTGCTTGTTCTGCCATCTTTCACATGACACACTCGCCCATTCATTTCAACCCCCCTCAGCGATGTGTCCGATGTGTTCCCATTACGATGTGCTCGTGGGACGCACTTACCGCCCCATATATAGACGTGGGTTCTCCGAGATGAGTCGAGTCACTCATTCGGGACGTTCCGTTCTCCTGTGCCAAACTGCAGACCTATAGGCAGAAGCAATTCTAGACTCCGTTGGTGGCCCGGGCAAAAACCCACCACTCTCTTTTCCAAACTGTATTGTCACCGCTCTAGTGTTAAATGTTGCTGGCCATCTGATGCTCTTCAAGTTTATATACTTTTTTCATCCCTTGAGGGGAAATTGGTTCTCTGCATTTATTCCATTTCCTGAATTTATGAATTGCACAGCACACAGTTAACACACTACATGGAAGCGCACACTAACCCGGAGCAGTGGGCTGCCTGCCTTCCTGCAGTGGCGCCCAGGGAACAGTGTAGGGTTAGGTACCTTGTTCAGTGGCACCTCAGCCATGCTTCACTGGTCAGGGTTCGAACCGGCAACCCTTTGGTTTCAAGCCACAAGTAGTTACCTGCGTTGCCTTTAGATTATCAAAGCCCCTGCATATAGATTGCTGGTTTCTGAACCGACTCTCTCTTTGCTCTGAAGACCCAGGGCCCATGTTCACGCTGCACATTGCTGTGGGTTCTCCTACCTCACACAAACTCCCCCAAACCCCCCCCACCCAACATAGCCCACTGCCAGATAAAGGAGCGTTTGGCAGGGGACCGCACTGTGCTGCAAGCACTCTCCATTCGCTTCACTGTCAGACGTTTGAGTGCAATGTGAAATATGTTGCTGAGGCAAAGAGGAGGGTGGGTTGCTGGGGGCAAAAGAGGGGGGAAAAAGACAGTAGAGCTGTACCTTTCTTCTTTTTTTTTTTTTCTTTTTTTTTCCTTGGCGGTTTTCGCTCCTGCTCTCACTTAATTTTGCTCTTTTTCTTCTAGGTCTTTGTACTTCTCCCTCTCTTCTCACTCTCTCTCTCTCTCTCTCTCTCTCTCTCTCTCTCTCTCTCTCTCTCTCTCTCTCTCACACTCACACACACACACACACACGGAAACACACACACACACACACGGAAACACACACACACAGAAACACACACACACACGGAAACACACACACTCAGGCTCACTCAGGTACTTACATACATGCGCACACTGGAAGTAAAATTTGAGAGGGGTAACTCTTGGCCGTAACGCCATGCCACAGATATTCCCTCAATGAGCACAAAGGCAAGAGAGCGGAACTGAGCTACTCCACCGGCACTGCATGGCTCTCCTAGCCCTCAGCCCATTAACTCTGCTCTCTTTCTTTCTTTCTTTCTTTCTTTTTTATTTTCTTTTGCTTTCTTTCTTGCTTGCTTTCTTTTTTCTCTTTGTGTTTCTTGCTGTTTTGCATTCTTTCTGTCTTTTTTTTGTTTTGTTTTCTTTTTATTTGCTTTTTTGTTAGTCTTTTCTCTCTGTGTGGTCGTACACTACTGTTGAAATGTTTTGAAGCACTGGGAGTGTTCCTTGTTTGTCAAAGAAAACTCCCTCTTTTGTCTGTCACAAACCTGTCATTGATCAGAATTATGGTGTAGACATTCGTTAATGCTGTACATGACTGTACGACAGCTGGAAATGATTGATGGAATATCAGTAGGCGTAAGGAGCTTAGTTTCTGTCACCATCACGCCTATGGTTCAGTTGCCTGCAATGCTGGCCTTTATGCACATTATGTATGCTAATGCATCATTAGAAACCCCTTTTGCAATTAAGCGAATTGTGCTGCTAAAGACTGTTTAAGGAAACAATAAAATTGGCCTTCTTCTGGCTGGTTCAGTATCTGGAGCATCGAGGCTTGTGGAATTGATTACGTCGTAAAAGCGGTCCAAAGAAAAACTCTCTTGAGAAACAGTCTGTTTTCAGTTGTATTTTTGTTTTTAAGAAAGTAGCTGTCCAATGCAAGAAACTCACAGAGAAACAGAGATCTCTTCCAGAGATGAGCGCCACATCCACCACCATACCCCCCCCACCAACCCCCAGGGTGCTTTTTTTCCCCCCAGCTTCAACCAGAATAGTCAAAGGAGGAGTAGACCTCCGTGCCTAATGATGCAGGTGGATGGCCTCGCCGGTGTCAGTAGTTTGGAAACCAGACCCCTAACATGTCCTCAGCTGCCAGTATTTTGAAATCGTATGCATAAAACCGTCTCGGCAGTCGGCAGCAGTGGAGCAACTGTGCGGTGCAGAGCAGAGCTGGACTTCCAGGCAGCGTTTCAAAGGAAAAGGGCCCTATCCAAGGCTGGCCTGCGAAAAAGGTACAGAATAAAAACGGCCAGGGAGGGGAAACGGATACCTGGTGAAAGATAAATGAAAATATGCGAAAGACGGACAGGTTTAAGTTGAGGTGTTTGGATCCTTTGTGAGCCGTCGAGAACGGCGAGCAGATGCCAGAGTGGCGCTTGACGCTGTCTCTCGAGCGCAGCGGAGGAAACCCGATCGTCTCGGGGTGCTGTGACGCTGCTGAGGTATGCGATTTGTCCAAGGAGCGAGAGGAATCTGAAAAACCCCCATTTCACCATTACGCCTTCCCTTCCCTTGCCTTGCCATGCCACACTATACCCCATGCGGCCAGTTTTATCTTTCATCAGTAATAAAGACCTAAAACATTGCTCTGAATTATGCAAGATTTATTTTGCGAAAAAGCTGTAATGCTGCAGAATTTGCTATTGGAGCAAATGGAAAATCCCTGATGAAGGCTTATTAGCTCGCAAGATTTCCTTTTCAACCAGAAATCATAAATTCGCTTATGTGTCAAATGCATTTTTGTTTCTTTCTTCACTTAGTTTTAATGGATAAAATATGGACACCATGTCATTTCCTTTTCTGTCTCCCTCTCTCTTCACTGTTCGCTCTCTCTCTGTCTTTGTCTCTTTTTCTCTCTCTCTCTCCGTCTCCTCCTTTCCCTCTCCCCTCTCACTTGTCCTGTGTTCTGTAGTCTAGAGACTCAGTTATCTTTACTACTGTTTCCTCTGTCACCCCCCCCCCCCCTCTTTCTCTGTCTTTCTTCCGTTGTTTTTGCTTCTATCAATCTCTGCCTCGCTCCCGTTTGCAGTCCATGCTTTATATTAATAGACCCACTTTAGGGGAGGCCTTTGTTTAAAAGTGTGTGTGGGGGGAGTGGGGGCTGCCACACAGTTGTTTTTTTTTTTTTTTTCTTCGTTCTACCTTTCCTTCTGTCTTTCTTTTCTTTCCGCACAAGCCTGTAGCTTGGAATGAGAAACACGAGATAATCAGTGTTGTTTCCAGGCCCCGAGGCAGGAAGGCCCTGCGCAGTAATCCACCATCGCTGCCAGCTGGCCTCTAGAGCGCAGCCGTGGGGTGAGGGGGTAGAGGTAGTATCTTGGGGGTGGGGTGGTGGGGGGGGGGGGGGGGGTAGAGGAACTATGGGTGGGGGGGGAGGTTAGAGGAACTGCGGTGAAGATGAGATGGATTTAGGGGGTAGAGGTAGTATGTTAGTGGGGGGGAGGTAGAGGGACTATGGTGGGAGTTGTTGTGGCGGGGGTTAGAGGGTTAGAGGAACTGTGGTGAAGATGGGATAGACTTAGGGGGTAGAGAAACAGGGGTAGGGGGTCAGGTAGAGAAACTGTGTTTGGGAGGGGGGTGTTGGAGGAATTGTGGTGGGGGGTGGAGTTAGGGGGTAGAGGGGCTGTGGGTGGATTTGGGGGGTTAGAGAGGTTGCAGGTGGGCTAGAAAGGACTCTGATAGCCCCAGGTAGGGGTGGGGTGGTAGAGGGAGTGGTAGAAGGACTTTTGGGGTGGGGTGGAGCGGTGGCAGTGGGGCCCTGCTTGGCAGCCCACGCAAGTCGGTGGGAATGTCAGGTTCGTTTATTTCTGTGTCGTCAAACCCAGCAGGGAAAAGAAGCATGCCTCAGCTTTACAACAGGTTGCGTTCATCTTGTTCTAGTGTCTGGGAGTGTGTATGTTTCTGTGTGTGGCTGAGAGACAGAGGGAAAGAAAGGGGGAAGAGGGGAGAGGACAAGACAAGGGAAATGAACTGATGGAGACAAATAAAGGTCATACCTGTGTGTGTGTGTGTTTTTTTTAAGGGGAGGGGGGGGGTTCCCCGGAGGCCCTGCCGGGTTAAGAAAGGCAATCTGTGCTTATCTTCTCCAGCTTCCCCTTTTCCTTCCCCATTTGTCTTATCAAGCTCTCTCCTTCACTCACCCCCCCTTTCCCCCTTTCATACTCTCTCTCGACCCCCCCCCCCCCCCCCCCCCCCCCCCCCCTCCTTTCACACACGCACTCTGTCTCTTGCTGTCTGAGCTGAAAGGCTTCGGTGTACTTGTGTACTTTATCATGGGGGGGGGGGTTATTCAGGCAGAACCCAGTGAGCCTCTTTCAGCAGCTCTCTTCCTTTTCTAAGCGCACACACACACACACACACACACACACCAGCCCTGCCTGCCTCCTAGAGAAGAAATTAACCCGTGTTAAGGACATATGACATTTTTTGTATTTAT
>CM059288.1:11765581-11773081 GCA_030347295.1 Setipinna tenuifilis | reverse complement strand
TCCCCCCACCTACTCTCTTCTCTTGTCCTTTCTTTCTCTCTCCCTCCATCACTCTTCCTCTGTGCCTCCCTCTTTATTCCCCCCTCCTACCCTCCTCTCTCTTCCTCTTTCTCTTTTCCTCCATCTCTCTTCCTCTGTGCATCCCTCTTTCTACTCCCTCCTCTCTCTTCTTCTCTTTCTTCTCTGCCTCTGTGCCTCCCTCTTTCTCCCCCTCCTACCCTCCTCTCTCTTCCTCTCTTTCTCTCTCCCTCTCTGCCCTCTCTGCCCCCCTCCCCATTGTTTTTCTCTCCAGCCATCCTCTCCTAGCCTGGGCACCCACCCCATCCCTCCTTTCTGTCCCTCTAAACACCACCCCACTACACTTCACTATGCCCCCACCACACTCCACCCCACCCCACCCCACTCCACCCCCACTCCAGCTGGTCCTAAATATAGGTCCCCATCAGGTCGCTCCCTCTATCTACTGTTTCTATGGCCACTGTTCGTGTGTGCGTGTGCGTGTGCGTGTGCGTGTGTCTGTGTGTGTGTGTTTGTGTGTGTGTGTGTGTGAGTAGTGTGTGTGTGTGTGGATCAGATGCCTGCTCGCACTCAGACACACACACACCAGGTCAGTGCAGCATGCTCCCTGTGCTTTCCCAGAGTTCTGCAATCAGCCTCCGCCGCGCAATTTGTTTTTTTCTCTGCGGAGGGCCGTCTCCATTTTCCGCCGCTGTGACGGCCCTCGTGATTAATTTGTGTTTGCAGCGGTGAAATCATTGTCTTCTGGCCAATCACATGGAGGTGTGTGTGTGTGTGTGCGTGTGTGTGTGGGGGGTGGGCATGTGGGTGGGTGGGCGATCAAAGCAGTGCTGCCGAGCATAACACCATCTCGAACCTACAGCACACAAACTCTCCATACACACATGCACCAACTCTACACTACACTAAAACACACAGACACACAGACACACACACACACACACACACACACACACACACACACACTCTGTTCAGAGTCTTGTTGCCCGGTGCGGTAAAGGTTCCAGATTGAAGGAGAGCGTCAGAGGCTGCGGCTGGACAGAGAAAAGCAAACAGTGGCAGCAGGCAGTAACCCGAACCTCTCCAAACGCCTGGCTCCAAATTAGCCAGCGAGCGAACAAACGAACGAACGAGCGAATGAACGAACGAGAACGAATTTAGCGGGCGGCCCGAGTGCGGCCTCGCGCCCAGGTATTGTTTTCCCCATAACAATGGTCTCCCTGGCAACGGGGGCCAACGTGTGTGTGTGTGTGTGAGGGGGCCAGGGGGGAAGAAGTAGTGTGTGTGTGTGTGTGTGTGTGTGTGTGTAAGCGTAAGCACGTTCTTCCCCTAAAAACACTCTGGACCAGTCTTGTGTTTTTGTTGTTAATTTCTAACTTTGTGTAATGAGCAGAAAAATGTCCTGGATTGGCCCTGCAACTATCTTCGCTCAATGGACGGCTTGCTCTCCACTTGAGCTCAGGCATTTTTGCAGCCTTAAAGTGCAGTGTGTGCGCGCTTGTGTGTGTGTGTGCGCTTGTATGTGTGTGCATACGTGCTTGTGTGTGTGTGTGTGCACGCACATGCGCGCGTGCGTGCGTGCGTGCGTGCGTGCGTGTGTGTGTGTGTGTGTGTGTGTGTGTGTGGTGTAGTGCCCACACGGCCCGACAGGACCCCTTCGTGGCAGAGGTGCTGCGTGTGTGTGTGTGTGTGTGTTCCTATGGTGTGCGTGTCTGTGAGTAAAAAAAGGGTATATGTATTTCTATAGTGTGTGTAAGTGAAAGAGAGAGTGTATGTGTCACAGTGGTGTGTGTGTATGAATGTGTCCCATGCTGTGTGTGTGTGTGTGTGTGTGTGTGTGAGAGTAAGAAAAGGAGAGTATGTGTTTTGTGTCATGGTGTGTGTATATGAATGTGTCCCATGCTCTGTGTGTGTGAGAGCGTAAAAAAAGCAGAGTGTGTTTTTGACCAGTCCTCTTGTCCTCTGCTGGTCCACAGGACCCCTTCCTGGCGGAGCTGCTGCAGAGCAATAAGGACCAGATCGTGGGCTACCACGAGCACGACTCCCTGCTGGACCACAAGGAGGAGGAGGCCCTCAGCGAGGAGGAGCGCAAGGCAGCCTGGGCCGAGTACGAGGCCGAGAAGAAGGTACGCGCACACACACACCTTTTCTGTTTTGTTGTCAGGCATACACACACACACACACACACACACACACACACACACACACACACGCACACTAATACTCTGAATAAGGTAGAGATCAAGGTAGCCTCTGTGGAATACAAGACTGAGAAGCAGGTAAACTGTCTTTCTCTCTCTCTCTCTCTCTCTCTCACACACACACACACACACACATGCCTACCTTTTCTATTTTGCTTGTTGGACATAACAGTGAAGCCCAACGGGGGGGATTACACCTGGGCCGATTACAAGGCTGAGAAGGTCACTCATCTTTTACATTCTTCTCTGTTTGTTTGCCAAATCTACACACACTTCTATATACACTTGTATATCTGTGTCTCTGACATAGATATTCATACACACACAAACACACACACACACAGTCTTTTACTCTGTTGCCATATAAGTGTGTGGATGTGTGCACTATAACAAACTTCAAAACTTCAGTAAAATGACTAATAACTTTTATTAAGAACATAATAAAACGGCTCCTTTATGAAACTCATGCGTGTACCTAAGTAACCTGGTGTGTTATAGCACATACACACACACGCACGCAAAAACACACACACACACCCCCACGCACGCGTGCACAACCACACACAAACCCCCTCACAGAATGTCTCTTCAACCGTTTTTATTCCAAGAAGAAAATTGGTCTGGCACACTATACCATCTAGTCCATCACGGTTTTTTTTCGCGTTTCTTTTTTTTCTTCGCCGTTTACTGTCTGACACACAGCGCGGCAGACAGTAGATAAGGTTGCTTTCTGGCTGGATAAGCCGAGGAACGGCACGAAAGATCAAAGATCCTGCAGTACATGTGGGGGAAAACTCTCTTCATAGTCCTCTTTGTTCCTTGATCCCCTCCACGTCTCTGACCTTCAGAAACGTCAGAAACATCAAGCAACAAGCCCTGGAAACTGTGCATCAACATCGACAGACAGGCCAGGAGACTGTCTTTTCTTTCTCTCTTTTCTTTCTCTCTCTCTCTTTCTGTCTCTGTCTCTCTCTTTCTCTCTTTTTGTCTGTTTTTCTTTTTCTTTCTCTCTCTCTCTCTGTCTCTCTCTCTCTCTTGTTTCTCCATTTCTCTCCTCTCTCTCGCTCCCTTCCCTTTCTCTCTCTCTCTCTTTTACTGTCTCTCTGTGTCTTTCTTTCATTCCTTTTCTTTTCTTCTTTCTCTGTGTCTTTCTTTCTTTCTTTCCTCTTGTCTGTCTCCCTTCCTCCCTCCTTCCCTCTCTCCCTCCGTCCTGCTCTGTGTGTTCTGTGGCGTTGCTCTCTGGTGTCTGGCCTGCAGGCTGTCCGACTTTGGAGCGACCCCTCCGTCAAGCGGCAGTAGCTCTCCGATGTGTTACACCAGTGCAGGGCCCTGAGACACCCCCCCCTCTCACACACACACACACACACACACACTCTGACACACCACACCACATCACAACCCCCCCCCCTTCGACCGCACCGTCTGTCATCAGTACATTTGTTAAGAGCTGCAGCGAGCTGCTTGCGGCGCCTTCAGACAACCTTTTCAGGGGGGGTCACCCCACCCTGGGAGTCTGTAACTGTTTAGATAGCCCCCCCCCCCTCTTCTCTCCACACACACACTTACACACACACACACGCATACACACACACAGAAGGCTAATTTTAACACACCCTGTGACGGGTCAGTGTTTGAGTTGCACCCCTCTGTGAGTGTGTTCTTCTCGCCTTGTTTTGTTTCCCCTCTTAAGCGGTGTGTGTGTGTTTGTGTGTGTGTGTGTGTGGGGGGGGGGGTGTGAGAGAGAGAGAGAATTTGCTCAAGCAGTTGAAGTGTGTCACCCGTGGATTCCTAGCGCCAGAACCAGGTAGCACCGGGTCGGGGTGGCCAGGCAGGCGGTCAGACAGGCGGTCAGGGCAGGTAGGTTGGCTGGGGCTGTGCAGGGCGGAACTTTCCAGAAGGCGCACAGACGCAGGGGCCGGTAACTGGAGGGGTCTCTGGTGTCTGTCTGTAGCGGAGTGGGAGCGAGGCTTCTGGGGGCTGAGGCGAGGCTGAGGCGAGGCGAGGCGTCTCCGTCTGCTCATAAGGCAGACAGATTAGGCGGATCACTCGGCGCGGCGCTCTCTCCGGAGGCTGAGTGTGGCGGCAGTGGCGGCGGCCGGTGGACTTTTTAATAAATGCGCTGCTGACCGTACTCTCACTCTCCCTGTCTCAGTCTCTCTCGCTCTCTTTCCTTCTCCCTCTCTCCCTCCCTCCCTATCTCTCTCTCTCTCTCTGTCTCTCTCTCTGTCTCTCTCTCCGTCTCTGTATCTCTCTCTCTGTTTCTTTCTCTCTTTCCCTGTCTCACTGCCTCTCTCTCTTCCTCTCTCTCTCCCTCTCTCCTTCTCTCTTCCTCTCCCTCTCTCTCCGGTCTCTGGTGCTGCACGGGACGTGTGGGGGCCCACGAGAGTCGGGTTCACCTCAGTTCAGCCCAACCGCCTTGGGCCCTCTCTACTACTGCGCACGCTCTTTCTCTCTCTTTCTCTCTGTTTCCTTCTCTCTGTCTCCTTCTCCCTCTCTCTCTGTCTGTCTCTGTCTCCTTCTCCCCCTCTCTCTGTCTCCTTCTCTGTCTCCTTCTCCCTCTCTCTCTGTCTGTCTCTCTCTGTCTCTCTCTCAGAATCTGTGTTTCTGTCTCTGTCTCCCTCTCTCGCTCTCTCTCTCTTACGCTCATTCTGTCTTTATCTCTCTCTCTGTCTGCTTCTGCAACCCAAGGCTTTGTCTGCGCAGGGATGGAGAGAAGAAAAAGAAAGTGTATGTGTGTGTGTGTGGTGTGTGTATGTGTGTGGGGGGGGGGGGGGCGTTGGCAGAAAGAGAAAGGGAGTATAGATAAACAAAGAAACATGGGCAGAAAGAGAGGGACCGAAAGACATACAGACAGATGGGGAGAGAGGGGGAATGAGAGAGAAAGTAAGAAAGACAGGGCAGGCTGGGGAGCCGGTGGGGTGGAATGGGGTAAAAATGGAAAGTGAAAGAGAAAGGAAGACAGAGGCAGAAAGACGTACAGACAAAAGGGGGGGGTGAAGAAAGGAAGAGGGCTGAAGTGGGGGGACGGAGGGCGCCTGTGTTCTTCTTTATGGGCCCTGTCAGCAGCTAATTAATGGGGTTTATTTGGAGAGGAGTTAGTGCTGGTGGCCAGGGAGCCGTGCGGGCCTGGTGGGGCCGTAACGCTACAGTCGGCCCGTCTGCTGTAATTCAGCGTAGTAATGATTATTTTTCCAACCCTTCCCCTGCCACAAGCCCCCTCTCTCTCTCGCTCTCTTTCTCTCTTTCTCTCTCTCTCTCTCTCTGTCTTCTTGTGGACCTTTGGTGAAAGTGCCTCTTACCCCTCCCTACCAAAGCAGTCATACACACACACTTCTAAAGAGCCATGCACACCAACGCACCCCAACCACACACACACACACACACACACACTTCTAAATACCCATGCACACCAACACACCCATATTCATGTATTTTGAGAGACACATGGAGAGAGTTGAGTTGACCTGATGCACACATGTCACACACATAGTATACATTCATCATGTTGCTTACACACATTCGTGCACCATCACACACACACACACACACACACACACCGATACACTTAGTACATCTACCTTAATTTTTTTGTCATGTTTTTACACACATGCTGATCTTTATACACACACACACACACACACACTGATTTATAGCATACCACTAACTCAAAGCTGTGCGAGTTTACTCAGAAAACCGTAGGTGACGAGGGCCTTCCAGGAGCCCACCATGCCCTTCAAGGCGCACACACACACACACACAAACATTCTCTCTCACTCACACATACCTACACACACACACACAAATATTCCCACTTACTCACACATACCTACACCACACACACCACACACAAACATTCTCACTCACACACTCTCTCACCCACACACACACCATCTGAGCTCCTGTGCCATCTGGACGAGGCGTTGTCCTTCTTCCAGTAGCGGGAGCTGAGGAGAAGAAAGCCGTAAAAACCCAGAACCATCCAGAGGCGTCCTGTAACACCACAGCTCATCAATCCACGCTCAGCACCTGCCTGTGTGTGTGTGTGTGTGTCTGTATCTGGGTCTGTGTGTATGTGTGCGTGCCTGTGTGTGTGTGTGTGTGTGTGTGTGTGTGTGTGTGTGTGTGTGTGTGTGTGTGTGTGTGTAGTGTGTGAAAGAAGCAGTGGAAAAACGGTGGTGGAGACACGTTAGCAGTCGGCACGGGGCCTCAGCCGTACCAGCTTGTGTTTCAGCTGACCCCCGGGTGCACGCCCGCCACCCCCCCCCACACACACACACACACACACACACACACACACACAGACCCAGTCAAAAGCGGCACCGCCGCCACTGCTGCCATGATGAAGCGTCTGGGAATTTTCTGGAAATCCAGGCATGGTACCGTGGCAGCTCAGATGTTCCCCGTGTGTGTGTGTGTGTGTCTTTGTGTGTGTGTGTATGTCTTTGTGTGTGTGTGTGTGCATGTGTGTTTTAGAGGGTAAAAGAGGTTCTACAGTTGTAGGCAATACAATGTCCTGTGTGTGTGTGTGTGTGTGTGTGTTGCATGTACATTTGCAGACAAACACACACAGCTGTGGCTACTGCAGTGCACCTGTCCAGTTTGTTCTGTTGTGGACAGTGTGACGTGCCGTGTGTGTGTGTGTGTGTGTGTTTACTAGTCGCACGCAATCTGGAAGGTTTTGAGTGATTGAAGGGCAAGCGCAGTCAGGGCAGTCCCCTATGGGCAAACACTGCCTTCTGGGCTCCTCTTTCTCTCTCTCTCTCTCTCTCACACACACACACACACACACGCACACGCACACATATGCATGCACGTAGAAGAGAGGCCATTGGGGTGACTCTTTTTGTTTTCAAAAAAAATAGTCTGTCAGCTAGTGTGTGTGAGTTTGTGTGTGTGAGTTTGTCTGTGTGTGTGAGTGAGTGAGAAGGTGTTTGTGTGTGTGTGTGTGAAACACAGACACACACATGCACGCACACACACACACACGACATGCTCACCTTATTGTATATTTGTGTGTCTGTGTATGTGTATGTGCTTTCCTGGCTCTCTCAAGATGCTAGCAGAGAGAGCAGAGCTCCTAGCAGGTGTGTGAGAAACAGGTGTGAGTCTGGTGGCCCTCTTTTGGAAGATGCCAGCTCCTGCCACATTCTCAAGTGTGTTTATTTGCGAGTGTTTGTATGTGTGTGTGTGTGCGCGGTGCTCACAGGTGTGTGAACAGCAGGTGCGAATAGGCGGTAGCCGGTCTGATTCGCTAAATTCCTGGACATTTGAGCATGGATGA
>CM059288.1:11703081-11760581 GCA_030347295.1 Setipinna tenuifilis | reverse complement strand
CAAACAAAAACCCTGTAAAGAAACCCCCTGTTTTCTGTAATTCTTGAAGGCAAAACGTGCACTTTTTTTAGTTGCTCAACAAAACAAACCAAGAAGAAGAAGAAGAAGAAAAAAAATAACGGAATGCCTGCTTCGTTTTGATCTGCTCGTCCAGAAATTTTTCTGGAAGTTTTTCTTTCTTGATTTTTTTTCTTTTGTAACATGAACTGTTTCTTCTCCTTGTTGTAAACGTGTAAACCGTACGCTTTCCGTGTTTCGTGTGTGATGTTACCCCCCACCTCCCCCATTCCCATTTTTCTTTCTTTTTACTCCATGCCCCCCCGCCATGTTGCAGTTTGAAGCAGCAGGTCCTGACACAGCCCCCAAAGGTCTGTGGCCTACAATGGGGAGGGGGTGGTTGTTGGTTGTTACCCTTTCCACCACCCCACCCCACCCCACCCCCCCTTACTCCCACCCCCCTGCCCCCCCATCATAATAGACCTGAAGTGGGCACATAACCCTGTTTCTACATTGTCTTGTTTCTTTGGGGAGGACCTGTTGTCC
Organism: Setipinna tenuifilis; assembly: GCA_030347295.1. Lineage (NCBI taxonomy): Eukaryota > Metazoa > Chordata > Actinopteri > Clupeiformes > Engraulidae > Setipinna > Setipinna tenuifilis. The sequence continues at coordinate 11,760,038 of CM059288.1, read as the reverse complement.
TCTCGCATCTGATGCTAGATAAAAAAGACGGCTGTTTAACCACAGGAGAGCTGAGAGCCTTCCCCTTGGTCTCGCACAAAAGTTGTACTTCGGAAAAAAAACAACAACAACCTAGTTTAACTTTGTTCTCCCCCACCCAGGAATGTTCTAATGGTAGCGAAGAAAAAAAGACGCACATACACACACACACTTGTTTTTTGCCATTAAAAGTTCTGCTATTTACTAGACGCGCAATTTAATTGATATTTCAATAAAGTGACCAAAATTGTGACCTTTTTCTCCTTGCCCATATCTATGGTGTAGTTCTTGCACACACGCTGTAACACTCCCAACATGCCAAGACAGAGAATGGTTGATGGTTTGATTTGCCCTGCCACACCCTGGTCCCTTGTTAGCAGTAATGTTAACAAACTGTCAGAGTGTCCTGACGGTTTCTCTAATATGACCTTAAGTGGTGCTTAGTGTCTGCCCGCTTGTGTGCTGATTTATGTGTGTTTGTAAGTTTGTGAGGCGGTTGGTCATATTTCACCACTCGTGACAAGCGTGGATTGTGGAGATGTTACCATGGCAACGGGGTGTATACCCCAGGTTTCTGACGAGCTCACACAGACGAGGAGTGACGGAAGCGGGAGCAGATACTTAACACCCTCTCCCAGCGGAGACACACATACGCGCACACACACACACACACACACACACACTCACACACACACACACACACACACTCTCTCACACACACACACACACACACACACACACACATACACCCACACAAATATACACACAAGTGTTCATGCAAACACGGCTCACTGCAGCCACCATGCCAGCACACTCCCTCTGAAGCCTCACGCCCCACCTTCTATCTGTCTCTGTCTTGCTTGGTCTCTCTCTTTCACATGCAAACACACACACACATTTGAAATTCTCACTTGCTCACGTACACACACACACACACACACACACACACATTTAAATACATTCTGCCTTCAGCGCACTCTCAAAAGCTCTCAATCTTTCATCTACGTTTCGTCTCCTCTCTTTTTTTTTTTTTTTCTTTTTTTTTTTTTGGGTCCATACAGTATTGTTTTCATTTCTCTGGCTGCCAGGGTTTTTCCCCATGTCCTTGTCTTTTTCACTGCCCCCCTTACCCCCCTTACCCCTCCCCCCTCCCCCCCCAGGGGAACTCGTGCTCACAGCTTGTGCTGATCTGCCAGTGGAGAAACATTACAACTATTGCAGATGTTGAAATGTTGATCCCATCCCTTCTTAGCTGCAGTCTGCCACTCGTTCAACCTCTCCTCGTGTGTGTGTGTGTGTGTATGTGTGTGTACCCCTAAACCCCCTGCCCCAACACTCCCCAGCACCACTGCCACTCCACACTCCTCTGTTCTCTCTCTCTCTCTCTCTCTCTACCCCCCCCCCCTTTTTTTCCCCCTTTTGCCTGTCAGCCAGAGAAGAGTGGGGCCCCAGGTTTCTCACACACACCCACGCTTTCCCCCAGCACTTCTTTTCTCACACACTTGAGCTCACACTCCCATCACATACACACACACACACACACACACAGACACAGACACACACACACCACCTCTCTCTCTCACACACACACACACATGTAGCACACCCCAGCCCTTGCAGACGTTTCACCGCCCCCATGAATATGCATGGGCGCGTGAGGAGGGCCGGGTTGAGCAGCGGGTGACGAGACGTTACAGCACCATGCCCAGTAATGCAGTCACTCACTGGCTCGCCGCTCACACCAGGGCCTGGGGAAGAGGGGACTTGCTCCAGGCAGGCGGGCAGGGAGAGGAGAGGAGGAGAGGACAGGCAAGAGGCGAGGCAAGTGTTATGTACACCGACGGCGGGCTTGCACTTGAATTACGAGTCGTCTGCAGCAAGAAAGCAGATGCAGGCAGAAGTGTGTGTGCCTGTGCCCGTGCCCGTGCCCGTGCCGTGTGTGCAGACACTGGAGAGAGACTGAGTGTGAGTGTGTGTGTGTGCGCAAGTGTGATGCCATTTGTTTGGGGCAGGGGTTGAGAGGCGAGGAGTCATCATGGTGTGTTGCCCAGTTCAAATATATTGCACAGGGCCCCTTTCTGCTGTTCTGGGTGTGTGTGTTTTTGGGTGTGTGAAGTTGGTGTCAAATCCTGGAGCATCTGCAGCAGTTTATTTTTTCCCCCCCAAAAGAAAAGTAGAATGGGCCTTTTGACACTGCAGTTTGTCCTTTAATGTTAAGCTATTTTTACAGTTCTAGCTTCGCCCGCTGGGTTTGATTTTCTGTCAACGCTGGCTACAGAGATGTCTCAGGTGTGTGTGCGTACGTGCTTGTGTGTGTGTGTGTGTGTGTTTGGTGGTGGGGGGCGGGGGTGTAGATGTTCTCCAGTGCCAAGAACCATCACTTGACGTCAGCGGATCATGCCCAGTTCCCTGGAGACGGATCACTGTCGAGCAATCTGTTCGGCTCCCAAGGAATTCCACTCTCACCGGGGCAGCGAGGGCATTCGTCAGAATGACACTCCTCCCTGTCAACATTTTTTGGAGGAGCCGCGCAGAGAGTGGCGGAGGTGGAGGTGAAGGCGGAGGAGGTGGAGGCTGGGGGGTTGGGGGGTTGGGGTGGCGAGTACGGCTCCAGGTTAAGGTGTTTAGACACGTCTCTGCTCTGCTCTGCTCTCCCGACGCTACGCTAGGCCATGTGTGTTGCACATTTCCCTTGGCCTGGGCGGGAAAAAAAAAAAGAAAAGGCGCACCAGAACGGTGGAATGCAACAGCGAACTCGCATGTATAAGTTTTCACATAGAATGTTTTCTTTCGTTATTTCTCGGTGTGAAGGATTACAGTAAGACCACACATGTAGCATGTAACCTTTTGTCTGCAGTTGTGGAAAATTCCTCTTTTCTGCTAAAGCTATGATATAGAGTAAGGGAGAGTGGCAGTTCATGTACAGATCTGACTTCAAAGAGGTCAAAAAAGTGCAAGGACAACCTTGTATGCACTGTGACAAAATGAGAGATGTTAAGATGGTCAGACATTACGGTACTCTGAGCCTTTTACTGGGGGAAACATACACTCCCCATGGACATGGAAACATTTAGGCAATTTGTTCACCCTTCTCAGGTGAGGAGAGGTGAGGTGAGAACCCTAACACACACACACACACACACTCACACAAACAAGGGAAGAGTGTGTGTCAGGGAGTGGAAAACATGTTGATTCACATAACTATGGTGCCTAGTGCATAAATCAGAGGGCCTTATCTCACTCTCGTGCACACACACACACACACTTGGACCATCCTGTGTGCTTGCTTATCTTATCCTTCCAAAGTAATAGTGTGTATTACTTATTTCAAGAGATCAAAGGGCTTGCCCAATACTAGACCATTCATTTTCCATGTGCAATGCCTCCCCACTCACTCAACACAAAAACATCCACTCACAATAGACAGTCGACATGACAATTTTATTGTCGATTCCGTTTCAATTCAAATGTTTTTGATAGCAATTTTGTTTTCATTGTATATTTTCAGTAGAATCTACAGTTCTGATAACTTCAAGTTCAATACAAAATAAAGTCTTTGCAATAAATAAATATATAGATTTATATTTATATTTTATATGTAGAAAATAAATATATTGTACATCTCATAAATAGGTTCATACATATTTACACTTCTGTCACTTGCATTTGTTTAATAATGTTCCTGACAGCCTGAACATTACAAGTCACTCTCAGTTCCTCACCAACAAAAGGGGATCCTATCTATGCCCACGGAACGTTGACCTGTACCTCAAACGAACGGCCCTCATCCCTGCCGTTCCGCCCCTCGCCCCTCCGTCTCGGAGATATCAACACCACAACTCACAGGCTGTCCAAACAGAATGCCACTGTGGGCTCTTGGCTCACCCAACTCAACTCTGTCCACCCAACCCTCCCTCCCTAAAAAGAGATGCTTGCACTGGGAAGGACCAGGAAGAACATTCTTGAAATTCCGTTGTTGATGTCTTAAAAAGCACTGTGAAATCTCGCCTCACCCGGACATGTCACGTAACACGAAATTACATCTTCTCAGTTCAGATGATGCAGCGCTGTCTTGGGCAAGAAAGGCACAAACGTTTTGCTACTTTTAGCTGCTACTGTCTAAACTTGCTTCCAAGTACAAGTCAATGATTGGCGTGTATGATTGGACTGATTTCAGTGTTAGTCCTTTAAAAAACAACACATGCTACACAAGCCCAGTGACTGCACTGAACTGTCATGATTAACTTATATGTGAGATTGTGGTTGAAAAAACTCTCTGGATCCTTCTAGAATGCTGGGAAGCTGAAGTGAAGAGATGTGTGTAAGTGCTTGTTGACATCTCCTTGTGTCTCACACTGAAGATGCAGGTCTTTCTCTCATCTCCTACCTCCATGTACCATTCTGACAACTATTTCTTATTCTTTCAGTTGGGACAACATTTAAAGCCAGTTTTCCATGTAACAGTACCTGAAGCATTCAACTATTATAAACACAGTTCATTGGTAATGCCATATCACTGCATCTTGATTCATAGCCTACAGTTAACCCTACATCCACATACAGACTTAGATAGATTGTCCACTTATCCTCAGAGCACCTCAGTTTTATAGCCCAGAGGAGGAGTCAGGACCCACAAAGGCTGTCTTTGGTCGTCTGAGAGACTGCCTGAGCACCAGTAACCCGGGAACGGGGGAACTGAGTTCAAGAGCCCCCATACAGGTCCTTGGAAGAATTCCTAATACATGTCAAAGCGTTTGTGATACCCAAGACTTATGAGCTGGGTATTAACTTGTAAATGAGTGATTCGGTATCCCAGGCGTAGTTCTAGCCTCAGGTTGAGTGTACCTCTGGAATTTGAGAAACTGAAGGATGTAATACAAAGTACTTCACAGTGTTCACAATGTACATAATGCTAACCATTGCCCTAGCTGATACTGTACACTGTGCACTGTACTAAACAATGAATTCGAAAGTAAATACATAGTATCTTAGGCTACTTAGCTACTTAGTGGACCAGTGGAGCTGATCTTGAAGGACAAAGAGATGCCCTCACACCCTTTAACTCCAAGCAGGCACAGAAGAAGCAGCCACCAGAAGCTTGGCTATGCTCAGAAAGGGTTCAGCCCCACACACAGGTCCAGAGTGGTTCGTTCATTTGTCAGCAAGAGTGGTTTCCTCAGGTTTTTTTTTCCCCAAATGTCAAACACATGCTCCTACTCTCCTCGCTTTGTGCCTGCCACCTGATTTGAGATTCAGGTGATCGAGTGGTATGGCTGCCACAGGAATCCGCCACAGGCCTTACAGCCGATTCACACCTTTGCTCAACAGATCATTTCCTTTCGAGCACCTGCTTGTGTGATCGAGCAGCGGAAGAGGAGAGGAGAGGAGAGGAGAGGGAAGGGAAAAAAAGTGTTTGTGCCGCATCAAGGAAGTAGGCGACGGTGTCCAGGAACAAACACACACACACGTGCGGCTTGTTTATGTGTCCACAGGAAAGGGCCAAAAGCCATGGATATTAGCACCAGGAGGTGAACATAAACAGCGGCCGGGGGGGTTGGGTGGTGGTAGAAGAGGTGATGGGGATGGGGAGAAGGAGAGGCGGGAACAGGCGGATTTCAGGAGATCCCCTGGTCCGTCCTCTCGTCCGCCGCCTCCACACCTTCCCGCGACCGCTCCCACGGCCCTGGCCCTGACTTCGGTCACGTGGGTTGGAAGAGGTCCCTGTAGGCCTGAGGTATCTTGTCTATTTCCACAGGCCTGGGCAGAAAGTGTGTTAGCTTCTGGTGTTTCTTAGTCCTGCCGCCCTCTCGCGGCGATCCGTCCTTGTTCAATGCCACATAGTAGTACCTCCCCGTGTCGGCGTGCTTGTAGAGCGTGGAGGCGTACGTGTTGTACCAGTTCTCCTCAAACTGCTCACGGAAAACGCACTCCTTTGTCAGCTTCTTCTGCAAGTAGGGGAAAAAAACACACAAAGACAAAAATGAAGATGGAAAAAAGACGGAAAAGAAAGAAAGAAAGGAAGAAAAAAAAGAAAGAAAGAGAAGGAGATGATTTAGGACGTGCGGAGGACCAATAATATGCACCACATGCTGGCCGGCGCTTCTGAGCGCAATCGCGTCTCTCTCTCGGAGAGCCTCCGCACTTCGAGAGAGACGGATTTAGCTACAAATATTTTGGCCTGAGCAACGTCCAGGTTTACTTATTAGGCAAACAGTCATAACAGAGTGTCCGTGAGAACCGCATAACATCCAGCAGGTCCTCCGGTGACATCCAAGCACTAGGCTCAGTATTGTTTACATGGCTCCAGCTCATGTCGTTCTAAGAGGGGGTAGGAGTATGTGTGTGTGTGAGTGTGTGTGTGTAGGTATGTGTGTAGGTGTGTAGGTATGTGTGTGTGTGTGTGTGGTGGTGCTGGTGGTGGTGGTTTCAAACAAGCAGCTAACCTTTCTAACAGACATACTGGACTGGAGTAGCCACGGGGATAGCATTCTAGCAGTGAGTGTTGAATGTCCAGGCTGAAGCCGCGGTGATATATATGCCTGGCCAGGGCGGTGTTGATGGTACAGTAAAAGGTGGGGGTGGGGGGGCAGTGGGGTCGGGGCGCTGGAGTAATGGAGTGAGAAGATGAGGAGAGGATGTGTGACGGCACGTGACAACAGCTAACTCTAGGAATGGATTTGAGGCGAATTACACAGACAGGGGTGGGGATGGGGGGGGGGGGGGGGGGGGTGATGGTCACTCGTGGACTGGGCAGAGGTTCTACTGCAGTGGTGGCACGACTGTGTAACCAAAGCAAACCAGGATAAAACTCCTCCCAGGTAACAGGTGTTTCCCTCCCCAACCTCCTTCTCTCCCTTTCTCCATCCCTCTCTCTCTCTCTCTCTCTCTCTCTTTCTGTCTGCCTTTCTTACCTTCTCTCACGCATACTCCCACATACATGTGCAAACAGAAAATATATTCAAAAACACGAACAAAAACGGCTGGCAGGAGAGACTGGCGGAGAACAGCTTTTAAGTCAAAACCCTGAAATCTGTCCACACTATTGTTAGCCTTTTGGCTCCGCAAAAACCCTTCCTTCTCCATCAGTGCTGCAACAGACACAGCTACCTTAAACACTGCTAGCAGACCGTGAGACAAATTTATGGGGGTTTGTGGAGGTGGAGGTGGGGGTGGGGGTGGGGGTGGGGGACTGCTGATACTACACACGCATGTGTGTGTGTCTGTGTCTGTGTCTGTGTGTCTGTGTAAGTGTGTGTGAGTGACAGCAAGAGAGAACACCCTGAAGTACAGCAGGTGTGGACTTGCTAGCTGATGGGGCCACCAAGAACCACGGCGTACAGCTGGACTCTTCTGTAGTTCCTTGTTGACGTTTGATGGCTCTGTTACAAGCCCTCCGTGTCAACTCTTATGTCTGTTCTAAACTCAAAAATGGCTAAGCCTCAGAGATGGATTGGATACAGCAAATACAATGAACCGCGCCACGTCTGAGTCTATGAGAAAGGGAAAAGATATACAAATGAGATGGACTGAGTGCCTGGGACCGCTAGAAAAAGCATCACTATGAAAAAATAAACAGGATTTTTTTCTTAAGTAGTTGGATTGAGGGAACTTATTCTCAGCCACTAAAACAGTTCAAGGCGAGTTAGTCATACCCAACAGCTGTGCATGCATTTCAATGTGGCTGGACTGAAAAACCTGGATTGTATTTGGGGTGGGGGGAAGGGGAGAGGGGCAGGGGGTGACTGGGGAGAACAGTTATGGGAGAATACAGACAGGTCTGACCAGCCAGAGTGTCTGTCTGTCTGTCTGTCTGTCTGTCTATCTGACTGACAAGGTAATCGCTCTCTCTCTCTCCCCCCCCCCCTTACTCTGTCTATCTCTCTCTGTCTCTGTCTGTCTATCCCTCTCTTTCTTTCTCTCTCTCTCTCCATCTCTCTCTCTACCTGTGTGTGTGTGTGTGTGTGTGTGTGTGTGTGTGTGTGTGTGTGTGTGTGTGTGTGTGTTTGCAGTAAATACACAGCCATGGACCTAGTGGGATCCTCCCAGGAGAAACTGTGTGAGAGAGGAGCTGCCAAGCCACTTCATGCCCCTCATTTACTGACCCTCACACACTTACCCCGTGAACGAGCCGCGTTTTAATAGGACTTTATCAAGTTACATGTTAAGTCCAACTTCTTTTTTTTTCAAGACCGAGTCAATAATGAGTTTTTTTCCCCTTACTCTTAAGACCCTAAGATATTTGGTTAGACCTTCCCTTTCTGCTCTCGGAAATTTGATAGCGTCACCCCCCCCACCACTACCACCCCTTCTTTGCAGGGCAAGTGCTGGTAAAATGAGAGAGGGAGAAAGAAAGAAAAAAAAGAGGGAAAGAGAGAGAGAGAGAGAGAAGGGCTAAGACAGCCCATCAGCAAATGGTGATTGATTTTGCATGCTATCTTACAAAGGCATGTTATTTTAACAGGCATATCTTCAGGTATTAGAGCCAGGGTGCTTTCACATACCGAGTGAACCCGCACCACTGCCCACACCTCCCCAGCCCCAAGCCCCGCTCGCCCGATCATATATCCCCCCCCCACCCCCCCACAGTGCGAAATGTGTTCTCTAAACCGTCCTATGTGTACCTTGGAAAAAATGTAAATATTTTAGAGGACACGAAACAAAATTCAAGAGGTTCCCTTCTCGTTGAAGATTTAAGATTCTTCCTGGGATATTTATCTGGTGTGAGAGAAAAACAACCTCTGAAATCGAAGTAAACAACACTGACCCGGTTATGGCCATTTAGTTTCTTCCCTCTGTCTCTCTGTCTCTCTCTGTCCCTCTGCCTCTCTCGGTCTCTCTCTTTCTCTCTCTCTCTCTCTATTCTCTTTCTCAGTCTCTAAACTTCTCCTCCTCTCCACCTGTCTTGCGGCCTCTCACAGACGGGCTGTGCAGACGAGTGCAGAGTGTCATGGGGAGAATCTCGGCTACACAAACATGACCTGCTATGTCTGGCCTGGAATGAGGCGCAGATTAAGACATGGCCCTGGTGTCTGCATTGCCGGCCCACGCAAAAAAAAAAAAAAAAAAAAGAAAGAAAGAAAAAGAAATGGCTGCGAGGCGGGAATTCGATCTCCCATTTCTGTAGGCTTATGTCAGTGGCATGTCCATGCCAGCTAGTCCAAACAGCGCAATCAACATTATTACAGCAGAATCTTTAGTTAAAAGAACACAGGGCTGAACAGGACAGGATTAGGATGGGAGTCTGGAGGAAAACAGGGAAAGAGAGAGAGAGAGAGAGAGGGAGAGCAAGAGAGAGACAGAGAGAGAGAGGGTGTGTGTGTGTGTGTGTGTGTGGTTGTGTGTGGAGGGTGGGGGAGTTGTGGTGGGGGTTGACTTACCGACCCATAGAGGTCGCCTCTCTCATTCATTCCCAGGTACAGGCCTGCATCCACTCCCCGAATGCTGACCAGGCCCACTGCCAAACTGATGAATTCCAGAATACCTGAGATTGTTGGGTTTTTTGGCAAAAAAAGAAGATAGACAGCACACTTTGGTCAGATTGTTGCCTTTCCCTTATACGTCCATCTTCGTTCACAGTAGCTTGTAAGGTAGATGTTTTGATCATTTAACTTAAGATGTCATATGCTGACAGCTCTGTTCTGTCTTGTATTCCCGAGTGGTATATTAATGTCCAATTCATGTTTGCACTCTGATTAGATTACAGGATTTTGAGGACATTAAAGACACATTAAAGGTACCAAAACTCAACAGGTGTTCTTTTGAAACATCACATTACACAAGAGACCTCAGATTAATGTTAAATATATTTGTGGGAAACTCCTCAGGACTGTTTTGAATGTCTGCTATATCCCAAATGACATGTTTATACACTGTGCAAAGCCCCAATCATGAATTTATGATATAGTTTTGGAGTCCAGAGACCACAGACCACAGTTCACCGTAGCAGAAGGTGGCTACTTTCACATATGACCTGGTCGTTTGACCAGAAGGAGGTCAACTTTTTCTACAGTGTTTTATTGCGTCTTGGAAAGGCAGTTTGACTGTGAATGACGGTTCTGGGAAATTGAACGGCCATGATTTGTGCTCGAGATCACGAGAGTAGACAGGCACTCCCGAATCAACAACACCTGCCGCTCCCCCTGCTTGACTTTTGCAACGAGAAGTCAGGTGAATGTGGTCATAAATAAGGAATGCTCTAGAGCCATTCTTTCCTTGTCAATCCACTGGGGTGTACCAGAAAGCGTGGATTTAAGAAATGGCTCTGGCACAGCATCGCATACGGGAACGCTGTTTTTGTTATAAAGATTTTCTTAAAAATCTAAAACGCCAAATAAGTAGGTTGACGGGGAAACAAGAACCAGTGCAAGCGCCCAGCCACCTGGAACAACTATTCCGAAGCGCTGCGGTGCCAAGAGATGACACAGAAAATCCCAGCAACGCCTGCGAGAAGAAACGCGTGTTTCTCATTCGTCTAATCAAAGACACAGGCTTTCTGCAACACACTGCAGACAAACGCTTTAAATTTCGCCTTGCAGGGATGCCAGACACAAACTCGCAGACCACCCAATCCACTGAAGTGCCTTGTTTTGGTTAAGGACCAAACACAAAAGCTCCTTGAATTCCAGAGTGGTCATGCCATGATTTAGAAATATTTTTACGTTCTCTTGGCGTAGCTTTACCTGTGTTGACACTGAAAGCATTAACTTTTTCATCGCTCTCATCTATTTTCTTATGATATACTCAACATCACGGACGCTTTACATTAAATATACAATTAATATTGTATGTCAGGCCTGTGTCCTTTGAACAAGTTTAAGCAAGAAAAAAATCAGCTCAGCACTGCTCACTTGTTTACAACTGAGAGAAGACACCTGCGTCCTTCATAGCGCCTGTCAGCACGGGGAGTTGCGGGGAAGTGAGGGTCCCACAGTCTGTGGGTGGGCGACACTGAAGATCGTCCACCTTTGTATAAACCTGCTACAAACTAGGTAGCCTACAGGCACCAGACAAAACGGCGTTCCAAAATTGTCCTTAGAGACATTTAGGTTACAGTCGAATGCCTTGAACGAACCTTCTTTACTCCCCAGTGCGTCATGTTCTCAAATTTCCCGGCTCTCTCAGCACCAACGGCGACGGGCAACAAGAACCAAAAAGCTCCTTTAATGCCTGTCCAACGTGTTAGCGACACTTTGTCTGTCTCCTATGTAAATTCTGACCTCTACTTTAAATTATTTATGGCCGTTGTTTCCAATGGCGGTGTAAAATAATCTATCTTACCAAACTCGTAGATGAGAAAGCAGAGTGTGCGTCAAAGTGCGATGATTTATTGACAAACGTGGGTCAATGATGCGCTCTCACCGAATCTACTGTGATCCTGTCTGGTACCGTGGACGGTGCCGTTGGGAAATATCTCCAGTTGAAAGCCGGTCCGACAGTACAGCTGTCGCCGCCGCAGAATCCCTTTAAGATGTTCAAAATCCGTGAGAGACCCTCGCTGTAATCTCCCCTCGATGAGTCCCAATCTTTCATTCAAACCTGCAGGCGACTCAGAAAGAGGTCCCAGAGCAGGCAAGCTTTGTAAATCCAAATCCAGGGCCCCGAGAAATCCTCCGACCTCTGCCATCGCACACACTTGGCAGAGTTGTTTATGCAATGTGAAATATAGGTTGACTTTGGAGGAGCGGTTGACTGTGTGAGGCGAGGGTCCGACCCATGCAGATGCCCGTGAGGACGTGCCCGGCGCGCGGTGCCTTGCTCCTCATAAAACTATTTCATTAATCGTACCGCACTATTCATCACATGGAAATGTCTGTTTATTAGATTGTAAGAGCCGTTTATATACATACTCGCCGCGCATTCTCAAATTGGATATTCAAATGCAAGCCACGCCTGGCTGGCATCCCCTCTTTACGCACATCAATTTCCTTACTGAGAAAAAATGTCGTTTTACCCGAGCCTTTGTTATTGATGCTGCCGATGCTTTTGTCCCAGTAACCGCAACTCCCTCCAAAATTACTCTGTTATTAAAGCTGGGATCGAAGTCGGAAAGAAGTCCGTGCATCGCACCCAGCCGCTGGAGCATAACTGTCCTGGGCTGCAGCTTGTAGTTTCAGATAAAAAAGAGAGACGTGTAACGAGACGCACGCAAGAAACACTTTGATTGGTGTGCGCCAAGATGTGTCAGAGGCTAGAGTTTGCCTACATCAATCAAGGCATTACGCGCGGTGAATGATAGCGAGCTGGAAAGTTGCATGGGAGCGGTGGAACAAAAATGTCCGTGAGGAAAATCATCCGTGGAAATGGAGTTTGAAAAAAATAAAAAAATCTTCAGCGCGTCCAGGGTATACCACACCTTTCTCATATGGCACGGTCCCCCTCTCCTCTCCGCCTCCCGGACAAAACCAAGAAGCGGCAGCTGGCGGTCAGGACCTGCGTCAAAAGTCTGAGGGAAAAGTTTGGTCCGATAGCGGTGCGCTCGCTGTGGTGTGCATTACGAGCCACTGGAGAAGCTGAGTTTGAAGTTTTAATGAAACTTTTTTCTCCACCTCCTCGCTGGAAGCAGGTGCTTCCTCGTCTTGTCCCTCGGCGGTAGTAGTATAGCGCTAAACCAGCTGCTAGATTCTAGACTGGGAGGGGGTGAGATGGGGGCGACAGACAAAACGTTGATGACGTATTTTATTAAACTTGACCGGCACACAATGCCTAGACTCTTTAATAAAGTTTGAAACGTATACGTCAGTAGACATGAGAATGATAATAATTTCGAGCGGGTATCATATGGACTGTCTGTCTTATATCCACCAAAGCACCGCTTGAGAAAGCAATGCGCAGCATCAGAAGCCTCCGCCTAATAACAACGTGTCCTTTCAGAGAGAATTTGTGGAGGCATTGACCTCGCTCGGCCTTTCAGGGGAATCTGTCTCTATTGGAATAGACCAACATGTTTCAAGTCGTGTAAGTTATTGCAAGGTAGCGTGAGAGGTTTGCGTGCGCTCCCCTCAACCGTATGCACGTTTGTCATTTGAAATTCACACCCTCTCAGAGACTCACGGCTGCGATTCGCTCTCTCCACAGAGCCTTCTGGTGAGGTCTTTTTCCAAAAAGCTGTCAGCTTAGAATTCAGTGTTTAATGGACATACATGTCGAACATGTTCCATCTCTGGAGAACACATTTGGCTCTCACACTACGCTTGAGCAGCCGACATGAAAAGGGATTGTAAAAGCGCTATCAAAAGTAATAAATAAAAGATGTGATTTATGATTTGATTGGGCCTGCTTTCCCCCTTATTAGAACAGGCCCCGGCCTGTGCAAGCTGGTTACTGGCGGTTTTTTTTCTCAACCCTAATCCTCATGCTTATTGTGCATGAAATACAAACAAATCCTCAAGACAGGTTTAATTAGTCAGCTGGCCTAAAGTCACGTCAAGAGGAAGAACAGAAGACACTATTATGTCAATAACATGATTTAACAACTGGAGGTGTTGTTATTCGTCTTCAGGAAATCCCCCGCTCTCAGGTGTGTTTGTACCTGCTTGGGAGCCCATGCGGAGGCTAATTATTCCACAGACCAGCGATTCGCACTGCTGGATTCAACCTGAAGCCAGTGTAGAGATCAGCCTGTATCAAAATTTCAAGGCAGCGCCAGAATTCTGTTGAACACATTTGTGGGATTGAAAAAAAAATCCCTCTCAGAAGGCTGTGAAGGCTCTGTTGAGAGTTGGTTAATTTTAGCTATCACAATGTGTTCCTGAATGTGTGTGCTTGCCTCCTTACATCACTTACTTTAGGTGTGTATCAGGAGGAAAAAAACGTATTTGGCAGAAAATAGAAGTACTTAATTAGTCTTCCTCTTACAATGAGACAACGTTATTTGACACCAAGAATGGACACATTGAAAAACATATTTTATTACGCTCCTCACCCACAAAAGACAGAGAACAAAGGTTGTACATGTGAGAGGAGCAGGGCCAAATAAGATACATAAGACAATTGTTTGCAAAGAATGTTTCTATTATATTAAAATAAAGTTGTTGTGTACTTCTGAGACCATGTGTTTTTGTCATTTCCTCCTGCTTATTTGTAATGAAACGCGATGGGAAAATTCCAGCAAGGTTTCTCTTATTTGTCAATTTGCCTGTTTGTGTGTTTGTGTTTATTCAAGCCAATACACTTGTCCAAAGCAACTCGCAGACCTCTCCGTGAACTGAACCTATAACCCTTGCTGTTTCTGCTGCTTTGGCCTTGCAATGCTGTGCCTGTTCCAAACATGCCATCAGTAAAGTACAGTATAAACCTTCCTCTCTGTGGTAAACCCCATGCCTGTTTTAACTGCTTTGTCAGGTGCAATAACGTCTGCAACATGCTGCTGGCGTTTTGGTCTGCAGGGTTTCTACTGGAGGGAAGAAGGAGGCCCCCACATTTGTTGCACTCCACACTAATTGTCAGAACAATTTAGCTTCAAAGGGACGCGGGGAGCCTGTGTCTGTATTTAGTATTGGTTACCAGGTAACAGTCCTGAGGACTAAGTTTAGAGGAGGTTTCCTCAGGGGCCGTGGTGACGGTCAGCTGCTCAGCTGAAGTGTCTAAAAACATATTGTGTGTGTGTGTGTGTGTGTGTGTGTGTGTGTGTGTGTGTCTGTCTGTGTGTAGGCGGGGCAGAAGCTAACAGAGTAACAGAAATGTGGAATTACAAAGCTGGCTCTTCAGGATGCTGTCAGCTGTAGGGTAATGATAAGGCTGTACCATTCACACAGGGGGAGGGGTGTTGATTTGGGAAATAGTAGGATGCGACACTACATCAGGTGTGAAAAGATTTAGTTATTTCAGGTAAGGATGACTTCCACAATCCTCTGATAATTTTTACACACACACACACACACACATACACACACACACACACACACACACACACACACACACACACACACACACAATTTCTCTCACCAACTCTCCGGGGGATTGTTAGAGCTGTGTGCTTTGTGTCAGCTGTAAAATTTAGTAGTGGTAAAATTTGGATTTGGGGGTTTTCTCCCCCTTTTTCGCCTTCTCTCCAACTCCATCTGTTGCTGGTAAGCTATATTTTATTGTTGACATGGTGGATTTACGGCCGTCGAGGAAAAAAAAAAAGAGTAGAAAACCTGTAAGTAGAAAATGTTCCCATATGCTACGTAGCTGCGAAGATGTAGAAGAGAGATAATAACTACCAAGCACTCGCACTCACACTCCAACAAACCCCCCACCACACACACACATACACACCACACACACTCACACTCCAGCAACACCCCCACCCGCCACCCATACACACACACTCACATACACGCACACACACACACACACACACACACACACACACACACACACACACTCACACACATTGCCTACCCCCCGCAACTCTATCCCCACCAACCCTCAAAGCAGAGAAATAAAATCTGAAAATGAGGGTTATGCTTACCATATGAATTGAGGGCAATAAGCGTTGAGCCTGTTTATTTGGTTTTGACAAATTTTCATCTGCGCCCTCCGTGAAAGGTCAGCCGGAGGGGACCCAGGTAAGTGAAACCACTCCCGATGTCTCACTTTAACCCGTATCGCATGTTCCCCGCACAAGAATCTCATGCATATTTTCATGCCATTGCACTTTATTAAGGTAAGGTCTTGGTACACTGCAGCACCATCACTGCCTCTCTTCTGTTTCAAAGGGAAACAAGGACCCCACTCACACAAGGGGAATGTCCAATTTCTGTGTCGGATATGGAGTTACTTTCAACACAACACTGCCACATGTTTGTTGTTGGTATCTTTTGTTTTTTGCAAAAAGATGACACTGTTGTGTCTGAGAAGAGATGATGACCTCCCTGAGTCACTGTTCTCTTTGTTGAAGGGAGATTGAGGGGGGTGCCATGAAACCTATCCTATGAAAATGAACTGCCACTTTATAATTTGTACTTGTTTTTTATGACTGTTATTACTTCCTGAAGTCATTTTGCAATCATGCTCGTCCCAAACCAAAAACATTGTTCATCCACCCGCATGCCATTTGCTTGTTTGAAATAGCACCGTGTTATACACTAACGTGCTTGCAAGTTGTTTTGGTTACAAATGTCCTCCTTGCGTGTAGCACAAATTGCTTTTCCAAAAGTTTGATCGTCGAAGGAGCACCCTGAATGTCAACTACAATCATCCCACCCCCCCCCTCCTCCCTCATCTCCCCTCCCCTACCTTCCCCACCTCTCCCTGCAAAGCAAAAAAAGTAATAAAAAAAATAAAGGACGCAGAAAAAAAAGAAAAGAAAAGAAAAAGAAAAATCCGAAATCCCAGCAAATGATATCATCTTTTCCTGTTCTACCTTTTTGGAGGTCTGCTCTGCACGCTGCACAAAGGAAAATGATCTGGGGGTTATTTGGAGAGCTGGATATGTTATTCTATTCCATCTCAGAGACATAACAGACAGGGGCTCCTCTTTCCTGCAGGTGGTCCCCCTAACTCACTCAAGGGCAGTTGCACAGGAGGTGGGGTGGGGTGAAGTTGGGGTGCGGGCAGGTTTTTGGGGGGCTGGTGGGAGGGGGTGTGTGGGCCTGGCTGGACTTTGTGAGCAGATGCATGTGAATTTAGGTAATGGCGGGCATTTGCTTTGCCTACTTTTCTTTGGACTGCCCCCCCCCCCCCACCCACAGATAGTACTAATTAATTTGTTTTGCTTTGCCCTTAACCACTAACGAACACTGTCTAAAACCAACATTTGTTATACAAATTGCTCTCATATGCTCTCTCTTTCTCTCTCTCTCTCTCTCTTTTGGAAAGTGGGGAGTTTGGAGAGAGTAAGACACACACAGAGACATAAGGACAGAAATATTTTTTGTCATGCATCTCTCCCGCTTCAATCTCTTATTTTGCTCCTTTTTGAAAATGTCTGTTGGCCGCTGGGGTGCTCTGACAACGAGGTCACTGACCTCTTCGTCTAAGGTTTGGAGCCCTTGTGGTTTTACCAGAGGGAGGTGGGGGTTGGGGGTGGTGGATAAAGTGAGTCAGTTATAATCTCTTGACCACAAATGGTCTGAGTGACCACAAATGATCTAAATGACCACACGTGATGTGAATGTGATCATTTAAACATAACCAGCAGGGTTCTGTTTGGACTGACTTGTCTCCTCTTCGCAGTGCTAAATTGTTTTAGTTTAGATAGCAGCTTGGTCACCTGTGCAGGCAAGAGCAGCGTTCTGACGAATGCCTTTTTGCAGCAGCGCTGGTGGGAAGAGTGTAGGGAGCCAAATACCATCGATCACATAAGAAATGACGAGCCTGTCACTATGCATCTGTCTGCAGACTGTAGTCCAAACTTTTGAGTTTCAGGAGGGAAGGGCGGGAGTAGGGAGGGTGTGTGGTTGGTGTGGGGTGCGGGGGGTTGGTGGGGAGGGGTGCAAGCCTATGTCCCGTCTGGCCTTCGGGGATGGTCCCTCCCTCTGGCTGCCGTCGTGGAGATGAGCGTGTGTGTATATGTGCATGTGTGTGTGTGCTTGTGTGTATGCAGCCGATCACAAGTGAAGGCCTTCTTGCAAAGAGTGTGTTATTCTTTCTCCAGCGCAGGTCCAGGAATCTACCCCAAACAGATGTTACAGG
This sequence comes from Setipinna tenuifilis, assembly GCA_030347295.1. Classification (NCBI taxonomy): domain Eukaryota; kingdom Metazoa; phylum Chordata; class Actinopteri; order Clupeiformes; family Engraulidae; genus Setipinna; species Setipinna tenuifilis. Next base: position 11,742,401 of record CM059288.1, on the reverse strand, counting down.
CCCTTTGTAGAGGCCCTGGCAGTGCGCCAGACTCTACCTATCTGCACAACTATTTACATGGCAATCCAGATGCTCGTTCTCTTCCTCCCTCTTCTCTTTCTTTCTCTCTCTCTCACACACACATTCTCTGTCTCTCCTCCCACCCCCTCTCTCTGTCTTTCTCTCTTTCTCCCTCCTTCTGTCTATCCCTTTCTTTCCACTTCTCTCCTCTAATTGACTTTGCCTTTCATTCTGTTGAAAGATCCTTGGGAATTGTAAAATTAAGTCTCTCTGAAGACAAATCCGGTCCTCTTTGTGCATGTTACAACCCAATCATAGCCGAGGAGTCGGCTAACTTTGGAGTCGGTTTGGGCTCATTAGGCCCACAGCCAGAGGGCAGATTCGTTCAGCAACACAGAGCGAATGAGCGAGCAAGCGAGTGTGTGGCAGCTTTTGAAGTGTCCCGGATTAGTGGAGAGAGGAGATGCAGATGCGGCGGAGCGGGCGGGCAGGCGGGCGGGCGGGCGAACCTCGCCAGAGAGCCCTCCTCACCTCTTGCTCCCCTCTCCCCCTCTCCCTGCTCTGCCGACACCACACCACACCACACTGCATCACACCACACCGCACTGCATCACACCACACTGCATGGCATCACAGCACACCGCACTGCATCACACCACACACCGCATGGCATCACACCACACACTGCACTGCATCACACCACACCGCACTGCATCACACCACACACTGCATGGCATCACACCACACACCGCACTGCATCACACCACACACCGCACTGCATCACACCACACCGCACTGCATCACCACACACCGCACTGCATCACCACACACCGCACTGCATCACACCACACCGCACTGCATCACACCACACCGCACTGCATCACACCACACCGCATGGCATCACAAGGCTCCTGCAGGAGTGGCGGAGAAGTGAAGACTGCAGCCTGAAATGTCTTCAACATTCCTTATCAGTCTAAAAAAATAAATAAACAAAAAATTAATAAACTGTGACAAAGCAAGAGAGATGTTTGGAGTGCTACGTGGGAGAACAAAACATTCCATTAGGTATACTTGTGTCAAAATGTGTGTGTGTGCACATGTGTGCCAGAGTGTGAGTGTGTGTATGTATGTGTGTGTGTGTGTGTGTGTGTGTGTGTTTGTCATTGCTGTTTTTCATATGAGACTGCAGGTCCACTGGTAGGGATCATCCTGAGGCCATCTCCTGACCCTCGTACTGCTGTATAAACAGGCAGGCCGACACAGTCAGCCATTTCCATACTGTGCCCATTATTTTTCCAGTGATTTCACCTTGTGGAGTATGACGGAAAATGCGACGGGCTCTCCTCAGAGAGAGGTATACACTAGGTGATGATGCATCGGTGGAGGTGAAAATGGACTGCTTGATGAGAAAAGCAGCATCACAAACAAAAGAGGGGAACATTTTTTCCTGGCGTCATGAGAAGGTTCCTGTCGTGGTAAATTAACTGTCACTGAGTTATTTGCCCACTCATCCATACATCTACTATCTCATTCAACTGAGTGCCTTTTTTTTTGGAGGGAGAAAAAGAGACAGATAGAGCGACAGAGAGAGACACAGATGCTTCAAACCACATGTCACTGATTCACACTGAATGTGACCCAATACTTGCTATAAAAATGGCCTGCGCTGTCATATTGCACCCTATTCATGTAGTGTGCAGGACATGACACGAGGGATGCTGTCGAATCTGTCACCACAGACTGTAATTCTTCATTTGTAATAACAAGTAAATGGTCTGGATATATGATGATACATTGCCTAATCATCATATGAGAGAGAGTGACCATTTTTACGACTTTAGCTCACGTCACCACCGACCTGTCTCTGGATAGAGCTCAATAAAAAACGTTTTTCTCCTTCTTGATGTTATGTAATGGGTTGTTTCGGGTGATTGCAATGATTTCACTAGTTCTGTACAAGGCGCAGGCTCAACATTTTGGCCAGTAGAGGGAGCTGATTGGCACCGTTCAATCCTTTCTTTTTTTTGTAGATGAAAAAATGTTTCTCCAAATGTATCCCAAATCGACTGTCAGTATGACAGATGTGGACACATTAGTTAATTGCTCTGGAAAGTTCGGACAAGGGTGATGTGAGCGGTATTTTTGAAATCGGCCCTGTGCTTTAGAAAAAAAAACATACAAATTCAATTTCCAGCCTCGTGATTTGGTTTAGAATTTTTCTCACCAAGTTTTAGTCTTGTTTTCTTTACCTCACGACCTTCGTATTTTTTCTGTTTTCTCCAGTTCTTGTCACAAGTCTACGTGGCATACTGCAGGATTTGGCGGTAAAATGAGTATTTGGGGTAGGTTTATGTACCACAAGCCAGAATTTTCTCTCACTTGTCTCTTGTGGCTTTTTGTGAAGGGTTTGTACTGAAGTCGGCTATGTAGATTACCCAGTGATTGTGGCAAAGCTCAAATATAAATCCATCATCCTATGAAACTGTTATTTTAATAATATCATTACGCTATTTTGTCATGCTAAACTTACAGGTATCCCTAAGCTTAAGTTCTCTTACACAGAACATTCTGGAAGCGGTAAGGATGACGTGGAGACGCATAGACAGGTGTAATACACGTTTCCTACAGAAAACAGGAGTGGGGGAGGAAATAAGACACAGTAACAGAGAGAGAGAAAAGGAGAGCTGAACATGTTGTTCTGAAATTCTTGTTAACAGATGTAGTGAAGCAGGGGTGAAACGGGTGTCCAGGCCAGAGGGGGAGAACAAGGGGTGGCGTGTGTGAGAAAGGGTTTGTGAATAAGGCCGTCCGGTATTCGGGGACGAAGCGAGCTTGATCTCACGCCTTTTTTAGCAGACAATCATTAATCATATCGAAGACTAAGAGACACTGCTTCTCATTAGCCTAACTTATCTCGTGGGGAGTTTTATGGACACGCGACATCAGGCGAAGGCAACAGAATGGATGTGCAGCCATAATAGGTAAAAAAAAATCAGTGTGTTGATGTAGAGCCAATTCCAGTTTTTGTCCCCAATAAATAGAGGGTAAATATGGTTGCTGCAAACAAAGCTGATGGCAGAGACAAACCTCGTAGCCAAGATATTAATCATGCTGATTTGGCTGACTAGAGCTTTTTATATCCAAAATATAACAGACTAGTGTTTATTTTACTGATTACAATCTGATTAGATCCTACCTGATGATTATTGGAGCCTTAGCTATTACTTGATGTCTTGCGGTAAGCATTAACATTAACGCAGTCAACAATTAATTCTGGCTTTGGCACTTGTCAGTTAGGAGCCGGAGCTTGAACTTGTCCAGTTAACTGAGGGGTAACCTATTTATATAGTGTCAGTAAAACACAACAAGCTCAACTTCTAGAGCATTGTTGTGTATAGTCCAGTAAAATTAGACCTGTATTGCTGTGCTCTCAGAGTGAGTCTAGTGGCTTTAAATGAGGATTTGGGTCTGGACATCACAGACACTCAAAGGCTTTACTTTGAAAAGCTTCATGGTGAGTTTTTGACTCCTCACACAGGCAATGCACTGTGTGTGTGTGTGTGTGAAAGAGAGAAAGATAAAGAAGGGAGGGGGAGGAAGATAGAAGATGAGTGCACGTATGTGTATCTGAGTAAGAGATTGTGTGTGTGTGTGTCTGCGTGTGTGTGTGTGTGTGTTTGTGTGTGAGAGAGAGAAAGAGAGAGGGGGGAGGGGGTAGGTAGTAAGTGTAAGAGTGTATGCATGAATAGCTGACTGTGTTTGCGTGTGTGTGTGCGTGTGTGTGTGCGTGTGTGAGGGAATGAGCGTATGCCTATCTCTGCTAAGGTCAGGCTACAGCTGGCATCAATGTGTGCCTGTCTGTGTTCATGTGTCCATCTACGCTCAGCAACCCCCCCCCCCACACACACTCACCCTCACCCTCACCCCCTCACCCCCTTCCCCCAACTCCCTTCTCCAAAACTTGACTTCACTGTTGGAAAGTCATATTGCAAAGGTTAATCAGTTTAGAAGATAGCGAAAACAGAGATTGTTTTCAGAAGATTACGTTCTTGGAAAGGCGGCAATCAGAGAGCCGCGGGCAAACGTTGACAGTGCGCGCTGGATTACTGTCCCTGGGACCCGTGTTCGATGTCTAACAAGCTGCCGCACCAACTGACGTAATGGTAGATGGTTGAGAGTGTGCGGCTGGCAGCCGACACAGCAGTGCCTTCCTCTTTCTGTTTGGCGGAATGAAATTGCTCAACTTTTTCTGAAAAAAAAAGACAGAAAACCTGTCAGCCAGATGTTCTGGAGTAATGAGTAAAGTATAGGGTGAAGTAAGCGTTTTGACAAAAATGCTTCGGGAGAAATTAATCGCGGACATGACTTTCCATGACCAAAGCTATTGTTCTATTCCACCCTTGATTTATGATCTGATTTGATTTATTTGCATACATTTCGTTCTTTCTTTTTTTAGAAGGGTGGTGGGTGGGTGTGGGGGAGGGGGGTCATTTATTTATTGTTATCTTGACATTTCAGAGAGCCAAGGGACCGTTCTCAGTGAAAAACAAGTGACTCTTTGCTCAGTTCATTACTCTGGTGTGTCACTGTCTCTGTGTCGTTTCGGATTATCTGATTCCTGGAAAGTGTGACACGCACAAAGTGGATCCATAGAGTGAAGAGTGATAAGCTTTTGAAATTATTTTTATTCCTGCTCATATCAGTGTCATTGTCATGACTGTTAGTGTAACGGTAAACCTCTCTCTTAATTAGTTGGGTTTTAACCAGCCTTTCTGCACTGAACGCCTGTACTGCTGATTGTACGCAATGGCTTGAAAAAAATCTTGTAGCCATTGCTGTCACAGCATCATCTATAATTTGCCGTATATTATTATACGTTTATGTTTTTTGGATCGGGCCTGCGTTTGAAAAGGTCATTTGACATGTCTGGCTTGCCATACTCGCCTCTTGCAGGAGTCTGACGTCCACGTAAAAAAAAAAAAAAAAACAGGGAGTCGTCCAAACCCTTGGGACCACATTCCCTTCCCCTACTACCAGGCCAGCAAACATATGAAACAGACAAGGCCTCTTCTTGGCAAGGGTCGCTGATTTGTCTTCTGACTTTGCTGGCTGGAGCCAGGTCCGGGCAGGTCTCCCCAGCTCCAGCGTTCGCACATGTCCACAAAGCTCCTTTGATTTCCGTTTGTTGTCGCCAAACGATGATGAACGACCCGAGCAGTCTTACACGACTCGCAGGCTCGATGGAGATGGATGTGCGCTCGGAGGATCATTTTTCCCCCGCACTGAGGCTTGTGCTCGCACCTTCTTTGGGAGTGGCACCGTGGCGGCAGTGAGTGAGTGAGCGAGAGAGAGAGCGCCGAGAGAGAAAGCAGCGAGAGAGAGAGAGAGCGCGCAGGCAGGGATCTGGAGATTCAGAAGGTGGTGGGTGTGTTCGCCATTGTCTCAGCGCTGGGGCCTCTCTCTCTCTCTCGGCCAAGAAGCACTTTCAGTCGACTGGCCCTGTAAAGCAACCCTTCGGCTGTGACAAATTAGTATGGCATTTTTAACTCTGGCACTCGGCGCTCCTTGGGGAACCTTTAGAGCGTTTACAGTGAACAGCTAGGGCCAGGAACCTGATACAGGGCCACACCAAAGGCAGCTAGAGAGAGAAGTCCCATCATGAGTGCATGTCCTACTTTTTCTCTTTCGACTTTGTTGACTTTAATTAGACCGATTGTGCGTGTGTGCATGTTTTTTTTTTTTTTTTAGAAATGAAACAAAATCAGGAGTTGTTTACATAAAGAGAATTTGTGGGAAAACCAGGAATGCATTTCTTTTCTCTCTCTCTCTCTGTCTTTTTTTTGGGGGGGATTTGTTTTTGTTTTTAGGCTTTAATCCATGTCTTCAAAGTGAAAACTGCATTAGCCAGGGTTGTGACTGACTGTCTGAAGGAGCACCCATAATGAAGGACTAAATTAAATACTTCCTCCGTGGCAAATGAGGAGGGAGGACTGCTGGGAATGCCAGGGTGCATGGTGCCCCCAAAGTGCTGAGAGTTGGGTGGTCCATCCGTCAGCACTAGATTTGGGGGTGAGACGTGAGCAAACCAGCCGACCCCTATCACTTTCAAAGAAGGCGAAGGGGTGAGGTGGGGTGGTGGTGGGAGTTTGAGGGGGGTGGGGGGGTGACTCGACGCCTGGGCTCCATCCCTCTGAACCCCCTCACTCCACAAAGCCTGTGCCCCAGACTCCCACAAAGACACCTGTTGTTTGATTTGAAAAGAATGCTGAATTGATTGGACTGTGGTAAGAAAACAAACAAAAACAATCAGTGGAGAAAGGAGGGGTGGGGGGCACTGTACAGAGGCCTGATCCCCTCTATGCACCCAGCGCACACAGACTGCCAAATCCCCCTTCACTGGTGTTCATGTCTCAGTCTGGACCCCCACACCACGTTACCACACCATGCCTCAACCCCTTAACTCCCTGCACTACCCTGTGCCTCTTAATCAGCTGTCGTTTTAATTGGGTATGTGTGTGCGTGTGTTTGTGTGTGTGTGTGTGTGTTGGGGGGGGCGATGGTGGTGGATGGTGAGGCGAGGCTTTCTGTGCTTTTCATTGGTCCAAGCGAACCTCCCCTCGGAACAAATCACTCACGGTGTCGAGACCAAAGGCTGGCGGGCCCCCCTCTAATGAAGTGTTGCTCTGTCTGAGGGCAAGAGAAAGAGAGAAAGAAAGAGAAAGAGAGAGAGAGGGAGAGAGAGAGAGAGAGGGAGAGAGAGAGAGGAGCCAACGGCACAGCTGCAAATGGGGACACCCTGAGCCTTGCGGCGGGTGAGACCAGAAAGAGAGAGAAAGAGAGAGAGGGAGAGAGGAGGTGAGGCCAGCGCCGCTAATAAGGGCCTCGAGGAACACGGGGGCCCAAGCTGAGCATTCTGTGGGGGCACCATGCAGCGACTAGCAGCTGCGAACGAGCTCGGGCCATTAGGAGGGACAGGACAGGCTTGCCTGTGGGCTCTGCGTTTATGTACTGTGAATGTCTGTCCTTGTGGCGCGGGCTGCGGAGGAATGGACGACAGTTCCTGACCGACAAGGCTTAGTGTGTTTGCCCGGCGCGCACATTCATTATGAGACATTACCGACTGCTTTAAAACATTTGCGTGATGATGACGTTGCTGAGAATGCCATTTACCTCCCACTAAGGGCTTATGGTCCAAGTTATCCAAGTTCAATTCAAGGTGGAGAGTTATTCAAGACTCTCATTACAATACAAGAAAAAAAACACAATCATTATTACATTACCTTACACTTAGCAGACTCTTTTATCCAAAGCAACTTACAAAAGGTCAAGTCAAATCAAATTAAATAATAACCAAGGGTGATCCAGCATTAACTTACAGGCTAGCTCTGTGAACGTAACCATTTCAGCTACCACATTCATGGACTTGCCTCAATGGCTATTTACAGCAATAAGGTATTAGCGGCGCTCAGAAGTAACAAAGATACACGCCGTGTTTATGGCTGAGCTCTGCTGTCAAGCACCTGTGGGCTAATTGCGACTGTCTGATGCAACAGAAATAATTTTCTCTTCGGGGAATTGAAAGCATGTTACCCTTATTCACAAGGTAAATATACCCTTAGTGTGCCACAGTTAGTGACAGATGGAGCTAGGAAGTCCCCTCTCGCGCTAGGGTCATGACTAGACTTAATGTGTAGAAGAGGGTCAAAATACCAAAAATCTGATGATTGAAACATTGATTTTTTTTTGTATTTAAATTTGGAAGGCTTTTCAAACATGAGCCAGTGTGCAGATCTCTTTTTGAACCTTTTCCTCAGTTTAGTTTTTGGTCTGGCACCTGTTCAAAATTTTTTTTGGTTGGACGTACTCAACACTACCTTTTGATGTACAGTAATCGAAGTGGCATTTAGGCAATGGTCCTGTTTGCACATAGGGTCTACATTTTGTCCTAAGCAGATAATTGAATTGGATTAATGAATACTTTAAAAGTAGGCTTGAGGTACTAGTCATGTATGACCAGCAGCGGATACAGGTTTTGGTGGTACCCCCACGTTGACTGGGTCTAGTGTGAAGAAGAGGGAAAAAGGTCAGCTGTGCTCTCACCCTTCCTGCCTCAAGTCTGACACTGCAAACAGCCTGAGAGGTTATTTTGAAAATCTACCCCACACAGGGGAAGCTCGTTGGAATTTGGTTACCATTGGCAGCGCTTAATCTGTTGTGACAGTTGTGATTCCAGATTTGTCTTAGCTCAGCCTCCCAGCTCCAGCATTATGGGTGCAACTCGTCTGAAATGAAAAGTCATGAAAAATGTGTCTTTTGGAACTGCCTGGGAGAGACTTGTGATTTGTGGTCCAAATGTGGTTTTGAACAACACATACATCACATACCAAACCAACCCTTCGGCTTCGGCGAATTAATTACCAGGCCATGTTGTGCTCTACACGGCAACCTGATCCAGAGGTGTGGACGCTGACTATAGAAGCTTTCTCTTTTCTTTTAAGTGCTACTGATTTGCCAACACGTACAAGGAAAGTTTCACTGTCTGGGGCTTCATGTGTTCATGTGCAGCTGAAGGTTGCCACGCCAACACGAGTGGTTTCTACATTTCTGGGACGAGCTGACAGTTCACGTCAAGGACTTGGTGTGAAACCGCAGCATAAGAGCTGCCTTAGAGAGAGAGAGAGAGAGAGAGAGAGAGAGAGAGAGAGAGAGAGAAATAAAGAGAGAGGGTGAGAGAGAGAGAGTAAGAGAGAGAGAGAGAGAGATACACAGATGAATGACAATGCACACTACTGCTCCGCACTATGCTACCCTCTAACTCCAGTGGGTAACCACAGATTCCCAGCAGGGCTAATGCATTTTCCACTCTACAGAGAGGGATGAACTTTAAGCGGCCCGATCAGTATGGAAAGAGGAAAAATGGAAATAACGTAGCAGAAAGAGGATGGGGAAGGGAGGGGGAAAAGATGATCAGAACGTGGGAAAAAATATCCACTGTGTGTTTGAAAATGGATGAAGGAACACAGGAAGGGTCAATCTGCTGTGTGGGGACAGTGACAGGCATCAGCATCACCCACGGGGATGGGGGTGGGGGTGGGGGTCTGCTCAGTCACCATGGAGACCACGTAGAGGTCGGAAACTCTGAGCCCATTCAGACTTGCCCTGACCTGCACGCGGCCCAAGTCTGCTGTCATCACAAGGAGATGTGGCTCCAGCACAGTTCCCCCTGGGTCCTCGGAGAGCCCCCTCAACACCAGCAATGCCACAGTGAGTGGATCACATCGAGTTCCATGACATTACATTACATTAAATCACATTACACATAGCAGATGATTTTATCCAAAGGAACATACAGAAGAGGATACAAATCAAGCTAAAGTAATGCAGAGGAGAACAGAGTAAACTAGACCATAACAGAATAACTGCAGACGGTGCTCCAGCAGGAGAGTTCCACCATTTACTCACTTACATCTCATGTGACCTGCTTGAAACTGCCTTGCCCAACCAGTGTGAAAAGGCCACTGAACCACACAGACTGCATTGTAAGGAAAGCTACCTATCTAAAAGGCACACAAAAACCTTCATGACACCACCAATGGGCCAGTTGTCCTTTGGCCCTAATGTTGGTATTGTGAAGCTGTGTGAAGGGTTTTTTTCCCAGTGTTTTGAACCAAACAACAAAGCAAACTATGACCTGAACAAGCTAGTGTGAACGACAGGTGTTTTCTGGCCTTAGCCTGACCACTTGCCATCAAAATTAATTAGAGGTTACTCATAAAAACATACCTTTAAAAAGAAGCAAATTATTGCATAGTCAACCCTCAAATTATGTTTATCTCAGAGACACTTTGCAGGCCGTAATAGTAATGATCTTATCATAATAATAATGTCATGTCCAGTTATCTAGAGATCCTGCATCCTTCCCCAGCAGTCTGAGGTCGGCGAGCCCTGGGGGCCACAACGGGGCGCACAATTAAGACTTACCGAGGGCCGCCGTGGAAAGATGGGATTGGCTCGAGCCTAAGCCGATCGGACCGAACAGAGACAGATATTAATAGCCATGGTAATTCGATAAGGAGTCGCCTCTCCCGCGCCACTCTCGGGCTTTAGGGAAGGGAAGAAGAACAGAGGGGCTGTTTTGTCGATGTTGCCAGAGGGGTTTATAGAAGTTTTCCTTTCCTTGTTTGAGGTAGGCGTAGGGGGGTATAGGGGTGAGGAATGGGGGATGGGGTGGGTGGGTTCAAGGATTAAGGGGGGAAAAATAGTGGGTGAGAGAGAAAAGTGGCGTCCTTAAACCACTGATGCCAATCAGAGGCTCTTCGGTTTAGCGGCTTACTTTCGACAGTGGAGCTGATCTGAGTTTTCCTGAATGGGTTTTTTGAGTGGCCAGGCTAACGTTCAGTAGGATCAAAGAAGCCGCAAGGTTGATAAAATGGGCTTAGGCCACAGACTGTACTGGGAATTTGAAGGTGTGGGATATCGAAAGCAGTGAAGCATACAGGTGCCTTTGCTGGGTTGGGTTTCTCTGGTTGGTTTTTGAAGTTGCTGCGACTCTCAAAATAATTAGGCTGTGTGCATCATTTAACTTTAAATATTTCTTGCAAACTTATTGTGGCTAAATTAGATCCTGAATTCTCTTCTTCTGTGATCCACCAGGAAGAAAAAAGAAACCACAACTAGATCAAGGTAGTTTTCAAGTTCTGTCAAGAAAGTATCACCCATTACACCACCTTCAAATTAACTTTCAAAATCTGACGAAGAAAAAAAAAAGAAAAAAAGAAAACAAAGAGGAACTATTCTTCCATCCCAGTTAATTGTCCTGCACACTTCCCAGATTTCAGTGGAGCTGTAGGTCACGACATGCTGCTAATGTATGAGCCTAAAAGAGGAGGGTGACTCGTGGAATATAACTTCAAAGAAGACACCAGAAACCTCACACACCTTCTGAGCGCTGGAAAGGCAGTTTAGTACAACTCCTGTTGTTTTTAAATGTGCTATATAAATAAATCTGACTTGACTTGACTTGACTTCTGAACGGAACAGCATGCCACTAAATAAACAAGTTCTTTTCCAAAGGCTGGAATGGTTAATTGGCCATACCTAATTATGACCGAACGCCTGTAATAATAATAATAATGCCATCACTGTTCCATGTACCCTTGTCTGGATATTATTTGAATGCAAGATATTCCAGACTGATGTCTGGAGTGAGAAGATTTTCCATGTGTGTGTGCGTGTGTGTGTGTGTGTGTGTGTGTGTGTGTGAAGAAGAGGGCAACTCATCGCTGTTTGTGCGTTGTAGTCTGCAGTCGGCACGCTTTCATGTGGCTCTGCCCTAAGACTTTGGATGGTGTCAGCCGTCGCTATGAGTCAGTGTTTTGCTGGAGGGTTTTTCTTCTCTCTCTCTCTTTCTCTCTCTCTCTCTCTCTCTCTCTCCCTCTCTCTCTCTGTCCTTTTTGTTCTTTTTTCTCTCCATTGTAATTATTATTACTTTTTTCGTCCTCCAAAGAGGGGCTGGCGTCATTTTTCCACCTGTCTCTGGTGCTGTGTGACTGGCTTTTGTTTTGCCCCTTTCACCCCATGCCCTTTAAAACAGTGAGGCACAACCCAACCACTGCCACAAAAACTGCACCAAAAAAAGAAAGAAAGGAAAGAAAAAAAACAATGGGCATTCCACTGCCACATCCTGTGTTGTATGCCAGCAGACTGATAGAGCTCGTGCAGAGGCCAGTGCCAAAGTCTCTGCCAGGCATTACAGCAGCCGTAGTGACATAGTGCAGGGGCAGTTGTGTCTTTCACAACACTGACAAACTTTCCTCTTTTTAAACTTTGTGTCTATTTCACCTCCCTCCCCATCCCCTCTCTTCCCCCACTTATCGGCTTTGTTCTTGACTGTTTAGGGTTCCCAGTGGCACGAATCATGTCGTCATGTCGCTTTGTAGGAGTTTAGCTATGTGGGGTTTTCGTACCCAGAAGGGGTCAACCAGATGCCGTAGGTCACATGACATAGCCTGTTTGGATTTTGCCTGGAATGGTGACTCAGTCTTAATTACTCGTTTTTTTTTTTGTTTGTTTTTTTTGCGAAGTAAAGTTGTTTACGTTAGATGCATGAGTGTGGTGGATTGTTTGTGCGAGTCTTTCTGTCAGACAGCCGTCATTGCCCCGGGCGAAGAACGGGCCTACCTCGCCTTCACACCTCACGTCTGGAAGTAAAACACCTGTCTTCTGCGCACTGAACGCCAAGTTCAGCAGTCACCGCCAGAGATAGACAGCTCTCTGTTTTTTTTTTTAAGGTCGGGTAGCAGCCCTTCTGCTGAATGCGTTGTTACTTTTTATTGTTTTGTGTTGTTTTCTTCCCTCGGCGATGACAGAGTGTGTGGCATGCCTGATAGGAGAGAGAGAAAGCACACATAAGGGGGGATGCTCCAAGTTCCCCCCCCCCCCACCGTTCTCGAGTTCTGCATGCCTGTCAGCATCCCTCTAAATCATGCACTCGCTCCGTCGCAGTCACCCTGCTCATAGTTTTGGGGGGGTCTTGGGTGTTGCAGAAAGGTGCAATAAATTAGGGAGCGTGCTCTGCAAAACAACACACATGCATGCACACACTAACACACACACACACACACACACACACTAACACACACACACGCACACACACGCACACAGCATCAGAGCTGCCAGCAGCCTGGGGTGTGTGCGAACCATACGGTTTTACTCTCCCGTCACACTACAGCGGGGAACTGATGGATGACAAATTCGGGTGTTTATAATGGCGACATGTGTATTTAGACTTGGAGTGCGTTTGCCCTGGGATTGCGTGTTTTCACGCAAAAGTGAAAATTATTAATGATGGCCTGTTCTGCTGTGAAAGGGCTGGTGGGTTTTGTGTAGCCGCTCACCAGACAGAAGAAGGGGGAGTAGAAGGTGAGTTGTCCCAGTGATAATAGTTGCACGCATTTCAACCGTCTATGTTTATTTGGAACATGGGCCTTGTTTCAAGTACCATTGTTTGGTGACAAACTTGATTAAGTTCTCTCAGAGTGAGGGATTGCCCTGCTAATAGAAGGGACTAGAAAAGCTTTCTTTTGCTAGGGCAATGAAACTCCTATGGTTCTCCTTTAAAGAAGTACACCACTTACTGGGAGTTAACTTACCTCTGCTTGTCATTAAACCAGACTTAAAAGACTTAAAACAAAGAACAAAGCCCTTGGTGGCATTCCATGTAGGTCGTGTAGTGACTAACCCAGGTTAGTTCAGTCAAAGAAGGTACACATCCTAATAAAAGATTCTTATGGATTTGTGGTACATTTCTATTTTATGGTGCATTCCATTTGCTGTGATTCAGAGGTCAGACTGACCTCACGTCAGGTGTTTGCAGTGGAAGATACACCATGGAATACGCAAGCAACCACAACAAGGCAGCTTTAACGTTAAACATTTTTTTCACACATATACAAACACAGAACCCCATACAGACCCATGCACACAGACACTCAAGCATGCAGTATGTTCAAAATTGCCAAGAAACCACAAAACCACGTTATATTAAAAACAGCCCCATGAAAAACAAGGGCTACTGTGGCGAGACGCTGAAATATTGCAATATCCGAATGAGAATCATGTAACAGTATACACGGACCAGACACGGCCAGCTAACCTGGAGAAGACATCAGGTCCAGACCCCCCATGGAGGTGGTGGGGGGGGAGGGGGGGCAGACCTGTCAAACACCCCCAAAAGGACTACCCCGTCTGGGTCACAGTCAGAGCAAACTACCAGACCCCCCCCCCTCCCTTCTTGGGTGTCATGCCACAATACTGCATTCACAGTTAACCTACCGCAATGACCATCTCAGGACTCCGTGTGGTTCTGCGGTCACTTGCCATCCAGAAGAAGTGAGGCCCCATAAGAGGCCAGCAATCTTGTGGGTGTCTCTACCTACTTCAGTTGGCCTTGGTAGAAAAAAAAAACTTCTTGTCAGACCTGCCTTAGGTAGCACTTTATTTTAATCTCTTTTACAGTGCACGCACATATAACAACATCAACATTATATATCTCCACTTTAACGCTAACCCTTACCGTAATACACTGTAACTGGGACCATAACCGTAACCCTAAGGTACAGTTTAAGTACATAATGTTGCATGTTGTTACACACTTTGCCACATGGTAACTTATGATAAAAATACACTGTAACTGGAACCATGAAAAATGGTGTAACCCTGCTTTAACTTTGTTTTGTGCAACCGCATCTGCCTAATAAGCACTCTCATTGCATCTCGAAGATTGTTGGTGTTGAGTAATTGGCATTATCTTGTTAAGCTTGTTTAGTGTTCAAAAGCGGGGCACAGACTGGGTACAGAGTGGGTACGATGATCAAGAGAAGAACAAGACACATGACCGAGAAAGAGAGAGGAGAACTGACAGTAAGTATAGTAGGGGAAAAAGAGAGGAGAGCAATAGAAGACATACGGAGAGAGAGAGAGAAAGAGAGAGAGAGAGAAAGAGAGAACTTCCTTTTAGGTAGGGGTCATCCTGGGGTCAGCGGTTCCTTTGAAGTGTTCCTGTAAAAGAAGTGTGTGCATCTCCGGAGCAGCATGATATCACTTTCATTAAAAACCAACACGCACAAAAACAAGCGTGCAAGCCTAATGACCATCATTAGTTGCTATTCTGCGCCTTCGGCAATGTTTCTGGACTCTCTTCTCCTCTCTGTCTTCCTCTGTTGTTGTTTTTCCTCCATCGCCTGTTCTCTCTGGTCAGTTCAAAAACAGCTTTTGACTCATCACAATTTTATTATTTTGCCTTCTGTGTGACCTTGAGTCTGTATTATTATTGTCTAACACCTATTGAACCGTGTTTATCACCATGGGTTTACAGGGCTGTTTTATGGCCTTCTGATACACCCCTGAAAGCTTTTAGGGATGCAGACCTCTCAACACAGACATTGCTGTAAGTGAATAATCAGACTCCATCTTGTATGTGTGCCTTGTTTTACATGTAGGTTTTGGACAGGAAGTGTGGTCATCTGTCAGGAGTGTCAAAGCATATCTGCTTTTCGATTCACACGTTCAACTTTATTAATGTCCTGCTGCTGAGAAACAACGGCGGACGGATGCAGAGGGAAGGGAAGGCTTCTTCAGTAGACAGCGACGCAAGCCCCCGAGGTGGTGAGTGACTGCGGTTCGTCTGAAGCCCTGGCTCCCAGTCGAGCATGGTCTTTTATAAACACATTCCTTTCGGACGGGGGGAGACGCGGGGATGATCGCCACAAGGGAGGCCCAGGCGGACTTTTTAAGAAAAAAAAAAAAAAAAAGAAAGAAAGAAAGAAAAAAGAAAAAAGAGCACGTCTGCAAGGGTCCCGCCAAGGAATCACCCGATTGTGAAACTTTATATCCCCTGACCCCGTGTCAAGAGGAAATACCTGCGTGTTTTTACATTTTGCCTCTGTGTCTCTCCTCCCGCCTCAAACAGATCCCAGTGCGGTTGCACTCGGAAGAGAGATGGGATAAACTCAAGGAGCAGGCTTCTAGCGTGGGCTTGCTCCCCATTTATGGGGCGGTGTAATGTGGGGGGAAGTCAGGACGATTCCAAGGTCCCTGCACTGACAATAAGGCCCTCATACAACACAAGGACCAGGGTGGCATTTCCCAAATTATGCAGTGTCTCCTAGCAGTTTATGAAGACTTGAAAGCTATACCTTTTTAAAGTCGCTTATTTTTCTACTCATGTTCCATCTTAACCACCCCTACATGGGACTTTCCTATGCATGCCTTAAGGAGCAGAACCCACGTTTCTGCTTTTTTGGTGCGTGTGTTTCTCGTGTGGGTTTGAGCAAGTGTGATATGAAGCAATTTATTGTAACCAATATATTTGTATTCATAAGGAATTAAAAAATAGTTGGCTAATTGATTTAGACAATTATACAAAAGTATAATGCAATAATATTTTATACATGTCAGTCAGGGCATATGTCCAGACAATTATGCAGTGATAATTTCTGGACTCTTAAAAAAGACTCAAGATATTTCAAGATATAGCTGAAGGGGCAGCCAAGGCAACCTTACAAAAGTATCTCTTACAGAGAGTATGCATAGCCAAGAACATTTTAGGAAATGTTAAGATGAAAACTATAAGATATTCTTTAGATTTACATTGTCATTCTTATTAAGTGAGCTCAATATTGTGTTCTTTCATATGGCCCAAAATGTTGCGCAGTGGCCCTGCTTTACTTGACTGGTGTGGACTTGGAATAGGATAGAATAGAATAGAATAGAATAGAATAAAACATTGTTAATCTCTTCTGGAGGTCCCTTCGGTGAAATTGGGAAAGCACCAAATCATGATACAGATGAATAAAAACTATAAAAAAGTATAACACTTTGATATGTTAAATTCACTCCCCAGTCACTTGCCTGTTGGGCGGCTTTGACGCAGTGGAGAGAAAAGAAAGGGAAGAGTTCAGCAGGTCCATCATAACATGCAGGCATATTTCGGAGGCGCTGTGAGTAAATTGGATTAACGGTGTTGGACCCTTTGTCCGCAGTCTTGTGGTTTAGCTGCTGGCTGCTTGCAAAGTTTAGTCTGGTATGTGTCTCTCCATCTGTGTGGTATGACTGTGTATGGGTTTGTGCTGGGATTTTACGAGTGTGTATGTGTGTGTTTGTGTGTGTGTGCTTAATGTATGTTTGTATATGGACATGTGCTTGTATATTTGCATATTTGTGTGTGTGTATGTGTGTGTGTGTGTGTGTGTGATGTGGTGTGGTGTGGGAATTAATGAATGTGTGTATTGTGTTGTGTGAATATGTCTGTTTGCACATGTAAGTGTGGTAGGTATGCATGCTCTGTATATACTTGTGTGTGTCTAGGCATAGGTCTGTGTGTGTGTGTGTGTGTGTGTGTGTGTGTGTGTGTGTGTGTGTGTGAATACCTACATGTTTGTCTGTAAGCATGCAAATGAAAAGCTGAGGTGAACCTTAGAGGCCCAGCAGATGTTTCAATCTATTTCCCAGTGTCCCTCTTCTCCTCTCCTCTCCATTCTTCTCCTGTCATCTCCTTTCCTCTCCCCTTCCTTGCCCCTACCTCTCCTCTCCTCTGCTTTCCTCATATCTCCTTTTCTACTCTCCTTTCCTCTGCTATCCTTTTCTCTCCTGTCTTCTCCTCTCCTGTCTTCTCTCCTCCTCTCCTCTCGTCTCTCCCTCTCTACTATTCTATCCTCCTCTCCTCTGCTTTACTCTCCTCTCCCTCTCTCCTCCTCTCCTCTCCTCTCCTCTCCTCTCCTCTGCTTTACTCTCCTCTCCCTCTCTCCTCATCTCCTCTCCTCTCCTCTCCTCTGCTTTACTCTCCTCTCCCTCTCTCCTCCTCTCTTCTCTTCTCCTCTCCTCTCTACTCTTCTATCCTCCTCTCCTCTCCTTCTCTCCTCTCCTCTCCTCTTCTCTCCTCTCCTCTCCTTCTCTCCTCTCCTCTCCACACCTCTCATCTGCTTTCCTCTCCCTCTCTCCCCCTCTACTTCTCTCCTCTCCTCACCTCTCCTTCTCTCCTTCTCTCCTCACCTCTCTGGCGGCAGGTCCTGCGGCAGCTGCTCAGTTCACAGAGCTCATTGTTCAGGGGTCTGGGGCCTTGCGTGCGTCCCCTCTCTGTGTCTCCCACTGTTTATGGTTACTCATGTCAAATTGGGCCCACATTAGCTTAAAGTGGCCCATGTTTGATGATGTCCAGGAACGATAGGAGTATCGGCTTTCATTAAAACAACTCTATTAGCCAAGGGTGTGAATTTAATGTTTGTCTTTTCGAGCCGGAGCCCTGAATTGGAGGTTATCTATAGCGCTTTAATTGAAACCACCTTTGCCGCTTTTTCTTTTTCTTTTCTTTTTTTTCTGTTCTTTTCTTTTCTTTCTGGTGATTTCATGACTTTTTTGTCTGCACCAGTCACTGAAAACAGATGTCTCGGAGATTCTTTGAAGGATTCTGCTTTAAATCGTCCTTCAGTAGACAGCGGAGTTGACAAGGTTTTTGTTTGCTCGTGAACATATCCCTTTATTAAATTAAGGAAATGTTTCTCCCTCCTCAGTGCAACACCTGCTGCATCAGATGGCCTAGAATTACATTCTCTGCATATTAAGAGATGCTGAGTTTTTTTGCAGTATCAGAATCAGACTGAATCAATATAACATGAAAAGAACTCACCAGAGCAGAAAAGCTCTTTATAGAGATCACCTCTGTCGTATGCCTGGTGTTTAAAATAAAATCTTGGCCAGACTCCCGTGTTCTGCTCATTTGCTAAAACTATTTAGATTATGTAAAGCATGGGACTCCCTGAGTGAAAGGCACACATGTTGAACATAAAACGGTGATGTAAAAAGAAGATTGTCCAGCAATGCTTCATAAAAAAGCCCAACTGTGACATTATATTACTCCTTGTGTCTTATAAACACGCAGGCGTGTCGGCAGTCTCGTTCGCGTCTCGGATGTCTCATTTTCTCCAGATCGAGCTCGCCTTTTGTTTTGTGAACCACAGGAAAAGCAGCCCTTTGAAATTAGTGAAGGTCTTGCAAAAACTATAACTATACAGAGCTACTGAGGCCACAGAACAGCACGAGTTTCCACTTCAGGAAAACAATCTGATCAGTGAATTCGTCAGAATCATACGGTGGATATGGTTCAGTTCTTGAAGAAACTTGATGTCTTTTGTTACTCTCTTACATCAAAATCCAAGAAAAATATTCTGCTCGTAGAAAATAGATGAAGACGCATCATTATTGTGAATCGATATAATGTGACTGCTCAGTTGTCTAGACGGCTCCTCTGAGTCACGCCTGGGATTTGAGACAAAAGACTTTTTTAATTTAAAGAGGATGGGCAACATCCATCATGAGTAAAGTAAAGTGCCCAAAGTGCACTGACCTTTCTCTCTTTTCTCTTTCTTTCTCTCTCTCTCTCTCTCTCTCTCCCTCTCTCTCTCTCCCTGTCTGTCTGTCTGGAGGAGTGAGGTGGGGGAATGGGGAATGGTCTGCAGGAGGGGGGATGCCTAATCAAATACAAGAGAAACTGTAAGTCGGACTACATGAGAGGACTGTGTGCCAAGTTAACTGTTACCAAACACCAGAGGGAGATTGATGACTGACCTCATGTTTGTTTATGAACTATTTCAGGCTTTGTGTTTAATTCCTGCCTTCCAAATTGTGATGTATACATAACCTGGAGATTTATGTGAACTGAAGGCTAAGCAAAGTTCTGGAGGTCGTCTGCGTCTGGTCGTCAGTGGGGCCTTAGATTGATCAAATTATGATCGTGGCTGGTCTAACTATTATGCTGAAAAAAAAAAATTGGCGTGACGTTAAGGTCTTGACTGTTTTCGAGGGAACAGAAAAGATCCCAAGAGATCACTGGAGAAGATTATACAGCCCGCGATCACTCTTTCCCTGACCTAATCCGGTCCATCGTTTATGGATTGGGTTATCTCGAGGCCCATCCAGACCAGCTGTGTAATTAATGTCGCATCACAAGAGCGAAGGCAAGAGATTCCACTAGATTTCCATCCCGAGACCCCTCCCTGTGCCATATAAAGTTCTGCTACACATGTCGTGGGTTTAATGACACAATCAAATCAGATTGTGGAGAATGGTCAGCTGGGGACCTCTGGCAAGCTCTTCCACAGTGTTTGAAACACCTGTTAGCACTCGTCATTTTTTCCCGACAAATTATCCAGAGGTACCATCAGGAGTTAATTTTAATGGCATGTGATGGTAGAGGGGAGAGTTCAAGACAGGAGGAGAGAGAGAGAGAGACAGAGAGAGAGAGAGAGAGAGAGATAGAGACAGAGACAGAGAGAGAGTTAGAAAAAAGACAAAAATGTCTCTCTTGAACATACAGTAAATTTGACTTGGAAAAAATGCATGTGTTTGTTTTCATGAGCTCAGGAAAAGCTCTCTTGTCTTTTAGTTTTCGCAAGATCAAAGGCTTTTATTGAACGCGAGGGCCAAAGAGTCTCTGAGATGACTGCCTCGCTCCTCCCCAGTTTAATGCACCGCTCTGTCTGATAATTGGGAAAAATAAGGACTGTTATTGTTAGGTTGCCATGGGAATCTGCCCTTATTTATGTGAAATATGTCTGACTTGAAAGTTGACTTTTCTGTGCAGTTTTGTGTTGAAGCAAAAAAAAAAAAAAGGTTCTGAGTGTTTGAAATTCTATACGCATCCAAGACCTTTAAATCACACTGGGGACTTTCACCAGGCTGAACAAATCAAACGAGGATGCTCAGCTCTCATCTTGCTGCTTGTGTTTTCACAAATGCAATTGCAGTGCAGATTTCTCAAATATTTTTTATTCCTATCATCACCCCCCCTCTCTCTCTTTCCCTCTCCTTCTCTCTCTTTCTCTTTCACTTCTCTCCCTCTATCAGTCTGGTTGTGTGCCCACTCCCTTGTTATGTCTTGACTGCTGAGATCTGCTGAATAAAAAGCGTGCCTGCGTGTGACGACATGCTCGCTTCATATTTTCGTTTGATGCGGGATGTCAGGCTTTCATCCCTGAGAATCTGCTGGCACTCTCAGTGGGATGGGGATATTGGGTGACAAAGCATAAAATCCGCTGCATTGAAACATATGGCCATGTACCCCCCCCCCCCCATGTTCCAGAGGTTTGTTCGCATATTTCTGAGGTTCTGATTATTAGCCAGGGCATTACAAGGAATGGCAGACATAAATTCATGAAGATAGATAGATAGATAGATAGATAGATAGATAGATAGATTTTTTATCCAAACAGTGTTTTTTTTATCAATCTTTATGCAAAATTCTTATAAATTGCACTTTCTCATCCACTTAGCTGTTATTTTAAAACTTTGAACATGGGTCGTGGAACATAAATCTTTTTCATCATCCTTTTGCACAGCTCTGCAGTTTATGTCATTTTCAACACATATTCACCCTTAATGTGAGTCTGGTTCTGTTTCTTCAGTCTTGATTTACTGCCAGACTGACAAATAAGGTTTTGTTAACTGAATGACAAGTAAGCCTCACCATTACACGACATTAAGTGACACACTACACCACTACCTTCTGCCTGGCATGGTCGCTGGGAACAGAGAGTGAACAAATTGTTTTTCAACAGCTTGTTTTTGGTGAAATCTCAAACCAGACCAGGCGTCATGTCTGTTGGCTCAGGCATGTCGAAGCCTCCTTCATTATCAGGCGCTGCAGCCACCTTCCCAGCCCACTCCTGTGTTCCCAGGCCGGTAGGTGTTGCGTCTGGAAAGGACCGGGGAATGTGGGAATGTGGTGGGCTTCCTCCTCCCGGCCCAGCCCGGCCCGGCCCTGCCTGTCCAGTCCCAGCCCGGCCCCGGCCAGCGGTGAGTAATCCAGGAATTCCCACATCTTCCAGAGGGGAGGACAGGAGCATCGACTCAGCCTCGCCAAGGTCACTCTGGACCGCTGAAAGGCTCTCGGCCCAAGAGAGAGACAGCGAGACTGAGACACAGAGAGAGAGAAAGAGACATAGAGAGAGAGAGAGAGAGAGAGAGAGAGAGAGGAAAATGAAAAAGGGATAGACACAGACGCAGAATGAAAGAAGTGAAAAGGGGAAAGATAGTGAGGGGGTGAAAAAGAGAGACAGAGATGGAGAAACTGCAACAGACAGGAGCAGAGGAGACTTGGTGTGAATCCAGTACGTGTATGTGTATGTGAGCAACCTTAATGACACAGGGTTCATTTGCATCAGATCACATTTGTTGAGATTTTGTTACAAGCTTCTATATTAAACTTGCCCCGACGGCCTCAAGGTCTGAACCCAACCACATCTGTTCACCACTCCTTCCTTGATTAGTAGCGGCTCTATTTTTATTTCATACAACACACACTGCACGGAAAAGTCACATTTTTAGAGCTGAAAGTTTCATACATGCATGTAAAAATATGTGAAAGAGTTGGACGGGAATTCAGCTAGGGGAGAAGGAAGGAGACAGAAAGAGGGTGTGTGGGAGTCAGATGGAGGAGAGAGAGAGGGAAGCAGACATGAAGGGAGACAGAGTGTGTGTGTGTGTGTGTGTGTGTGTGTGTGCATGTGTGTGTCTGTGTCTGTGTGTGTGTGTGTGTGCATGTGTGTCTGTTTCTGTTTGTATGTGTGTGTGTGTGTGTGTGTGCGCATGTGTGTGTCTGTATGTGTGTGTGTGTGTGTGTGTGTGTGTGTGTTTGTGTAGGAGGCCGGGGAGAGGACGCACGGGGGCTGAGAGGCAGAGTCCAGCAGACAGCAGCGAGACAGCACGAGAGGGAGCGAGTGAGCGTGTGCAAGCGAGCCGTGCGTGGCTCACCCCTGATTGCTCCCACGGGCTCCGGGTTGCGTGAGGTCACAAGCTCCTACATCTCACGCCGCAAACAGGCCGGGGCAGACAGACGGACGCAGGAATTCACTCGGTTTCGCACATCAAGGGGATTACTTTCCCCTTTTCTTGTTTGATACCTATTGGGATCCAGAAAGAAACTAACGAAGAGAAGACCAGCTAAACAGAGTAGAAAATAACTAGATTGTTTTTCTAAGCAACCAGATGTGAAGGAAAAGACAGGAGTCAACGCTGCTGTGAGTGTAGATACACTGACTTAGAAATCCCATAAGCTGGTAAGCTGGTAAGATGGAGAGATACATTGTTTGCTGAATGAGATCTTACTCAAGAGTAATCTACTGGGTTTATGAGCCAGACAGAGAAGAAAGAAAAGGTAGAAGGTAGAGAAGGTACTTTATTATTTTAAGCAGAAGAAATGAGGAGAACATGTGAAGAGATATTCTTTTTGGAGAAGGCAAAGACCACTTTGCTGGATTTGTAAGAAATTTTGACGTATAGGTCAACAGAATTTGTTGTCCCCAACGAAAGAATACAATCCCCCCCTCCCCTCAATATTATCAATAATCTTATTAGTGTCCTCCAAGGGCCCTCTGTTAATGTTGGGCCATTGGATTGGTTCAGTGCCCCTTGTCTTCTCCGAGAGAAGTTTTCATGATTGAACTACAATGAGGTGCTCAGTGGCCAGACTGTTGGTAAGTGGCAAAAGAAGAGGACGAATGGGAACACATAGATATGCGTTGGCATCAGTGATTGGCACAGTGTTTTCCTGACATGAAGACTTTATTGCAGAACATGGCAGTGAAGTGTTCATTACACGTCCATACTTCCTGGAGAGTCATTCAAAGTCTGCTGCCCCTAGTGGCTATAAAGGTGAAATGACTCTTAAAAACACTTTTAGTTTCACACACTTGCCCTTCCATAATAGGTGATGACAACACCATAACCACAACTTTCTTCCATGTAAAGGTTGTTGTGTTGTTAAGATGATGATTAAGGCTCTGTGACTATTTGATCAGTCTCTTTCTGAGTAAGAAGGGAAAGGCATTTGTGAAAGGAAAAATAACAACTCCCACTTACCCACCCACCACCCTCCTCATCCCCATCCATACTTGTGGAAGTTTCCATCCCCCACACAACATCATCTCTACCCCACCCTTACACACAGGCACACACGCACGAACACACACACACACACACACACACACACACACACACACACACACACACACACACACACACACACACACACTCGCACATACACATACACATACACAAACACAATTGCACCTACCCCCCCCCACCTGACTTGGGGGAGGCAGGTTGTTATGTTATGTTATGTCTATGCTTACCTGCTGTTTACTCCGTCTCCTTAGTTTTCAAAGGGACAACTAAAGGCATCTTTTGACAGAGCACTCAAGCGGCCCCACCCTCAGGAGATCTGCACTTTGTTGCCTCTGACAGATGATGTTTCCTGGGGATGATGGAGGCGGTGGTGGGGAAGGGGGTGATTTTGGTGGTGGTGGTGGTAGTGGTAGGTGGTTACTCTGTGTTGATGTGTGTGTGTGTATACGTGGTTGTGTGTGTGTGTGTGTGTGTGTGTGTGTGTGTGTGTGTGTGTGTGTGTGTGTTTGTGTGTGTCTGTGAGCTTACTGGGCCTGCAGGGAGAGGGAAAGACAGAATTGCAGGCGCTTGAGAAGTGACAGTGTACTCGAGTTAAGCACCTGTAATCCTCTCCTTTTCCTTCAGGGTGTCTCTAGTGACATAGGGGTGCTGCCACACACACACACAGACACACACACACACACACATTCACATACACACACTTATTCACACATGCACACACACAAACACATATATCTAGTTTATATACGCACTATATGCACAAACACACCCCAAAGGACATGTAAGCACATACAGAATATACATATATGCATACATATACTTACATAGATATATACATACATACATACATACATACATACATACATACATACAGACATACATACATACATACAGACATACATACATACAAAAATACATACTTACCTACATACCTACCTACATACATACATACATACATACATACATACATACATACTTTCATATTTATGTACATTTTTTAATTTTAATTTTAATTTAGCTAAGAAATAAAATAACCACCCAGGCAATTCAGGATCCAAGACTCTGACTCCAAGACTGTTCAGCAGAAGACACACAGTGTGCATAAGTAACAAATGAGTATGACAGGTGATATCGAGAAATGTCTTCTTACTGGAACAATTAGTGGATAATATTATGCGCACATATTTTAGGCATTTGACATAGACCCACAGATACAAAGATAACACCTTGCACCTGTACAACCACAAATACAGTACAAACTCTCTGTCTGTGTCTCTCTCTCTCTTTTACACACACACACACACACACAGACGCAAAGACACACGCGCATGCACATCATCCCTTAACCTTGCACAGGATCTCATTAATCTTTGTTTAACTAAGTGATTCAATAGTCACAGATTCCAGTGCATATGGTATCGACATATCTATTCTGTGTGTGTGTGTGTGTGTGTGTGTGTGTGTGTGTGTGTGTGTGTGTGTGTGTGTGTGTGGCTATATGTATTTAAGTGTGTGTGAGAACACTCTGCACCATCTCACACACCTGCAGAGTGTGTTATGAGCATAGGGCCTGGGAAACAGCACTCCATGTGTGTGAGAAGGTGGATGTATATATTCCCTCCTATTAGAGGGAATTACTGTGTGTGTGTGTGTGTGTGTGTGTGTGTGTGTAGATGTGTAATGTTGAGGAAGGCTGCTGTGTGTGTTCAGCTGGCCTCACAGGATGTTTTTTTAGGGGAGGTGATCCCCTAAACCAAATCCCACGAACACACACACACACACACACACACACACACACACACACCGAAACATTGCAGTCATGATTCCCCTGCTTTTTACAGACGACAAAACCACGCCGAAACAGCAGCCAGCTGGATGTAACACCTCCACCCACAACTCTCCAAAGACAGCCTGACACACACTCACACACACATGCACACACACACACACACACACACACATACACAAGCACACACACACACACACTTGCACACATACACACACACGCACACTCTCTCTCTCTCTCTCTCTCTCTCTCTCTCTCTCTCTTTCTGTCTCTCTCTCTCTCTCTCACACACACATGCATATATACACACTTACATACATACAAACACACACACACACACACACACACACACACCCTTCCCCACCGGCCTCTTTGCCTTCACTCCTGTGCAGTCCCTGCTGAGTCATTTGCGGCGGGGGGGATGGGGGGGGGGGGGGGGGGGGGGGGGGGGGGGGGGGGGGGGGGGGTCCTCTCCATGCTTAGGCTCAGCACTTCCACTTGACAGAGCTCAACACTGCCAGACATACAGCGGAAAGGTAGAAGGATGGGTAGAAAGAGAGACAGAAAGATGGTAGAGTGTGTAAGAGAGAAGAATGGGTAGAGAGAGAGAGAGATAGAAAGAAGGATGGGTAGAGAGAGAGAGGCAGAAGGATGGGTAGAGAGGGAGAGACAGACAGAAGGATGGGTAGAGAGAGAGAGACAGAAGGATGGGTAGATAGGGAGAGACAGACAGACAGATGGGTAGAGAGGGAGAGACAGACAGATGGGTAGAGAGAGAGAGACAGACAGACAGATGGGTAGAGAGAGAGAGACAGAAGGATGGGTAGAGAGGGAGAGACAGACAGACAGATGGGTAGAGAGAGAGAGAGAGAAGGATGGGTAGAGAGGGAGAGACAGACAGATGGGTAGAGAGAGAGAGACAGAAGGATGGGTAGAGAGGGAGAGACAGACAGACAGATGGGTATAGAGAGAGAGAGAGAGGGCAAGACTGGGAGAGAGAGAGAGAGCGAGAGAGAGCGAGAGAGAGAGACTGAGAGAGGAGGAGATGAAAAGGTGAGCAGGGATCAGTGAGGTAAGCATCCTTGAAAGAGAAGAGCACAAAAGGGGAAGTCATTAAGGACGCTGATTTAAGGTAGTACTTAGGAGCAACTGCTCCTCACAACACACACACACACACACACACACTAGGCTACAGGGGGGAGGCTTCAAGCAGAGAAAAGAGATTGTTCTGGTTTCCGTCCCGTGTCCTTTTAAGATGCCTTCAGTTCAGTGCATTTAAGGGATTAAGGAACAAAAGGTTGTAGTCAAGTCTTATTCTCGTGTATGCAACTTGCAATCCAAGTACATTTTAAAGCAGGATGAACTTATGAAGGAACCACATCATTCTTCCTTTCTTCCACCATTCTTTCTTTTTTGGTTCTTTGTCCTCACCCAAGAACTTTTTGAAAAATAAAATGTTAGACACTAAAGAAAGACTTTGTATTGCTCAAAATGAACAGATAAAGATGGCGTAAAGCACCAACTTAACATCTGAGGGTTTGCGTGTTATTTTAACCGTACATTTAAAAAAAAGTGTCTTACAACAGCGCTTTTGATCTTCAGGCATTCGTAATGTCTGAGTGCTTTGTAGAGTGCTCGTGCCTTTCGTGACAATATCTAGCACAGTCCCACAAAGTCCCTTTTGAAAAGGCCCCGGTGATGCAAGCACTGGTTAGGTCCACTCTTTTAATCCGGCTTTATGGACGCTATTAATGGCAATAGTGCCGTTATAATAAACCAATCGCAGACACGGCTCCTTTTAGTGGAGGCCAGGGGCTGGTGTTGTTCAGACCAGACAAGATGTTCTTTCAATCTTTCAGCCTGCTTTTGTAATGTCCTCAACCTCCCTCCTTCCATCCACCCCCCCAACACCCCCCCCCCCCCGAACACCCCACAGCCTGCCCCCACCTACACATACACACACACACACTCTCTCTCTCTCTCACACATACACACACACACACACACACCCCTCCTCTCTCCACCTCTGAGTGATAGAGACTCGCCTTGCAGGCTTACTGCTCAGGCCACATCTGCTGATCGCATATAGCACCCCCCCACACACACCATACACACAAACACACACACACACACACACACACACACACACACACACACACCCTCTTCCAGCAGTTTCCTACCTATTTATGAAAAAGCCATCACTGTTCACGCTTCCTAATCCCAGTGCTTTCATTATTCCTGGGAAGCTCGCTATCACCATGGAGATGAGCTGGGAGAAACAGCAAAACAAAACAAGGACAGAAAGAGATGGAGAAAAAGAGAAAGAGAGAGGGAGAGAGTGAGAGAATGAGAGATGAAGGGAGAGAATGAAAGAAAGTGTGCATGAAGTTAAAAAATGAGAAGAAAAAGAAAGGAGAAAATGTAAGAAAGAGGGGAACATTTGTGAAAATGCTCCAAGGGTCAAAGCACTGCTAAAGAGAGAGAGAGAACGAGAGAGAGAGAAAAGAAAGAAAAAAGAATGTTTTTTAAAAAAAAGAGAGAAAGAAAAGAGAAAGAAAAAAAAAAAAAGTGGAGCCATGAAAGTGTCAGCGCGGAGTGTGTGACGCACTGCTAGGGTGCTGCGCGAGCGGGCCCCGCTAATGGGTCTCGCGGGCTCTTTATTCCTAAAGCTCCAGTGCAATTTGGAGAGCTAATACAGTGGTCCCGTTTGACCCCGCGCCAACACTGACAAGCCACTGGAGGGGGGCGGGGTGGGGGGTGGTGGGGCAGGGCGGGGAAGGGTGGTCCTGGGAAGAGGCGATTGGAGGGTTGGGGGTGGATCATGGTTTTGTGGCTGAAGTTGGGGTGAGGGGTTTGGGTGGGGGGTGGATCATGATTTATTGATGGTGGTGGTGGTGGGGGGGGGGGCGGTGGCAGGTTGATCGTGGTGGGGTGTAGGGGTGTGTAGAGAGGGTTTTGGGGCGGGGGGGCTGTATCGTGGATCATGTGGTGATCCACCCCCACCACGCCCCACCCATCCCACCTCATAGTCCATCTCCTTAGGTCAGCCCCCCCCCCCCACCCCGTCATATGTACACTATCCTAAACCAGCCATGACGTGGTGCTGTCAGATCTTCCTTGACAATGGCTGGAGGGTGGAGGGTGGTGGTGGTGGTTTGGGATGGTTGGATGTGGAGGGGGGTGGGGGGTGTTGGTGGTGGGTGAGGGGGGAGGTGGGGGGGTGGGGGGGAGATTGCAGTCTGGGGACCTGCTGTCATTGATAGACCCGTAAACGCTTTGACAGGCAAAGTGTTTCTAATGAATGGTGGCCATAGAAACCACCAAATCAAAGCAAGAAGCACTGAACAGTGTGAGCCTGGGAACATCAAAAAAAAAAAAAAAAAGAAAAGAAAAGAAATGGGGGCGACTCGAAACACTGGGACAGTTTCACCCGGCCGCCATCCGTCACTTACCGGCCGTGCTCGTAAGCACGCCCATCGGACCGTAATTACATTGATTCTCGCTTGATGCAGTCTTGATATAATTATCGTTAAGTGTGGTGGGGGTAGAAAGAAAGAGGAGTGGGGGGAGGATGGGGATGGGATGGGATGGGGTGGGGGGGATGTTTGGGCAGTTCGAAGGGGAAAAAAGAAGCATGACCTGTTTACTAAGAGAGAAATCATTGTTCCATGTGACCTGAGGTTCTCTGTCTGCGCGGGATGTTTCAACACGTTTGGGAATCAGTAATGATTCACACTGCACATGCCAAACCCTTCCCTAATGAGGCTGCACTGTCTTTTCCATAAATTCATTTTTCCCCCGCGACCCAAGATTGTATGTATGGGTGTGTGTGTGTATGTGTGTGTGTGTGTGTGTGTGTGTGTGCGTGTGTGTGTGTCTATGTGTGTGTGTGTGTGTGTGTGTGTGTGTGTGTGTGTGTGTGTGCATGTAAGTGTGTGTGTGTGTGTGTGTGTGCGCATGTAAGTGTGTGTGTGTGTGTGTGTATGTAAGTGTGTGTGTGTGTATGTGTGTGTATATGTAAGTGTGTGTATGTGTGTGTCTCTATACATTTTCGTAAGCATGTTTCCTTGGCTCTGTTGCTAGGGTCTATCTTTCTCGAGTTGAGTCTCAGCTGTCTTCAGCTGATATCACTGCACAAACTACCTCAACTTTCCAGGGTGAAGCGCGTTTAGTGGTCAGCGAGGATGCATTAGTGGCGCGGGCCAAGGCTCGTAAAACTAATACAAGCATGTTAGGCTGAGGTACATGGTGTGAATCAGTACGAAAGTCATCGTACAAGTCATCGCGACAAACCGTGCGCACCCTCAACCCCTCCGAGGAATGCTGTCATTGTCTTGTCTGAGATTGTTCTTGGACGGTTTGTTTAAGTTACTATTTATGGTCATGTTGAGCTTCCTGATGCGAGGGCCTATCACAGCAGGGATCTGATCTGATGGTGGGTAAAAGGTTATAAGAATAACATTTCTTATGTGTACGTACATCAACAAATCGGATCATTCCCTCCTCAAAAAAAGTATCAAATAGAAAATAATTGGTTATAGGAAAACCAGAGACCTGTATTTTTTTTTTGGTGTGTTAAAACTAAAGTGAGACACGACAGTTATAACAGTTTAAAAGTGAGAGAGTGTCCCTGACATTTGACAGCACATTAACCAGAACACGTGTTTGAACATGTGTGTTTGTGCTTGCATGAGTAAGGTCATGCTTATATTTGAGCAGCACTGCTTGTAAGTGCCTTCGGTTTATGCATTATTGTGTAGGGGCTTGCTGTATATATCTTGTATATTGCCTGGACATTACATACCATATCTGTGTGCAGAGCGCACATGTACTTATGTGTGTGAGTGTGTGTGTGTGTGTGGGTGCGTGTGTGTTTGAGTGTGTGCATATTTGTGGGTGTGTGTTCTCTGTCAGGTGTAAAGAGCAAGGCTGATGTTTTGTCATTAGCAGGTGGGTCAGTGGTTCACATTGGTCATGGTCTGCCTGCTGTCTGCAGAGGGACTGGCTGGTGTTGTGAGTCGTGAATCATGATATTGCGTGAGGTATTACGACCGTGTACACTGCATCCCCCCTACAGCACCACCACCACCACCACCACCACCATAACCCTTCAAGCCCTAACCCCCCCCCAAAAAAAAACAAAACAAAAAACAACACCCACCCGCCTTACAGGACTATGTCTGTGAAAGAAACATCACCAATAATTTTTCAAAATAAAAGCACAGATTTTTTCGTGTTTCTCTGCATGTGGTAAATGAAGGGAAAGGGAGAGAGAAAGTCAGACAGCGTGAAAGAGAGAGAGAAAGAGAGGGAGAGAGAGAGAAGGAGAGATCCCACTTTATGACGAGTGAGTTTTCAGAAGGCATTAGCTGGTGGCTGAACTTGTGGCGAATCCCAAACCGCCACTATAAAAATCTGAACAGAAGGAGGAGGGGGGAAAAAAATGAAGCAAAAACCATGGAAATAACTCAGTGAAATATCCAAAGCAGAGCCGCGGAATAAAAATATCTCCGTAATATCTCTGGCGGGAGCTCCGCGGGCACAGGTGCGTTTGAGATTGTTACCCCTGCATCTTAACAGCGCGCTCCAGAACGGCTTCCAGAACTTTCCATTGTCAGAAGGCATTATGGGATACATAAAGCCCTGGGAGCCTGCTCCGAGGAAGATTTTACTCCCCTTGTAGTCCCCTCTCTCGCGCTTTTTTTTCCCAGCCGATGGAAATTTATAGGAATGCGTGGTTATAATGGAGCGGTTGGGGGATTCGCAGTGAAATTTAATGGTAAAGCCTTGCGTTCACCCCGCCTCTGCAGTATCTCCTGATGGGCAGAGATCACAGAGAGAGAGAGAGAGAGAGAGAGAGAGAGAGGAGTGGAGAAATTGAGTTAAACAGAGTGAGTGAGGGAGTGACACAAACACAAGAAAAGAATTAGTTGGTGAAAAGGAGAAAAAGAAAAGAACAAAAGAGAGGTAATGGAAGCTGTATATGACAGAGAGAGAGAGAGAGAGTGAGTGACTGAGAAAAAAAAGAGAGAGAGAGAGAGAGAGGGGTGACATTTAAAAAAACATTTGCAAGTGTAACAAAAAAATGATGAAAAGAGAAGACTCGGACAGTCATGTAAGGTTGATGGTCAGAGACACCCTGAGGACACAGTGCAGTGCTAGTAGGACATGGTGTCCAGTGCTGGAGGCTGACCCTGCTGGAGCACAGGAGGGCAGGAGGGGGCATGCCAGTCTTTGGCAGTATGCTAATAGTCTTGCTCTTGATGTGCGACCAAGATATTGTCACATGACATACTAACATTGAAGAAAAAAAGCCCCACAAAAAGTTTCTTCACTGTCTATTCGGATTCTCTCCTACTCTCTTTCTCTCTGCCTCTCTCACATCTTCTCACAACATCGCCGTCTTTCTCTCCCTCTCTCTCTTTCTGCCCCCCCTTCTCTCTGCCTCTCTCACATGTCCTCACAACATTGCCCTCTCTCTGTCTCTTGCTCTCTCTCTCTCTCTCTGTCTCTCTGCCTCTCTCACATCTTCTTGCAAGTCGCAACATCGCCGCCTCTCTCTCTCTCTCTCTCCCTCTCTCTCTTGCTCTCTCTTTCTGCCGCCCCCCCCTCTTTCTGGCCCAATGGAGTCATTGGTTGGATTGTCAGAGTTTCCCTATCAACTTGTCATTCCCTGCCCATGCCTCCCCACTCTCTTAATTTTTGTGTCCTGCTTTCGCATTGATCTTATTCTTCTAACATGATAAGCAACGACACCGAGTTACTGGGGCACTGTACACTATGTACACAAGTGTGTATGTGTGTGTGGGTGTGTAGGTGTGTGTGTGTGTGTATGTGTCTGTGTGTGCGTGAATGCGAGTGTAGTATATATGTGTGTGTGTGTGTGTGTGTGTGTAAGTGTGTGCATGTATGTGTGTGTGTGTGTGAGTGTGTAAGTGTGTGTGTGTTAGAGAGTGTGTACACACACAGTGGTAGTGGCACTCACACTAAGTGCACAGTGGTCACCGAGACACAGCTGGCCCCTTCAAAGTAAGCCTTGGCGACACTCGAAGGAAATATTAAGCTCGGTGCCGAGGAGCAAACACCAAAAAATATATTAAACATTATGGCCATATTTTAATTTTACAGCCTGTTTTAGTATTGCACATGACTCTACTGCATAAATGAGGCAATGTGAGAGGCTGTGGCATGGGGACCCAAATGAACTTTGAAGTGTACACAACTGTAATGAGTTTTCCCGCACGCCAGTCTCTTAAAAATGTGGGAATTGGGGACAGACGTGATCCATGAGGCCAGTCAAGCCATCAGAGGTGTTCACAAGTAGAGCTGACTCACTCCCTCTCTCCCTCTCTCTCTCTCTCTCTCTCTCTCTCTCTCTCTCTTTTCCCTCTTTCTTCTCCTCATCTTGTGTGTTTTTACTTTTGGCTACACTTCTGTGTCGGTCTCGTTCTTTAAAGTTTTTTTTCCCTCCCTTGGTTTGGTCCTTTGGTTTTTCTCTTTTTTTTCTGTAAGCTGTCTCTTTTTTTCTTCGTGTTTTTGTACACTTGTCTAGTCCCATCTCACCACTCTTACTCATCATCCCATCTCTCTTTCTCTCTCTCTCTCTGTTTCTCTTCCTCCCTCCTTCTCTCTCTCTCTCTCTATCTGTCTCTCAATTCGGTTCAGTTCAATTGCAGTTACAGTTTTACTGCCATCAATGTATGACACGTTGCCAGTCTATTCAATCAAAGAATGATAATAAATGATAAAGAAAAGATCAAATAATTCTGCAACAGTACACTGAGAATGTAAGAGTTGTGTGTTTGTATGTGTGTCTGTGTATTTGTGTGGGTGGGTGTGTATGCATGTGTGTGCATATGCGTCAACTTTTCTGTCTCTGTCTCTCCCTTGCTTTTTTCCCTCTCTTTTATCTTTTCCTCTCCCTTTGTCTTTTTTATCTCCTTCATCATTCCCTGTCTCTCTCTCTCTCTTTTTCTCTTTCATGCCCCTTCTCTCTGTCTATCTTCTGTGTCTCTCTCTCTCTTTTTCTCTCTCTCTCTCTCTGTCCCTGTCCATAACTGGGTATTCCCAGCTGTAGGGGAACGTTGCAACAAGGCGTTTTACAACGCTGGCACATTTAAAACCATTACTCAACACTTTTTTTCCCTCCACAAGCTGGTAAACCTGACTTATCGAGTAACACTGTAATAGTCTGAACCTTAAGATCTGCCTACATGGGTTAGCCTTACTCTGACAGGAGATGCTTTTGAAAAAGAAGGGCTGTCTTATTTACTTTAGCTTTTTTTATGCACTGTTATTTTGCATGTAGGCCCCATGCACACACGCTAAGGATGCCTACAGAATGAACTGCTTTGACAGGTCTGTCCCCATGTGGACGGAGAGGACATAAACATGTGTTAAAAAGTGTTTTGTTTTCTTACTTTTTGTTCCCCTGCATTTTGAACGCATTGTCCATACCAAGGGAAATGTCATTGCAGGACAGGTTAATTAGGTTGTAGTGACTGTGTGTCGTAAACCACACACTGAGTGTGTACACGTGTGCATACTAATGGCTTCATTGTCTTGTTGCGATGTGTGAGTTTGTGTGTAATG
Organism: Setipinna tenuifilis; assembly: GCA_030347295.1. Classification (NCBI taxonomy): domain Eukaryota; kingdom Metazoa; phylum Chordata; class Actinopteri; order Clupeiformes; family Engraulidae; genus Setipinna; species Setipinna tenuifilis. The sequence continues at coordinate 11,708,566 of CM059288.1, read as the reverse complement.
CAGTATATGCCTGTGTCTATTACACTTGTAGTCTGTGGTCTGTATGAAGATGTAATTGAGCAATCATGTAAATGTTTTGTCAAGGTGAGTGCGTATGTGTGTCAGTGTTTTTGCCTGTACAGAAACCTGCATGCATGCATATCTGTTTAACATGTGTGTGTGTGTGTGTGTGTGTGTATGTGTGTGTGTGTGTGTATGTGTGTGTGTGTGTGTGTGTGTGTGTGTGTGTGTGTGTGTGTGTGTGTGTGTGTGTGTTTGTGAGTGTGTGTGTGTGTGTGTGTTTGTGAGTGTGTGTGCATGTGCGTGTGCGGTCTCCACTGATGTACTTCAGGAATGTCACCCTAGAGGCATAAAAAGGTCTCAGCGGACCTTCAATCCTCTTCCCTCCCTCCATCCACCCATCCATCCATCCCTCTCTCTCTCTCTGTCTCTCTCCCCTTCCCTCTCCCTATCTCCCTCCTCCCTCCTCCCTCCCTCCATCCACTCATCCATCCATCGCTCTCTCTCTCTCTCTCTCTCTCTCCCCTTCCCTCTCCCTATCTCCCTCCTCCCTCCCTCCCTCCCTCCACTCATCCATGCATCTCTCTCTCTCTCTCTCTCTCTCCCCTTCCCTCTCCCTATCTCCCTCCCTCCCTCCCTCCCTTCCCATCTCGGGCCCTGTGATCCAGACGCCTGCACCCTTCAGCCTGGCCAATGTGTGCACCATCTGTGAGAATGGCCTCACTTGCATGTACCCCCCCCCCGCCCCCCCCTCCTCCACTCACCCCCATGGACCCCCCTCTCCCTCCCCCGACACACACACACACACTATACAGCCCCCCCACCCCACCTCAGAAAGAAAGTTCCCCCACTTTTCTCTTTTTATCAGGAGGGGAGAAATTCCCGCCCACTTCTGTCATGTTTCATTGGTCCTCCTCCAAGTATGACAGGGCTCCCCTCATATGGTTCTGGTTAGGGTGGAGCACCCTGCAGAGATGAAATGGAGGCGAATGTCATTACAAAATCGATAAAGCCCTCGTCTCGGCTCTCCCAGACGTGTGTGACAAACAAACACGAGAGACTGGACAGACGGGGGGCGGGGGCGGGGTGGGGGATGTGGGGGGTTGGAGGGGAGACAAACACACAGAAACCCTTCGCCTGTAAAGCTTTATGCTGTTTCTTGTGGTTTCCCCATACAGGGGCGAGAGCCTGTGTTCTTAGTGTACGTAAAGTTTGCACCCCCTAGCAACCCTTGCAAGCCCCCACCCCACCCCACACCACCCCACCAAGCACTGTTCTTCCTCTGCTTCTGTTTGTGGTATGTTACTTGAGTACAACATATTGTTCCAATGTCGGTGCTGTTAAAAACACTTCATATGCTCCCATCTGTGAGGTAAAAGACCAAAGGCACATCTTTGGCTGGTTTGGTTAGAGGGGGGGGGGGCACTTCTCAGCTGGCTGGTGCAGGTGTGGATGGAGGCTTGGGAAGATAGCAAGTGTGGTGGTGTTTCATCGATGGTAAGGCTGTGGATTTGCGTCTTCTTCTGCCCCCTTCAGGTGGGGAGGCTAAACATCAGGTGGAATGTGGTCTGAGCAAGGCCCAGATGCCACGCAGGGCTGTGGGGCAGAGACACACTGGGTGCTCTGGTCCTGTAATGGTGATTGCTCCTAATGAGGTGCACACCACTGCCTTCAAGGAGAACAGCTGAGGAGATGTGTGAATATGTGAGTCTTTTTGTTGTTTGAGAGATAACAAGTGCAAAGAATGACAAATAAGTAAATAAGTCAGTAAATAAATGCAGAACTCTAAACTATTTCAATCTCTGTGATGAGGCCTTTGAAGACATGTGGAGGAGAGAATGTGATCTTAGATTGTTGTGAGTTATAAGTACATAGTACACTAGAACTAGATAAGTTGTAGTACACTAGAACAATGAACAATGGCAACATTAGGAGCCGTCTTTCCCTTAAAGATCAACAGAAAATGTAATGTAATTGACAATTCAGTCAGTAACCAGCCATCCACCACAACTGACCTGTGTGCTAAAATGTATTTTTGTTTGTTTGTTTGATTGATTGTTAGTTTGCTGCATATTATGCACATTCATGAGTTTCTGGTTTAAGAGCATTGATTTCTTTCTGGAACAAGTTTTACATACAGGTGAGTCAAGCCAAACATGGCATATAGTATGAATAATAGGCCTATTTTCATTGGGCTGGCATGTAAATGAATATTGGTTTGACAACCAAAGCAAAAGCCAACATTTATTTAAACGGCTGTTGTTTTTGTCCATGATATCTGCAACACTAACATGTGCGTAATGTTTTTCTAGTTCAGTGATCATGCAGATGAAACCTTAATCCTCTTTGCATGAAGTCACTCGCAAATCCAGGTTTGAAAATGTTTTTCAAACTGTCTCTCGTACTTCTCTGATACTCCTTTCAAAGTAGTGAGAGTGGGATAGAATCAAGAATCAAGAATCGAGAAAATTATTTCTCACATGCGTGTTTGTACAGGCGCAGATAGCGGTGAAATGGAGATTGTGACAAATACTCCCTTCTGTGCAATAAAAGAATCTCTGATAATAAATAAATAATAAATTAGGATAATAAAAAAAATATAATATTTTAAATGAAAAATGAGTGTGGAAGTTGAATTTTGCCTATATAGGAAGAGGGTAAATCCATGTAAACACCTTCAATGCACTTCTTTAAATTATAGAGAAGAGTTTTCTCTCCTTTTTGTGGTTGCTAATGTAAAACATATGGGTAACATTTTATTTAAAGGTGTCTACATAAGGCCTACACAAACCCTTTATAAACATGACATGACACATATCATGAATGACAATTCATTTTATGAGTTTTGTCATTAAGTGTCATTCGGGTTTTGCAATGTCTGTTTCCTGTTTTTAGTTCATCATTTGTCCACATATTCAAATTCAAATTAAAATGTTATGTGTCACATACAATTATACTTAGTACAAATGCTTAGTCCACTACTGTACTATACTGTACATGAGGACATTTCACTGGTTTATCCCTGATGTGGTCATGACTGTTTAGATGGGTCATAATTTGTAAACAGTGTATGACTTAACTGATGGATCAAGGCAATTCTAAGGGCCTAGAATTGACAGAGAGCCTTTTGAGGGCACAATTATTATTATTATTATTATTATTATTATTATTATTATTAGTAGTAGTAGTAGGAGTAATAGGAGGTGGCCCCTGAATTGCATTCTTTCAAGGGCCCAATATGTCTAGCTGCAGTCCTGTCATGCCCCTTCACCCAAAGCTTCAACTTAGTGCGAGAGAAATGCCCAAAGACTGAGATGCTCTGGGAAGCCTGACCATGACTATGGCCATAGCCCTTACTTTCTTTTCTCTCCTTTGCCTCATAGTCACTGGGCTATGGCCCCCCTCCAGATACCACCCATGGACTGAGACCGGCGCAGAAATGAGCACACACGTAGCGCTGGGGCTGTGTTCTCTTCATCGTAAAGCCTTTTAACAGAAAGCAGAAAAGAAGATAATTAAGATGAATTCAGAGGACTAAAATCACAACATAATGCTTAAAATGAGAGGCTTAGTGTTCTCTTTCTCTCTCTTCTTCTCCTTCTTTCTCCCACTCTCTCTCTCTCTCTCTCTCTCTCGCTCTCTCTCTCTGCAGGAAGCTTTTTGAAAATAATTGGTATAATATGTCGGCATTCAAATAAAGTGGGAAAACGTGTTCCTGAAAGTAATATGGGTTAAATGATGTATGATTAAGCAGCTATTAGTCGTGTTGTTGTTTGGGATTACTGACAGATAGAATCACGTCACTCACGCTATGCAAAGTGCCTGACTTCGGCTACTTAGTGCGTCAGAGATTTGGTTCACCAAGAGGCTGTCATGTCAAATACAAGCTTTCGGCACACGTCACAGTTTCTGCACGAGTTTAAAAGGCAACAGTGGGCTTCGACTGATGCAAATAATGCTGGACCCCCACCCCCACCCCCCCAATAACCAAGAAACATTCATAAATAAATTATACATTTCATGTATTGCATATTATTATGTGGACAGCCCTTAAGGTCCAACTGTAAAAACATTGCCCATTGTCCTCATTTAGGTAAGTTTTTCTCAGCCATGCAAAAAAGGGTCCAACTGAGTGTCACACATTCACCTGTGTGAAAGGAGGATACCGATGACACCATTAGGGATACATTCCGAAGAAAATAAAAGGCCAAGTCAACTAAACAAAAAGGAAAGTCTTAATTAATGCTAGTTAAATGATACTTTCCTTAATTAATCCCAGTTCATGCTAGATTAATGAATGTAAATGCAGTAAGCCGACACAAGGACAGTAATTGGCATATCTGGGGTGAACTCAGTGCCCTGAAGCCATAGTCATTGACTGTAGCAACACCTGTCACTCGTTCGCCTATATCAACATCCTCAATCTCATGTCACTCTTTCACCTGGAGTGTGTATGTATGTATGACCACACACCTTCTCTGCATAACCCCCCCTTCCCTCAACCCCCCCCCCCTTTCCCCAACCACCTGCCCCCCGCCCCAACCACCTGCCCCCCTTGGCATTTGTTTATCTGGGCCTTGTGCTCTTTCCGGAGCTGCCCAGCGCTATCAGTCTGAAGGGCTGTAACCTTTCACGGCCTATCTGCATGTTTACTCTCGCACTCACACAAGCGGGACAGGCGTGTGCTGTGCTGTCTGCTGGAGTGCAGACTTGCTTGCTTGCTTCCTCTCATTCATTTATTCGCTCACTCGCTCTCTCACACACCCCAGTACTCACTCACTCACTCACTCACTCACTCACTCACTGACTCACCCCAATGCTCACTCACTCACTCACTCACTCACTCACTCACTCACTCACCCCAATGCTCACTCACTCACTCACTCACTCACCCCAATGCTCACTCACTCACTCACTCACTCACTCACTCATGTACTCACTCATTCACTCACTCACTCACCCCAATGCTCACTCACTCACTCACTCACTCACTCACTCACTCACCCCAATGCTCACTCACTCACTCACTCACTCACTCACTCACTCACTCACTCACCCCAATGCTCACTCCCTCACTCACTCACTCACTCACTCACTCACTCACTCACTCACTCACTCACTCACCCCAATGCTCACTCTCTCACTCACTCACTCACCCCAATGCTCACTCACTCACTCACTCACTCACTCACTCACCCCAATGTTCACTCACTCACTCACTCACTCACTCACTCACTCACTCACTCACTCACCCCAATGCTCACTCACTCACTCCCTCACTCATTCACTCACTCACCCCAATGCTCACTCACTCATTCATTCACTCACTTGCTCACTCACTTGCTCTCTCACTCTCTCACTCACTCACTCATTCACTCACTCATTCACTCACTCACTCACTCACTCACTCACTCACTCACTCACTCACTCACTCATTTACTTGCTCGCTCACTCACTTACTCACTCACTCACTCACTCACTCACT